>OU343146.1:8750000-10000000 GCA_910594945.2 Amphipyra berbera
CCGTGGTGAGCCAGTCAGCAAGGTTGGTAAAGGGGCTGACTACCCAGGATACGCCGGACGAAATAAGTATCGTCGCTTGTGGAGGCTTTTTTAATGCACCCTCTGGACACTGCCAATAGTCTTTAATCGGTTTTTTTTCTGTTTTACTGGATGTCTAAAACAGGTGAAGTGCTGCCTACCGGATTCAAAAATCCAAAACAAAATCAGTACCTATAGTGGGACCTAATCCCAGCTTAGGACATTGCAGATACAAAAAGGCACCTGAATTTAAGAAGTCAGTCGCTACCAAAATGTTATTTGTTGTTTTTCATGGTCGACAAACAATAATAATTGAAATACTTAATAGTAATCACGCATGCAAATGTTGAGGGAAACATGCGACTCGTATAAAGTAAAAGTGGCGAACATAATCACGATCAGATAATTTTTCACTTTCTTACATCGACAGCGAACTTGTTTACACGCAAACGTGTTTTTCCGACTCGATCAAAATGGGTTTATGGATTCACGAAATACTCGCTAACTATTTATAGTTTTATAGTTGTACTATGTTCTAAGTTGATTACTGTTGGGTAAAAGATTACATAAAAGAAAATATGTAATCTTTTAAAATTGTTGATTCACGTTTAAGTAGCACCTTATATTATTAGTACTCTGTGGTAACACGACAATTATTTAATGTTGTGTCAACGGTGAAGGAAAAACATCGTGAGAAAACCTGGACACCTGAGAGGGCTCGAAAATGTTCTCAATGGTGTGTGTAGTCCGCCAACAGGCCAGCGTGGTGGACTAAGGCCTAAACCCTTATCATTCAGAGAAGATGCCCGTGCCTAGTGGGACAGTAATGGGCTGATTATGTTATTATGTGTTACGTGACCAAGAAGTTACTAGGTAGCTCACTGACCTTCTGTTGTCTCACTTGATGCTCATGAATTAACGCGTAAAGTAAATTTCGGGTTTACACTCTAATGATCCTAGTCATAACTACCAAGTACCTACTGGCCAGGGAAAGAGGGACAAGACCCTACTCCTCCAAATAACAACCTCACCTCCAAGTGTTCATGTCTGGCACAACGAGGTTGTGACGACACACAAAACGCACCCATCCTAATGAACCCATGCTGGCCGGTAACTAACAGCACCGACAGTTATGCGAAAACACCGACTATGACGTTACCTCTGGTTGTTCACGCCCAGGGGAGGGACACAAGTATCAAGGCACAAGAAGGCGAAGAAATCCTCTCCCAAAAGAAGAACCTGTTGGAAGAGGAGTCTTTTTGTGTCTCTTCAAAAACTTGGTCATTATAATCCAAAATTAAGTCATCAGTCATTAATTGTGAGGTCCTGGGTTCGACCCTCAGTTCGAGCAAAGTGTTATTAGGTTTTTCCGTCTAGAATTCCTCAGTAGCACCCCGGAGTTTGAATTTGTGCCCGGTTGATGGCAATAAGCATGCCCCCTACTACATGGGGCTTAAACAAACTACGAAATGAGGGTGTTACTATACACATCTGCCCAACCCTTCGGGGAATACCGCCGTAATGTTATGTTTATTAAGTCATTATTATTGGGGTGTGACGCTATTTAAGTACGTCCGACTCAACCTGGGCAGTTAGCCCCGCTACCAATCTTACTGACTGACTAATCTCTTCACCATCGCATAAGCTACTCTCGTAAAGCTCGTCCAGACACGAAAGAAGAAGACTAAAACTTTCCAGTGTCCATTCGTTTCAACGGTTTTTTCCAAATATGTATCAAGGTCAACTGGAAAACAATAATAGAATTCGCATACAAATATTAGCCATATAATAAAATAACTTCGTAAAATAATATTATTTTTATAGCTTTTGTTTCTTGCAACTGGTTCTGTTTGAGTCGAAATGTCACGCGTTTCTCAAGTTTTATTAAAAGTAAACAGATTTTCAAGACTGTTAGCTACATATTGAGGTTTTGGTCATCGAAAATGTATAATTGATCAGCGATGCCTGATCAGCAGAGAAAACCGTGTCAGATTTTTAACAATAAGGTTTTCTGACTTGTTAAAAAGAAATAACCACACTACTAACCTAGTCAAGGTGCTTAAGACTATTTAATAGCAGATTTTTATGCTGACCAAACATGTTCTTCTCGTTTTTTGACCTAAGCAGTATATCCAACTAAGTCACAAAGTGAGGCATCACGAAATTGATATCACAATTCAATTCCGAATCTAACTTACCATTCAGAAGATCGATTTCCTGCGCATGATTGTATTACAGTTTTATATGATCTGCGATCTTCCGCGATATACAGCGCGTCTATGCCTTATCTTGCCTGGGATTAGGTATTAGTCTAGAATATTTCTAGCTCGTTCTAAATTTTTTTTTCTGTCCATATATCTGTTACAGACACTTTTACTAGTCAATGTAATATTTTATTAAGACTAGATGGCGATGGCTTTTCCTATCTGACTAGCTCTGAGAAGAAAAGCCGAAATAAACTCAGACGTCAAGGTCTCTTTTAAGGTCCACATATTGTGGTATAAAAACTATGCGAGTGTAACAATGTTGGACAACGTCTTGAATGACCTTTTGAGGAAAGTAACATAGCAGGTTTGAGTTGACTATCACGCCCAAGCAGAGAATTTGTAGACCAAGGACACGGGACTAGGGTTGCCAGGCTCAAAAATAGAAAAGCCGGACACAGATTCATATTTAGCCGGACAGTCTGGGCTGAAAGCCTGACACTGGTTTTTAAAAGAAAGAAAAAATTTGATACTTTTATTTGTGTATTTATTATTGTTATTCATTTGAGACTTACTCTACTCTTAGGTATATGTGTGTGATAATGCGTGACTCGCTTACGCGCTTTCGGTCGGCTTCTTTTTGCGGGGCGGGGTTGACCAAACGCCAAACAAAAGCTGGACGGGCCGGACTTGTACATATTTAGCCGGACACGACTATAAAAAGCCGGACACCTGGCAACCCTACCTGAGATGCATGTCGAAAATGATGCCCTGATACTCACTTGCTCAGGTCAATAACACAAGAGGAGAGGTCCGCCATGGGTTGGTGGACCGGGACCTGCCGGGGTTGCGGTGCATGCTTTTGCGAATCCCGCGACCCCGGCCGTACGGTCAGGAGAAGGAACACCGTTGGTTTTTAGCCGGTAAGAGTCCGGCTGACCCCTCTCCTCCCCCGGGCGAGGGACATCCATGAGGATTTTCCAACGAGAAAAAATAAAAAAGGTCAATAACACAAACCCAAATCCCAACAAACCTTGAACATGAAATGACAACTCGTCCACACGGTCAAGGTTGCGGTCGTTCAAATGCTCGATAAAGATAATTATCCTTCTTATTTATTGACGATAACCTCGTATTATATTGGTCAGATTTAAAAATAGATAATAAATACTTTGTAGCCTTTCGTGACTTGATACAAATAGCCTAGCGGCAGGGTTGGAAAAATGATTTTTTTTTAAAAAATAGCAATAAAGCACGATTTAAATAAAAAGCGAATTAATCAAGATTTTTTTGAATTTATTATTTGATTTAACTATATTTTTGCGCAAAACGGAACGCGCCCTCAAGGGATTGCGCGGACACAGCGCGGGGATTTCCCTTTTGGCGAACATGTGAATGCCAAGCAAAAGGGAAATCCCTGTGTAGTGTTTTGTTCATTTCGCTTGCAATTACGGTCTTACTTTCGTTCTAACAAGCATTCATTCGTTCAGTTTTGTTTACTATTGTTATTGCTGTGATGCGTGCGTGACCAATTTATTATAAATAAAATGCCTCGCCAAAGAGATGGTATTTGGGAACATTACACAGAAAAAAACACTACCTACCAAAACTGTGGAATTAAACATTTTTGATTAAATCATTGATTTTTATTGAGAACATTATTTGATTTAAATCAAAATTATTTATTCATGCCAACCCTGAACGCTTGCCTTTCATGCAGGAAGGTGTGAGTTCCATCCCGGCCCTCACCTATGACTTCGACTTCATGTTCCGATGATAATTTGACTAACCTTGCGTTAACGGAGAAACCTGCATATCTGAGATGGTTCCATAACGATCTCGATGGTGTGTGTAGTCCGCCAACCCGCATTAGGCCAGCGTGATGGACCAAGGCCTAAGTAAGAACTTATTTTAATAAATAACATTTATTTATTTATAGTTAATTAAAACGGCACAGGTCCAATTACATTAATTAACATAGAATTATAAATATTAAAATAAAATAAGCATTCAAATAACATACAATACAAAAATTAAATTCAAAGATATACCTACAATTCGTGGATAAAATTATTAATAATTATTTGAGTAAATGGTTATGGTGATCAATTAAACACATCACAAAACATAAACATAACATCACGCCTATATTCCCCGAAGAATTGGGCAGAGGTGTATACCTAGTAAGTCTCTCATTGCGCCGTTATGTTTTAGTCCCATGTAATAGGAGGCGAGCCTATTGCCATCAACCGGGCACAAATCCTCCATCCTCCAAATACTCCGCGCGGAAAAACCCAATAACTCTTCGCCCGACCTGGGGATCGAACCCACGACCTTACGATCAGCAGTCGCGTTTGCCACCACTAGACCAACGAGGCAGTTAATACATACTACTTAGACAATAACAGCCGTGAATATATTACGTGCAATGACTATTATGGTAGTTACGCGCGAGCGCACCTCTTAAACGATGGTATGATAACCTGTCATTACGCCAATGTTTTTATCTCATATTGGTTATTTATGAATGCATTATGAGTACACGCACTAAAGCAACTCGCACGCAGCTCAAAGGAGACCGCTTTGAGAGTGTTTGGCCAGACTGGCACGCGGTGCGGGGAGCGGCGCGGGTGCGGGAACGCGCGCGATTTACCTGTCCGCAGTCGAGCGTGGCTTCGTTCTGAGCGTTGTCGTGTCCCGTGTTTGTCAAAATATAATATGGATGAAGTAGACTTATTTTTACTGGAAAATTCTTACTAAAAAACGATGTTTCGACATCCACAGTGCAGATCGTGCTTGAATAGCACTTATTAATTCTTCAACATTTAATTGTGAAGACGCCATCACAACAACGCGCGTGGTCAGCTCGAACTAGTTTGAGATCCCCCGCTCCCGCGCGGGTTGTCGCTTGCCGCCCGCGCTCTCACTGCGGCCACTTGTATGAACGACCTATGGCGTGTGCTACCCGCGCGCTCCCCGCGCCAAGTAGCCCGCGCCGCTTCCCGCGCCCGCGTGCCCACTATGGACACTCAAATGAAGTTCTTGTGTATGAGTTGGCCGCTTCGCGCCCGCCCCGCGCCCGCCTTTGCAGTCTGGCCAAAGGCTGAGAATAGCCATCCTTATGATTTCTCATGGTTGTTGTATGTTCGACCGACCCGATCGACTTCGTAAAACCGAAATTTAAGAAATGTTCATACATCTATCGCCTTTTGTGTGTGGTTAAAGAAACTGGTATTGAGGATTATGGCCAATTCTTTTATTTATCTATCTACCTATTACATTACAAATAAATAAAATTGAAGTGTCTGTTTGTAGTGTCAAAATAACAGCTTAATGCATTATTATGAAAGTATATACGTTACCAATAACAAAAAAAACATTTAAAATTTTTTGTCTGTTTGTTTCGGCAAATCTCCAAAAGGGCTGGATCGATTCTGACGGGACTTTCACTGACAGAGAGTTGATGTTATAAGGAGTAAATTAAGCTACTTTTATGTTAGAAAAAAAAAGATTGTGGGGTCCTACTCAAAAAAATAAAAGCCCATCTGATTTCTACGATTTAAAGTAAAATAATGTCTTTACGTGTCACAATCTTAAAACGAAATCAAAATAAGTAAAGAAAGGCTCGTACCTACTATAGTACTATGTCTGCTGCAGTTCGGCCCGCCTAGTCTTTATCTATTCGGGATGAAAGTACCATTAGTATGTTCTTATCTGGGTTACTATTCTGCCTACACAATATCAGTTTTGCTTTGCCGTAACAGAGTGTTAAACAGGCAGATAGATTTTTTTTTAATATGAGGGGAAATAAGAAATACCACACCAACTCAAAACCTTCCTCTTTCGTTAGACGCAGAGAAAATCGTAACAAAATCATGAGTAAGGAAGGCGTCTTCACCTTCCCGTTAGTAAATAAGTCTCACGCCATTAATAAATAAACCACACAAGACCCCCACGCCACTCACAGGCAGGTAGTTCACACATCGCATGCCAGTTGCTACCACCCACATCATAAAATATAGTCGTCCAGCAAACCGGGTCACAGACAGTTACACAAGTTGCCACTTAGACATTAGCTATGGTTAAACAATGCATTTCCACGACACATGTGCAGCGGCGGAGTGAACCACTTATGAGCTAAAGGTTTGATTCCTGTTGGGACAAAAACGTGTCTCATTCAGGTAATAATATCCAGGAATGGCAGCTATTGAAGCAGAAACACAATACTTTTAACGACGATGTTGCTTTAGAAGCAGAATGCAGCATACACATTTGGTCAGGTAAGAGCCCGTTCACACAATAGATCCGTTTTAAAGGATCCGTCGGTACTGGATTGTGTTGTTCACATCTGTACCGACGGATCAGTTAAACAAATGGCAGCTGCGTCGCATCTGGCAGGCAGGGTACGATACAAATAACCGAACCAGTATATTTTACCGGATTCGGAATACTGTTGTGTATGTGAACTCGCTCATACAACTACAGGCGCTATCACTAAAATAAAAACGGGTCCTGTAAACAGTTTCTGTGTGCTAGCTGTGACCTAGCGGTTTATTATTTTATAGACCTAGCAAGAACGTTTGATGTATAATATCTGTAACGTATCGCTAATGTAAGCGAATTTTGAGTCGAAAATACAACTGCGGGCTATAACTTTTATTTTGTGACTAGCAGCTCGTCCCGGCTTCGCACGGGTAGACACTTTTCCCGTTTTTGCAACATATTTCATTTATGCTCCGCCCCTATTGGTCGTAGCATGGTGTTATTTAGCCTATAACCTTCCTCGATAAATGGACTATCCAACACAAAAATAATTTTTCAATTCCAACCAGTAGTTCCTGAGATTAGCGCGTTCAAACAAACAAACTCTTCAGCTTTTATATTAATATAGATATGTTCAATTTGTATCACAGATATGAATAACGTTTTCAATTTAATTAAATAGTGTGTGCGAAAGAAGTATTTCTGATATTCACGTTTACGTCTCGACAACAACCGTGCTAGGCCTGTACTGGTGTTTGGAACGCCATTACTAAAAAAGTACTCGAGCCCTAGTCTAGTAGTACGTATGTATCGTGTACATCTCTGATGATATCTGTACAGTGAACAGTAAAGTACAGCGCATTTAGGATGTTCTTCTTTTCGTGTGGTTAGTGACTAACCTGGTGTCAGAGTTTATGCCGCCCATGGGCCTCTGAATTGGCTTCACGTGCCGTCGAGAAATATCTCTCTGGCAAGCCAGTTTCCTCACGGTGTCTTCCTTCACCGTTTTTAAGCAAGTGATAATTATACAATACGCATATGAGTCCGGAAAGTCAGAGGTTGACTTGGGTTCGAATTCGAGACCTATGACTTGGCAGTCTGACGGTCACACCACTAGGCTATCAATGCTAACATTATCTTAGCATTTTGGATAAATGCGCGTTTAAAATAAGTGTAGTTTTACTGCAACCAAACGCGTACAAAACAACGTCAAGAACCATCGTGTCTGCGCAGATCGTAACGATTTATTTTATCGCTTTGGGCTAGTCTGGACGACGCGGCGTCCCGAATATGCTTCAGAAAAGCTAGGACGATATTTCATTTCTTCGTTTTGTTTGGCGTCGTTGGTCTAGTGGTGGCAAGCGCGACTGCTGATCGTGAGGTCCTGTTTTCGATCTCCGGGTCAGGCAAAGTGTTATTAGGTTTTTCCGTGTGGAATTACTCAATAGCAGCCCGGAGTTTGGATTAGAGCCCGGTTGATGGCAATAGGCTCGCCCTCTAGTGTTACTATACACCTCTGCCTGACCCTTCGGGGAATAGAGGCGGTGATGTTTTAATATGCTTTCGTTTGGTTCTCCTGGAACACCTAGACCTGCAACAAATCCTTTACCAAGGCATCAATGAGAATGCTACCTTAGACAATTTAGGCTGTAAATATGTAGTTCTTACTATACGTTTGTTCTTGATAAGTGGCCAGTTCAAGAAATGGTAGGGGACCTACTTTTTAGATTAAACTAGTTCTGAAACACTTGGGCACAGTTGTGGGTTAAGTGCTATTAACACAAGGTCTAACGAAGTTGTTGAGATCATCTGCATAGTGCAGAATATGCAGTCTAGCTTATATTTTATGTTAATCGAGATCCGCAAACCCCCTGCAGTTTATCCTTGAACATTAAAAGCTACACGACAGATTCGGGGCTGACGAGAACCCCACAGGCCAATTCTACTAAGACATACATACATAAATAACATCACGCCTTACATTCCCCGAAGGGTTCGGCAGAGGTGTATAGTAACACCCTCATTTCGCCGTTATATTAAAGTCCCATGTAATAGGTAGCGAGCCTATTGCCATCAACCGTCTACAAATCCAAACTCCGGACTACTACTGAGAAATTCCAAACGGAAAAATCCCAAACGGAAAACACTTTACCTGACCTATCGAACCCAGGACCTCACGACCAGCAGTCGCGCTTGCCACCACTAGACCAATGAGGCAGTTACAGTCTACTAAGAAATCTATTTAAAGTCTCATTCAAACCGCAGCTGGACCACGGCCGTTCGACAGTTATCTCTATAAGAATAAAAAGTCAAAGAGCCATGCTTGAGCTGTGAAAAATTGGCCTCTTGGTCGGCATATAAAATACTAGCGGCCCGTTCCGGCTTCGCACGGGTGGACATTTTTCCCGATTTTGAACATTTTTCATTTATGCTCCGCTCCTATTGGTCGTAGCGTGATGTTATATAGTCTATAACCTTCCTCGATAAATGGACTATCCAACACAAAAATAATTTTTCAATTCCAACCAGTAGTTCCTGAGATTAGCGCGTTCAAACAAATAAACTCTTCGGCTTTATAATATTAGTATAGACTAGCGGCCCGTCCCAGCTTCGCACGGGTGGACATTTTTCCCGTTTTTGCAACAATTTTCATATATGCTCACTCCTATTGGTCGTAGCGTGATGTTATATAGCCTATAACCTTCGTCGATGAATGAACTATCCAACACAAAAACAATTTTTCATATCCAACCAGTAGTCCCTGAGATTTGCGCTCAAACAAACAAACAAACTCTTCAGCTTTATAATATTAGTATAGATTAGGTAGGCACAGAAGTCAACATCACTTGAGCGAATAAATCTTCCACGTCATAATCGAAACAATAATGAGAAAAGATGCCTATCTATTCCACCTAGCTAATAAAAACAAGAAAAATCTTAAACACAATGAATGCATCACAGTTAATAAAACAGTAATTACAATAAATAGTCGCGTGATGTTTTTGTGCGTTAGAAAACGCACTAGCTGCAAAATGTATTGTCATTGCATTCGCGATATTCTCACCGGCGACTGACGTAACACAATAGTGCTGGGTCAAACACCTGAGCGCTCCAATTAGTAAGGTTACTAAGGTTTTTATGCCAACGCAGTGCAACTGCATTGAAAGCGAGTTTTGATATGCGCCGTTATTTTGCATTGTTCTCTTTTTAAATTTCAAACCTTTTTAAACGATGTGTTATTTTGATTCTACTTTTAAATTTTTGTTTTTTTAACGTTTTAATTTGATTGCTTCAAAAGTCTTGTTGAATAAATAACCGTGGGTGTAACCACGCGGGAAGTGGGTGTCTCTTCATATGTGTAAAGCAATAGCTTATTCGATGAAGATTACAACATAATGAATAGTTCATTATGACTACTGAAGCGGCAAATTGGGCTAATTCTGTTTGTTAGTCGCGCATAGATGCGCAGCTAGTACTCAGACACATACTATTGAAGATTTTAAGTATTATTAATATCTCTAACATAAATGCATCCCACGTACTTTCCATTTTTACCAAGAACCGTTGACCTACATTCATAAACCCGCTTGGTGCTCATAAAATTATGAATATCCGATTTCCTCAATAGCAGGGCACTTTGATCGTTTTTCGGAGCATGTCAGTTACTGCGAATAGGCCTATCGTGACCAAACGTAGCGTGACATTCACTACTTATTATTACGTCAATTTGAGAAAATATGCGCACGCACAGTAGAGATGGACATGAAATAAGGCTTTCAGTCGAAGAAACTTGAAGGTCGGTTTGTAATATGTATCGCGATAAGTTAAATCCAGTGTAAGTACTTAATTTTCAAGTGACATGGAATTTTACTTAAGATTTTTTCATGTGGTTTAGTTGGATTTCTATACAACAAATGGACATAACTTCAAACTCGCGCGCATGATTTTATTATCGTGAATTGTTCGAGCCGGTAATGCATTGTCACGGAAAATCTACTTTAGGTTTATAGAGATTATCGGCTTCGATAAGATATAAGTACTTGACAATTGTCATCGATAAAACTGCACGAAGATTTTTATCGAATAAAATTGTAATCCGTATCGTCACATCACTAGCCACAGTAAACCCATTTTTATCGTAAAAAAATCATTCGCGTCGCTTTACGTCACGTTTCTAATTTATTTGTACCCTGAAATGGCAATTCGGATTACTGAATTATTGATAAACGAATTGTATCGTATTCTACAATAAAATTTAACGAGTATTGGCTGCGTACTTTGATAGGAAAGCTAATTATTTATTTACCAATTTTTTGTTTGTTATCTTGACAATACTTACGGGTCCAAACAAAACTGCGAATCGACGCGATGCGAATTCGTGCGGCATGGAGTCTTCCTTCCAAAGTTCGGGTTACCATTCCCTCGACAATCGTCAACCGTACTGAACGCATTTTGTACTATGTAGTGACATGGATCGTAAAAAACATTTGCGCAATGCTGTTATTGATAAGAAGATATAGTAATAATAAATTACGCGAATCAATTCGCGAGTTCTTGCGATGAGTCGTGCGAGCTCGTAATTTCTACGATGCGACGTCATATCGCAGTTTTGTGTTTGGACCCTAATGTGAGAATGTCTATGATTACGCTTAATGTTTTTATGAAATAATTAACAATAATAATCACGTTAAAGCTGTTAATAAGCTGTGAAATGAAGTAATTGTCATCTGGCCCCACTTAATTACATTAGAGTTGATTGATACGATTGATTGACGTGTTTATCTACTCTCACGTAGACTTAATTGCAATATTAAACGAATAGCAATTAACTAAACAAATCAATCTATTTACAATGGGTTGGTTCTGGCTCGTTACACCCCGTAGTTAAATTCGCAGTCATTAAATTGATAATAGTTATTTATAAACGATAATTTTAAAATGATTTGCGTGCAAAATGATGTCACTAAGTTACAAAACTAATATAATATAAATATGGTAACGAGTCCATTTAGTTTTATTATACTGTTAGCTACAACAGATTACATACGATTGCACATACGCAGAACGTGTTGATAAGTGATTAGACTCGTATCTTTTACGTGTTTCTGTCTAGTCTTCTACTTCCTAGTCCTGGAAGGAAATCAGAGATTGTTGTACCATCTTAAATGGCTTATTACATTAGGTACCTGATTTTTTGAGTCCCTAGCTTTTATTAAGTGTAGGTATAATAACAGTTAGGGCGCTGGGCCTACTCTAAAAATCAAATTACAAGGTTTTGGCTGACGGATCGCACGTTTTTCGACCACGAAAGTGTTTCGACCCGACAATCGATTCGATTTACGCGATTTGACATTTTGTCCTTCATTCACCCTTCTCCCAAATGATAATTGACATCTAGTAGTTCGTTGTTTGACAATACGTTGATCGTATTCGTCTCGGTCCGAAACTCCGATGTTCGTTTTTCGTTCAGCCTCCAGATCTCTTCAGTCTTCGGTCGGGACTCTTTCAACTGGGCCCTACAAATCGGGTAGGAGACATTTCCCACTAGCAAGCGGATCCCGGACTTAGCAATACTAAAAGTTTTTATTTTCTTTTTTTTAAATACGTTGCCCCGCACTAGGATTTCTCCTGTATCATGGGTGCGTTTACAGACACAAATCTTCACACGTACAAACGCCCAGATCCGAACCAATTATCTGTAGACCATACAAATATTTGTTCCGTGAGGGAATCGAACCCACAACCCGTAGCGCAGCAGCCAATCGCTCAGCCATTGCACCAAACGTGTCGTCATACGCAGAATATCATAATTCCATTAAAACAGGAAACATTGAGATGCCATATGGTATGTGGGCGAAGCTGGCAGTAAACCCATTAAAAATCAAAGGTGATTCCGTAATGTATGCAGTCATGGTGCAGCCGTGTGTCATAGCTTTATTTATAGATTGTTTACACTGCATTCTTGAATTTAGATTTTGTTTGTTTGTTTTGTACGACGCTGATTAATTCCGATTGCATTCATCAATCAGTCTGCTCTACTTAAAAAGAAATTAAACAACAAAAGAAGTTTGTCTACATTCTGTTTTTATTAGCAGTGATAGCCTAGTGGTGTGACCGTTGGACTGCCAAGTTATAGGTCTCGAGTTCGTACCCAAAGCATGCACCTCTGACTTTTCGGATTTATGTGCGTATTGCATTTATCACTTGCTTAAAAACGGTGAAGGAAAACATCGTGAGGAAACCGGCATGCCTGAGAGATATTTCTCGCCAGCATGTGAAACAAAGTAAGAGGCCCATGGGCGGCATAAACTCTGACACCGGGGTTAGTCACTAACCACACGATCTTTATATTTTTGAGAGGGGCTCGTGGCTAATTTCCAACAGCGGGATCATACGATTTTCGAAGTTAAGCTGTACCTGCCGCGGTTAATCGGTGGATGGGTGACTGTTCGATACGCATCGAGACCCCTCCGTGCCTGAAAGCACATTAAACAGTCGGTCCCGGGTGTCATACAAATATCTATGACAGTCATAACGAGTAATCAGAAGCCCGAAAGTTTGATAACCGGTCTAACCTTAGGTTCTTAGCATTGCCCAGTAACAGGGTTGCGGAGGTCTGATGGCAGTCGCTCCGTGTAAAGTACTGTTATCTGGTTAGACTGGAGCTGACCCCAACATAGTTGGTAGAAGGCTAGGCAGAACGATTCTCTATTAGTTTATTCTTAGACTTGGTCGCGATGGCGCTAGTCGTACCAGTGGAGTACGTATCCAAGTATCAGAGATATAGAGGGATTCCCCACATCTCCGGCTCTCACATAAACACAATAGAACACAATAAAATGCTTGAAGCTGGACTTTAATGTGAGTGTGGTAGCTAGCCGGATGGACCGTATAGATCCAACCATATTCTAATTAAAAAGCAGACAGTTCGCATCTTACAATGTTGTATGTCTTGAGAAAGTTATGATTCTCGGAAAAAAACGAACTGTGTATTTATTACTTAAGGTAAAATATTTAAAATATATAGTCGCGCTTGCCACCACTAGAACAATGAGGCGATTTGATAGCTTTGAGAGTAATTTATATATATTTATTTATAATAAGGGGGATTCAATCTTAAAAACAATATTAGTTTGTTGTTCTTCCTAGCCTTTGCCCAACTATGTTGGGGTCAGCTTTCAGTCTAACCAGATGCGGCTGAATACCAGTATTTTACACGGAGCAACCAAGTTACTGGGTAATGCCGATACCCTAACGTTAGACCGGTTGTCAGATTTTCGGACTTCTGACTTCCCGTAACGACTGTCATAGATATTCGTATGACACTCGGGACCGACTGTTTAACGTGCTCTCCGCGGCACAGAGGGGTCTCGATGTGGAACGTCCGGTGACCTATCCACAGACTGACCGCGACAAGCACAGCTTAACCTCGCAAATCGTACGATCCGCGCGGTTGGTAATTGAGGTTTGAGTCAATATACTCTTGTAAATATGAATTTAAAATGGAGTTAGTAGACATAGTAAAAACTTTGGCAATCCTTGAGTTGCACATTCTGTACATCAACAATATTACGCTACTACGACCCGCCTGCCAAGTCTAGTGATTCATAGCACTATACCAGTAAGATTTTCTACAACTGAATAGATAGGTAGGTACTGCAGTATATACTGCGGATTGACTGCAGTTGTTCTACGTTGTAAACAGTATAAAAAACCGGCCAAGTGCGAGTCGGACTCGCGCACGAAGGGTTCCGTACCATTATCGATAAAAACGGCAAAAAAATCATGTCTGTTGTATGGGAACCCCCTTAAATATTTATTTTATTCTGTTTTAGTATTTGTTGTTATAGCGGCAACAGAAATACACCATCTGTGAAAATTTCAACTGTCTAACAATCACGGTTCATGAGATACAACCTGGTGACAGACGGACAGCGGAGTCTTAGTAATAGGGTCCCGTTTTACCCTTTGGGTACGGAACCCTAAAAATAATCTCTATTAGAAACTTCAAAGTTAAACGGTTTCATCTTGCAGTAGGTACCCCTGCAGGGATTCGAAGATTTAAGGGTGCAATTATTATAATGTATTGTCATGGGATTTGAATTTGTTTGCGGAGTTTTAGAAGAATCGGTTTAGCAGAAGTAGTTGAAAAATCTGTCGCAAGATTTGAATCAAACAAACAAATATAAACAAAATATTATATAAACAAATACAAACAAATATAAAAAAAATCGCTTAAAAAATGAACAAGAACAATTTTCCCGTAATATTTTCAGTCTATAGCTACGTAGATACCGCAGAATATGCTGCAGTGACTGCAGTACGCAGCATACTCGCATATTGGCAGTAAACAAAGAAAGTTTAATGTTCTGTTCAGTAAGAGGCGGGCTACGGCCTTGCGTAACAGTCGCGATGTGGAAATATCTGTCTGAAATGAGTAAACTTTGCAATAAATGTGAGAAGTTTGCTGCGGTGAAAACTAAAAATAGTTTTCGTGTGCAAAACATGACAGCTTTTGTTACTGCTGCGACAAGAATCTAACAAAACATGTTTATTGAACATTCGCATCAATGTTAGGTCACGCCCCAATTTTGTTAGAAAAAAAAACATGGTTGCAACGGATCCAGATTTATGCCATACGTAATAATATCACTGATATAAACATAAAATATAAATTAAAAACATATTAAACATAACCATAACATCCCGCCTGTATTCCACGAAGGGTTCGGCAGAGGTGTATAGGAACACCGTCATTTCACCGTTATGTTTAAGTTTCATGTAATAAGAGGCGAGCCTATTGCCATCATCCGGACACAAAACCAAACTCCGGGCTGGTACTGAGGAATTCCGCGCGGAAAAACCCAATAACACTTTACTCGACCTGGGGAGCGAACCCAGGACCACACCGATCAGCAGTCGCACTTGCCACCGCTAGACCAACAATAATGAATGTCCGAATTATGAGATTAGATGGTGGGTGGCGTTAGAACGTTGTCGAATCTTCATTTAGGTATTTAATTGTTGTAAACACCATAATTACATTTTAATTTGTTTGTTAAGAGTAAAAAGTAACATAGGTACATCATACATAGTAAAAGTACATCCTTATAAATAAATGTGGTGATACGAGGATGAATTTTATTATAAGCGCCACACTCAAACCCAAGAGATTTAAGTGGTACTTTTTTGACCAACTTGGATTGTACCTACTTATATTGATAACTTAATTAAAAAAAAATGTAGCTCCGTGTAAAATACAAATTTTCTGCCGCATCTGGTTATACTGGGAGCTGACCCCAACATAATTGGGAAAAGGTTAGGAGGAAGATTTTAGATGAATCATTCAGTTGTGGATGCTAGCCAATATTTACCAAGATCATTAACTCGTAACTCAATGTTTTTATTCAGTCTTGTAAACTACGCAGATGTATAAAGCGGCAATAGGCGTCGAGTGGGAATCAAGTGGGCGTAATTGTAATTTATACCCAGCTGATCTATGGTGGCGAACCTTAGCCTTCACCTAGCTTAGATGGAGAGGTTAACAAGAAGATCAAACTGCATTATCCGTTATTTGTATCTTGAAAACAACCAACACAATACCTTAGGAAACTGTATTTCTGTCTAAAGCTAGTCATACACGCTAAGGTATACCTTTTTTTTTTTCGTGGGGAAATTCTCATGGATGTCCCGGCCGGGGTCGCGGGATTCGCCTAAGCATGCACCGCAACCCCGGCAGGTCTTGGTCCACCAACTGCTGGTGGACCTCTCCACTGTGGGGCCCCACCCCACGACCTCCTGAGAGGCGTGGGGAGCACCCCACATTACCGGCGCACCAGAACACACGGCACGCCGTGACCACCCCGGGGACCAAACAAGCACATGGGCACCAGACTACCCCGTGTCTGGGCACCCTTGGTCCCCCACGCTAAGGTATACCTGACAGGTATGCTTCTTTAGGCAGCTTGTAATAGAATTATTGTAGGTTTAAGTAACAAAATTTTGGATATCGTCGCTGGGCAGTGAAAACCTCGTAAAGCACAAATTCATTTTTATTCTTTCTTATTCATTTGTTGGCTAAAAAACCTTGTAATGCATACTTAGAACGAACGTGCACAGCTCTAGAATGAAATAGTTTGATGTATAGATAATAAAACAGAAGAATCTTACATCTCTTTGGCGACACGTTTGGTGCAGTGGCTGAGCGATCGGCTTCTGCGCTACGGGTTGTGGGTTCGATTCCCGCACGGAACAAATATTTGTATAGCCTACGGATAGTTGTTCCGGGTCTGGATGTTTGTGCATGTGAAGATTTGTATCTGTAAACGCACCCACAATATAGGAGAAACCCTAGTGTGGGGCATGTTTTGTATAAAAATAAATAAAAAAACTACACTTCATACTTTTTTTTTAACAGGCAGTTATTATCTTCTCCTGTAAAATTAAGTTCATTGCAATTACGAGGTTTCTACTGCACAGCGACGATATACACTTTCAACTTGAAAGCGAAGGTGTCTTTAACAGGCATACCTTTCAGTTATACCCGAGCGTGTGGCCACCTTTATGCCCAAATACTCAATTTTAAGTTGCCGGTAAGTCTCGTACTATCTCTGTCACTCTAAGACGAAATGACAGTGACAGCACGAAATCAACGGCAACTTAAAATTGAGTAGCGTTTGAGTATTTGCCGATTTCTCTCTCGCTGCATGACGAGATGTCTGAATGTGGATGAAGCGAAAGGAGTATTGTAACACTTTAGGGTGGCTTTAGGAGTCAACCCTTGACTAGCATGTGCACATAAAATTTAGCAGGCGTGTACTTACGGGAGGATAAAGAATAACACTTGTAGCCGTACACTATATATATTTAATTAAAAATTTACAAAGAGTACAAAAAGAACAACAGAGCGTGGTTCGTACAATGCGAGGAGTCCAGGTCTTCTTCAGCAGGTGTGGCACTTGACTGGGTAACTGCAGCGGCGCGAGGGGGCCGATCTGCAGTGTGCCCCACCTTTTTAGGACCCGGACCCCCGCTAGTCAGCCACCACCCGTCACAGTATGTAAGGATCGTAGGATGTGGCGTTCTATAGTTTCTGCCTACCCCCATGGGAAAAAGGCGTGAGTTTATGTATGTATGTAGTCTCTCGCTGGGATAGACTGCTTTTGGGAAATAGAAGACCATGAATGCGTGCCGCCTTTCATTCCTTCCTTTTTTCTTTTTCTTCTGCATGGTCTTCAACATCCCCATCGACTTCGCCCGCGTTGTTAAAGGATTTGTCCTCGTTTCACCTTAATTTCCGAATAATTTCTAATTACTTCCTCTCGCCATAAAATCAATACTTTATCCTTTACAAGCCGTTTGGCGTGGACGTTGATGGACGACAGTCAATAAACAATTTTTCAATATCCTTCTAAAGCACTTCCATCATCACACAAATTATTATTGTCATCTATATTCGGCTGACTAAGACGAACGTGCCTCATGAATTGAACGCATGTCTATTGAACATGATAATGGATCGGCAGGACAGATGCGGGTGCGCATCCATCAACGAAAATATTATGGTGACGTCATTTATTAACTCCGTATACAGATCGACTCGACTGTTGATGATGCGTCATTTGTCGGTACTACGACAGTTCATCACTACACGTAGCTTATGCCTAAGTTTGGGGTAGGTTTCCAATCTGACCTGATGGCTTACCATAAGAGACAGTGGTAAAATTGATTCGTTTGATAATAAATACTACTTCGATAACTTGTTTTTTCAAACAGAGTACATCACAGTGAGATCCTGGATGATACACACTCCGAAAAAAAATCCTCTCTTCAACATTACCCGAGGCTGATAATTAGAATAGAATAGTTTATTGGGCAGAGGTGTGTAGTAAGACCCTCATTTCGTCGTTATTTTTAAGTCCCATGTAATAGGGGGCGAGCCTATTACCATCAACCGGGCACATATCCAAACTCCGGGCTGCCACTCAGGAATTCCACACGGAAAAACACTGCCCGATCTGGGGGTCGAACCCAGGACCTCACTATTAGCAGTCGCGCTTGCCACTACTAAACCAATGAAACAGTAGAATAGTTTATTGTTTTAAAATTTTGCAAATATAACAAGACCACTGGAGCCCACACTTGGATTAATATTATACAGAGTACAATTGTTTCAAGTCCAATATTTATTTACTTGCCCAATATGACTTTTCACGAATTGGACGATTGGATTTCTGTGGCCAGTAGTTAAGTGTGGATAATATAAAATAATACGAGTTTGTACCTTTAACACTTCTATCAAATATCAGTATTGAGATAGACTTGATGTTTTCACCTATAGTAATATCCTCTATGGAGCATATTTTATAATGATCTATTATGCATACCTACTATACTGTAAGTACTTTTTTTTGTTTTTTTAAATAAACGTTGCCCCACACTAGGATTTCTCCTGTATCGTGGGTGCGTTTACAGACACAAATCTTCACATGCACAAACACCCAGACCCGGAACAACTATCTGTAGGCCATACAAATATTTGTTCCGTGCGGGAATCGAACCCACGACCCGCAGCGCAGAAGCCAATCGCTTAGCTACTGCACCAAACGTGTCGTGTCGTGTCGTGTGTGTATTATTCTTGACTTGGTCGCGTTTGGCCCTAGTCTCACTTGATGTTAAGCGCAGTAAGGGTCTAAGATCTGACGACACGTTTGGTGCAGTGGCTAAGCGATTGGCTTCTGCGCTGCGGGTCATGGGTTCGATTCCCACACGGAACAAATATTTGTATGGCCTACAGATAGTTGTTCCGGGTCTGGGTGTTTGTGCATGTGAAGATTTGTGTCTGTAAACGCACCCACGATACAGGAGAAATCCTAGTGTGGGGCAACGTTTTTAAAAAAAAAAAAAAAAACAAACAAAAAAGATGTAGCACACGAATCCAAGCAACAGAGATATCAAGGGATTCCCCTATTCACCTCTGGTTCTCTCATACACACGACGGAACACAGTAAACTGCTTGGCGCTGGAATTTAAGGTGAGGGTGTTAGCTAGCCAGGCGGACCGTATAGATCCTACCACCAAGCGTGCAGGGTTTTGTTGAATCTTACAACACGAGTCTATTCCCAGCGTGCGGTGAGGAAGTTTTATATTCTAGCCCGTCCCCACATGGGCCAAAACCGAAACGGGTCTTTTTTCAAAACGAATAAAACGTCTAAAATTCATTCAGCTCATTAAATCTTATTTATCAATTTTGAGCATCAGTATCTTCTTCTTTACATAGTATAAAACAAAGTCGCACCCGCTGTCTGTCTGTCCCTATGTATGTTTAGATCTTTAAAACTACGCTACGGATTTTAAAGCGGTTTTTTTTAATAGATAGACTGATTCAAGAGGAAGGTTTATATGCCCCACATTAGTACCTACATTGCACCCGTGCGAAGCCGGGGCGGGTCGCTAGTTATTAATAAAAATATGACTAATACAGTGGGGTGAATATTTTGAACAGTCTGTCATATGACGTCATCTCAAACCCCATTGCCTTTCTTATTTCTGTACACATTGCAATGGCGTCAGATTTATTATGGGGTGTTAGTGTCTGGAATAATGCAATGAACTTAGTGTTTTCATTGAAATTATGTAAATTATACCAGTCTACCATCGTTGAGGTTCATTGACCTTTCTTAGACTAGAAAACTCGGAAAGGACCCCCTTTCTGACTAACCTTGTATAGTACCCACAAAGCCGAAGGGGTGTTAAATTACCTATAATAATCGATAACTTTTGTTCTACAGCTTTCCCCAATAGTCATTAGTTTAAGCCTTTGGCCAGACTGCAAACGCGGGCGCGGTGCGGCGAGTTCAAACAGAAGAACTTCATTTGAGTGTCCATAGTGGACACGCGGGCGCGGGAAGCGGCGCGGGCTACTTGGCGCGGGTAGCTCACGCCATAGGTCGTTCATACAAGTGGCCGCAGTGAGAACGCGGGCGGCAAGTGACAACCCGCGCGGGAGCGGGGGATCTCAAACTAGTTCGAGCTGACCACGCGCGTTGTTGTGATGGCGTCTTCAAAATTAAATGTTGAAGAATGAATAAGTGCTATTCAAGCACGATCTGCACTGTGGATGTCGAAACATCGTTTTTTAGTAAGAATTTTCCAGTAAAAATAAGTCTTCTTCATCCATATGGTATTTTGACAAACACTGGACACGACAACGCTCAGAACGAAGCCGCGCTCCACTGCGGACAGGTAAATCGCGCGCGTTCCTGCACCCGCGCCGCTCCCCGCACCGCGCTGCCACTCTGGCCAAGCACTAAGAGAAATACTTAGCTGTGCAAATATTTCATAAAAAATACGCTAACTTCTATCTATCCTCAGCTATGATCAGCTGTGTTTACAATTTAGGTCATATTTGAGGACACGGATAAGAAGCTCCGTTTTCTGAATTCGTAACTAAAGCGGGGATTAAGAATTATGCATGGTTTTTTTTTTAAATCGAATTTTGAAATATTATCGCTTTCTTTAAAACAATTATCAGTGGATACATTAAGTGGCTCGCGGCTTAGTACCTACCCCCTATCCGACTAACCTTGTATATGAGTATCAGTCAATCTATGATAACATCTTGGGACTATAGGTTCAGTACACTTTGTATAAGAGCTGTGTTACAATTTTGGTGTACAATAAAGTATATTCTATTCTATTATATTCTACAGTGTCAGTAGTAATAGAGCTCCTTGTAAAAGAGCTCGTCCAGGGAAGACATACCACCATACCTATTTCTGCCATCAAGCAGTATTGCTGTGTTCGAGTTAGAAAGGTATGGGTGTCGGTGAAATTACAGGCACATGAGATTTTCCAACTTTGTTTCCAAGATTCACAACGCATCAGCAATCCTCTTGGTGTTGTAGGTGTAGGCAGTAACCACTTTTAGCTAAACTATTAAAAACTCTCTACAAGGGGAATGACTTTAGGCAATTTGCATTAAGGAATGGCGTTTTAATCACCTTATTACAGTTTTGGTAATTATAAAAACTAACTTAGAAAAACCTTCGTAACAAGTAATCTTTCAAACTCTGTCTAGTTTTAGCGGGCTTGACCACAGATAATATATTCGTAAAAATGTTTCGTTCAGTAATTATTATCAATACAAAGTATCATTTTAGAAACTATTTTATAAGAATACTCATCATCTTCCTGCCCTGGTCCCAAGTTACTTGGGGTCGGCGCAATATGTTTTTCTCTTCCACTCTTCCCTGTCAGCCGTCTCATTATCATTTACTCCCTTATCTTTCATATCCTCCCTCACACAATCCATCCATCTTTTCTTAGGTCTCCCTCTCCCCCTCCATCCATCAACATTCATATTCATCACTCTCTTAGTCACATGTGTTTCATCCCTCCTCATCACATGCCCATACCAAGACAAACGCTTTCCTTTCAACTTTTCTGTCACTGGTGCCACTTTCAAACTTCCTCTAATATACTTATTTCTTACTTTATCCATTCGCGTCACTCCACTATTTTATAAGAATACTAACATTGTTAAATTGTCATTTGCTTACACTATAAGGTACATAAAAAAAATGTTTGATTCTCAAAAGTGTACAGTTTACGCGTCCGATAGTAAGCATTAATTTTAGCATTTTTGATAAGCAGTGCACACAAACTCCCTCCTCAAGCTTTCTGATTTCCTAAAACACCCTCAAAGCAGCATGAAAAATGTAGAGTTATATTAACCTAAAAACCTAATAAAACTATTCATATTTATCATCCTATTAGTAGACATGTTGACATCCATTCACCACTCCCAGAAACGTGTTCATTTCATTTAACTTTACTAATTAAATTACTCCCAATTGGGTTAGGCAGACAGAACCGTGTGAATTTCATGTACTAGTCTATTTCCCAATGGGTGGGGCATTATCAAACATCAGAGGTGCTCGTGGCTAATTAACAACCACGGGGATCGTACGATCTGCGATCCTAACATAGTTTGGATAAGGCTCCAGTGATGGGTAAACTACGGCCCGCGGGCCAACTCCTGCCCGCAAACCGTTTTAATCCGGCACGCCAACAACCATAGTCGTAAGAACCTTTCGATTAGTCTCAAAAATAAATGTAGATACCTGCGTTGTGTTTGTGTCGACAATACTTCGTTCTTTCTGTTATTGGGTTACCACCTATGAAATAGGCGTTTTTTCTCACAAATAGAGAACCTCGTCACTTCTATGATTTAAAATATTCATCAATTGCTTGATATTATATCGAATAATGACCATCATAGACAACTACAAATAGTTAAAAAATCCTTATTACTTATAGTTTTCTAAACATAAAAAATACCTTAAAAATGACTCCTCTTTTGTTAGCAGAAATGACCACTATTTGTTTTAACCTAACCAAAACTTATTTTTGTCGCATAATCTAAGTGGGGCATGCGTCATCTTAGTTTTTAAACATTAGTGCATAAAAGTTTTAAAACATTAGTGCTCATAGTTGTTAAATAAATTAAGAAAATGTTAATATGAATAATGCAAGTTCTTTAAAATTCTCCATACAAAACGCTGATTTCATAGGTGGGGACCTAATATTATTATCAGACGCCTTCAACGTCCCATGTAGGATGAAAACGAGTAAAAAAATTTAAACCGACTTCAAAAAAGAATAAAATAATTACCATATAAAATTAACAGTTTCAGAAGTCGGTGCTGATCTACGCTGAACCAAATTGAAGGCACCGACTTCTGAAACTGTTAATTTTATATGGTAATTATTTTATTCTTTTTTGAAGTCGGTTTAAATTTTTTGTAAAAAATGTTTTTATTTTTTTCATTTTAGTGGCCTTAATTAAAACTTGGTTGGACCTACTAAAGACGCTGCTCGTAACATAATCACATCATCACAATATGCGTACTGTTCGTCATTGAGGAGTTCCATTGTCTATCTCCGAAGTTCTTCATCAGATCTTCACCAAATTTAAATGGGACCAATTTCGAAGTATGCCCTATCCATTAAAAAAAAATCATCAAAATCGGTTCACAATTGGCGAAAATATCGATGAACATACACAAAAAAAAAAAGATACATACAGACGAACATAGTAACCTCCTCCTTTTTGGAAGTCGGTTAAAAAACGCCTTAGACAAATTTTGTTACCATGTCATGGAAATTCTGGCCCCCATAAGATCGAATGTTTTTTTTTGGCCCTTGATGAGAAAAGCTTGCCCAGCCCTCGCTAGACAGAATAACTAACGCCACCATTAACTGATTGACTCTAATACAAATTTCTGTAATCTGATTTCCCTTTATTGGGTTACGAAGGTCAGAAGTCAGTATCTTCATTAAATATTGATATTAATCCGCAAACAAGCTGAAAGCCAGTCCAACATTCTAGACTTGTAAAGGTGGATTTAGACTGAACGAGCGAATGCTCATTCTATCCCCACTCCATCAAATTCTTTTGGTGTAAACAGTGACAGAGCATTATTTCGTTGTTCTATCTTGTTTTCGGAGATTCTATGGAATGTTCTAAGATTGCTCTCAGAATGCTCAGAACAGTTGCTTAGAGCGTTATTTCGTGTTAGGACGTGCTCGCTCCTCAAAGCGTTCTTGTGTTCGGCTGACCTAAACATCTCTAGAGCATGTTCAAGAATTCCAGTTCTTGTTCCTTGTCATTCTTGCTCGTTGGTATTCTTTTGGCGTAAATGATGAAAACTAATTATCGTTTGCACCAAAAAAGCAAAACACCACGACGCTCTGTGCTCTTGTTCTAATTCTAGCTCTAAGTATATCCGTTTGGTTTAAACCCACCTTAACACAGATATAATTCTACGTACCAGAACCTACCGTAGAATAGGTACCATCATTGGATGTACTCAATCATCATTAAGATACAATGAATAGTAATGTGCATGTCCTTGGCATTAACATACTTGGCACTCCTTGATCGGTATCTTCGATCTGGCAAGGAAACAAAAACAGAAACCTACTCGTAACATAACATCACGCCTGTGTTCTCTGAAGGGTTGTGCACAGAGGTGCATAGTAACACACCTTCATTTCGTCATTATCTTTAGGCCCCATGTAATAGGGGACGAGCCTTTTGCCATCAACCGGGCACAAATCCAAACCCAATAATACTTTGGCTGATCGAACTCAGGACTTCAAGATCAGCAGTCGCGTTTGTAACCATTAGACCTACTTACTCGTATTATCATTATAAAGAGAGCTGGAGGATTATTGGCGTTGCCGCGGGACAAAGCCGAAACAAATCGATATGATAATCCGCCTCTTCGAGTGGCGGTTCTAGGACTGCGACCGATGGATTACTTAGTTTTGTGATAGAAGAAGTATTTCTTCAATCTTTGCAACTATTAAAAGTATACAAGGTGTAAAAAGACCCTTCACGAAGCCGTCAACCATGCATTCAGTACATCAAACTAAGTAATCCTACGCAAAAATTGTCGCTGGGAAACGAATTTTTTTTTGGGTGAAAAATATCGTTTTACGGTAAAGCTCAATGAAACGCACACAAAACATTGTGCTGATGGATGCAATGAATAGTAAACGGATAATAGAGGTATTTCAAGTACATTTGCAACCTTCAAAATTAGTATTTTTTTAAAGTTGTGAAAAAGATGGAACTTTTACCTCCAATATCTCCGTAACTAGAAGGTTCCCAGGCATAGTCCAGAACAAAAAAATATCGCAATGACGTGGAGAATAAGTGCGTTTCGGCTTCGTTAAGGGTCTATTTACACCGTTTATGATCTGCAGATGTTCGGACTGGGGTTGTATTCGTTCGGTCTACCTAGCCTTTTCCCAACTATGTTGAGGTCAGCTTCTAGTCTAACCAGATGCGGCTGAATACCAGTATTTTACATGGAGCGAGTGCCATCAGACCTCCGCAACCCAGTTACTGAACAATGCCGATATCATAAGGTTAGACTGATTGTCAGATTTTCGGGCTTCTGACTACCTGTAATGAGTGTCATAGGTATTCGTATGACACCCGTGACCGTCGGTTTAAATGCTCTCCGAGGCACGGAGGGGTCTCGATGTGTCACGAACGGTCTCTCGTCCACAGACTGCAACAAGCTCAGCTTAACCTCGCAGATCGTACGATCCGCATGGTTATTTATTAGCCACGAGCCCTGTAGGCAATAGCACGAACGTTTGAATTATTGTATCGTAAACATATCTATACTAATATAAAGCTGAAGAGTTTGTTTGTTTGAACGCGCTAATCTCAGGAACTACTGGTTGGAATAGAAAAAATATTTTTGTGTTGGATAGTCCATTTATTGAGGAGGCTATAAACATCACGCTACGACCAATAGGAGCGGAGCATAAAAGAAAAAAAATGCAAAAACGGGAAAAATGTCCACCCGTGCGAAGCCGGGACGGGCCGCTAGTCGCTAAGTAATATACGCGAATTTTGAATGAAAAATACAACTGTCCTATAACATTTTAGTTTTTTTATGCGACTTGCTCAATTTGTATCATAGATAGATATGAATAAAGGTTTCTGTTCAATTAATTTAATAAATAATAAGTGCGGAACCAGTATTTCCAATTTAAAATACACTTACTTTTACGTTAGTAACTCGACAGAATTCGTACTAGGCCTATTAGTTGGGTGTGTAAAGGGTCTACATTTTTAGGTACCTATATCTGAACATCATATTTGCTGCAGAACCGATAACTGTTGGGGTAGACGAGTTCTAGAGTGGAGACCGCGAATCGACAAACGTAGTGTAGGACGTCCTGCGACTAGGTGGAGCGACGATATACGTAGGGTAGCCGGCAGCGACTGGAGAAGGAGAGCCGAAGATCGGGCTCAGTGGCGTGCTTTGGGAGAGGCCTATGTCCAGCAGTGGACTGATAGTAGGTAGGTTGATGATGATGATGATACCTGATGATACTAAATTTAATGTCAATTAAAGTCACCTGTACAGATAGTATCGGTCAGCTACTGCTTATAGTGTATGGCTACCACTTTCAAAGCAACGAAGAGTTGAAAGGACGGACGGCAGCACCCTTCCCAGTTACTACCAAAGTAGTAAAATTATGAAACTCGGGTGTTGAACTCAAACAGCGTAGTTTATTGGCAGTCAAGTGTTTACTGGGACCCAACAGTAGTTTAAATAATTCATTGGTTGAATTGCTCTTATCCGGCGAACTATATAAACTGACGATGTATATATATCTTTAGGATATAGTACACAACAGTACAAGGAAAATGCATACACAATGTCACTGGATGAATGCAAGAAGAGCGATGGACTTCCTCTATCACCTAAAAGGGGACTTTGGGAGACTTTGTCAGGTCATAAATTTATACACAGATATACCAAAGAAATAGCAGTGATAACGATTGAACATTTCCCTTCCATGCAGGAATGTGAGATCAATCTCGTTTCGTACCTTTGACTTTTCCAATAGGTACATGTGCGATTATCACTCGCGTTAACGGTGAAGGAAAACATCGTGGGGAAACCTGCACACCTGCAAGGGCTCCAATAAGTTTTCGATGGTCTGCCGCACCCGCACCAGGCCTGCGTGGTGGATAAAGGCCTAAACCCTTCAAATTAGAAGACGCCTGTACCTACACAGTTTTGGGACAGTAATCGGTGGTATATACCGAAGAAAGCCGAATATCAGCTCGATGGATAGACTACGATATTAGCACCCTTGATACTCAGGCTGGCATGAGATCGAATAATCTGCCAAAAAGAGTCAATGTTAGATTTACTATACAAGATACCACTAGGAATTACAGATCACGGTGGCTAGTAAAACCACATTTGGTGAACCATATTTCGTTCACTCATACCGCATGGTAACTGCAAGTAAACTGCACATCCAGTCGGCAGTTGTAACGCTGTTGCAGACTGCATATCGTTGCTGCGCAGTGAAAACCTCGTACTTGCAATGAACGTAATTTTACAAGAGGAGATAATAACTGCCTGTTAAAAAAATAGTATGAAGTGTAGATGTAAGGTTCTCTGTTTTATCTATTCATCAATCTATTTCATCTTAGAGCTGTGCACGTTCGTTCTAAATATGCATTACAAGGTTATTAACCCAACAAATGAATAACAGAAAATAAAAACGAACTTGTGCGTTACGAGGTTTTCACTGCCCAGCGACGATATCTAACTGCATTTGGGAGTAGTAGTTGCAGTCGGTAGCTGCTACGAATGCTGTAGAGTTACTAACGTAAACCTTACGTTAATGTAAGTGATTTTTTAATAGGAAATACTCGTTTCGCTCATACTATTTAATTAAATTGAAAACTTTATTCATATCTATGTATGATACAAATTGTGCATGTCGCAAAAAATTATCAAAAATGTAATAGGACAGTTGTATTTTCGATTCAAAATTTGCTTACATCAGCGATACGTTCTTTTTTTTATTCAAATTTTTTTCGAGGCTTTAGTTCTCTTTTCCACGACTATGCAAACCTCATACTTACGTCCTTTTTTATTACTAGCGATATGTTTACGATACTATACCTCAAACTTTCTTGCTAGGTCTACTGGATGCAGACCGTCTGTGGGCCCTTACAAATCAATTTCTGAGAACAAAATAAGATTCGCCAAATATGACGTTATTACCCTCTCAGATCACATCCAGTATTGACGACACATTTGAAGAAGAATGTCACAATACTATAAGGAAATATTTTTTTTGTTTACATCTTAATTTCTCCGTCAAAAATATGACGCATCAACCGTCTTCACAAATCAAGTGGCACATCAGGTTACGTCATAGCCTGCAATGTTTGTAAATATGAAACCGTGCCAGCGGTTTCGTTATCTCAACCAAATGCCTTCCAGCTATTCCATCTCGCCAACAATCGCATCTTTGTGCATTTTCAGGCCATTATTTTCTTTAGAGACTACATTTTACCTTAATACAATTTTAAACCTTATGTTTGAGTAAATAAAGCTGAAAATCGTATTGTTACAATATTGCTCTATTACGTGTCACAACAATAGGAATGAAAGTGCTTTAATTGCTACGAAATAAAAAATATAACAACATTCCCGTGAGAAGTATATTTTTATTCATCAAAACGGTGTATAATACTTAAGAAGGTAAAAGCATTTTTTTTAAATTTCAACATCATTAATTAGGGGCCATTGTGTGCAGAAAATTGCTGCTTTTAAAAAGAGTTAATAAACATTGTAAAAATAGCTGCAGGTAAACATTCACCACACCTTAGCTTGTGGCGCCACCATCTTTAGCACCAAAGCAGCTTCATTGGTTAAAATATGTTTGACATCATTTATAATGCTAATTTAACTCGTACGAGTACTTACGGTGGTGCTGCCATCTGGTTTCGTTTAACCTTTCCATTGATGATTGCCAGTAATTCCAGAGTGAGATGAGGATGCTGGTGCCCATTTTGCTATGCAACAGAGCAGGTATCATTTGTCACTAGTGGCCGATTCCTATAGTATACGGAGCGTTATTGGTTAAAATTGAGACTCTTGTATCTTTACCAATAATGAAGCAAAGACCCATGGCTTTGTATAGTAAACCCTCCCAAATGGAAGTAGCTATCACAAGTAAAATTAGTTTACTTAGATTAGTCAATAAAAACTACTACCATTGGTAAGCAAAACGACTCATTTTTGTTTTTAGGAATCGCCATAATTAAATCTAACAAACAAACTGTAGCTCAGCCAAAGACAGTATCCGTAACCCCTTTGAAGCCTTGTACGTTTTAACCCTTTGAGTCTTTTCGAGGTCAATTAACAGGATCCTTGTTCGCTGAACAGCAAACACATCAGTTCATTCATGCGATATTCTGACTTGATGTGGAGCAACTGTCGTCGAAACTTAGGTTTACCGTAATTGATACACTTCCTTGAGGGACCCCTCCCTTAGAAACGTGTTTCAACTACAGTATCGAACGCCTTAGGAAACCCTTTAAGAAATTATTTTTGATTCATAAGGACATTATTTTATATTCGCCGGCAAAAAAACGTTTGCTGTCTCCACAAGATAGCATTCATTATTTCTTGGACCTGAAGGTAATCGACCCATTCTGGTTCAGTTTCAGCTAAAAAATGCAAGGCAAATAACCATTTATAAATCTGAAGCAATTCTAAAAGATCGTGACTAATGGTCCGTGAAATTGAATTTGGTTTTGTGGAATGTATCGTGCATTGTATTGTATTGCATTGCATTATTTGTATTTATATAATCTATCGAGGGGGAGAGGGAGACCTAAGAAAAGATGGATGGATTGTGTGAGGGAGGATATGAAAGATAAGGGAGTAAATGATAATGAGACGGCTGACAGGGAAGAGTGGAAGAGAAAAACATATTGCGCCGACCCCAAGTAACTTGGGACCAGGGCAGGAAGATGATGATGGAATGTATCGTGCCATGTCTTGCCTACGCTGACAGGTAGCAGTATCTCATCCTTGTTTAGTTCAAAGAGGATGTTAAAAAAAATACAGTATGGAATGATATAATTCTTCCATGCAGGAGGGTTTGAGAATTTTATTATCACTTGCGTTGTTAACGGTGAAGGAGACCAATGTACAGCTAAGTGGGCTCCATAAAGTTCTCGATGGTGTGTGTATCTGCCAACCCGCACCAGGCTAGCGTGGTTGACTAAGGCCTAAACCCTTCTTATTCTGAGAAGAGGCCCGTGCCCAGCAATGGGACAGTAATGGGCTAATTATGTTATGGAAAGATTAGTTTCACTGTGTGTTGTACTTACTTCGTATTTTTTTTTAATTAGTGTTGTGAAAATATGAAAAGGGATTAAAAGAATCAAAAGCAATCAAAAACAAAAAAAAACATCCCATTATAAAAATGCAAATCAACACAGTTTCCTCCATCGAATATGGCATCAACAACTACCGCCACGATAAAAACTGTTGAAAGCCGTTAGGGAAGTGTCAAATTCGAACGTTTGAATTGCGAACGCAGACGCGTTCCGTTGACTACATTCGAATGCGTGTGCGCACGCCGGAAGTAACTAATGCGGTAACGAGCCGGCATCCGCGACACCACCATATTGGGTGGCAAGCGCTATCTTAATTTGTTACATAACAAACTATATTTACATACATGAATGATTTATTATTTACATAGTAGATAAGTATATTCTGGAAATGTGACGCGAGGCAGTGCTGTGCGGAATTTTAATAATTTTTTTAGAAGTATTTAATATAATGTACTCTATAACAAATCGTGACAAGGCCATGTTTCTGGCCACAGTCTTTAGACTGATATAAAATGTTAAACGATATAAGGATAATTTCGTCTTTTAAACATGTGGGAAACGAAACGTAAGACTGAATGAAAGGGATGAATGTATAGGAGAGAAAGGGATGGAAGTATATATGAGATGGAGATGGATATATTTTAAATAAGGTCTACGATGTGCTTTTTGTTGGCTTTTTGTTTTTGGGTTTCGGTTTAGAGAATAAATGGTGTTGGTTGGTCATGGTTGTTATCGGTAGCTGGTAACACTGGACAATGTTGACAAAGGAGGGTAACCGTCAAGATGAATCAACGTACCCGAAGTTATAGAAACACTGGTCATTCGACGGAGTAGAGGATTTCATGTCGAACAGCCGAAGAAGTCTGACCTTTTATATCTGATTTGCTTGTCCTCATTGTCTGATCTTGTGTTAATTATTATATTGTGATATATTGTGAACTAGCTTCTGTAACTAATCACTAACCTAATTAATAGTACTCTCAGTGGTGGAGAGTCTATGTTGGTTTCATTTAATTTATTTACCATGCTCGTAATCCTGACATACCGATATTAGCTATAACTGTAATGATAGATTCACCCCTACAAGATTCTGTTGTAAGCATTTTATACGATGATCATTGATTTTTATTCACTCTGACCATTTATGACCTAAAATACTGTTGAACATCGGTCTCCAAAGACCGTCATAATCTTAAATCAAAAACCCAATGTAATAGGCAGATTTTTACAAAATAATGCATGAGACTTGTATGATCACATACTACACTATGCACATCAATAGCCATAGATACCAGAATAGCACGATCAACTTGAAATTTAAGATCAGCCATTATGACACCCATGAGCAATGATGATTTGGTCTATTCATAGTCGAGGCCACACACGACGCTTCAATAGGACTGTTGTGTTCGAAACTATAGCTATAGGTACTTATATTAGATCCCCACCTATGAAATCAGCGTTTTGTATGGAGAATTTTAAAGAAGTTGCATTTTTCATACTAACATTTTCTTAATTTATTTAACAACTATGAGCACTAATATTTTAAAACTTTTATGCACTAATTTTTAAAAACTAAGATAACGTATGCCACTTAGATTATGCGACAAAAATAAGTTTTGGCTAAGTTAAAACAAAAATAGTGGTAATTTCTGCTAACAAAAAGAGGAGTCATTTTTAAGGTATTTTTTATGTTTAGAAAACTATAAGTAATAAGGTTTTTTTACTATTGGTAGTTGTCTATGATGGTCATTATTCGATATAATATCAAGCAATTGATATATATTTTAAACCATAGAAGTGACGAGGTTCTCTATTTGTGAGAAAAAAACGCCAGTTTCATAGGTAAGGACCTAATATTTAATTAAAATAGAAACTTTGTTTGTTTTGATGTTTCTCGTCAAGTTAAAGGACACGACTGGTTTAAAATATAATTGTTAACTAGCTTAAATAATGCAGATTTATATTGGTTAAGCTTTGTTCCTGTTTATTTCAATCCAAAACAATTATTATTATACCGGTATTCAAAAGACTTGTCTTCTTCTTTTTCCTGCCCTTATCCCACACTAGGTGGGGTCGGCACAACATGTATTTCATAAATCCATGTTGTTAGAGGTTTTGGCTTATTGTTTTATGACCGGCCGCCTGCCTGACATCAACCCTCCTTGGGAATACTCGTTGCGCTGCGCGGGTGACCCAATGTGCTTATTGATATTATGCACTGGGTCCCAAAATGATATGCTCGTCAATCTTATTGCCGACAAGTAAGCAGACTATGTTCTTCTTGGTGGAAGAACTTCTATGTTCTTCTTCTTCTTCTTGACTTTTTCTTCTTCAAAAGACGTTTATCTAGTTAAATCAGAAGCAATCCAAAACTGCCTCATTCGTCTTGTGGTGGCAAGCGGGACAGCTGATCATGAGGTCCTAGGTTCGATCCCCAGGTCGGGCAAAGTGTTATTGGGTTCTTCTGCGTGGAATTCCTCAGTAACAGCCCACAGGTTGCATTTGTGTCCAGTTGATGGCAATAGCCTTGCCCCCTATTACATGGGACTTAAACATAACGGCGAAATGAGGGTGTCACTATACACCTCTGCCCAACCCTTTGGGGAATACGGGCGTGATGTTATATTATGCAGTCCTTTAATCAAATATGTAAAGTATAACTACAACACATCATCTCCCTACCCTTATCCCACACTAGGTGCGGTCGGCACACCATGAATTCCTCTTCCATTCTCCTCTATCAGCCGTCATCTCAGTACTCACTTCTTTCTTACCCATATCATCCTTCACACAATCCATCCATCTTTTCTTTGGACTACTTCTACTTGTATATCCATCCACGTTCATATTTATTGCATTCTTCCCTCCGTATAACACGTCCATACTTAGCTAACCTATTACTCGTTAAAAAACACCATAACTAGATTCCTCGTCAAGTCATCTTCTCTCATCATAAATCACTCATCGCATCAAATTTTATTAGATCAAAATTAATAAACGAACGAAATTCCATACGAAATAGTTCCCGCATCAATTTAACAATAGGTCAATAGATTCTTAACCTTATTTAACGCAATATAGTTAACTGGCTAAATTAGATTGCTTTGTACTTCCTTATAAGGATTTAAACTGTTAAATCACTGGTGTATATTGAATGAGTCAGCGGGATGGATTTCGAATCGATTCTTTTGTTGATTTTATCGATTTCATGTATTTAGCGATTTAGTGGCAAAAAATTGGGTGGTACCTGTTGAATGGCTTTTGCCCTGCCTCTGTTGTCATCGCTGATGAGTTGTACCCAACGATGATGAGCCTTTCAAAGAGCTTTTATCAGCTATCAAAGCCGTTAAAGTTAAAGCAATCTAATTCGCTTTCCGGAACGATTACAGTAGAGCAACATAACACAACATCACGCTTGTATTCCCTGAAAAACCTTTCAGGGAATACAAGCGTGATGTTGTATTGTAACACTCTCATTTCGAGTTCAAGTCCCGTGTAATAGGGGGCGAGCCTATTACCATCAACCGGGCACAAATCCAAACTACGGGCTGCTACTGAGGGATTCCACACGCAAAAACTCAATAACACTTTGCCCGACTAGGGGATCAAACCCAGAACCTCACGATCAGCAGTCACGCTTGCCGTCACTAGACCAACGAGGAAGTAGGGTTACATTTATGTACCTACTTAACTAGCGGCCCGTCCCGACTTCGCATGGGTGGAAATTTTTCCCGTTTTTGCAACATTTTTCATTTATGCTCCGCTCCTTTTGGTCGTAGCGTGATGTTATACAGCCTATAACCTTCCTCTATAAATGGAATATCCAACACAAAAATATTTTTTTCAATTCCAACCAGTAGTTCCTGACATTAGCACGTTCAAACAAACAAACTCTTCAGCTTTATAATATTACTAGCGACCCGCCCCGGCTTCGCACGGGTGCAATGTAGATACTAATGTGGGGTATATAAACCTTCCTCTTGAATCACTCTATCCATTGTACCCTTTAATGTTTGTTATTGTATAAGAGCTGTGTTACAATTTTGGTGTACAATAAAGTATATTCTATTCTATTCTATCTATTAAAAAACCGCATCAAGATCCGTTGCGTAGTTTTAAAGATCTAAGCATACATAGGGACAGACAGACAGCGGGAGCGACTTTGTTTTATACTATGTAAAGAAGTACCTATAGATATAGACCTTGTTCCGTTCACTGCTGGACTTAAGCCTCTATATATTTCCACATCAACCGGTTTCAACCCTCTTGCAACCAGCGGCTTCTCGCGACCCTCACCAAACCATTTCACCTTAAATTGATGAAACGATTTTAAAAGATCAACTTTACCATCTTTTCAGACAAGTGGGCCGCAATCTCATCATCCCTGGAGGCACGAGGACCATCGATGCCACCGGCAAGCTTGTGATGCCCGGAGGGATCGACCCTCACACCCACTTCGAGCTGGAGATGATGGCTGCCAAGTCTGCTGATGACTTCTACAAGGGCACCAGGGCGGCCATCGCTGGAGGAACCACTTGTGTCAGTAAGTATCATACATTTTACGATTACTATGCTGGATAAGTCTTCGACAAGAAGTACTGGACTGCAGCCCATCACTGGCTTGATATCAAGGAGAACTTGAAACCACTTCAATTTCCGATAATGGCTGTCAAGAATATCAAGACAATTGACTTCTTATCTTTGCTCATTGATATGAATGATGGAAGCATCTTATCAATAAAAGGAAAACATTGTGGGAGAAATTGATAAGTTTTTCCTGTTTTTATAATATTTATAATAAACCTATCTATTTTTATTTAAGTACATTGTAACCAATATCCGTGCTTCGGAGAGCTCGTTAAACCGTCGGTCCCGGGTGTCATAAGAATACCTTTCACAGTCGTTACGGGTAGTCAAAAGCTCGAAAGTCTGACAACCGGTCTAACATTAGAATATTGGCATTATCCAGTTACTGGGTTGCGGAGCTGTGATGGCAGTCGCTCCATGTAAAATACTGGTATTCAGCCGCATCTGGTTAGACTGGAAGCTGACCCCAACATAGTTGGGAAAAGGCTAGGAGGAAGAAGATATTGTGACCAATATTTTTCTGTGATTAGGACTACTAAACATGTTTTTCAACAACTGACAGAAAATAATAAAGTGTTTTCTACAAAAAGTTCTTGAATTAAATTCAATTATCTAATGAGGTTTACTAATAAAAAAAAATTGAATCAGTTCCAAGTACCAAAGCACATTACTAAAAAAAACTACAAAAAACTATGGATGACGATTAAAAACGTACTAAGTTTTCAACACAGCTCGATAGATGGCAGCACAGGAAAAATTAGATCGCGCTATGGTTTCGTTACCGCGATTTGTAGTAGTTCGAAGTTCGGCTCACGTCTGTACGTAACGTTTTGATTGACATCAAACAAAGAAATAAGATTTATCTTGTAAGGGAGTTGATCGGCCAATAGTCTGGTCAACACCTATATTTAACCTAATTAAATATAATCGATTTCAAATCGATTTATAGAGAGACACGTAAAAATGTTACTCTATTGTTTAACGTGGGGGAATATTCTACCCTGGGGAAGGTGAGGTGTTAAATCGGACTCTTCCTGACCAAAACCAATGCGGTGTTCCTCCGAGTACATATGGCCGGAGTCGCGGGAATCGCGAGTATATTCATCGCAATCCCCGTGTACTGTATATACTATTTATTTATTTAAGGACAACAAACAGCAGTGTAATAATAAGTAAACATGGGTTAGAACTTAATAATAGAGGTAACAAATACAATACTAGCAAACAACAACAACGTTATCCATATATTACTGAACAGATCTACCAGTTGTTAGAAAGTACAATATAAAAATAAACCGAATAATGGTAAACATTACTTAATTATTAGGGTTATAAATATGAATCCCTTGTATGGGTAACTTGTAACGAAAACATGTTTCTTTATAATAATAATTATATATAGGAAAATATAGGCACAGAATATCTTATAATTAATGCGAAAGTAAAAGCGCCTACACACGGCCCTAATATCAGAGGCAATATCGGGAGAGTGATGGCGGGGATGAAATCGGCTACTACTCTACACACGTGCCTGCCAGTTAGTACGTAACCCACCGTGCAGCAAAGCGCTCGTCGATCCAAGATGCGGCCTACACTCTCAAAACATAAAAAAATAGGCATCGCTCTGGCACTTGCTAAGGTGCGACCAAAATAGAGACAAAAGAGGAAGACCTGGGTTAAGAGGTGGTTGATGAACACTGCGGAATACTGATGAACACTCACGCTGCGGGGAAATCCGTCCTGATTTCGCTACACACGCACTGACAACGCTCCCTAGACGATAGTCGGCCCTAAATCGTGAGCTCGCCTGAACCGATTTCTGAGTTAGGGGTAATAATAATAATACTGATTACGATTTGCCTATACACGAGGCGATCAAGGGACCGATCTAGGGCGCTCCCCACCACTCCCTTGATATTGCCTCTGATTTTAGGGCCGTGTGTAGGCGCTTTAATACGTTCCGTCGTGTGTACGCGAGAGCTAGAGGGGTATAGGGGAATCCCTCTATAGCTTTGTTACTTGGATTCGTCTGCTAACATGAACTGCGACTTCCAAAAGCGAAGAAGTCGAAGTATAAAAAATAAGAATCTACTTATGGACTACAGTACGCCAAAACAGTTCATGGCATAGCGGCGTTGGTAGTGAAGGTTATTTTAAGTTCAGTTTTTAACACAGTGAATGATATAATCTATACTTCTATACTGATATTATAAAGAGGAAAGATTTGTATTTTTGGATTTTTGTATGTAACAAATAAACTTAAAAACTTCTGGACCGATTTCAAAAATTCTTTTGCCGTTACGAAGCTACATTATCACTGAGTAATATAGGCTACGGGCGGAGCTGTGAGGACACAGCTAGTGTTTAATAAAAACAAATGTTTTCCTCTTTCCAGTTGACTTCGTGCTGCCGCAGAAAGGCCAGTCTCTGCTGGAGGCGTACTCTAACTGGAGGGAGAAGGCTGACAGCAAGGTAAGTCTTCACTAATCACCATTATAACGGAAAAAATCGTATGAGCAGATAGACGGCCAAAGCTGAACAATGGCCTCCCAAAAAACTGCTTTAATAAATGATGGTGATCAGAATCGTTATAATCACCACGCGTAGCAGCTTGGTTATTGTAGTATGTACGTACTACGACAATTCAAACTATATTTTTCCAATTTATGCTGTCCTCTCAGCTTATACATACTTGATTGATTTGACGTCGTGTGTACAGCTCTGCACGAAAAAGTACGAAAAATGGGGGCGCCACTAGTCGTACATAATATTAGGTCCCAACCCATGATATTGCCGTTTTTTTTCTCACAAATAGAGAACCTCGTCACTTCTATGATTTAAAATATTATAATAATGACCATCATAGACAAAAAACAAAAATAAAACAATAGTAAAAAAACCTTATTATTTATAGTTTTCTAAACATAAAAAATACCTTAAAAGTGACTCCTCTTCTTGTTAGCAGAAATGACCACTATTTTTGTTTTAACTTAGCCAAAACTTATTTTTGGCGCCTGATCTAAGTGGCATACGCTATCTTAGTTCTTAAAGATTAGTGCATAAATGTTTTAAAACATTAGTGTTCATAGTTGTTAAATAAATTAAGAAAATATTAGTATGAAAAATGCAACTTCTTTAAAATTCTCCATACAAAACTCTGATTTCATAGGTGGGGACCTAATAAAATTTAAACTTTAAAAATTATGTCTGGTAGAACTGGATAGTTTACACATGCATTAGAATTAATAATAATAATTAGGTAGCTGGATCAAGGGCCTGATACAGATAGCGGTCTTGGAAATGCTGCGTTTTGCTAAGAGGTTACCACCGGTAGCTTGGACCCTGTTCCCGATGCTGGTGGGCTACCTATTATTATATTTTTACATGAAAATTATATGCAAGTAACATTACATACCAACACGCTTGTATTCCCCAAAGGGTTGGGCAGAGGTGTATAGTAACACACTCTTTTCGCCGTTATGTTTAAGTCCCATGTAATAAGGGGCGAGCCTAATGCCATCAACCGGGCACAAATTCAAACTCCAGGCTGCTACTGAGGAATTCCACACGGAAAAACCTAATATCAGTTTGCCCGACCTGGGGATCGAACGCAGGACCTCACGATCAGCAGTCGCTCTTGCCATAACTAGACCAACGAGGGAGTTATATTTAAAAATGCTAATTATAATGCAAGTACTATTTAAGTAAGGAATAAAAAAAAAAATCTCATCATTTCCTCTTCTTCCAAGGTATGCTGCGACTACGGTCTCCACGTGGGCGTCACCTGGTGGTCTCCAGCGGTAAAGAAGGAGATGCAGCAGCTCGCCACCGAACAATATGGAGTCAACTCCTTCAAGATGTTCATGGCGTACAAGGACGCATGGATGCTGGATGATTATGACCTGTATTGTGCTATGGAGGCCTGTGCCGAACTCAGGGCTTTGCCCCAGGTGAGTTACTAATAAAAGAATGTCTAACAGAGTCATCTGCTTCAAAATGTTCATGGCATACAAGGATGTTTGGATGATGGATGGTTACGACCAGTATTGTGCTGTTTGTACCGAACTCAGGGCTTTGCCCCACGTAATTTTTGGTGTTCAGCTTAACCTTTTAAGCGCGTGGCTAAATATCAATTGCCGTGCCCCTAGCGCGCGACTACGAATCGATAAAATAATACCTACAATAAATATATTAAGCTTTTTCAATACTTAGAGCTATGAAACAATTTTAAGTAATTGTTGTAAATCATATCTCTATTGAGTAATCGTTTTAGTTGTATCACGCAGTTCATAGGACGAAAATAGAACAAAAAAACCAGGCATGTTCTCTGTCGCAGAAATACGACACGCGCGCTAGGGGCACGGAAATATTTGTCGCATAAATGCGACTCACGCGGTTAAAAGGTTAATAAACATTTTCCTAAAAAACATTCCTCGAAGGGTTCGGCAAAGGTGTTTTTAGTACACCCTCGTTTAGCCAGTTATGTTTAAGTCCCATGTAATAGGGGGCGAGCCTATTACCATTAACCGGGCACAAATTCAGACTCCGGGCTACTACTGCGAAATTTCTAATGGAAAACCCCAACCAATAACAATCTTTAATATTTCGATACACCTTTAATTACAAGCATTTTCCGTGACAGAGTGGGGACTAAAACATGTTAGCTAAATCACTGTTGCCATTACAAATATGATTTCCACATACATATTTGTCGCTGATGCGGGCATCGAACCCGCGTACATCATCACCAACATCTGTGTGTACTACATTCAAAAAGTCAAGGAAGAACATTTCTCATTGTTTCCCTTTCGGTAACACGATTAGCATAACAAAACCGTGTGCTGCATATTAAACTCTAATATAATGGCAGTACAGCATAATATTATGGTCGGATACCTATCTTGTCAGCAAGCAGATCAAGATGACTTATACGTGATTTAATGTCTAAGGGCGCGATCTCGCTGGCGTCTGTCGGGCGTGCGCGTTCCTCTGAAGTTTGACCAGCGTCGACAGCGCGTGTGCGCAACGTCGGCGCTGGTCAAACGTTAGAGGAACGCGCACGCCCGACGGACGCCAGTGAGATCGGGCCTTAAATACGTATCTATGACGTTGTCCTTTGTTATTGTTGAATGAATACATTCAATTAAATTAGAGTCACTGTTTATCAACTAAATGTCGATTGAATGACATAACAAATATCGTTCTGCCCAGCCTTTTCCCAACTATGTTAGGGTCAGCTTCCAGTCCAACCAGATGCGGCTGAGTACCAATATTTGACACAGAGACACTACCATCAGACCTCCGCAACCCAGTAACTGGGCAATGCCGATACCCTAAGGTTAGACCGGTTGTCAAACTTTGGGGCTTCTGGCTACCCATAACGCCTATCATAGGTATTCGTATGACACCCGTGACCGACGGTTTAACAAGCTCTCCGAGGCACGGAGCGGTCTCGATGTGTAATGAACGGTCACCCATCCACGGACTGACCGCGGCAAGCATAGCTTAACCTTGTAATTAGCCACGAGCCCCTCAATAACATAAATGAGCAAATGACATAACATAATAAAACATCATGATCATATGAGTCGTTATTTACCTCTCGCTCTTCCACGTTCTTCGTAAGTGAAAGGTCAATTGTGAATCCGCCATTTCTAATCCCGAGTTAGCCCCATAAACGAGGCTTTAATGTTTAAAACGTATAAAACATTTAGACGTGACTTTTCAATTTATCCACCTGGGTAGCTACCACCCTCACATTAAAGTCAAGCAGTTTACTGTTTTCCGTCGTGTGTATATGAGAGCCAGAGGGGTATAGGGGAATCCCTCTTAATCTCCGTTCCTAGGATTCGTGTGCTCCATCTTAGACCCTGTCTGCGCTTACCATCAGTTGAGACTAGGGCCAAACGCGACAAAGACAAGAATAAAAAAATTAAAATAAACCGTTTACTAATCATAGACAAGCAGAGGATCCATCTCCAGTGGTATACTGCATCATCGACTTTTATGCTAAAGAGCAAACCATGACCCATAACTACAATCCATACGAATTTCCAAAATACAAGATTTATCAATCTGTTACCCACTTCTCAGGTGCACGCCGAAAACGGTCACATAATCGCTCGCAACACCGAAAAGCTGCTGGCAAAGGGAGTGACCGGCCCCGAAGGTCACCAGCTGTCCCGTAACGAGGAGGTCGAGGCTGAAGCTGTCAACAGGGCCTGCGTCATCGCTAACCAGGTCTGTAACACATTAGTACTCTTCTTCTTTTCATGTGGTTAGTGACTAACCTGGTGTCAGAGTTTATGCCGCCCATGGGCCTCTGACTTGGCTTCACATCCCGTCAAGAAATACTTCTGGGGCATGCTGGTTTCCTCACGATTCTCCTTCACCGTTTTTAAACAAGTGATAATTATAAAATACGCACATGAATCCGAAAAGTTAGAGTTGCGTGCCTTGGGTTCAAACTTGGGTTCAACTGTGCATGACTTGGCAGTCCGTCGTTCAAACCACTGTCACTGCTAAATAGTAATGAATATCACATTATTACCCGAAGTGACACTTCATCTGACTCCTTAGCTATGAGTGTTAACAGTTCCTCATATCATAACATCACGCCTGTATTCCCCGAAGAGTTGGGCAGAGGTGTATAGTAACACCCTCATTTCGTCGTTATATTTAAGTACCATGTAATAGGGGGCAAGTCTATTGCCATCAACTAGACACAAATTCAAACTCCGGGCTGCTACTGAGGAATTCCACACGGAAGAACCCAATCACACTTTGCCCGATCGAACCCAGGACTTCATGATCAGTAGTCGCGCTTGCCACCACTAGACCAACGAGGCAGTTAATCATATCATTTGTTCATCATCATTATTATTGTTATTTCCAGGCCAATTGTCCCCTGTACATCGTGCACATGATGTCGAAGAGCGCCGTCCGCGCCCTGCAGCTGGCGCGCACCAGGCAGCGGCAGGCGCTGTTCGGGGAGACCCTGGCGGCCACAGTCGGTACTGACGGTACGTAGCTCATCATCAACTGTCTATACATGTCCGCGCCCTGCAGCTGGCGCGCACCAGGCAGCGGCAGGCGCTGTTCGGGGAGACCCTGGCGGCCACAGTCGGTACTGACGGTACGTAGCTCATCATCAACTGTCTATACATGTCCGCGCCCTGCAGCTGGCGCGCACCAGGCAGCGGCAGGCGCTGTTCGGGGAGACCCTGGCGGCCACAGTCGGTACTGACGGTACGTAGCTCATCATCAACTGTCTATACATGTCCGCGCCCTGCAGCTGGCGCGCACCAGGCAGCGGCAGGCGCTGTTCGGGGAGACCCTGGCGGCCACAGTCGGTACTGACGGTACGTAGCTCATCATCAACTGTCTATACATGTCCGCGCCCTGCAGCTGGCGCGCACCAGGCAGCGGCAGGCGCTGTTCGGGGAGACCCTGGCGGCCACAGTCGGTACTGACGGTACGTAGCTCATCATCAACTGTCTATACATGTCCGCGCCCTGCAGCTGGCGCGCACCAGGCAGCGGCAGGCGCTGTTCGGGGAGACCCTGGCGGCCACAGTCGGTACTGACGGTACGTAGCTCATCATCAACTGTCTATACATGTCCGCGCCCTGCAGCTGGCGCGCACCAGGCAGCGGCAGGCGCTGTTCGGGGAGACCCTGGCGGCCACAGTCGGTACTGACGGTACGTAGCTCATCATCAACTGTCTATACATGTCCGCGCCCTGCAGCTGGCGCGCACCAGGCAGCGGCAGGCGCTGTTCGGGGAGACCCTGGCGGCCACAGTCGGTACTGACGGTACGTAGCTCATCATCAACTGTCTATACATGTCCGCGCCCTGCAGCTGGCGCGCACCAGGCAGCGGCAGGCGCTGTTCGGGGAGACCCTGGCGGCCACAGTCGGTACTGACGGTACGTAGCTCATCATCAACTGTCTATACATGTCCGCGCCCTGCAGCTGGCGCGCACCAGGCAGCGGCAGGCGCTGTTCGGGGAGACCCTGGCGGCCACAGTCGGTACTGACGGTACGTAGCTCATCATCAACTGTCTATACATGTCCGCGCCCTGCAGCTGGCGCGCACCAGGCAGCGGCAGGCGCTGTTCGGGGAGACCCTGGCGGCCACAGTCGGTACTGACGGTACGTAGCTCATCATCAACTGTCTATACATGTCCGCGCCCTGCAGCTGGCGCGCACCAGGCAGCGGCAGGCGCTGTTCGGGGAGACCCTGGCGGCCACAGTCGGTACTGACGGTACGTAGCTCATCATCAACTGTCTATACATGTCCGCGCCCTGCAGCTGGCGCGCACCAGGCAGCGGCAGGCGCTGTTCGGGGAGACCCTGGCGGCCACAGTCGGTACTGACGGTACGTAGCTCATCATCAACTGTCTATACATGTCCGCGCCCTGCAGCTGGCGCGCACCAGGCAGCGGCAGGCGCTGTTCGGGGAGACCCTGGCGGCCACAGTCGGTACTGACGGTACGTAGCTCATCATCAACTGTCTATACATGTCCGCGCCCTGCAGCTGGCGCGCACCAGGCAGCGGCAGGCGCTGTTCGGGGAGACCCTGGCGGCCACAGTCGGTACTGACGGTACGTAGCTCATCATCAACTGTCTATACATGTCCGCGCCCTGCAGCTGGCGCGCACCAGGCAGCGGCAGGCGCTGTTCGGGGAGACCCTGGCGGCCACAGTCGGTACTGACGGTACGTAGCTCATCATCAACTGTCTATACAAGTCCAGTGCTGGATACAGGCCCCTCCTAAAAAGCTGCGTAAGTGGATTGGTTGACAAAGATAATGCTGTCTTCAGCTTATCAAGGGCTGGCCTTACCGGTCTTGAGATAAATAAGCCTGACGAAGGTGATGCTGTTAAAATATGTGACGGTCTCGTCCTTCGACTTAAAATACAAGGTATGTGGATATTGATTGATGCAAACATTTATCTATACCCGACGACTCAAAATGCAAAGTGCCACAAATGGCACTTTGCATCTTGAGTCGTCAGGTCTGGAATAGTGCGACGGATTTTCTAGAACGAAAGTCCGTCATCGAAAGAATTTTAGTCGTCACAAATAAGAATAGGGTTTTAAGCGATTTATTTCTGTCCCACCCCTCCCGCAAACTTTCCCAATTGAGCGCGAAAGAGACAACTGCATCTCGGACTCATTTGTCCTGTGCAATATTAGCGAAATTGTATTTTCTTATTCCCCCTATTTCCTTCTTCGAATCTGGACCGATTTTAACATTATTTTCTGGAATAATTTAAGAAAGACTGGTTATGTTTGTATACTTTTCTTTTATGTTTTATATTCGTCAAATTTGTTTGCCAGATGTCTGAAAACTGTGGTAAAACTGGTCGACTTTTGTAAAATTTTAACTGTTCTAGTTCTTTTAATAATTAATCTATTGACAAAACCAAAACATAGGGACAGTGGTGGTAGATACATATCATATGGTAAAAAATATTTGCTCTAGTGACATTATCCAAGGAGGAAACTGAGGAATACGTTTGTATGGACTAAATGCCGACCGCATTTCGTCTTAAGTGTTTATGATAATGATCATTTAATTAAGTAATCTGGTTTGGCACTCCAGGCTCCCACTACGCGAACGCGTGCTACCGCCACGCGGCGGCGCACGTGCTGTCCCCCCCGCTGCGCCCCGACCCCGACACGCCGCAGGCCATGTGCGAGGCCTTGGCTGAGTAAGTACCCCCTATATTTGGCCCGTAAACCTGCATTACTCAACTGTAATCCATTTGCCACGTGCATGGCCATTGGGCTACCTAGATGAATAAAGTTATATCTGATGTCAGGTAATCAAGGTTCGTTTTGTTACAATTAAATTATATTTCTTTTGTATTAAGTGGTAAAAAGCAGTTATAGCCTAGTGGTTGAACGCTGGCCTTCCATGTAAGAGGGTCTAAGTTTGAACCCGGTCTGCACCCCCCTTTTTTATTATCGTTCGAAAATCCTCATGTATGTCCCTCGCCCGGGAAGGCGGGGGCGTCTGCCGAACTCTTACCGGCTAAAAACCAACGGTGTCCCTCCTTCTGACCAAGGGCCGGGGTCACGGGATGCGCTATTGCATGCGCCGCGACCCCGGCAGGGCATGCACCCCTGACTTTTCGAATTCGCAAATCAGAATTTTATTATCGCTTGCGTTAACGGTAAAGGACAATATCGCGAGATAACCTCTGCCGTCATTATTAAAAAGGGCACAACTAACATTTTGTAAATATTGAGAAAAACGATGTTAAAATATTTTTTGAATTTTGTTAAAAAAAAAACACGACTAAACATGTTTTTCGAAATTGTGTGAATGTAAATAGTTGCATTTATATAGTACATATAAGACCATAGCAATATTTTATTTATATTTTTAATGCATATAATAAATAATCAGCTTATTTTTTTTCATCTTAACATAAAAAATGACTAAGAATGAGCATTAATACGTTTAAAAGGCATATACAACCAAATGTGCCTTTTCAGTGTAAAATTTTGAGTAAAAATTTAAAATGTTACAATGAAAAGGCACTTTTATTCAATTGTGCCTTTTCACTATAATAAGAGTTCGATCCGTTCGTCGAATTCCGTTCAGAGATATTTAGCAGTAAAGGCTTAACCGCCAGTGTGCCTTTTTTTTATAGAAAATTTTAAGACGTAGGGTAAATAGTAAAGGCGTAACTGCCAATTGTGACTTTTCTTCTACATTCATTGCTAAGGTGTTGGTATAAAAAATAAGCACAATTGCCACATAAGCCTTTTATATTTGACGTAAGCCGTTTCAATGAATTATATTAAAAATATAAAGGTGAAATAAAAGTCATATCTCACAATGTGCCCTTTTCCTGTACTAAAACTTAAAAAATGGTGCAGTTGTGCCCTTTAAGCTTATTCTATCTCTATTAATTTTGTTGCTAAAAATCACAAAAAAATTAGACAGATAGGCCTTTTTTTCCTGATTCCGAATATACAAGGTTAGTCGGAAACGGGGTACTAAGCCGAAAGGGTGTTAAAGTACCCATAGTAATGGATAACTTTTGTTCTACAACTTTCCCCAAAAGTCAATAGTTCAAGAGAAATAGCTGTTCAAAGATTTTATAAAAAATATGCTACATTCTATCTATCCTCCGCTATGATCAGACGTGTTTACATTTTAAGTCATATTTGGGGTCACGGATTAGAATCTCCATTTTCTAAATTCATAACTAAAGCAGGGATGAAGAATTTTTGAAAGAACGAAAATTAAAATAATTTTTCATGGAAAAAAATAAATCGAGTTTTTAAATTTTAACACTTTCTTTAAAACAATCATCAGTGATACATTAAGTGGCCCGCGGCTTAGTACCCCCTTTCCGACTAACCTTGTATATATATATATATATAACTCATTTCATGAAAAATGTTAGTTGTGCCCTTTTTAATTAAAACGGCAGAACTGCACACCTGAGAGGGCTCCAAATAGCTCTCGATGGTGTGTGTAGTCTGCCAACCCGAAGCGTGGAATTTAGCCTTAACTCTTCTTATTCTGAGAAGAGACCCATACCCAGCAGTAGGACAGTAATAGCATAAAATGTGTATGTTTAATTCTTTTTATATTGTTCCTTCCTTCTTTCTTTATTTTATTTTATTTATGCTGTCATTGTGTTCTTGGCTGAATAAATTAATTTCTTTCTTTTTCTTTCTTTCTTTCTTTCATTATGAAATACAATGGATAGCAAATTATATTATTTAAAAAGGTTTTCAGGTTTACTTATTGCTGTCTATCTATTCCCAGTGACCACCTGCAGCTGATCGGCAGCGACAACTGCACGTTCCACGAGAAGGACAAGGAGCTCGGCAAGGACAACTTCTCCAAGATACCCAACGGAGTCAACGGCGTGGAGGACCGTATGGCCATACTGTGGCAGAAGGGTGTTAACACTGGTACATATACTTGTATTATACATAGTACCTGGATGACCGAGCTTAGCTCGGTTTTTTTTTTGGTAAATCGTATTTTTTGAAAGAAGAAAAATGGAAAAAGAAAATGAAGGAACTTGAAAAAAGTCACCTGGACTCGAACCGGGGTCTATTGGTATCGGTGATTTCCGACCAGAGCTATTATAACCTAGTAAATAGCAGCGAAAGTTACCTTCGTATTCTAATGATATTGTAGCAGTTTTTCATTGCCTGAAAACACGGATAAAACGACATTTTCTAAAAATTAAACCTGGCTAGATCGATTTATCGCCCCCGAAACCCCCTGCATACTAAATTTCATGAAAATCGTTGGAGCCGTTTCCGAGATTCAGATTATATATATATATATATATATATACAAGAATTGCTCGTTTAAAGGTATTATATATTATTATAGATGTAGATTTATACAGGTTGTAAATATACCCTTAGCGAAGTTGAAGTCTACGCATACTGTACATCAAACTAAGTAAAAATAATTGCTGGAAAACGACTTTTACATAACAAAACAACATCACGCCAGTATTCCCCAAGGGTTGGGCAGAGGTGTATAGTAACCGAGCCTATTGCCAACAACCGGGCACAAATCCAAAATCCGGACTGCTACTGAGCAATTCCACCTGGAAAAACCCAATAGTACTTTGCCCGCCCTAGGGATCGAACCTTATGGGTTCGACCTCACGATCTGCAGTCGCGCTTGCCACCACTAGACCAACGAGGCAGCTAGAAAACGACTTTTATTTTTTAGTATTTAAAAACAGCTGTTAACTGTAGCGCGCATTGCAAGCGCGTACGTAGTAGTCGGCCTACATTTCAAAAAAATTGATAAAGTTTGATTAGAAGAATTTTTTGTACTAACATTTAAATTATTTTTTTGTAAAAAATCTTTTTTGAGAATAAGAGATACTATTGTGGCGGCATCTATCACGGCACATGCGAACTATCCTGCATCGCGATATCAGAGTTTGACACGCAGATAGTATATATACAAGTTCCCAACATCAACCGTTGGGCAGTGGCCCGCCAGGCACAAGACTCCGCCTGGTAGGAGGATCCTCCTTTTCGTAGGCGGAATACAATATCTCGTTCCCCTACACTACTATAATGGAATCAGACGCGTTACTTTGCGGAAATCCATGACATACAAATATACAATAAATATCAATTTGAGTTAAAAAAAATACAAATTAAATACTTATTCCAGGTATAATGGACCCATGCCGCTTCGTGGCCGTCACAAGTACGAATGCGGCCAAGATCTTTAACATCTGGCCGCAAAAGGGGCGCGTGGCCGTCAACAGCGATGCCGATATTGTGGTCTGGGACCCCAAGCTGGAGAGGACCATCTCCGCTGCCACGCATAAGCAGGCTGTCGACTTTAATATATTTGAGGTACGCACCTACGTTACCAATATTTGTTTATTTATTTTCTATACATATAATTTACATTTTTAAAGATTTCTATAAAAAATATAAAAAAATAGTAGCCCCACCGGCGGCATTGGGAACAGGGTCCAAGCTACCGGTGGTCAGGGCCTTAGGGAGAGGAACTTCCTAACAATACGCGCCGTGTCCAGAAGTACCGCTTTCTGTATCAGGCCCTTGACCCAGCTGCCCAACGAGAGCCTCATCAGGTGTTGTTCGAGGCTCTTGGCTATTAAGCCATTGGCCGTAACGACTATCGGCACAACAACTGCTGAGTCAACCTCCCACATGTCGACAACTTCGTGTGCCAAGTCTTGATACCTATTTAATTTCTTTATCTTTCTCGGCTTTCACAATTACCAATATTATTATTGAGACAGCCACCTGTACACAGTATGGGCAAGTGATGCGGAGGAATGAGGAACATGTCGTGAGGAAAGTTTTGAGTATGAATGTAGATGGTTATAAGAGTAGAGGCAGACCAAAGAAACGAATAGATGGATAGTGTGAAAGATGATATGGCTAGAAAGGGGGTCACTACTGAGCTGACGGCTAATAGAGATGTATGGAAGAAGTAGGCATACTGCGCCGACTCCGAATAAGTTGGGATAAGGGCAGGAGGATGATGATGATGACCTGTTCTACCTATTCTTTTCCCCAACCATTTTGGGGGTCGACTTATTATACCTGGATATAAGGAAATTGAGGCCGCGAGAGCAAGAACTGCCTATATACTGATTTGTCTTATTGAGATGTTCAAAGAAATTAATTTTGAAATTTTTGGCCTTTGTTTTTTTTTTGCCGTAATGGCTTTCTTTTTAATGCAAGTACCTGGATGACCGAGCTCTGCTCGTTTTTTTGGTAAATCGTCGTTTTCTTAAAATGAAACCTAGCTAGATCGATTTATCGTCCCCAAAACTCCGTGCATACCTACAAATTTTCATGAAAATCGTTGGAGCCGTTTCCGAGATTCAGATTATATATATCGTCACCGGAAAGCCAATACTACTTAAGCGCCATTTTTGGCCAAAATGACTTATATATATAATGGATTTTTAAAATCCAATCCAACGACGCTTAAGTAGTATTGGCTTTCCGGTGACGATTACAAACAAGAATTGCTCGCTTAAATGTACTGTATTGTGTTACTAATGCCATCTCTTGGGAGCTCGAAAAATCAATGTTAAGCTATTTTGCTTCTTAAAAAAAAGATTCTTGACACAGATAGGTTATTAAAAAAATTGTTACTAAGGCCGTTTTTGCACTCGCATCAATCGCGCAATCCACTTAAATTCGATTTAAAGTGATTTTTAACAATTCTTTTGTATACAAATTCCAGGGACAGCACGTGGTGGGCAGTCCTCAGTACGTGGTCGTGAACGGTCGCGTCTGCTTTGATGATGGAGAAGTTAGAGTCGTTGAAGGTAAAATATTTTACAAAAACGCGAAATAATAGAAAGAAAAAATAGTCCATTTGTCTCTGGTAGTCGTAATAGGGAACTAATTACCGATTCCTATGATTTAAAGAGCGTTATTAGTAAAAAATTATGGCTTATACAAAGACCATACTTTTGCATAATAGACCCTCCCATAAGTTAGTAATCTATCACAGGCAAAATTAGCTTATGAGTCAATTTATATGCTCAGTTTGGTAATAAGAAATACTACCATTGGTAAGCAAAACGATTCGTTTTTGGTTATAGGAACCGAACAGTAAATAATGGTAAATACCAAATCTGAGTGCATCGAGTGCATCGCACCGCTATCAATACTACTTTACTTCTTCTTTTCGTATGGTTAGTGGTGTCAGAGTTTATGCCGCCCATGGGCCTCTGACTTGGCTTCACATGCCGTCGGGAAATATCTCTTAGGCATGCCGGTTTCCTCACAATGTTTTCCTTCACCGTTTTTAAGCAAGTGATAATTATACAATACACACATAAATTCGAAAAATCAGAGGTGCGTACTTTGGGTTCGAACTCGAGACACACTAAGCTATCACTGCTTTTCTAAAACAATCCATCTGTACTCCAGGTTACGGCAAGTTCCTGAAGACTCCCGTAGATTCTCCAATAGTTTACGGAGAAGTGCGCGAGCACGCGCCACAACGGCCAGAGTTCCTGGACACCCCCGCCTGCGTCACCAACGGCTCCCCGTCACCCGGTACGTACCAACCATGCTCATACACCCACGGTATGGTGCGCAGTCGTGGGTCCTAACACAACCTACACGCAAATGCTGGCACGCATGCAGGCACGCGAGCTTTTTTATAAAAGATTAACTGACCGTAAACGGGTTGTTTATTCGTTTACGTTTAGTTACAGCAAGCGCAGCTTTCAACACGCTTGCACAGAAAAATACACACACTAAAAGCCCATATTAATAAATGGCTCTCATTTGAGAATTAAGTATCGTTTTGATTTCTGTTCTGATTTGATAAATTAGCAGAAAATTATGTTGTCAAATGTATAAGGCTCAATTTACATCACCGGGGAATTGGATGCGACTTTTTGCAATGAAATTGTGCATAGCATAATGAACTTTATGTCAATTGTATAACATACAAACTAAATAGGAGCCAAAAAAGGTCGCGCGTCTTCCGGGGAATGCTCGCGCATTCTCGAGAATTCCCCCTCCTATTTAGTTTGTTTGTTATACAAATAATGTATTATTCATCATGCTATGTACAATTTCGTTGCAAAAAGTCGCTTCCATTCCGCGGCGGTGTAAATTGAGCCTTAGGGTAGACCCACTCTATCCTTTTCTGTCGCTCAGAAACGTCATTTAATAGAGCGAGAAAGAAAGCGCGAGACCGCAGGCGGTAGCGATCACGCAGATGTCCAATCTTATGATGACGTTTAAATTTTAATGGGTGCTCATAAGATACTGCTTCATTTCCGCCATTTTGAGAGCAGTTTATTTATACGGGTCTAAGCTAAGCTAAGCTATAATTTTTGTGAGAGTCATCTCGGGCGATGGCCGGGCAGCAAGCCTATTAGTCTGACAGTTGAACTAACCTTAGTGTTTCTCTACCCCTGTACCCATGGGTAACAAGCACTACAGCGACAAGATATGGGGTACGAATGTTATCGAATCTCTTAAGCCGGGTCTCCTGCGATAAAAACCTAACAGAACATGTTTAATGAACAATCGGACCAATGACAACATAGTAACTAGCCCACGCTCCAATTTTGTTAGAATGTTCAAACTATTTTTTAACAAAAATATGATCGCAGGAGTCCCGGCTTTAAGCTGCATATTCGTTAGGGGACAAATGTCTCGTGACATATTCGGGCAACATCGTACGACTAATTTTAGCACGCAAATAATGGCGACGTCGCATGGTTTCTCAAATTCGATCGAGTCAATTGTCACAAGCAACAAATTTCTCGTGACATTTGTCCCCTACACTGCTTGATTCTCTCATACACAATCCGACATTATTATTAGTTCGTTAAGTTAAAAGTCGACATCAAAATTTCTGGGAAAAGGTAAGAGTTAATGATAAGATACGACATAATTATCATGTCTGCAAAACCTCGAAGAGACAATATCCTCTACTCAGTTTTTAAAATAGCCAAAAGTAAAATATAAGCTAGCTTGTCGCTATTACTAAGGTACAATTTATTGGAATCCAAGCTAAAAGCTTATAGCCATTATTCGGCACGATTCCGATCCTATAACTGAGTATTTCTCTTCCAGAAAAAATCATGTATACTTGCTGCCCGACCTGGAAACCAACAAGACCTAAAGGTCGGCTGCCGTACATTAAACTTTTCATTACTTCCAATAATGTTAACAAGTGATAGTAAGATTATCAATGATTGAGCGCGAGCTGAGCGAGCGAAGCAAGCGTCCCGCGTTATCGTTGGACGAGCTTTAAGCGCAGGCCACATCGCGAGCTGGTGGGCGGGCGAGTTAACTTTTTCATACTTCGGTTCACATCGTTTGAGTCACTAAAGTAGCTAAGCTCGGTATAACTTTGCTCGCTCGCTATGTGGCCCGCACTTTAGAACTGACGCTAGTTCAGTGTTAACAATTTATCCTTTTAAGCGCGTGGCTAAATATCAATTGCCGTGCCCCTAGCGCGCGACTACGAATCGATAAAATAATACCTACAATAAATATATTAAGCTTTTTCAATACTTAGAGCTATGAAACAATTTTAAGTAATTGTTGTAAATCATATCTCTATTGAATAATCGTTTTAGTTGTACCACGCAGTTCATAGGACGAAAATAGAACAAAAAACCATGTATGTTCTCTGTCGCAGAAATATGACATGCGCGATAGGGGCACGGAAATATTTGTCGCCGAAATGCGACTCAAGCGGTTAAAAGGTTAATAATATTGTAAAACCTGTTAATAATATCGATCCACCTGGCTCTTTGCAAAGTCAACACTGCCCAGCTAAAATCTACATACAAAGTCCGAACAATATTGCATTTGAATTCTCGATTAGCGCAGTGGCTGAGTAACTGGCTTTCTGGGCTTTGGGCATCGGGTTCAATTCCCGCTCGGAACAAACATTTATTTAGCCTACACATAAGTTGTTTCGGATCTGAGTGTTTGTGCATGTAAATTCATCCTCGACTTCCACGATACAGGAGAAATCCTAATGTGGGGCACTGTTCTATTATAAAAAAAACCTTTCACAATAACTTCTAACAATATTGGAACTTTTAGAAATGTTACTTTAGCTGTAAATATTCTGAATCTCTTGTTTACATTTTTGGAATTTATGGAAAAAATGTGTACTTGCTTCCTAGACCATCTAGTCGAGATAAACCTTATATTAAACCTGAACACTTTATTGCAGATCTAGGTAACATGCACAAGAGTGTTGAGAGCCTGTCGGTGTCCGGCTGCAGCACCCCCACTGGACGCAAGATGCGTGAGCCGGGAGCACGGAATCTGCAGACTTCCACTTTCTCTATCAGCAGTGAGTTGATTTTTTGCTTAGTTATTTTAGTTCGTCGTTGGTCCGTGTTATGCAATAATGTGTCAACCCACAAAAATATGAATTTTGTTTTAACGTCAATTAGTTGAGTGTACGAGTGTTAGATGTACATTTATCGAAAAAGGGGAAAAAAATCCAAGAATTGAGGAAAAATATTCTTTCGTGAATTTAAACCTGATTTGATGTGCACAAAATATAATAAGTTTTCAATTATTGCCATATTCTATTCAACATGGCGTCCTATAGTTTGCATAGCCTGCTTTCGTTCTGAAATCATGTCAAATCAAAACATAATTCACGTAGACGTTAAATATGAAAGGTATGTGTTCTTGTACAATTAATAATAATTATTATTCTCTTAGCCATCTTTTTCGACTAATTCTAAGCTAGTGTGACGATTTCATCGTTAGAAATATATTTATTCTTCTTTTTTGACGTGTACTTCTGAACGAAAAATTCAAAATGTCAGGTCACAGTCAGTCAGTAATTAACAAATATCAATTTCTAGGTTAGGTAAACGTCGTCTTTACAACCTCTCACGGCTGTCATAACTCTCACGACAAACGTCAAACATTTTTAACTTTTATTTTGTGCATAAAAAACATTTGATATTATGAAAAAAAATGTTACTGTAAGGTATTCAGGGTTTAGTTTCCCAGCTTTTCTAAAAGGTACACGTTATGGCCGGAGTCCCATACAAAAATGAAACATCTCCCAGATTTTCGATCTTTCTCTCTAAGATTGGCAACGCATCAGCAATCCTCTCGGTGTTGTAGGTATAATATAAGCGACGGTACCCACTTTCCACCAGATTAGCTGTCGCCCTATTCGTCGAATTTGTTCGGTCTACCTAGCCTTTTCTTAACTATGTTGGGGTCAGCTTCCAGTGAAACCATACCAGTATTTTACGCGGAGCGACTGCCATCAGACCTCTGCAACCCAATGCCTAAGGTTAGACCGGTTGTCAGACTTCCGGACTTTCTGACTACGCGTAACGACTGTCCTAGGTTTTCGTATAGCACCCGGAACCGACAGCTTAACGTGCTCTCCTATTCGTCAAATTATTACATAACTAGCGACCCGCCCCGGCTTCGCACGGGTGCAATGTAGATACGAATGTGGGGCATATAAACCTTCCTCTTGAATCAGTCTATCTATTGCTGAAAACTGCATTAAAATCCGTTGAGTAGTTTAAAAAATCTAAGCGTACAGACAGCAGGAGCGACTTTGTTTCATACTATATAAAGATATTACTTACATAAAAAAATACTAATCAAACAATTTATTTGCAGAAGAGACCGAGGGTCTGGATACGAAGACTTCAGTCCGCGTGAGGAACCCTCCTGGCGGCAAATCCTCTGTCTTTTGGTAAATCGGTTCTTAATACCGGCAATACCGATATTCCGGTACCGGCCAGCTTGCGGCATTGACACGATACTGATACTTGTGAACCGTTGTGATAATTTTATTTGTGTTGAAAATGATTATTGGTATAGTTAGACAAAGATTTTGACTTAGAGGTACTAAGTTTGATATTGGATAACATTGCTACATTGGTTTTGTAAGCATATTTGAGTGTGATTAATAAAGTCGTAGGTTCCATTTAAAGGTTGGGTAAAATGTGTAATTCAATTTACAATAATCATCACAAGACGTAAGGTCGGCTATGATTTTCCATTAATGAGACTTGGAATTTGTTTAATCATACCTAATACTAGGGAAACTACATTTTTGATGTCAAACATCTAATGCGGCGGTACGGTCGTGAGAGCGGCAGTTGCGTGGCGACGCTCGCGATGGCAGACCTTCGTAAGTTGTCGGCTATCTTCGATTTGATTCGGCCACAATTTTTGTTTTACAAAATAATTTTCTAAGGCTGAGTTGCACCAACTAACTATAACTGTAACCATACCAAAATGTATGTCAAATTAGTACAAATTTGACATAAATATGGCAAGTTAACAATAAGTACCTGGATAACCGAGCTTTGCTCGTTTTTTTTTGTTTTCTAAAAATGAAACCTAGCTAGATCGATTTATCGCCCCCGAAACCCCCTGCATACAAAATTTCACGAAAATCGTTGGAGCCGTTTCCGAGATTCAGATTATATATATACATATATACAAGAATTTCTCGTTTAAAGGTATTAGATAGTTGGTGCAACTCGGCCTAAGTTTCACATCTGCCAGATGTACCGCGACGGCTTTTTTATCACACATTACTGAACTATTCACAAGTAAAAGTGTCAACAAGGGCTCGGGGCAGCTAAGAACCAATTTTGAAGCTACTCGTTAATAACCCAAAGCTTAAGCGTTAGTATATGTTAGACTGTTAATTATAGATATGACATAATAACAGTTATATTGTGTTATTTATTCAGTTAAGTAGACTGAGTTCAAGGCATATTGTTTAGTGAATTTTTTATAACTTTTTGTAGACGATATTGCTAAATGTTAAACTTTAACCGTTTATTGATAATGATTATGCTTGTATACCAATTTGAAATGATTATAATGTATTTGTTTTCCTGAATATATCGATGTAAGGTTAACCTTAACTAAACTAGCGGTATCTGCTTTTGACATCAATAGTAATTCGTTGTAATTATAACATTATTGCGTATTTCTATAAAATACCGCTAGAACAGTTTAGGGTTAAGATTGTAGGAAAAAAGTATGGAAAGATTTGAGAGAAAAAGAATTGCGTAAAAACTTATTAACAAATTATTATTTGATATTTTTTCAACAATCTCCTACATAGTGAGTAAGCGTGGTAAACAATACTCGTTCCTTCTCTATATGGGAAGAGTATTTTGTCCCTGCAGTAAGATAATCTTACAATTTAATTTCTAATTAAGTGTTTACGCAACTCTTTTTCAAAGTATTTTGGCACAAAGCACGGCACGAAAGGCAATTTGAAAGGAATAATAATAAGAAATAATTAATCTATTTAAAAATTGTAGAAATTGGCTACAAATTAGAAATAGGTGCATTAAATACCTATTATCTTGTTTATTCAGGTAAATAATTAGCAAGTACTCATAATTTGTTTAAATTTTTAATGTTAACTGGTTATAATTATAATAATTATTGTAGTTTTTACATTAACGTTTTAGAAACATTTCTTTAATCACTTGAAACGGATAGTTTTTATTAATCTAATAGAACTTCCAAATCTCCTGTTGCTAAAATGGGCCAAAAATTTTGTTTTTTAACAAAGTGCATTTATATTTTAATCTGTTATAACATTTGCATTGCAATTTACTTATCTTAGAATGTATTGAACGGATTTCAATACACAAATAACTATTTTCAATTTCACTAATTCTTAAAATAATAAAAAAACCATAATCGATGATTGGAAATAATACTTTTCTTGTTAACTTTTTTCACAGCATACACGACATCAAACCCTAACTTTTTATAAGAATTCATGTTACACTAAAGCGCTTTATTCACGAACAACCCGGCTGTACGTCAACTCAAGGCCGCGGTGCTGGATGTAGCATACAGAATATCGTGCGCGCATCAAGGGTGAGCAGAATAAATCAGAACAAGTCACCTTGCGAAACAAGCTCTAAATGTTAAATCTGCTGTACAGCAAGTCGATACACTAGAGTGCGCGCAAGATAAATCTGCGCGCGACGGAGGGCGTGCTAAATGTTGCCATGATCGCAAAAATACAAAGTCCTACTTTTTAAGGAAAAGTAATATATTCGTGAGCATTAAAATTGGGCAGCCCTCTTGCGCTTTATTATATTTTAATTGAGCTAAGTTATGTACGTTTAAATTTACTACCTACCAATAAAATTAATTAGTATTTTACGTAATTTGCAAAAAAAAAACTAAGCTTATAATTGTGCCGTGAGTAAAAAATAATGCATTATGATTATTATCGTCTGATGAGGTCTATTATAATCGTTATTGTTATATTTTAATTTATTCTTAAAATCAGGTAGATCTAGTGACAAAGTTAATAAAACGGCAACTCTATGGCGGAACATGTTGAGTTCCGAATTTAGCCGCGCGCAGAGTTATCTTGCGCCCACTCTCTGACGTAGGTACATCCGCGGTATTCACTGTCTATCTGCACGACGCGACGTTCGCGGTGGTAGGGGCGCTCGCTGGATGCAAAAGTGCTCGTGCAAATCCAGCAAACAATTAATAATAATTGTCGACGTACGTATAACCTATTCATGGTGTTACATCTTGCATCGTACATGACCTTGGCGGGACGTCCAGCAAGATGGACCGTGTATAAAGCGCTTAAGAATTTTCCAATTCTTAAATTTCTATCTTATCTCATAACAATAATTATTTAAGTAGGTGAAGAGTGAATGGATTGTGAGGCTGTATTTTATGCTTATGTGATGTCTTACTGTGTATCATAAGTTAGGAATAGTGTTTTATGTTTCATAACCACTTTTGTAACGATTCTCTCACCTTGTACTGTCACCTAGGTTTTATTCAGTATTGAAATTGAAAATGATGAATCATTTTTGACTATTAAAAATTCTATGGACATTTGACGCAGTTCGGCTTATAGCAATCCAGTGCTACGCCTAAAATATTGTAATTATTTTCATCTATGTGAATGCATACATGAAATATGACCTTATTGATTTACATAAGTATCAAAAAGATTTTTTATTTTAATATGAAGATGTATTAAGACTGTCACACACGGCGCAGATACTTACTATAATATTTTATCTGCGAGAATCTGCGCATAAAAGCTTTATAGTATCTGAAGTTATCACGGTGATATCTTATGATTTCGGTCGGTATTTTCAGATACTTAACGATAAAATATATATTATCTGCGCCGTCTTGTCAGTCCATTGATTTCTATGAAGAGATACAGATATCTTATACTATCTGCTGCCTTTGTGACAGCCTTTAACCAAACTGTTTTAACAGTTATCTGACTAACAAATCATTTTCGACTTCAATATTTTTAGCTTCATAATAAAACTGGGAAGGAATTGGTCAGTATCGGGGCCAAAATATCTTAAGATCGCAGTACAAAACCTTGAATTAATTATTTCATGTCTTCGTATAGTACTAGTCTTGCAACAGCGTCACAATTTTTATAGCGTTTTACATTATTTCTAAATGTATAGTCTCTATTATGCATTGTCACGAATAAACAATGTAATCTCATCAGTTGTGTTTTAATTCCAAGTCTTCTCGCAAAACCGAACGCTAGCGCTCTGTGCAATACAGTGGAGTCCGCTTATAACAACATCAAAGGGACGGCGATCGTACTAAACTGACGTCGTTATAAGAGTCAGTAAATACCAGATAAGAAAACCTAACTAAAGGGTGTTCTTAAGTCGCTATAAGCGGCTGGTCTTTATAAGCGAAGTCGTAATAAACGGATTTCACTGTATTTACTTACAAGAACGCCTGAAGTTCTTTAAGCCGGGTCTCTTGCGACAAAAATCTAACAAAACAACATGTTTAGTAAACACTTGGACCAATTATAACACAGTAAACAGTTAGGCATGACGCCATTTTGTTGGAAAACATGTTAGCGGCTATTTCTAACAAAAATATGGTCGCAGGAGACCCGAATTTAGAGTTATTCCTTATAACCTGAAATATAATTTACAATAATAAAACGACTGACGAATCCTTTTAAGGAAAATGAAGTTTCAAATCACGAGCTGGATGAGATTTTTGAAAAAAAATCTCTATGGGGTCGCCACGAATGATGACTGATGAGTCGTTCATCGGGGAGAGCGTAAGTGCAGAAATACACACTTTTCTTTTTGAGCATACGCGTGAGATCGTGGAAATCTTTTGAAGAGGAGACCAGGACCAGCCACTAAGCCCTGTTGGGTGGTGTGAGCGCTGAGGTGGTTGATCTTGGAATCACTACAAGTTTTGGACACATCGGTCCACTTCGCCTTATCCTAAATGAACAGAGGTGGAAGAGAGGGCTTTTTCCTCGGGCCCGAGATTTTCGAACCGGTGACGATGCGGAAGGAAGAGGGACGACTGGCCTGCGGGGACGTGGTTGAAATTTGACTGAGAGACGCGGCAGCCGCGGGGGTCGCCGCGACGGTCTTGGGAGTTTGGACTGGAACTACACCGGAGGTCGCCTTCGCCTTTTGTGCTCGCTTTTTCCACTTACGGACTATGGTAGTGCCTTCGGAGGATGAAGCGGACGAATACGAGTTAGATTCGATTCGTGATCAATGTGACGCTTGCCGACCAGAATTAAACTCGCAATGCCGCGACACTCACGGCTGGATGGACCATACAAGCGAGCAAACAACACTTACGAGCACAAAACAGATAGGTACAGAAGTCAATCACATGTATGTACTTACTTCACTTTTCATACCTACGCTCGGTGGTCGCTCTATCTATATATCTATCTCTCTCAAGCGCATGGCACTCGCGCCCGCACTCTGGTCCCAAACGGTCCGAGATATCGTGTCCGTGAGCAGTGTCTATGTGTGCGTTGCTCGAGCGCACTTGTATGTAGATTGACTTCTGTACCTATCTATTTTGTGCTTACGAGCACAAACCGTTCAATGATTGGTCGTCAGACCGCCACGCTGCCTGCCGTCCGCAACCGTTCGTGTAGAAAATAAAAGTGATTTATTTTTAAGCATAACACTGAAATCGTATTTCTATAATGTAGGTATAATAAGACGTATAGCCTTTTGTTCTATTAAATAAAACTCTCATATCGACTGCTAAATGCATACCTGTTGAACTTACTGATATTTTTATAACGTAAGCATCAGAATTAGGATTTACAAAATTGAGATAATTACGGACTCGCCAAAGGTAATAAATTTCTATCATGGGATTTTTACTAAATCACCTATTTTATGACTTTTTGATCAGGCAATAAAGACTAAAGCGCCGATCACAATAAAATCTTGTAAAACGATATTTACTAACAAACGACTGAAACGGATTTAGCCTGAACGGTCAATTACTAATAACCGTTATTAAGCCTAAATGAGAAATCGAATAATACTAATAAACCATCCTTAGGTAATTCTTAGTAGCTCAAAACGATAAAGTGACGTCGGCTTAAAAAACATCAAAAAAACGTCGTTTTGGTCATGGAACATACTGATCAGACGCAATATTTTGGATGGCTAAAGCGCCAAAAGTGCTCAGATCAATCTAAGACCTAGCCCAATCGACGCAGAAAAAAAATTGCAGACGAACTATGTATATAACTCATTTTGACCAAAAGTGGCGCTTCAGTCTTTTTACCTTTCCACTGATGATACTATTATATTTACGGTTTATTAAAATTCATTTTAATATCCTTCGCTAACAAATAAAACAGCACGAATACAATTTTTAAGTTGTTTATTAAAATAATATTCGTTCAACTGAACACAAGACATGGGACCAGACCTAATAATTGAGTTTACTAATTTGTCAATTTTTCTCTACAAAAAAAAATAACTGGTCCAACGTAAGAGCCGTTGTCTTTACCCTCTTAACAATAAAAAACAACCTATAAAATCTATCAACATAAAGACAAGGTAAGGTATTAATTCACAGTACCTGCAGTTCCTGTTTTATACATAAATTTGGCACAGACATTATGATATTTCGTCATAACTGGACATAATTCCCTGGCAAACTGTAGTTCTAGATGGTTTTGGCACGGGATAAAAATCATTAAAATAAAAACTCTTCCTCTTTACGAAAAAATCAAAATCAAATCCATCATTCTCTATAAAACTCAAAAATAGACATTATTAATTAATTTTAAGAAAATCTAATTTAATATTTAGAAAACTATACAGTACCCTTTTCATTTAGTATTGCACAAAGTCGGATTTCATGCAGAATCGAACGAATAATCGATATTATAATTTCAACGTTCATAATTCGGTCATATTGTAAACAAACTGATGTTGATAATATAATTGTCAGTTAATTTATGTTGCATTTTCTTTCGTCTATTAAAATATCCGATTTAAATTCAATTTTCAATCACCGAGAGCGTAATTTATAAATCAATGTGGGGTTGGTATTTCAAGTAACAACGTTAAAATTCTTAATAATAACAATAAAAAGTAATTAACAAAAATCATTTGTTGGATAAAACAAACCATCCGAGAACATTCCGAGGGCACTAATCGCTTTTTTTTAATTTTTAATAATAATATAAATGCAATATTTTTTATACCAAAATGTCCTATATATTCGTGAATTACAAATTTATTTACAAATTTGACTCCTATTGGGGGCTGCCAATCATAAAATATCTTGTGTCTTCGTATGTACCAAACATTTTCAGTTTCGAGTCAGTATTTAACTAATATTTTTTCTTTTAAACTTCTTTTTTATATAATAATAATGTATACATATGTAAGTAGCATAGTACACTTATATACTAATATGACACAGTTAGATTATAGCTATATTTTTACATCATGTATGTACTTACACATATACAGTGTGGTGTTGTCCCGACATGCCATTCAAATGAAATAGTTTGGGCCATCTTGCGGAAATTTCTCGAACTACTGTGGTGACCAGAGTCAGATCCAAGACAAGGTGGAAAGATTTAGTGCAAAAAGACACGAGTGAATGTCAGTTATCCGAACAAGATGTAGATGATAGAGCGAAGTGGAGGGAAAAGAGAGAAGGCTGACCCCACCACCGTGTGGGATACATAACTAGGAAGAGAGATTGAGGTGCAGATGTGTGCAGCAAAAGATAGATGGCGTGTTTTTAAATTTACGAGAACATCTTAAGTTCGTGATAGTGGAAATCGTTTGGATAAAAAATCATCAAAGAAAAGTAGGTATATCAATACATTCAACATGCGATCTTTACTAATAAAGCCACATTATTCCATTATTTAACAATAAAAAATAAATACCAATTTTACTAACATAGACACACTTAGCTTACGTTACAACCAATGACGTGTCTTAATTTTCGATTCCACTTTTCATTTTATTTATAATTTTTCTAACAGTCTACAAAGGGCAGTCGGCACAACACCTTATGATATACTTCACTCATACAACGTGCCTAGTCTAATCTACGACAGTCTAACAAGTTCCGTACAACGGAAAAACATTTTTCCCTCCGTTCGCCTTAACAATAACTTTATACACGAGCATACCGCGAAGGGAAAACATTTTAAAACTAAATTCAAAATCTATAACGCTACGTGGAACCTTTATCTGGTGCAGGCCGTAGTAGGAAAGTTTTAAAAACACCAAGCCTTATTCGCAAGTGACGAGAAAGCATTGTACAGTCTGAATGATGCAGAAAAATATTTAGCTTTTAAATAAATTGATAATATTTTAAGTATGTTCATTTTATATTAATAAACACTGTCTAACAGTTTGTCAAGTAGGATAAGATTTTAAAATATTTTAAATAGTGTTTTTCAATACAAAGTGTCTTAAAAATTTACTGGTTTTCGCCATGGCGTGATGTTTGTTAAGTATGTTTCTGCATCTTACATAATTTAAATTAATCCGATCAGTTAATTAAATAACCGATTATTCCGTCATATTTTATAGGATATAGGCAAATGCTTAACCGTCAAGCAAGAGAGGCCTGTTACAAACAAAAATGTCCGCATCAAGAGAGCAATAGAGGTGAAAATTGATCGTCACAACATTTTTTTAAGAACTGTCAAAAGTTTCGTGCATACATTTTTGTTTCGATGTATTAATATTAAATACAAGTTGTCAAATATTATAAAAAACAGTAGTGTATTTTAAAAGTTGCACAATTAGGAATTCAACGGTGTAATTGATTGAAATCAATGGTATGTATATTATTAAAATGGCTAAAAATATTGGTGACTACTCAAGGTACAGGTGGTAAAAGATCCCAGACTTTTATTAACCAAATATTCCTTTTCAAAAGATTGCTTAGAACGTAATCTTTTCTTATCAAAATCCATAGAATCTCGTTTGAAATTCCTTTTATTTTGTTATTCAGAAAGTAAAAAATTAAATGAAAATAGAATAATAAATAATTAATGACTGAATTGTTTTGACTGATGACGTGATTCCATTTACATTTAATTTCTTACTTTCGTATTAATTTTGGGTATTGAAGGTTGTAAAAAACTTAATGGAAAGTGACAAGCTCCTGAACTATTAAAAATCTAGTGACAGAACGTTCAAAAGATTAATTAAACATGGCACATAAACATGTGACTAGTATTACTGAAAGATGTTCATATTTGGCTATTAAAAGTATGGGCTTGTTATAAAAAATGCACTATAAATGACTCGATTCGGGCTCACAATTTTGAGATCACTTCGACTGAAGAATGGACTACATTATAGTATCGTTATTGTAGAATTAGGCTGGAATTGTTGTAGCCACTCTCTAGTTGAACGACTTCGAATCCTAGAAATACCGAACACTTGGTGGATTTTAATATATTAGTTAAACATTAGGCCTTTTTACTTTATTACATGAAAAAACGGTAATTTTTAGGTTTATGAATATATTCTTAATTCGCTATACAATTAGCGAAATTATAATAGTTCACAAAAGTGCCGGTATTCCTAAAAATCAATACTCGTCAAAAAGCCGAACAGAGGTAGGTTAGTCACTACGGTTTCCTCGAAACATTATTTTTGAGAACAGCAGTAACAATCGGTACTTATCGTAATGTTCATATCACAACCGACACGACTCGTTTCTCGACGCGGCCGCTAGATGGCGCCGGTGAATGTTTCACTCACTGTCCGACAGATGTCGTCACACGTCTCATGATAACTACACGCTCTAGTTTTCGCCGGGTTAAACGTTCGGTACTCAAGAGCCTCGAGCGAAAAAGGGAACGAATAGTTCGCATTGCATAGTTCGTATCGCGATTCGGCTCTGTAAAGATTTTATCTCGGTATAATCGCAGAACGTCCATCGAGTTAGAATGTTGACAGAGGCGATCGGCGGCGGCGCGTGCGGCTCGTGCGGACAGTGCGGCTCAGGTCGAGGGGTCGTGGGGCGTCACTACGAGACGGAGATGACCTCGTGCCCGGGGCGCGGCGGCGCGCGCGGCCACGACTGCGACGTGAGCTGCCCCACGGACAGCGGGTTGTTGGCGTCGCGCGGGTTGGTGCCCACGGGGTTGCGCGGCGGCGCGGGCGGCGGGTCGGACGCGGGCGACGCCAGCGACGACAGCGCGCTGAGCCCGCCCGGGCTGGACGCCGAGTTGAGCGGCGTGTCGGCGTCGCCGTCGCTGGACGCGTCCGACATCTCCTCCAGCTTCACGTCCTCCTCAGAGCAGGGCGACTGCGGCGTCACCATCGGCATTGGCACGGTCCCCGACGCGGCGGCTAGGGCTTCCATGTAGCGTACGCACTTCTTCTTCCGTCTAAAAAGGATAACACTTAGTAAATATTCGTTTGAGGAAGTAGTCGAATTAAAGAACCGTTTCGTAACTATTAGGTATGTATCAAATCTAATTCTTTAAACCATATAGTGTAGTTTTCATTCTGGTAATGACAAACTAAAAACGGTAATGACGACAAAAGTATTACAGTGGAGTCCGCTTATAACGACAACAAAGGGACGGCGATATTTGGTCGTACTAAACGGACGTCGTTATAAGCGTCAGTAAAAACTAGATAATAAAACCTAACTAAAGGGTGTTCTTAAGTCTCTATAAGCGACTGGTCGTTATAAGCGAAGTCGTATTGAACGGATTCCACTGTACTTACTTACACTATTTGATAAAGTTACAAAACAGTCCGTAACACAATAAAAGCTAATCTAACCTACTTGACATGTAACACATAAATCATAATGTTAAAAGTAACATGCTGAAAAAACGTGTTAAATAAACTGAAAACACTCGAAGACAGCGAAAACTCATGCTGAAAAATAACTGTGTTAAATCTTTCATAAATTTTCGAACGTAAAAAGCAAACGACTACCTACGACAACATATAAAAACGTCATTCCTTTCTGTACAAAAAACAAATACACATTCAGGCGTCTTCTTTAAAATTAAATAAATTCTGTAATATGCAATCTATCTATTAATTTATAACGAAAATTAAAATTTTAATAATGCAATTTGTTGTAAGTAATAAATAGAAGATATAATATTTAATTTATTTGAATTTTTGAGCCAATAAAACACGTAGCCATATCTCAAAATTAAACCAAAAAATTGCGCATAAAATCAAACTTGTTTAACAAAAACATCTAAGACATGTCTACTACAACACACAGGTCATTCCCGTCTGTCATCACCAACCGTTGCGTGGCCGTCGGCGGGGGGGCGCCGGCACTAGAGGTTAACGTAGGTAGGTTCTTGCGGGCTGACGAGGCTCGAGGCCGGCAGGGAGGTCGCCGGCTCCGGCCGGAGGAGGCCCAGCCCGCCGGACACCATCACGCTACTTGACTCGGGGCTGCGCCCGGTAATGATGGAAAGTGACGGTGATGATGGGGTGAGGTGATTAAAATGAGAAGGGAATGATGAAATGGTGAATGATTTGAATAAGAACAATGTTATTTTTTTTGTTATTATGGTAATGATAAATAGGAGATTTTTGTGCAAAAGTAATTTATATTTGATATTTTTAGATAAGAGCAGATAAAAACACGGTAAAAGTAATTTAAAGTTATTATGAATAATATAATACGACATAATAGAACAAGTAAGTATTAAGATAAAAAAAATGTGAGGAAAGGGATGACAATAGCAATAAATACATTTATCAATAAGAAGAAAAAAACAAATTATAAACAAAAAACATCGAGTCAAGTGGCGTGTGGCGAAAAAAATGATCAGAAATAATAAAAAAATAACGTAAAAATGAATCAGAAACGAGTCACCAATAGTGCCAGCAGTTCCAGGATCCATGAGAAGCGGCAATCATGAGTGGAAAAAACATTTGTATAAGTAAACATGAACCTTGACAACCAATAACAATAACCAAGCGAGCTAATTCAGAAAATGTGTCCAGATCTTTTTGAAAGCTTTCGACAAATGATTGCCCCTCCTCTTGCCTGTGCCAACTACCCTCCTAAGTTTCTAATTCCAAAACCTTCGGCTACTTTCTTTCAAAAAAATCTATTCATTGTGATCTAAACGTTTTTATTTCTTTGTGAAAAGACACATTTTCTGAATTAGCTGCTTCGCCGTAATAATTCCTTAATTTACTATATAAATTATTGTAATAAAAACATATAAAAAAAAACAATAACTAGGTACATAGTTCTTGTATGGATTTTCTTAAATTAAATAATGGCAAAGTAAATAAATTACCGATTACTCTTGGTGTGTCAGATACGACAGCCTAGTCTTTCCACATAGAAACAATATATCAACCAACGGTAGCACGTAAAACCGTTGGTTAATCAAGAGTAAATTTTGTACAAGCGAAAAGAAAAGAAATAATAAAGGTATGTGACCCACCTGCAAGGTTTGCACCATTGGTTTTGTTGATCGAGACCATATCTCGCTCGACACTTCTTCAAATTATTTCCTGAAAGTTTTACATAATATGTTTTAGAATACATACTTGTTTTCCACACAAAAAAAAAACCACTCTGACACTGAACTGATCCAAAAAGTATGCAAAACAAAATTATTTTCATTGCAAATTATATTTCTCAAAAAAATATGATGTCGAGTAAACTGTTTTATCGTTCAAATAAAAAGGAATGCAGCGTAATTATCGGATGCGTAAATTATAGGTTTATTTTACCGGAAATCATATTTAAAGCATCTCAAAACATATCAACTAGTACTAATTACTACAAAAAGCGTTGCATGCAATCCCCTTATTGTTAGTTCCATGCAGGGTGGGATGGGATAAATGAACGGGAACAACGGAAAAAACATTGGTTTTAAATAATAACATACTACACGCATAAACTTTCAACAAAATAAATGCTAAAACTACGCTATTTTCGGAAAAAATAACAAATAAACATGACGACTATTAAGCAAATTGAAGCAGAATAGGTTCTCCGGAATCAAAATAAATATTTGTGACTTTATTTGGCCAGTATCATTGCACCGCAGACACAATAAGCATCAGCAGCTGTGTATAGTCTAGTGTGTCCTCGCCGTATCCTCCTATGGATGCTGTGGTCCACACTACTCCGTTGCATGTAGGTATGTACCAAGAGAAGGCTGTCCCAGCCTTTTCCGAGATCAATCTACTCTCCCTGCAAAGCAATTACTCAAGTATTCAAATATTGACTTGCTTTAACATGCACGCTCCCCTCGCACAACGGAGCAAAACGGAAGCATAAAACCGGGACAACCTTCGAAGGACTTGCGTGAGGGTCTCTCATAATATAGCGTTTTAAATCAAATAAATAAATGCGATAAATATTATATAAACAAAAATACTTGAATATTATATGTCTACAACCTCGTAACCCTTCAACCAAGACAATATACTATGTCGCTCGGTCCGTTCGGAGCGGGGTTCAAAGCAATTGAACTCTCGCGGGAGAGGACTGGGGGGAGGGGGGCGGCGATATGCGCGGGGGGGTGCTACCAACGTCTCCGGGCTTAATCCTTCGTTAATTGACCTCATTTTTTTAATGAGCCGATGCGTATATCGCATTCAAACGACGGGACGTCGGCCGCTCCGGGACATGTGTTCGCTTCGTGACCGACTTACGTACGACATTGTGTTATTGCCCAGCTTAGCTGATGGCCACGCATGTATATCAGGACGTGGGAGGGGGGGGGATGGGATGGGACGCTCGTCGACGGAGTGAAAGGCAGTACCTCCATCGGTTGTCTCCTGTTTTCGTTTCCTCTTCTTGCCCCTTTGCGTATTAGCCCTAGACGACCAATCGGGATAGAGTTGCATGTGCAGTTGGCGTTCACGGCGCGCCAGCTCGTAATACTTGGCTTGCTCCTCGCGGCCGAGCGCATGCCACTGTATCGTGAACGCGCCGAATATGGAAACAAAACAGAGAAATGCACTTCGACGGTGGACACGACCGTACGTCCGCGACCTAAGCACGTGCTAGAAAAACAGCCGCAGGGAGCAGCGGAACTAATCAGAAAATTTTGACTCCTACAGAATGAGAATGGCCAATTGTGATGTTCCTCACAGAACCTATTCTGCGGTCGGTTCACGCGTCTCGACTAGACATATAACAAACCAATATAGTTTCCGGTCGGGGGTGTAGGGTGTACAGTACACGTTCACTGGACGACTACAGTACACAGAACACGTAACACGTAAGTGGGGCAGGCGGGCCCGCCCCGGCCCGGTTCGGGACACTCGGGTCGGGCCCGGCCGCTCCACGTGGACGGCCCAGCCGCTTTTCTAGCACAGGCACCACCGGCGCCGACATACTACCGCTCGGACAGACACGCGCACACGCACGCACACACACACACGGGGACGGGTCGGGTTACGGATGCTGACGTTAGTGTGGATACAAGCCGGTCAGTTAACACGTGAGGTCACCGGACAACAAGCAAGTCTCCTGTGTTAGTGGGGGTGCGGGATCTCGTCGGGGAGGGTAAGCAGTGTACAAGCGTCCATGTGACAAGAGCCCCGTGACGTCGGCTGCTAGCTCCAATACCTCCCAGCTCAGCGGGACTGCGGTCCTTTTTCCGCTTTTTCTTTTTGGAGCCGTAACCGTAGTTGTCCCTGGCGCTCCACCCGGGGTACAGCTGCATATGGAGCTGTCTCTCTTGTCGCGCTTTCTCATAGTACTTTGCTTGTTCCTCGCGGCTCAACGAATGCCACTGCGTATTATGATACCAGGACATTGGGTTACCAGTCGCCGACATGAGCCACGACTTATTTTTTATATAAATACATTGTTACTCTTGTTAGGAATGAGATTGCGTTCCGGGAACTATTGTGACTTAACGGGTTCGTTTCTCGGTAGCGTTACGATCAGCTATTTATTATTCAATACATCTATTAGATGGTAGATAGGCTGGCCGCATTGTCTTGTAATGCAAGCTAAGCTGGACGTGTGGTGACGAATCGTATTCCTAACAAGATTAACAAAGACTCAATCCAATATTATGAGAGAATTATTAATATTAAATATGGATACAATCGAAATAATTGCTTACATTACGGTTGATCTAACATTAAGATGAGGTTGTTGACATCTATTTAGCCTCTAATTAGTTAAATCTTAGATGGCGTCATGTAAGCAAACCTATACAATCCCAATGTATTCTACTGTTGAATGTTGGTTTACAAGTGCCGTTTAAATACATAATTAATTAATTAAAGACTTAAGACGATTGATTGACAGTCAATATGATGCAACAAGATGCTTAGCAACTGTTAGATCAATCTTTATGTAGTGACTATTGAAGATGCCTTCGATTGATTTTGAATAGACTTGGATTATTTTCTGATTCGTATTCTGGCATTCAAATATTTATACTATGTTTATTTGTTAGATATAAACTTATATAGCGTCATACTATAAAACAGTAGGAATAACTTTCCATAACTTTGTAATAAAATGTGCCACAATAAATTTCGTAAAATGGATATTAAACTCCATTCAACAGCATACTACATCGGGACCGGTGTAACGTCAACATAAACCTATCAAAACACACAATAAAAAAATATAACAAATTGACATTTGAAATTTCGAATTTAACTGTTCTATAAATCGAGAAAATATTTAAAATTCGAATTAGATGTATGTATAATTTGGAATTTAGAATTTCATGTAACGAATTATTATTCAAATTTCGAATTGGATGTAACGTTTATTTTTAAATTGTTGTCGAAATTCGAACTCACCCGTCTGCCGAGTATTTGATTGATGGCTGCTGATTCCTTGAGGGTACATTCTGCGACGACTTTCGCCCGCATTTCCTTCATGTATAGCATGAAGGCATTCAAAGGTTTCTTTATATGTGGTTTCTTATTTTGTTCTTTGTTGTTCGTGTTAGCTGAGTTGTCTGATGGCTTATCACTTGAGGAGCTGCTGCTGCCCTTCTCTAGCGACCTGGAAAGTCCAGCGTGGTGGTTTAGATAAAGGTAATAATCTAGTTTAACTATAAACTAAAAAGTTTGAGGGAGTTCGCTATTAAATAGGGATTAAATTGTCGTCTGGTCACAGCCAGGAATGTCCATTTTAAGATTATCTCTGTAAAAAAATGTCATGTTTACGCTTGCATAACAAAAATCCATTGAGAATTTCAGATATATCTCCCATGCGAATCTGTCAATTGATATCACTTTATCATAAGCGTTGTTTTTATGTGAAATAACAGTTACATCTGATACCAACACTTGATATTAAGTATCCATCTTTGATAAAGAAATTCCTTTGTCCTACAATCTTATTTTATCTGTTATCAATAAAATTGCATCTTTTTTATACTATCAAGTGCATGCAGGTGTGTGTAGTCCACCAACCCGCATCAAGTCAGCATGGTGGACAGGTGGACTAAGGTCTACCTTTCTTCTTGGGAGAAGAGGCCCGTGTCCAGCGGTGGGACAGTAATGTGCTGATTATGCTAAGGTTTTTAAACTAAGGTGATATTTATCAGGTTCGGTTAAGGCTCGCCATTATTATGTTAGTACTTATTACTACTTATCTCGTATTAAACCTATTGTGATCATGCGAATAGTCAACAATGCCTAAATTAAAAAAAAAAAATTGCAGACGTTACATTAATCTTTTGACCGCCCCAGTCGGATTTATACGACAAATAAAAATGTTTTCGTACCCGCGTCTTCTCAGTCATATTTATACGACTGATGCGAAACGGGCACGAAAACCTTTGTCGTATAAATTCGACTGGGGCGGTCAATATATGTTAATAAAAATGACCCAAAAATCTTGTCAACATCATTAAAAAAGTTCTCTAATTAATTACTGACCATTTTATTTTCCCAACCATACCTCAACCCATACATTCACCAACAGTTGTAGTGGGATCAATATGTTAATAACTAGTTTAGGTGTTAACGACACCCATCCAGACAGACGACAATAAACAGTGCGCGTCCGGTTGGAAATAGACGCGGCGTTTCCGGCGCGATGCGCGCGCGCAGCCGATCCCTACGAACGTGGTCGAGTAGCTACGTAATTATGATGGTTGAAGCATACTGATTTTAAAATGTTTGTTGAGATATGGCGGGTAAATTGTGGGATTGGTCGGCGAAGACAAGCGGGCAGACAGATTATAGTGATAGCCAAAGGTGAATTTTAAACCATAGATATAGTTTTTTTCGGTGTAGGTGCTATGGCTTAAAACATAGTGCATTTTTACCCGAGTGGCAAGGAAGGTCAATAGCAAATTATAAACCGAAAGAAAATTAATGGGTTCCGTGCTACTAAACTTAATGCGGGTATTTAAGAACTTAGGCTTTCAGCTCATAATATAGACTGTTAAACCGAAGTAGACTTTACTTCGTTTATAGTTTATTTTAATTTTGTTTTCTATTCTCAATCTTGTTTCGGTCTTTTTAGTGCATTACTTTTAAATAATTTTATTTGCAGTCAGTTTTTTAAATGTCATTATTGATTTAATGACAATCAAATTATGATCGTTCTGTCTAGCTTTTTCCCAACTATGTTGGGGTCAGCTTCCAGTCTAACCAGTTGCAGCTGAATACCATTATTTTACAAGGAACGACTGCCATCAGACCTCCGCAAACCAGTTACTGGGCAATGCCGATATAATTAAGTTAGACCAGTTGCCAGACTTTCGGGCTTCTGACTACCCGTAACGACTGTCATAGATATTCTTATGGCACCCGGGACCGACGGTTGAGCGTGCTCTCCGAGGCACGGAGGGGTATCGATATGTAACGAACGGTCACCCATCCATGGATTGACCGCGGCAAGCGTTGCTTAATCTTGCAAATCGTATGATCCGCGCGGTCGTTAATGAGCCACGAGCCCCTCCAATCAGATTATGATCTGCACATGAATTCGAAAAGTTAGAGGTGAACATCGAACTCAGACCAACCGCCTATGACTTGGATGTTGGTAGATTCTAATCTAAACCAACTTATACAAAGCCGAGTTTAAATTAAATCAACAAATTAGTCACCAGTGTCACCACAAGCTTTACAAACTGGTACACATGACCTTTCTCGTGATTTTCCTAAAATAGCATTGAAATTTATGAGATAGTCTTAAACGGATGAGTCAAGTGATAAAGTAACTGTAACCGTCCGTTCACACAGCGGATCCGTTTAAACGGATCCGTCGGTACTGGATGTGTTGTTCACATCTGTACCGACGGATCAGTTAAACAAATGGCAGCTGCGTCGCATCTGGCAGACAGGATACGATAAAAAAACTGATCCAGTTTTTTTACTGGATTCGTAATACTATCGTGTATGTGAACTCGTTCATACAACTACAGGCACAGGATCCGCTGAAACGGGTCCTGTAAACAGTTTCTGTGTGAACTAGCTGTAACTCTACAGACACCCGACTAAATTGGAGAGTATGATATATTGAGGATGTATGCAGAGATCTAGACGGACTAGTTTTTAACATAACATCACGCCTGTATTTCCCGAAGGGTTGGGCAGAGGTGTAAAGTAACACCCTCATTTCGCCGTTAAGTATGTCCCAATGGGTATTAGGGGGCGAGCTTATTGCCATTAACTGGGCACAAATCCAAACTCCGGACACACCTCGACCTGGGATCGAACCCAGGACCTCACGATCAGCAATCGCGCTTGCCACCACTAGACCAAACGAGGCAGTTAAAAACTAGTTTTTAAATTAACTATATGTAGTGTTCACAGCATCCTTAAGCGTCAATTCAGCTAGCAAGTTTTATTGCACAAGTTGACTTGTGCAAATGACTTTCAAACTATGGACACACCCAGCAAGTCGACTGCTACAAGTTCTTGCGTGCAATAACTTGCACAAGAAACTTGCTAGTTGCTTTGGTGCTTTACCCCCTTATTTTGAGAGATGAATTAAACCTGACTAAGGTAAACCCAGATTTAAAATATACCCATCACTATATAACAAAAAGAGACGGAGCTGTTTTAAAATCTGGGTGTTACTTAGACCATGTCTTAGAAGGCGTGTGTTTAAATCAAGTAGTATCAGCTCATTCAAGCATTCAAATCCGAGTGTATAATATCTCTAAATCCATTAAATTAAAAAAAGAAAGAAAAGTCAGTAAAAGATGACTTCCTGAGTTCGGAATTCTAAACCTGTATAAATAGACTCAATAAAATACATTGTCAGTGACTTATAACTGTTGGTTTATACGTCCAATATAAAAGTTTAATGCACCAAATTAGTTCTGAATATAACCAAACTAGCTGAAAATATACGACTTCCTATGGACGTTTTAAAAACGGGGAATGATATAAAAAGAGAAAGAAAATCCGGGCACAATGCGCATGCGCGCCCAAACGAGGTATTCGGCGCGCGCGCAGTAATTATGTGTTATGTACAGTCGGCAGGACAAGTTAATAATGTGTCAATGTTGGTTTTATTAAGTATTTTGAATTAATGAAGTGATTGACATGTTGTAATTAGATATTATTTAATTTTGTGTAGATTTGAGTTTCAGTATTGAATGTACAAAATGAGATAAGTCTTCTTCTTCTTCCTGCCCTTATCCCACACTAGGTGGGGTCGGCACAACATGTATTTCGTAAATCCATGTTGTTAGAGGTTCTGGCTTATTGTTTTATGACCGGCCGCCTGCCTGACATCAACCCTCCTTGGGAATACTTGTTGAGCCGTCGCGCGGGTGACCCAATGTGCTTGCTGATATTATGCATTGGGTCCCAAAATGATATGCTTGTCAATCTTATTGCCGACAACTAAGCAGACTATGTTCTTCTTGGTGGAGTATACTTGAAGTTCCTCGACTCACTCGTTCAGTTTAAGTGAGGTAAGTACAGTAATTTAAAATGAATGATACAATTTGGCTCAAAGGACCAATCTAATAAAAGCTCAAAAGAATAATGGCGTTAAATGTTAATATCACAATAACCACCACTTGTTACATTAATTTAAAAGCTAATTACATGACAAAAACGGAAGTACATAAAACGTATTCATTATACAAGATCGTATGGTTAGATTGCATACCAAATGGTTAACGAATGCGACATAGTAATAAAATAACTATTAAGTAACTGAGATCTCACATGTTAATTACCTTTAAAATTAAAACGATAAAAATGTTGAGAACCAACTTAACGGACCTTTATTATTGTAAAGAATTGTTGATGCATAATTTGCGTTTTGTTTCTATGTTATCTAATCTTTACATACTACATATTAAACAAAGTCGCTCCCGCTGTCTGTACGCTTAGATCTTTTAAACTACGCAACGGATTTTAATGCAGTTTTCTGCAATAGACAGAGTGATTCAAGAGGAAGGTTTATATGCCCCACATTAGTATCTACATTGCACCCGTGCGAAGCAGGGGCGGGTCGCTAGTACATATAATAAAAGTGTAACTGATCGCTGTCTGTACATGGAAGATATTTAAGAATAACAACTATTGGGGGTCTTTATTAACGCAATAGAAACCAAAACAATTTTTTTAGAATTTTTGTCTGTTTGTCTGTGCGTTTGTACGCGCTTATCTCAGAAACGGCGTAACCGATTTGGGTGCGGTTTTCGCTAATGTAGGTTGTGGTAAGCTTCACTTAACATTTCGTGTTTATTTGAATCCGTTCATAAATAAGAAAGTTTCCATATTTCATGTTTCTAGCTTCAGTGGTTTAGACTCTGCATTGAGGATCAGGACATTTCTCTTTATAAGTATTTAGACAGTAGGTTCCTTTTGTGACGTAGGCATCCACATACACACACACACACACACACCGTTTTCCCACGGGGGTAGGCAGAAACTATAGAACGCCACATGCTACGATCCTTACATACTCCTTTCGCTTCGTCCATATTCATAAATCTTGTCATACACGCACGCCCGTTCAGAGTACTACGCACCTATCTTTTGTGAAGAACATCACCAATAACATCGATGTATGTCCTTCTAGGTTGTCCTCTAGCGGCGTTTCCACTGACATCCGCCTTATAAATTTCTTTTGTTAATCGCCGTTCACTCATTCCCTCAACATGACCAAACTACCTAAGCATACTTATTTATACATACTTCTTTAAATTTTTGTCACTTCATCATCAAAGAAGTAACTTTTAACGTTGTTATTGTACGGTAAGTTTATCTTTTAAGAATAATCTCAAAAGCATTTGTTTCGACGACTGTACCAGGTGACGGGCCCGTTAGCCGGGCTGCTCATATATCATCTTAATTAAATTTCTCCGCCAGAAACTTATTTACATGATTGTACCTGGACTTTTATGTACGTTGTTATAAGGTGGCGTCGTAAGCGAGAAGCGAGTCTGATACCTAGTCATAATATCAAGCCTGTATACCCCGAAGGGTTGGGCAGAGGTTTATAGTAACACCCTCGCGTTATGTTTAACTCCCATGTAATAGGGGGCGAGCCTATTGCCATCAACCGGGCACAAATTAAAACTCCAGGCTGCTACTGAGGAAATCCACACGGAAATACCCAATAATACTTTGCCGGACCTGGGGATCGCAAGCAGGACCTCTAGATAGGTATAATAATCAAATATCGTTGTGTTATGATCATGGTATACTTTAATTAGGTACTTGGAAATGTGAGTTTAATAAAAGGAGAAACTTACTAACTGACTGATCTATCAAAGTACAGCCAAAACCGCTGCGGTTAGAAACTTGAAATGTTGACAGTAGGTAGGTACCTTTTAAACGAAGGCATCCAATAAGGAAGGATTTTTCAAAATTCCTACACAAAGGTGGTGAAAGAAATTCTAAAGCTAGTACAACATATTACTGGAATATGGAAGCGTTTGTTATAAAATCTACTAGCGACCCGCCCCGGCTTCGCACGGGTGCAATGTAGATACGAATGGGGCATACAAACCTTCCTCTTGAATCACTATCTATTGCTGAAAACTGCATTAATATCCGTTGCGTAGTTTAAAAGATCTAAGCGTACAGACAGCGGCAGCGACTTTGTTTTATACTCGTACTATGTAAAGATTAGGGAGGGTGTTGCCCGCTTTGAGCCTAATATAAGAGTGTAGAATTTTCCATAAGTTAAACATTGACTTTGATTACGGCGGTTCAGTTTGTGCTTGGATTGAAGCCTATTGCTTTACTAGCTAATAAGAACGTTCTATCAAGGACTCTAGAGTCCAAATTAACAAATCGGCAATTGTAAAAAAATGGTCCTTTGCTACAATTGTTTTTTCTATTCGACTGCTTGTAGATGGTCTTGCGGACCGTTTCAACGTAACCGGGCAATTGCTGGCGAGACCTGAAGGGTCTCCAACCAATGGGCACGAGAGTAAAATACTTAACCTAAGCTAACTACTACTACTAACATCATGACTAGCTAGCAACAACAGCAGTAAGGGCGACCCCTAATGGGACTTCGACCTCGGCTTAGGGCGTAATCATTTAGTCCAACACATTAACAATCTAATTTAAGATTGCACGTATATATGATCAAAAATTATTAATAAAATTATAATAATAATTCCAACTCCTACGTATCGCGAGTAGTAGGACCCCGTCCTAATGATTATGTATTTTGACTGATGTAAAGTTTGTATTGAACCTGGTAACTTGTCGTAAGGCATCAGCTTTCTTGTTGCCTGATCAGTCAATCCTGCTGACAATTTATTTAAAATTCGCGTATTTCTTCGTTGGCATAATTAAGTAGGACTTTGTTAATTTAAAAAAATAGTGATGAATATTTAAAGTTTTGGAGGCCGTATGCAAGGACCAGATAAGATTTTTTTTATACCAAAATCTACTACTCTTTCTACTACCTCAACATAATTATGATAAAACAAAAACTAATCTAGTAAGTGGTCTAGTGGTGGCAAGGGCGTCTGCTGATCTTGTGGTCCTGGGTTCGATCCCCAGGTCAGGAAAAGTGTTATTGGGTTTTTCCGTGTGGAATTACTCAGTAGCAGCCCGGAGTTTGGATTTGTGCCCGGTTGAAGGCAAGGCTCGCCTCCTATTACACGAGACTTAAACATAACGATGAAATGAGGGTGTTACTATATACCTCTGCTCAACCTTTTGGAGAATACAGGCGTGAAATTATGTTATGAAAAAGTAATGACAGTCATAAAATTCATAATAAACATTTTTTTAACCCAATGAAGTTAATTTAACCTCTACTTATCTAAGCACAAAACGCTATAATTGGTATACCTTCCAGCTTTAATTTTATATCTAACTAGCTGTGTCTTCACGGCTCCGCCCGTAGCCTATGTTACTCAGTGATAATGTAGCTTTCTAACGGCAAAAGAATTTTTGAAATCGGTCCAGTAGTTTTTAAGTTTATTCGTTACATACAAAAATCCAAATCTTTCCTCTTTATAATATTAGTATAGATATAGACTAGCGGCCCGTCCCGGCTTCGCACGGGTGGTCATTTTTCCCGTTTTTGCAGCAATTTTCATATATGCTCACTCCTATTGGTCGTAGCGTAATGTTATATAGCCTATAACTTTCCTCGATAAATGGACTATCCAACACAAAAATATTTTTTCAATTCCAACCAGTAATTCCTGAGATTAGCGCGGTCAAACAAACAAACAAACAAACCCTTCAGCTTTATAATATTAGTATAGATTACTTTAATATTCCATACTGAAGTTAAAAACAGAAATATTTTACACAAATAAATAAATGTAACTGGACATGTGTTCAATCCACCCTTAAACGCGCTATCTTCAATCTATCGAACAAGGGGGCGGGCAGTTTAGTCGTATAATAGCCGTAGCGATAACATCACGCTATGATACGATCGCAGATTAGCAGAAAGGGTGTGAGCTGTGACAAAAGCGTTGCGTGCAGCTGATTGAAACGTTTAACAAATGCTGTTGTTATAATTGTTTAAAATTCAAAATGTATGTTATAAAAATTCTGGACGCGTGCAGCGAGGAAAAATGTTTGTGTTGTATTGTTTTTGGCGACGATAAATTGTTGGGTTCAATATTAACTTACACACATAAACATAACATAACATCACGCCTTCTATTCCCAGAAGGGTTCGGCAGAGGTGTTTTTAGTACACTCTCGTTTCGCCAGTTATGTTAAAGTCCCATATAGTAGTGGGAGAGCCTACTGCCTTTAGCGGGACACAAATCTAGACACCGGGCTGCTACTGAGAAATTCTTAATGGAAATATCCAATACCACTTTACCCGACCTAGGGATCGCACCCAGAACCCCATGCTCAGCAGTCGCGCTTGCGACCACTAGACCAACAAGGCAGTCAATAACTACCTATGTATTATGTACTATTAATGTATTATGTGTAACTTATACACATAATACCTATACATAATTAGCCCATTACTGTCCCACTGCTGGGCACGGGCCTCTTCTCAGAATGAGAAGGGTTTAAGCCTTAGTCCACCACGCTGGCCTGGTGCGAGTTGGCAGACTACACTCACCATCAAGAACTTTATGGAGCCCTCTCAGGTGTGCAGGTTCCTCACGATGTTTTTCCTTCACCGTTAACGCAAGTGATAATCAAATTCTGATTAGACAAAAATTACAGTCAGAGGTACGGTCCGGGAACGAACTCAGACCCTCCTGCATGGAAGGCAAGCGTTCAACCGCTAGGCTATTACTGCTTCTTTAACTTAGCTTAGCTTGATTATGTTAACTTGAGTAATGATATTTTAATTCTCAGAACGAAGTTCAAACGTAACTTATACATTCTAAATCTTTCTTTTTAGAGTAATTTGGGGGTAGAAAATGAAATAAACACATAACATAACATCACACCTGTACTCCCCGAAGGGTTGGGCAGAGGTGTTCAGTAACACACTAATTTAGCCGTTACGTTTAAGTCCCATGTAATAAGGGGCGAGCCTATTGCCATCAACCGGGCACAAAGCCAAACCCCGGGCTGCTACTGAGGAATTCGACACGGAAAAACCTAAGAACACTTTGCCCGACCTAGGGATCGAACCCAGGACCTCATGCGCTTCCCACCACTAGACCAACGAGGCAGTTGTATAACGTTATACTAAAAAGACTATAGAAGAATATGCGATAGGTCGGTAATCTCATTTTATATTGTAAAGTTAACTACATATATCATAATTATAACTGAGATGGTTTCTTAAGTAGTCGTTCGAGTCGTAAAGTGTTATAAAATACTATATACTTAAGTTTATCAATATAATTCACTTTGTTTATACCTATGACATTTTAAGAATTCTCCGAAACACGACATTGTAGCCATTAAATCTAAAATTTAAGGTCTAATCACACATCTGTATGCAGTACCACAGGTCATAAACCATAAGACAAATCGGTGAGAAATTGTATAAATTGTATAAACAATTTGTGTGGTGCGCTGCGCCATGAAACATACATGATTGTAAACCACGGTATCACCATAAAGTGCCAGCACCGATGTACAGAAATACCATTAATATTAACGACAGTGTGGCGAGAATATTCACACGGATTTAGGGGTAATAAAAGATGCGATTTTATTGACAAACGTTTGATCAGTTTTCTTAAACGATAAAATAGAAATTATATAAGTAACGCAACGTGCTTGCAGTCCAGAAGGACCAAGAAAGGATTGCTGCCTACTTCTATGTTAAGAAGCATTGATATCAAGAGTGGATATAGGATATTTTTCAGGCGAAGAAAAGGACCTTAGTTGTAAGGAGTGTCCTCAGAAATTATTAAAAAAATGTGTTTTTATGGTTGGTGTGGACAGTCTGGGGGGCGCGTGCCCCCCTTAAATCCGCCTTAGCATGATATTATGTACTTATTCAAGTTAAATGATAAGCCGTATAGTCATAACTTTGATTTAAGAAATGATATTATGTCCATGCACAACTGATAATAGCACGAAAATCTGAGCATTCTAATACTCGTGACTCCGACAGCAGTTGTTTCATTTAAAGCTAGAACCTCTTCAAGTCTTGGATAATAGAACTAATTTTCAACCTTCTCGTAACAAAAGACCAGAATTGTATTAATGCAGATCCCAGAAATAAGTCCAAAAATCACTCAAATAAAGATGTGTCGGCCTCACCTTGCATATCTTGAGTGGTGCGAGTCGAGGTCTGACTTGGAGGGGGGAGGGGGCACGAGCGCAGGCCCTAAGCCCAGGCCCAGTCCTCCGCCCAGCGTTGGGGAAAACCGGTACAATTCACTGGAGAAGAACGAAAGCATAAGTAAATTGACTCTTTGAAGAATGCTAGTTACTACTTCAATTAATTTTCATAATTTCTTAAGAGTTGAGGTCGTTTTACAATTTTCCCGTGGTAGATTATTGTATAAGGCGACTACGGGGTTATAACAAGAATATCTTATTTCTGCAATAATAACAACATACTTCAATCAAAAATCAAAAAATGCTACCATTATTAGTTATGGTAACTGCATTCGGACTCTCCGTGTAAAACCAGAACCGTTGGCCCAGAAAGTTTGTTTAGCAAAGTAGACCACAGCATAGCTCCGTGTAGAACCAGAAACCCCAGAACTCTTAGCAAAGTGGACTAATAGAAATTCAAAGCCGGGAAAACGTTAGAAGTGTAAGAAATAAGAATGGAATGAAGTAGTAACTATTATGATTATAATTGAAAGTACAGGCTGATTACTTAGCGATGGCACTCATGACAGGCGAACGTGAAGATTACTATCTTTAAGCAGTTGTCGTCTTAATTTATTTCAAAATAGAGAAATAATTTGCGGGCGAACTGCGAAAGTTATCATTGCCTAGTAAGCGATGTGTAATTTTTCGAATCTTTCATAGAAAATTCTGCAAAACATGTATTGTCACGGTAATGCCTGCTAGCTAGGCTGATTAAAGACTGCGTTCATTGCTTCGACAGTTTTTTTATAAGACAGCCGTTTCTCTCGCGCCACACACCTCAGATTTCATAATTTGAGCACTCCATTTATAACTTCTCCGTGGTTTAATTCCAATCTGTTTTTTGTTGCCATAGCTAAATATTCGACCTGTACCTGATATAATAAGTATGTTCATGTACCTAGGGATACCATACCTCGATAGACTAGAACTTGAGATTGGCAACGACGTGGGGTACGGACTCCTGAAGCCGCTCGCCGCTGATGATATGGGGTACATGCTTGGGGTATGCCTGTAAATAGAAGATATTTAACACTAACTAAACTAACTATTGTCCGCGGTAACACTTGCTACGTCTTTCTAGTACTTTCGATCGGAAAAAAGAACGTATGTTTATTTTTTTATTTAAATTTTATCAATTTTTTTTTAATCTTTAATTTATCTCAAGGAAACCAAACGCTTTAAAAACTTACTACTATCTCGTATAATGGAAGGCTAAAGGCCTCCCACAGAGACTTTTCTTAAGAAACTATTACTATTATTTATACTGGTTTAAAATGTGTAATAACCACACACGGCCGTAAAATGATTTTTCAGAAATCCGCGATGTTTTTTTTATTTTTTTTACAATAGGTACCTACAAAACTTTTCAAAATTTATTTCGTACATAGATAAGGACAAGAATATTAGTACAATACAACTCACCATGAAGCTGCAACTTGTGACATCTCCGGACTAAGCATGGGGTAGGGGTAGGTGCCCCCCGGGAAGGGGTACATGGGTGTCCGCGCCAGCCCGGCCGCTGTAACATGTACGTAGTTAGTCCGTGTCTAGACCAAACTTTGTTGTTTTGTCGTTTAGGTGGGACGGATAAATATCCTGTCTCTTGACAATTATCGATTTAGAAAAAGTTTTTTTTCTATATTTTATTTATTAATTAAAATGGTCGCCAGCTATTCACATTAATTAAGGGTCAAAATATATCAATTGGACAATATTTCAGGTGTACCTGTGGAAACCACTTAATCTATCAACGAAAATAAACAAATACTTAATACCACAAAACAAACAAATGTTTAAAACAATTTTATCATTACCTCACCTTTCTCATAGCAAGCTATAAAAGATAATTAAAAAGTTCAAAAATAAAAACATACGAAATTCAGTAAAACTTACCTAATTTAGAGTCGAGCTGATAAGGCGGAGGGATGCCCATATGGGCTGGAGGGGGCTGCCCCAGCTCACCGCCAGGACAAAACAGCGACAGGCTCCCACCCGCCGGCAGGCCCATCTTACCCGTCTGGAACAAATAGAGAAAAATATTAATAATTAAGAAGGCACAGAAGTCAATTTCCAGAAGAATTCATCGAACGATGATGACAACGAGAAATCGAAAGAGAGTAGAATTCTAACAATACTCAAGTTTAGAGTGTGACCACAGAATATAAAAAAGTATTGGTTGAGCCCAGGATTTTCACAGAGCAGAAGAAAATAAAATTGAATTATAATATTGAAACAGAACACAAAATGGCTTTCGTAATCCGTATTTTTTTTTTATCGAAAATCGTTTTCAGAGAGATCAATAAAGTATTTAATCACTTTACTAGTACACAGCATACTCGTAAACAAAATCACTAATCTGTACAACATACTAACAACATAGTTAACGTAGATTTCGTAGACTGCCGAAATGAATAATGAATAACAAGAATTTTATAATGAAAAAGGATCTCCAGACGTAAAAAGAATCATATCATTATATCTTCAGCCTAAAAACCTTTAAAATAATAACTAATGGTACCGGCGTCATATCCACAAGTCTACAGAAACCGAAAAAACCAACATTCCAAAAAAAAAATACAAAAAAACAAACAGCCTTCCACATCACCTTAAAAAAACAAAGTTCCAAGCCAACAAAAACCCGACAACTACTCTATGGGAAGACGACGCGTCATTAGCAAGTAAATTGGCGCCTGGAACGTATAAATTTCGTTCTACCCTCGCCGTCGCCCAATTATGCAAAATGGCGCCCAACGAGGGCCATTGAAGCGCGTCGCACTTCCGAGCCAGAGTATCTCACCTCTAATTAAACTGGAATTCTTTTCACCACTTTATTATGCGATATAAACGACAGTACACGTAGACGTTATTTAATTTTGAGAGTTTTTGTTGCAGTTATGGCGGCAATGTTTGTTAAATAAGATGTATTATTGCAAGGGGACGAAGTATACTGGAATTTTACATATTCTTCTACATCTTCTAGGTCTTACAGGCTTCTAAATCTAAGATATAAAATTGGAACTGATCATTTCGAAAGTTTAAAATATGGTTGGTAAAAGCATATCATATAAAAAACTCGATTTTAGCTGTTACAATAAACTTTAAAAACTCCTAAAGACCACTTAGTCAAAGACAAACGTGAGTGTAGTAGCACTGACTAAAAAGACTCTAAACATATTATTCCAAACAATTTAAAAGTAAGCAGGCTGACAATCCCTCCGCTCGTCTATATTCGAAGAGCAGGAACTGCTTATTAAGACAATAATTACCACGAACAAAGAATCCCCACTAATTAATAATAAAACACGAACAAACAAAGACCTCCATTCACGCTCGGGACAGTTTAAAAAAGAAAAAAAAACCGAAACGGTGGTCGAAAAACCTCGACATGCGAGCAACGAACAAAAAGAAGCCATAGACAATGATGACAGTCGAGACGCATAATGCGGGAGCAGCGCGTTCTTAATTTGAAAATATTTCCATAATAAGATTTGTCTATGGCGCGACCGGTAAAAACAAAAGAGTTGAGCGCGCTTTGTTCCGTTGACAGACGGTAATAATTCAAAATTATATCACGCAATTAGATAGCGCTATTAAATACTTAGCGTTCAGCGTCAGGCAAGCTGCTTTATTAGCTAAACAACTTTTCTCGTTAAAACTTGCATTTTTTAAATTAGTAGGCATCTTTTCAGCTTTGCGTGTACATTGAGAAGGTCCCTAATGAAGGCCAGGTGGAGTGGCCGGCTATTGAAGAAATCGCTGAGTGGGTAGTTATTGAAGCCGCATGAAAGCTCGGCGTGACGTCACCGCCACTTGAACGACAAGCCGCAGTCGCTAATTGGAACTCGTGGCGATAGGACGCGAGAAATGTTGCCTCAATCGACTAATACTTCAAATTTGAATAGGTTTGTTAACGAGCGGACGGTGAATGTTGCGAATAAAGTTGAGTGCTCGGTTTGCATTCACAAACCGAGTTGGTATACATGGTTTTGCTAGTTAACTTTTAATTCGGTACTTCTCTCCAAACTCTGTTCGTAAGAAGTAGATGTCACCGGGTTTAAAATGGAATTGGCGAATTCCGTCAGGTCACAGCGGTAACCTAACGGACGCACACAGTCGCACTGTACCTACACCCCTTTAGTTCACCAATGCGAACGAAGTAGGGCGTAATATCTTGAGAGTTCGCCCCCGGGGTAGTGGGCGTGGAAGTAGGATGCTGTGTTGCTATGGCAACCATGTGTAGGGGTGATCGTACACGTGTCCTGTGCCTGTGTGGGTGAGGGGTGGCGGTCCGACTGTGTGGGTGCGACGCCGAGCACCGACCTTGGAAGTTTTGGTCTAGTTTTAGATTTCCGCTATTTAACTTTTTTCAAATAACTTTTGTTAGACTGGAAGGAATGTTTTTATTTAAAACAAAGGGAGCAGGATTTTTTCTTATTTAGCTTTTCCTGGAAATTAAAAAGAAAACAAAACCATTGCAGAAATAAAACCACCCACTATTTAAAATAAAAGTATAAAGCCTGGTAATAATGTCTCTGCATGTATATTTGTAAGCTGAAAACGAGACTACCTTCTACCTTCTACGGCGGATTTACGTCATTCCTTATCCATTTCCTGCATTGGTCCTTCGAGCCGGATGCGATCCCGGCGGATCCATATAACGAGGGAGGCTGCACTATACACACGTATTTACATATCTATCTACTTTTCCATGGAATTCGATATAAGGAAGAGATTATCCATAGGAAAATAGATTTATGAAGGTATTGTGTTGTGAATTGAAAAAACATACCTACGTGGTTGGTTATCTTTTATATTAAAGAATAGACTTAGAATATTATGTTAGCAGAAAACATGAATAGGAAATATCGAAGTTTAAGAAAATATTAGAGTTGGTGACAGTTGAAATAAATTTGGCTAAGTTTAGATTCAGTCAACATGTGACATAATTCTTATTCAAATTATTAAGTCCTAATAATGTGAGATAAGCAGTGATAATCTAGCGGTTGAACGCGTGCCTTCCATGCACGAGGGTCTGAGTTCGATCCCGGCCCGTACTTCTCTGACTTTTCGAATTCATGTGCGGATCAGAATTTGATTATTACTTGCGTTAACGGCGAAGGAAAAACATGGTGAAGAAACCTGCACACCTGAGAGGGCTCCATAAAAGTTCTCGATGGTGTGTGTAGTCTGCCAACCCGCACCAAACCAGCGTGGTAGACTAAGGCCTAAACCCTTAAGAGGCCCGTGCCCAGCAGTGGGACAGAAATGGTCTAGTAATGTTATTATGTAGTAACGTGAGAAAATGAATGACTATGCGGGTATGTACACATGTAAACTTAATCGCACTCAGTGTCGCATATGAAAAAATCGAGTTTAAATAAAAAGAGCCTTCATGAGGGGCGATACTTTAGTACGCCCGGCGTACACTGAGCAGTAAGCCCCGCTAACAACCTTGCTAACTGGCTAATCTTTTCACGACGGCTTGAGCTATTCTCGTATAACCCGTGCCGACACGAGAGAGTGAGAGAGAGAGAGAGATATATACAGGGTGTAAACGTAAATGTACTGCTGAAAACCTGTAGTAAAGAGTATTTTTATTCTATATACAGGATATAGAATAAAAAATACTCTTTACTACAGGTTTTCAGCTTACTGAAAACATGTAAGAATAATGAATAGACCATAAGAAAGGAACTGATTATAGTATAATCGACGAAGCCTCCCTTTCTTCAGCTATTCCAATTCTTCTTACGAATATAATCGGGGAAAGTTTTTCTATACATTTCTTTTGCCAAGCGAGTCGTTTCAAGAAAATGTAATGGTAAAATTTGAGAGGGTGGCACAATATTCAAATCTGAATATCGGAGGGTAGCCTCGGGAGGCTGGGGGTTATTGACCTTTTCCGGCAGCCTGTGCGAACCTACGTATAGGTGGATTGCAATGTTGTTGCTGGAAGTGGCATGTTTCTTTAGTACTTAATAACAAAGGACATGGACAAAAAAGTACATTCTATATACTTATACATAGTAAATAATATTGTAAAATAGAAATAGAAAAATGAATTAATACGTAGTTTTTAGCCTCTCTGAACTTGTCAGTTTTTATTACAAAATAATAAGTAGGTAATGCAAGATGAATTCAAAGTTCCGTTTGTCAACGTCCGCCATAACGGATCATAGAGAAAGATAAAAAATAATAATGGACGTTCCAAACCACGCTTACTACTTGTAAACATGTGTGATATGGATGACAAATGCTCTTATTAGGAACATGTTACTCATACGAAACTATCTTCATTGGTAATTGTTGCATTTAATAAAATTATCTTATCATAATTTATGTTGATGCGTAAGATAGTTTCTTTTTAATATTTCAGACAAAAAAAAACTTAAAACGGAACGCGTTTACTTGTTTGACAGTGTGTTTTTGTCTATGTCAAATGTCAATGTAATATCATATGTCATTTCATTGCGGATTCTTCATTGCGTTACTGTTTGAATTTTTGCGATTATTTTCTCAATTTGAGCCCCGCTTATCTACTGACCGATACCTTCTACCACTCAATTACCTTGCTATTAACACTGGACTCTGATTTGCATAGCGTTTCGGATTTGTTTTGTGAATCATTATGAAGTGTATGCATCAACTGCGGAATAGCCATACAAAGGTTGCAGGGGCATCGCATATCCTCGCTTTCTGCACATCATCAAACAACACTTTCGCGTTGGATAACCAATGCTCAACCCCAGGTATGAAGTTGGAGTAGAAAAAACTGAATCTGATTTATGATGAGCCTAATCGTCTTGGACAGTTTATTAATGATTATAATATGAACAGGAGACTAACTCTGCATCGCTGTAATGTATATTGAGTTATCTAGGTAATTAAAAGCTAACAAAATATTTTTATTTGTTTTCTCTAATAAATAAATAATTATTTATACCTACTCTGTGTTTTATTTTGTGTTTTCCTTGTTAATTGGTAATTAAACTATAAAAATATAGATAAGGATAACCTGTAAAAATGTATTACATGTTACATTATAATTCTATACACTTATTGCCAGCGATCTGATTAAAGGTTTAGTGAAACTATTTACGTCTAGTCTGTAGTAATGACAAGTTCTATGAGTTTTTTATTTATAGCAATTTAATGTGCCGATATTCACGAATATAAAACACAAAAAATCATTGGTGTACAATAAATTCGATAACTATGCCGACGCCCATACAGAAATTGGCCATGTCCTTTACAGTAACAAAAAAGGAAATAGAAATGACAGTAACAACGTATGAATTATGTAGGTAGTTGTTTTTTTTTGGTGATTGTATATTTTTTTTACGAAATTGCTTAAATTCATGATAGCAAAATTGTAAAAAATAATAATAAATTAGTTTATTCTCTATCAAATCCTAAGTTTTACGAGTACAATAGTGCCAAAAATAAAACCTAAGTTTATCAGAGACTTGTGCCTGAAGCAGGCTTTTAATAGAAACCTGAATCACACAAATACAAATTAATTGTTAATAATAATTTGATAATAATGAGCACTAACAGAAATACGAATAATGTCATCTACGTTACAAAAGAGTAAATAAAATTAATTGTGCTGACGATCTAATAAATCGAAAGTGCCTCGTTGGTCTAGTGGTGGCAAACGCGACTGCTGATCGTGATATCCTGGATTCGATCCCCAGGTCGGGCAAAGTGTTTTTGTGTTTTTCTCTGTGGAATTCCTCAGCAGCAGCCCGGATTTTGAATTTGTGCCCGGTTGATGGCAATAGGCTCGCCCCCTATTACATGGGCCTTAAACATAAAGACGAAATAAGGTTGTTTTTATACACCTCTGCTTATCCCTTCGGGGAATACAGGCGTGATGTTATGTTATCTAATAAATCTACATTAAAGTTGGCCGTGTATCGGTAATGCAAATGATTCTTTATAATCTAAAAACGTTCTATTTAAAAGACATTGAGTAATACAAGAGTAAGGTGTGTATGTAAACGAATGAAATATGATGCAATTTGTCCGGTTATTTTTAGAAATAACCGATATGGATGTTCGTTTTATAACTTGCTAAATTGTAAATTATTATTAACTCGCCGTATGATGTATGGTGGTATAAAAATAATAAATGGCAACGTTTTATAGATCGTTTGCATGTCAAGCCTTTTATTCAATTTTATATACCTACTATTCGAAGATTGATATCCTTATTTTATGGAAAGGTTAGACATTCGACATTTAACTTGTTAGTGACCACTGCTAGGTTAGCCTATTTTCTTCTATTGACAGTTGTCCCGATAAATCATAACATAACGCTTGTATTTCCCGAAGGCTTGGATAGAGGTGTATAGTAACACCCTAATTTCGCCGTTTATGTTTAAGTTCCATGTAATAGGCGACGAAACTATTGCCATCAACCGTGCACAAATCAAAACTGAGGAATTCTACACGGAAAAACCAATAACACTTTGCCTGACCTGGAGATCGAACCCAGGACCCCACGATCAGGAGTCACGCTTGCCACCACTAGACCCACGAGGCAGGTAAATCACGAAGAAAATCTATATCTATACTTCTATATTAATATTATAAAGAGGAAAGATTTGTATTTTTATATTTTTGTATGTAACGAATAAACTTAAAAACTTCTGGAACGATTTCAAAAATTATTTTGCCGTTAGATAGTTACGTTATCACTGAGTAACATAGACTACGGGCAGAGCCGTGAGGACACAGCTAGTGTTCTATAATAATACACTTAGCAGACGGATGGATGAACCGACACAACCTATCGTGATGTCATATAATTTCAACTACGCTCACCTAGCCACATCCAGCATCCATAGATCTGTGCTCATCGGCAGTGAAGGGCATGCCAATTATGTTTTTGACGTAGAGGCAGGCTTTCACTAGGAAATTGAAATAGCCGCTGTTTTCCCAACGAATATTTACAAGGGGTAGCTATGTTATATGTATGGGGATGTTGCTATGTGGAGGGTGACTAAGCCACGGTTTTGTTTTAGACAGAATTTAATCGATATTAAGATGGGGTGATTAGGGAAATAATGTTTAAATGGGAGGAGTATTTTTTTGTTTTGTATTTTTATTTTAAAAGTATTATGTATTTTTATTTTGAATAAAATTACTTTTATTTGCTGGGTTTTTTTGAATTGCGATTATTGTAGCTCACTACCCTTTTAAACGAAAAATATAACGTTTTTCTTTTTTTTCCTTTTTAATTTTTTACAAGTCGTCCCCCCCCCCCTGTAATTTTCCAAGATCACGACGTGTTGCTTCAACCAAGTTATGGTTTGTAATAATTGCGTAGGTACTCATAAGTACGTTTTTCCCATGTGTTATTTAAATAAAATATTCTGAATCGCGTGTGGGTTTGCAGGACACATTAAATCCAACCTGAATCCCAGACGGAATTAGATCCTTAATAATAGTCCTTTTCAAATAACTCGACTCACCAAGTAATGCTATTCAAAATCACAAAATAAAACAGTTTAGAGAGAAACTAAGTGGGCATTTTGTCACCGATTCCGCGAATAATTTAATTTAGAGCAAAAAGCCCTGCGCTTGCGCATCAATCTCAATCTGCTAGCGCGGACACTTAGGTACCCACTGAGTCACTGAAAACTGACTCATAGGAGCAGTAATATATCGGGTATTGAAAACAGTGGGATTATTTCGATTTAAGATTTTTGTGGTGATGGTAGAATAATAAGAAAGATGAATATAATAGGCCCGTGCGCATCTTGAGTAATAATAATTGTTTTACAATAACACATGGGGCAGTAATGACAATGTTAAGAGTTTTGGTGTTTATCATCAGAAATTATTTTTTCCCTGTACTTAGTAAGTAATCGCACTCATTACTAACGATGGTTTAAATAATAACAAAAGTAAACCCAGATTTTAAATATACCCATTACTTTCTAACGTCATATAACAAAAAGAGACGGGGCTATTTTCAAAGTTAGACATTTATTAAATTAGATCGTCTTTTGTTAACCAGACTGCGTTTAGTAAAGGTGATCTATGTTTTTCTTTTAATCTTTATTTAACCACTTTTAAGTCAGAAATATTAACTTGTATTTAATCTCATATCAATCTTTATAACATAAAGCTGTTAGCCGTGATAGCTTAGTGGTGTGACCGTCGGACTGCCAAGTCATAGGTTTCGAGCTCGATCCCAAGGAACGCACCTGACTTTACGGATTTATGTGCGTAATATTATTATCACTTGCTTAAAAACGGTGAAGGAAAACATCGTGAGGAAACCGGCATGCCTGAGAGATATTTCTCGACGACATGTGAAGCCTAGTCAGAGGCCCATGTGCGGCATAAACTCTGACACCAGGTTAGTCACTAACCACACGAAAAGAAGAAGATAGAGCTGTTAATACTATTCATATAACTATCTAATCTAACACCGAATCAGAAACTCATCAGTTCCATAAATTATCGCTACAGTACCCAATATCCCAAGAAACATTTACATCAAACTGTCAACTCTTGATACATATTCTCCTCAATCGGCAAAAGGACATACGGCACGGTCCGGATCGGCACGGTCCGGAACGGTAATAATGCCGGCAACGGGTCACAGTGCGACGTTCACATTTTGTTTATCTCTCATTGCAAGCTTTCTCTATGTAAAACATGCTGTGCGTTCATGACAATCCAGGGATGACGCGAAATTTAAACAAGTGTTAACATACAATATGAACCTTAATTTTTAGGAAATAAAGTTGGAAGTTGAAGGCAGGTGAGGGGTTTAAAATTAAATCGGCTTCAGCGATTGTCTCCTTCGCTAATCGTATAAATTTTTGTTACTTCCGTTAAACACGTTGTATTGTATGCCGTTGGTGAATTGAATAGTAAGAAAAAGGAATGGATATCTCCGTTGACTACAAAATTGTTAATTGTATTGTGTATTATATTGGCTTGTTGGTATAGTGGTGGCACGCGACTGCTGAGCATGGGGTCGGGCAGTGTTATTGACTTTTTCTATTAGGAATTTCTCAGTAGCAGCCCGAAGTCTGGATTTCTGCCAAATTAATGGCAATAAGCTCGCCTCTTATTACATGGGACTTAAACATAACTGGCGAAACGAGGGTGTGCTTTAAAACACCTCTGCCGAACCCTTCGGGGATTACAAGGCGTGATCTTGCGTTATGTTATTTTTAATAAATTCTTTACCGAAGAGCAACAAATGTAATGAAGTTCTTTTTTTAGCACTGGTACATATTCCATCTACTTCAAAGCTCCTATTTACTGATACAAGATACTTTTATAATCTTCTTTACATAGTATAAAACAAAGTCGCTCCCGCTGTCTGTAAGCTTCCAACTTTTAAACTACGCAACGGATTTTAATGCAGTTTTCAGCAATAGATAGAATTATTCAAGAGGAAGGTTTATATGTATATGTATACATTCATATTATAGTAGAGAAAAGCCGAGATATTCAAAGATTTGTAATGTGAAGTCGTAACAAACATATTTTTGTGCGCCATTGCACCCGTGCGAAGCCGGGGCGGGTCGCTAGTAACTTATAAGACAGAAATTACAATATAAAAACACAGTTTCCTCAAACACTACCCAGGAATTCCCAAAATTACTTAATTTCCGATGTTATCACTCAAGTTATGCAATAATTTCACAAGATATCCAATCACCCGACCATATCGAAAGTAACCAAACTGGAACGATCCGACAATGAAGGAAAATCGTGGTTACATTATTGGTGTCTCCGTCACACTTAAGAAATTTGCGTACGTTTGTCCCTCTCTAAATTACGAGTTATGCCGAGTATTTCCGTTGTGGGCGAAGCGCGAATTTCGGGCGTCGAGCAATAAACACCTTGTTTGTGGTGACTTAAGATAATGGTTTTATGCACAATGATGAGGTGAAGATAGATATTTGAATGAATATGGTTAGTGGGTGTTTTTTTAAAATGAGTATACTGGAGTCAAGTATGTGTCAAACTGACGTAATAACCATTATAGGTATTGCAGTAAAGAAATTGTTATTTAATTTGAAATCGGGTGATTTTACTTACGAAATAAATCTTGATCGGTATCTTCTGTATACACAAGGTTAGTCGAAAAGAGAGTACTAAGCCGAAAAGGTCTTAAAGTACCCATAATAATGGATAACTTTTGTTCTACAACTTTCCCCAAAAGTCAATAGTTCGAGAGAAATAGATTTTCTAAGATTTCTTAAAAAAATTCGCTAAATTCTATTTATCCTCAGCTATGATCAGCTGTGTTTACATTTTTGGTCATATTTGGGGTCACGGATTAGAAGCTCCACTTTCTGAACTCGTAACTAAAGCAAGAATGAATATATTTTGAAAAAACTAAAATAAAAGTATTTTTGTACAGTTTTTTTTACCGAATTTTGAAATTTTAACACTTTCTTTAGAACAAGCATCAGTGATACATTAAGTAGCCCGCGGCTTCGTACCCATTTTCCGACTAACCTTGTATAAAAGGAGAAACTGACTGACTGACTCTATCAACGCACAGCCTAAACCGCTGAGGTCAGAAACCTGAAATTTTGACAGTAGGTACCTTTTATAACTAAGGAAGGATTTTTTTAATTCCTCCCCTATGTGGGTGATAAAAAATCAAGCGGCAAGGTAGCGGGCAAAAGGTAGTTTTCCATCTAGTTTGTTGGTTAATTTTGAAAGACTTTACTATAGTAAGTACCTATGATTTATTATATGCGCTACAGAATTAACACAAAGGGTCATACTACAAAAGTTTTGGCACTTGTTAACGTCGATACTCCATACACCAAAAAGTGTTTAACCCATATTTAGTCTAAACAACTCTATACCTGAGTTCCAAAGTGTAATAATTCAGAAACAGGTTCTTTAAATTAATTTGAAAACTAATAAGTACTTTGACCACTGTATTTTTTAAATAGGTACTATTTAATTAATCTGAAATGCCATTCTTAATAATATTACATTTCAGATAAATTAAATAATGATAAAAAATACACGTGTAACTCCTTGTCATTTAATTTTCAAATTATCTTAAAACCTGTTTCAGAATTATTACACTTTGGAACTGAGGTATAGAGTTGTTAAACACGATTTGGTTGAAGGCTGAATGTTTTTACTAAAGCTTGCTTCAATTATAACTTACACCCTGTATATCAAATTAAATCTAAATAATAATAACTCTTCATGAATCGTAAAATCTTAGTATCGTTACACTCACAGTTAGAAACTAATTAAACTACCTCATCGATAATAATCTCTTAATATTACTTTAACTAAAAATACATTTAAAGAACCGGCCAAGTGCGAGTCGGACTCGCGCACGAAGGGTTCCGTACCATTACCTATAAAAACTGCAAAAAAAAAACACGTTTGTTGTATGGGCGCGTCCCTTAAATATTAGTTTTATTCTGTTTTTTTAGTATTTGTTGTTATAGCGGCTACAGAAATACATCATTTGTGAAAATTTCAACTTTCTAACTATCACGGTTCATGAGATACAGCCTGGTGACAGACGGACGGACGGACGGACAGCGGACTCTTAGTAATAGGGTCCCGTTTTACCCTTTGGGCACGGAACCCTAAAAAAGGGATTATAATTACAATAAGAGGCTGAAAATGTATTAATTACAATATGTTCACAGACCAATTGTCAGACAATACAGCAAAGCGCTTGAAGCGACTATTAGAATAAATAACGAAGTGGTAAATACCGTTACAAGGGGAGGTCAACCAATCTAATCGCAACATGTATGATTATGAAAAGTGTCGTCAAATTACTAACCGATTGTCTTCAGGAATGGAATTACCGGTAATTATCGAGAGCTTAGGTTAGGAATTAGAATTTTAATAAGTTATAAAGTGGATCGTTTTTATTGCAACGAGAAGGGGGTGAATGTAGCCATACTTACAAGAATTTAAGTGACTATATTTTTTAAATAAAAACTTAACGTATTTTTTTTGGAATTTAATTTTAACCCTATTAAGGCAATAATGTTCTGCCTTTTCCCAACTATGTTGGGGTCAGCTTCCAGTCTAATCAGACGCGGCTGAATACCAGTATTTTCATGGAGAGATTGCCATCAAACCGCAATCCAGTTACAGGGCAATGCCGATATCCTAAGGTTAGACCCGTTGTCAGACTTTCGGGCTTCTGACTTCCCGTAACAACTGTCGTAGGTAAACGTAGAACACCCGGGACTGACTGTTTAACATCCACTCCGAGGCACGGAGGGGTCTCGATGTATAACGAATGATCACCCATCCACGGACTGACCGCGGCAAGCGTTGCTTAACTTAGCAAATTTCCTCCTAATATGACAATGTATCATATCTTTATTTTTAAGTTTATATCCTGTATACCTATAGACTTTTCGGAAACTTCTTGAACCATTCATGGCATATCATAATTTGGATAAAAACTTGCTTAACTTGAAACTGGATTCTGGACTTTAGAAGTTTAAATAATGAAAAGTTTTGATCATTTAGAAGGCCAACAAAGCGATCAATTCCATAAAATTATTTATTGTTTTTTTTATTAACTCAGAATAAGGCCATGGGACAATCTAACATGACAAATAGTGTTGTCCGAGACGCCGTTTAATAAACACGGGGTAGGGGGCAATTAAACCACACGACACGTCAAAGGGTTAATGCTGGGTTGTCGGCTCGTTTGTACAGGGGGTCGATTGGACCCGGCCGCGGAGGGTTGAATTTTTAAGTGTTGCTTTTATAGATTTTGTGATATAGTAATTTGTATGATTATTTTAGCAGCACATCTGTTATATGTCAATCTCTTTTTTGGATATGATTCGTTCCCGAAAAAAATAGGCAACTCACTCTGCACACGCGGGTGTCATAAAGGCGACTTAGGGATAATTTGAGGCAAGAGGATGGGCAGTAGCATCCACTTTGCTCTAATATCACCAAACAGCGAACACTAATTAATACGTTTGTCAAGATTATGGATTTTATAATAATACTAGCGACCCGCCCCAGCTTCGCACGGGTGCAATGTAGATACTAATGTGGGGTATATAAACCTTTCTCTTGAATCACTCTATCTATTAAAAAGAACCGCATCAAAATCCGTTGCGTAGTTTTAAAGATCTAAGTATACATAGGGACAGACAGACAGCGGCAGCGACTTTGTTTTATACTATGTAAAGATTTCTCCGTTCCTTCTTCCTAGCTTAAACATAAGGAAGCAGTGAAGGGTAGGCTTATTTGGGTTCTATCAATTGTTATCTTGACGTTAGAAAAGTACTTTTTTGAGTCCTTTTTGAATGAATCGTTCGTTCTGTCTAGCCTTTTCACAACTATGTTAGGGTCAGGTTCCAGTCTAACTAGATGCAGCTGAATACCTATATTTTAGATGGAGCGATTGCCATCTGACCTCCGTAACCCAGTTACTGGGCCATACCGATATCCTAAGGTTAGACCTGGCGTCAGACTTTCAGGTTTTTAACTACCCGTAACGACTGTCATAGGTATTGTGTATTTAAATGAATAAGTTTTATTTTTGTCTTGATCTTGATCGTATTTCACCTGATGGTAAGGGCAGGCAAGGTCTCAGAAGGAGCACACGAATCCAAGTAACAGAGATATAGAGGTACTCCCGAATACCCCCCTGGCTCTCATATACATAAGACGGAACACAGGCAACCTTGGTAGCTAGCCAGTCCGATCTTCAATATCCTACCACCAAGCGTGCTGTTTTGTTGAATCTTATTGTGATTGGATACGATTATTCTCCCACGATCGTCTTTTGGAGTGGTCTAAGAGAGGGTCTAAGTTCAGCGCCGACATTTACGCGTTGATATGTTACGTTGAATATTTGCATAGACATACTCAGCATAAAATTTTTTCCTCTTTGTGAGAACTAAATGGGGTCATCTCAGTTCGTATAAAGTCACGTACAAATGATGCGTTGGGGTCAAAGATCATTGAGTGTAAACAGGTTATTTCTTATCACCAAGCACCATACTAACGCATGGCTCTAAGTTGACTCTAACAACTGACAAAAACTAGCTGTGAAATGTCATGAATTTGATGCTTGGATCATTTTTTAAATCATTGTTGTTAATCTAAGCTTTTTGGAGTTTATATTTTGATTGTAGGTAGCAGTGATAGCCTACTGGTGTGACTGTCGGACTACCAAATCATAGGTCTCGAGTTCGAACCCAAGGCACGCACCTCTGACTTTTCCGATTCTTGTGCGTATTGTATAACTATCACTTGCTTAAAAACGGTGAAGGAAAACATCGTGAGGAAACCGGCATGCCTGAGAGATATTTCTCGACGGCAGGTGAAGCCAAGTCAGAGGCCCATGGGCAGCATAAACTCTGACACCAGATTAGTTACTAACCACACGAAAAGAAGAAGAAGAATATTGTAGGTAAAATTGTGGACGTGATCATTAGTTAAATAACACATAAACATAACATTACGCCTGTATTCCCCGAAGGGTTGAGCAAAGGTGTATAGTAACACCCTCATTTCGCCGTTATGTTTTAGTCCCATGTAACAGGGGGCGAGCCTATTGCCATCAACCGGGCACAAATCCAAATACCAGGCTGCTGCTGCGAAATTCCACACGGAAAAACCCAATAATACTTTGCCTGACCTGGGGATCGAACCCAGGACCCGATCAGCATTCGCGCTAGCCACCACTATACCAACGAGGCATAAATTATTAACAGATTATTAAAATTATTTGCTACATAAACCTTTGAAACGTATAATTGCAGACGACGTTAACACAAATTAGAAAATTAATTATGTCCATAAAACAGTCTAGAAATTGTAAAAAAACGTTTTGGCATCGGATTCAATTTTCCACGTGTAATAAACAGGTTGCGGGTTAACCCTGCAGATGACGCGGGCCCCGCGGCGCCACTTCAAAGGAAATATAAATGTACCTATGCATTGTTTAGCGAAAATTCACCCGCGGGGTCTTTCAGACCTTACATCGGCACGGTGGGGGTTGAAAGTGTATCGTATTTAATGTATTTTTACCTGAGTGTAAGTCGTAATGCTTTTAAGTATTTTTCAGAAAATTCATAACGGTATTAACTTCGAAAGGTAATAAAATATTTTATGCTATTTCCAAGGAATAGCGTCGACTATAAGCGATGCCACAGGCTTAGCGTGTAAGAAAATATGCATTTAAATAGAATTTAAAGATTTTTAACTATGGTACATCTCTATTCTTATAATAATGTGTCTTGTTTGTTTAGTAATGTTGTATTTTTAACCGACTTCCAAAAAAGGAGGTTCTCAATTCGACTGTATGTTTTTCTTTTTTTTTGTATGTTTGTTCCGCGATATCTTTGCTAATTGTGAACCGATTTTAATGATTCTTTTTTTTGTTTTATAGAGTATTTAAAGTGGTCCCATTTAAATTTGGTGAAGATCTGATGAAGAACTTCGGAGATAGACAATTTGAAGTCGGTTTTATTTTTGTTAAAAAGTTTTTATTCAAATGGAATGGTTTAGTCGGTAGTAACTGCCTTATTGGTCTAGTGGTGGCAAGCGCGACTGCCGATCGTGACATCCTGGGTTCGATCCCCAGGTCGGGCAAAGTGTTATTTGGATTTGCCCGTGTGGAATTCCGGTTGATGGCAAAAGGCTCGCCCCATATTACATGGGACTTAAACATAACTGGCGAAACGAGGGTATACTAAAACACCTCTGCCGAACCCTTCGGAGAATACAAGGCGTGATGTTATGTTTTTTTATGTCTTGAATGATTTAGTCCTAGTACAGTTGTTATTTCAAAAACCGTAGTGATGGCCACTTTAATCGAAATAACGGAAATATTATTATCGATAAAAGTGAAAAAGGTCTGCGTTTTGTTTTTCTTTAATATTTCATATTCGTCGTGTGGTTACTTTTTATAGAAAAATCTTACATAAAAGATAGAATAAACCTGTTCAAATAAAAAATTAAGTACTGTTAAAACGTGTAGGTAATAAAACCTAACGTGATTGCAGCCCCTTACATGGCTTAATAATGGAACGAGCATGATAACTTGATGGCACGCTGTCAAGTAGTTAGTAATGTGCAGGTTATCATTATGCTAACACACGCTCGTCACCGACAGCTTGATAGGCAGCCGTCCTGATCCCGATCAAGCGTGACAGGTAAAACGTAGCATTATTAAATCAGCGATTGTTTTTTATGATTGTTGAAATGCCACTGTATATTTTTATGATGTGGTGTTTTTATTAATAAAAAGATAAATTTTATGAGTTTTAAACTATAGAGCATGACATTTGAACTATTAATTTAAAAGAAAAAATCCGATACATAACATTATATCGCGTTATTCGTAAAAAACATTCTAACCAAAAAAAAAACTCAATAAATAAAAATACAAGTAAAACGTCAAATCGAACAAAAAACCGCCCAGTTTAAATGGAAATAAACAAAATTATATTGCCTTCAGACATGACCGAACATCAAAAGGAAAAAGTAATGCGCGGAGCCGTCGGTTGACGATGTCATTTCCCTGTAAAATATTAACGTGGGGTCGTCGGGACCGCGCCCTGTCATTTCAGGGTTAATACTGGTTAATACCGGTATTCTCTTTATACTATACGATTGTATGGAATTATCTGTCTTAACGAGTCCGTTTCCTTTTTCGATTCGCAGGTTTTTTTTTTCCTATTCATTTTGTATTAAATTGCTGAGTAGGATAAAGGTATTAAAGACGGTGTCTTCGACCCTGCCTTGTTATTGTAGTTTTCTTGTCTATGAGTCTATAGCTGAATATATACCTACATTTAATTGCCTTTGTTGTTTCGAAATTTCAATTATGGTTCAAGATTTCTTAAAGTGTGAAGTACCTACTTTCAAAATCTGTTCGTCTTATGAATATTTTAGATTATGCTGGATTGTAGTACCCTGGCTAAGAGTACATATTTTATATTGACCCCGACGAGGCAGCCTGCCTCGTTGGTCTAGTGGTGGCAAGCGTGACTGCTGATCGTGAGGTCCTGAGTTCGATTCCCAGATCGTGCAGTGTTATTGGGTTTTTCCGTGTGGTATTACCTCAGTAGCCCGGTGTATGGATTTGTGCCCGGTTAATCGCAATATCCTCGCCCCCTATTACATGGGACTTAAACATAGCGGCGAAATGAGGGTGTTACTATACACCTCTGCCTTACTCTTCGGGGAATACAGGCGTGATGTTATGCCCTATAGTATTATTGGTTAAAAGTAAGACACAGTTTAAACAATAATTAATCAAAAACCCATAGCTTTGCATAGTAGACTCTCCCGTTGAAGCTATCCCAAGTAAAACTTGCTTACGAGTTCATGTAACTGCCCAGTTTGGCAATAAAATAAATCCTTTAAAATGCTACCAATGGTAAGTAAAACGATTCGCTTTGCCCATAAGAACTGGGCACAAGGGATTATATCTTTTTACTGATAACATTAAACTCTAGTATGAAAAGGTCGGTAAGGTACAGTAGTAATTAGTATTTTATGTAACTTTGCAATTACATCACAAGCTAGCCTATAATTTGTGTAATTTCATGTTTTTCATCCTAAGGTTGCCTGGAAGAAGTGGCAGTAGGTACGTGATAAGGTCACCCATTGTACTTTTATTGTTCCGAAAATAATATTTGTATTTTATTATAAGACTACAATAAAGAGTATCTATATCTAGTAGTTGTTCTGTATCTACAAGGTTAGTCGGAAAGAGGGTACTAAGCCGAAAGGGTGTTAAAGTACCTACAATGAGTGATAACTTTTGTTCTACAAACTTCCCCAAAACTCGATGGTTTAAGAGAAATAGCGTTCAAAGATGTCGTAAAAAATACGCTGAAATCTATCTGTCCATAGCTATGATCAGCTGTGTATTTAGGTCATATTTGGGGTCACGATTTATAAACTTAATTTTCTGAATTCATAACTAAAGCAGGTATGTTTTTTTTTAATAGACTAATTTAAAAATCTTTTTGCATGCAAATAAAAATGATTGGATTTTTTAATTTTAACACTTTCTTTAAAATAGTCATCAGTGATACTTTAAGTGGTAAACCACTGTGGCTGGAAACATGAAATTTGTACAGTAGGTTCCTTTTGTGACTTAAACAGCCACTAAGTTAGAATTTTTGGAATTTCTACCTCTAAGGGGGTAAAATAGGGGATGGAAGTTTACATGAAAATTCACGCGGACAAAGTCGCGGGCTAAGTGCTATAGTATTATTTAAAAGGAGAAACTGACCGACTGATCTACCAACGCACAGCCTAAACCAGTGGGGGTTACAAACTAAAAATGTTGACAGTAGGTACCTTTTATAACGTAGGCATCCACTAAGGATGGATTTATCAAAATTCCTCCCCTAAAGGGATGAAAAAAAAACACGCAAGTGAAGCTGCGGGCTAACGCTAGTATAATATAAATAAGATCAAATCAACTAGAAAGTCTCGTTAATTATTTAAAATTTCCGTATAACTGACAGTGCACACCATAGTTTTCTTCTTACTTCCGAATGTTTATGCGGGATTTTTTCACAGGCCGAACTAAAACACGATACTTACAAGTAGGTATCCTACTCTATACAAGGTTAGTCGGAAAGGGGGGTACTAAGCCGAAAGGGTGTTAAAGTACCCATAATAAGGGATAACTTTTGTTCTACAATTTTCCCCAAAACACGATAGTTTAAGAGAAATAGCTTTTTAAAGATTTCGTAAAAAATATGCTAAAATCTATCTGTGCATAGCTATGATCAACTGTTTTTACAATTTAGGTCATATTTAGGGTCACGGATAAAAAAAATAATTTTCTGAATTCATAACTAAAGCAGGTATGTTTTTTTTTTGAATAGACTAAATTAAAAATCTTTTTGCATGCAAATAAAAATTATCGAATTTTGTAATTTTAACACTTTCTTTAAAATAGTCATCAGTGATACTTTACGTGGCCCGCGGCTTAGTACCCCCTTTCCGACTAACCTTGTATAATTCTACTCGTTACTATTCTAATGACATAATACTCAAACGCTACTCTTATAAGTTGCCGTTAAGTCTCGTGCTGTCACTGTCACTTCGGCTTAAAGTGACAGTGACAGCACGATATTAACGAAAACTTAAAACTAAGTAGCGTTTGAGAATTTGACCATAAGACCTAAATACCAGCTGCATAAAGCCTTCAAAACTACCCATATATCTAACTAACGTTCCTAGAAACACATGCCACCTTGCCACCATGACTCATGTGTTTCCCACGTCATTTTCCCATAAGCGATCACCCAGTCGCCATAGCTTGGCGTAGCATACATAACTGAGACGCAGTAAGTCTATTTTAATTACTAGCATCGATATCGGCAGATCCCCGTCTTGCCTACGCGGGAGCTGGGCTGTACCTGTAGTGATGGGACACGGTCGATCCCGCTGTCGATAAACTGTTGAATAAAGAAAACAACGTGTTATTTAGTTTTAAATTTAAACTTAGAGAAAGGGTACTTAATATTTTTATTTTGAGAGATACATGCTGAAGACGAATTAACATTTCGATAAAGTTAAGTTGGAAATAAATTGTCTAATATTTATTACTCTGGTAACCTTCATTAATTAGATAATTAAGTTCCAAAAAATGGTGTCTACAATAATATATGATAAACTCTCTCAAATATTGATTAAAGAATAATTAACATTTACTCTAATATTTATTGAAAGATAATATACATATTTTATGTAAAAAAGGTTACCAGTTTGCTGTCCACAACATCAAGCAGCATTGCAATTTTAATAAATATGTGTGAAAAATATAACATTATCAGATTCACAAGGTCGAATTAGAGAATCCTCTTAAACTTAACACACTTATCGATAAACACGAAATCAAAAATTCTAATACACCGCATTAGTGATTCATTAAAAACTATAATGCAAACACAATCAATCACTGGTATCACAAGATCATCGGTACACGCCGTCCCATCACTACTTCTAACACAAACAAGACTGGATAACGAGGTGAAATATTCACGTAGTAAGCGTTGTAATCAGCTGACGGCCATCTCGCTCGCACCCGTGCGCCCTAACGCCACCTACCGGCCCCGGGAAAAAGACAGCACGCGACCGCGGCACCTACAAAGGGGTCGCGTTCTCTTTGATCTTGCCGACGCGCGTGCGTACGCCGCTGTGTGTGTTAGTGTGTGTGTATGCAGATGAGGATGGCATCGAGAATTTGATAATTGCAAAGATTTATGTTGTTTCCTCGCTATGACGTTTTTCGCATTAGTTAATTAATAAGTTCTCTATTTTTGGGAGGCTATTATTATAGCCTGTTTGATTTAGAGACGTATTATTATAGTGTTAGATGTAGTACTTTATTTCTGCATGATCATCTATTATGCACTGGAACCGAGTATAGTAAACATTCATGAACTGACACAGCTACCTTCGAGACTTTGATTTGTGATACGGAAACAAGATGGCATACTTGCAAATAATTAATTCAATGTAAAATGTAGGTATTTGTATTGTTTTGAGTTGGTACTATACTGAATGGTCGCCACAGCTGAGGAAAACACTTGTCGAGCAATTCTAGGAAATAGTCTAGTACGGTATGGGTTAGATTATTTTGAATAGGTATTGCCGTTTAAGTTGTAACACCACAGAAGTCAAGATTGTGTATATCAATTTCTCACTCAATATCAATTTTTAATAGTTACGCAGTTTGTTTGAATAATTACATACATTTGTGTGTTGTTCGTTCAGCCTAGCCTTTTCCCAACTATACTGGCCTGCAAAAATAAGTACTACACTTTTAATGATATTTACTTTTAAAGTGTGATACTTTGTTTTGCAGGCCAGTGTATGTTGGGATCAGCTTCCAATCTAATCAGATATGGCTGAATATTGATATATTACACGGAGCGACTGCCATCAGACCTCCGCAACTCAATTACTGGGCAATGCCGATATCCTAAGGTTAGACCGGTTGTCAGTCTTTCGGGCTTCCGACTACCCGTAACGATTGTCATAGATAGGTATGACACCCGAGACCGACGGTTTAACGTGCTGAGGCACAGAGGAGTCTCGATGTGTAACGAATGGTCACCCATCTACGGATTGCTCGTGGCAAGCGTAGCTTAACCTTGTAAATCATATGATCCGCGCGTTTAATAAGCCACGTGTGTGCACACTCTATTTACGTATAATTAAGAAGAAATTAAATATATAGAAATACTCGATAAGTCGGTTGTCGAATGATTTGGTGTTTTTTCCTCGTTCTCTCGTTACGAGAATCGTAGACTAAACGACATAACGAACAGAATCTATCGACAAATGGGTTATCGAATTTTCTTGAAACAACTGTACATTTTTTTTGCTCTCCAGTAAAATTGACAATTTTGATTTCTGTGGTCTTATAATCTCTTCTGTAATCTTAGAATTTAAGTGACTGTGTACTTTTTTACCTCAAGATCATAGGCATAAATATATTTTAAAACATATACCTACTCAAAAAGTTAAAAGTAAGAAAGTAAGTTTGCTTTGTATTGCTTAAATTTTGACATTTAAATTCTATTTTTTTGTATTGTGTGCCTTGTGCGACTAATTTTGTACGCCATATTATGGCAAAACATGTAGCTACCTAATTACTTTCATAGAAGACCTTAATATTGTACTCATGTTTTACAAAATAAATATTAGTATCTTTAAAACACCCTGTGAACTCCTATAAAAAGCTAGATCAATAAATAATAATTCACAAGGGTAACAATTAGCATAGCGGACCAATAAAACGTATGGGGCCAGTTGATGAATAGATAATGGAAGATAACCCTAAGATAATGTGTTAGAGTTCGAACGAATGGCTACAAAAAATTTATTGGTTTTATTTTATTGATAGAACTGGATGTGGAATATGGTATCGAACTGGTATCGTAATCTTTGTAATGTGACTTTATTTAACGATACGTTTTTTTGTGGATTAGGGGCCATTCAAGTATTACGCACCTCCCCCTTATCAGCAAAAGTAAGCAAAGCTTTTACCCCCCCCCCCTCCTATGCTTACGTAAACATTGGTATATTTTTTTTTTTAAACTGATCAGGTTTCTTTATTGTTATTCATGAGTAGCAGTTTTTAAGCTTAGTAAAATAAGTAAATAAATAAAAATTGCTGACGTAATCATCATCTAGACACCCTCGTCCCCCATGTCATCAAAAATAAGCTACGCAAAGACCCCCTCACCCCCCTTTCGTTACGTAATACTTGAATGCCCTTAAGCAGACTACACGGCAGGCCACTTCTTCTTTTCGTGTGGTTAGTGACTAACCTGGTGTCAGAGTTTATGCCGCCCATGGGCCTCTGACGTGGCTTCACATGCCGTCGAGAAATATCTCTCAGGCATGCCGGTTTCCTCACGATGTTTTCCTTCACCGTTTTTAAGCAAGTGATAATTATACATTACGCTCATGACTCCGAAAAGTCAGAGGTGCGTGCCTTGGTTCGAACTCGAGACCTATGACTTGGCAGTCCAACGGTCACACCACTAGGCTATCATTGCTGACAACTGATATTTTATTAAAGGTGACATCTACTTTCGCTCGCTCATCTTGAAGATGAACAATCAACGCAATACTGACTTACTACTGGGCATGGACCTCTTCTCAGAATGAGAAGCGGTAGGCATGGTTTCATACCTTCACGGCGGAGTAACAAGCGAGTAAGGGGCTCGTGGCTAATTACCAACCGCGCGGATCATACGATTTGCGAGGTTAAGCTGCACTTGCCGCGGTCAATCTGTGGATGGATGACCGTTCGTTACACATCGAGACCCCTCCGTGCTTCAGAGAGCACGTTAAACAGTCGGTCCCGGGTGTCATACGAATACCTGTAACAGTCGGTACGGGAAGTCAGAAGCCTGAAAGTCTGACAACCGGTCTAACCTTAAAATATCGGCATTGCCACAGTAACTGGGTTGCGGAGGTCTGATGGCAGTCGCTCCGTGTAAAATACTGGTATTCAGCCGCATCTGGTTAGACTAGAAGCTGACCCCAACATAGTTGGGAAAAGGCTAGGCAGAACCGCTTAGTGACAAGCTTCGAGCCACGGTCAGTTTTGAGAATAAAAGTTGTTATAACTCCTCACATAACCACAATACAGGTACCTAACGTATGTGTAATGAGTCTGTCGGTGCGTCGGATTAACTGATAACACGCGATAACAGGTAATCCGTTCGCAATGACTTGAAGTGCCACTCTCGCGCATATCGATGTTATTGAACGCGTGCACTTCGTGTTATGTTGAGTCACTTTGTTCATGCAAGTTGGGAAATAATGAGAGAAAGGCTGAATAACAAAATGATTTTAATGGGAAACCCATACCATTGAAAGGACTTGCGCATAGTGGAGGTTCATTGAATAGACTGAGCAGAAAGGCAAGAAATGATAAAGCCATTATGACTACACGTCCAGAAACCTCGAAGGAAGATAATCTAATGGCCTAATAATCAAACGCTACCATATAACGGGATGAATAGGGATGCAGGGGTGAAACGGGACGAAAATTAAAAATGGATTTTAACGTTGAAATAATATAATTTGTTACCAAAAAGGACACTTAATAGTTTTGACGACACGTTTGGTGCAGTGGCTAAGCGATTGGCTTCTGCGCTGCGGGTCGTGGGTTCGATTCCCGCACGGATCAAATATTTGTATGGCCTACAGATAGTTGTTCCGGGTCTGGGTGTTTGTGCATGTGAAGATTTGTGTCTGTAAACGCACCCAAAAAAAAATATAATGCAGTAAACACATAAGAGTACGTTTTGGAAACAAACTATATTATTTTAATGTTAAAATCCCTTTTATAGTTTCGTCTCGATTCACCCCTGCATCCCTATTCACCCCTGCATCCCTATTCACCCCTGCATCCCTATTCACCCCATTTTATGGTACTTAATTTTTTGTTGTTATTAATTTCGTGCTGACACTGTCACTTTAAAGACCTGCGCAATAGAGGGACAGTGGCGGACAAATTATCCGCGGCGTGCTCTTATTAGTACTACAATAAGGTTGCACTTTGTCCGCGCAATACCTCATGTCGCCTGGCGGTATACGCAGACAAAGTGCAACCTAATAACAGTAACAATAAGAGCGCACCGCGGAGTTTTTGCCCGCCACTGTCCCTCGTCTGCGCAGGCTCTAAGGCGAAGTGACAGTGACAGCACAAGACTCAACGGCACCTTAAAATTGAGTACTGTTTGAGAATTTGACCTTAAGAGACAGTATAAGGTATATGGATGATTAAGTTGGTATACTGTTGATGAATCAATGACATTAAACAACATATCGTAAAAGCGCTGAAAATTAAGAAAACCGATTAAAAAGAATAATAATAAATTAAACTGCGTCGTAATCTTGTTATTAATAATTTTGTTTTTACCCCATTAGTGGCCTATCGATTAGAGAATAAGATAAAACGTATACCACGATAATTATCTAAACAAGAAATTTTAATTTGTGTATGCTTCCGCCCTTACGTGGTTCGGAATGAAACTTTAGATAATTACGTTCAAATCTAATGATAAGTATAGATAATGTTGATCGTGTAATCAGTACGTTTTAAAATTAAAAGTTTGTGCATGTTATCATGTTGATATCACGATACATTATTGATTTATGAATTACTAATGAGGGTCGTAATTATTACCCAAGGGACTGATATGCTGATGAAATAAAGGCTTCAGAAGGTAACAAAATAAGTAGCTGAGTGACTGGATAATCTGGTCTTGCTTGGGATTCAGAAGATCAGAGGAGATTGCCACGTGAAAGATGAGAAGCTGTTTTTATTGTAGATGGAGAAACAGGTCATAGTCATGACAAGTTCCTAGAAAAATCTGGACCCGGGTGACGTGAAAAACAACAGAATAGAATATTCTAACCTACAAAGTTATAGTTGACGCCAGTTTCAAAATATTTGCTCTCGTTCCTTTGAAGCTCTCCTTTCCAATTTAATTTGGGAACGCACGTTTGACGGCCCCATATTCCAATATCAAAAAAGTTAGATGTCAAACATAAAGGCATATCTTGTAAACAAAACCTCTTTCATTACACTGCAAGCCTGGTATAGCATCTACCAAAACACGTGGTTCACAAACAAAGCCCAGATTTTCCCTGAAACACTCCCAGAGTTAAATCAACGGACAAAAGAATCGAAACGCAAACTGAACGTGCACCAAACGCAATTTTGCCGCCAAAAACTAAAAGAAAAACGCGAAAAATTCCTAAAGGCCCCGATTTCCCTGTCCATTGTCGTTTCTGTGTATATATTCTTTCTTTTTTTTCATCTTATTTAGCGCTTTGTCGGCAAGCCCTTTGAAGTCTCCCCCCACCCCCCTCAGGGTGTTACAAATTGCGTCACGTTCGTATTGTATAGCGTACACACGATTCGCTTACTAGTGTTACTCGTTAGTAAAATAAATAACGGTTTTGAGTTGAACGTACGTTTTCTATCCAGAAGCCGCTGCCATTCCTGAAACTTTTATGTAGCCTAAAACCTAACCAACTAACCTAAAGAATCCAGCACACCACAATTACTGTAATAATTGTACTGAATCATTCTCCAGCCTAGAGAACTGCCTCATTGATCTAGTGGTGGCAAGCGTGACTGCTAATCGTGAGATCCTGGGTTCGATCCCAAGGTCAGGCAAAGTGTTATTGGGTTTTTCCGTGTGGAATTCCCTAGTAGCAGCCCGGTTTGGATTTGTGCCCGGTTAATGGCAATAGGCTCGCCCCGTATTACATGCGACTTAAACATAACGGCGACATGAGGGTGTTACTATACATCTCTGCCCAACCTTTCGGGGAATACAGGCGTGATGTTATGTTATGTAATTCTCCAGCTCAAAAATTCCAACCAGTTTCTGAATTCAGTTTCGGGTTAGGATTTTAATGAAGCAATACTTAGCTTCCGCCTTTCTAGGTTTGAATCTAAAGTCCAGCAACAGACTAGTAGGTTCCTAGCCGTAGATTCCCAATAGAACAATGAGGCTCCTATTCCTAGTAGAGCTTTAATAAGCATCCTCTATCACACGTCTCTATTAATTTCTCGGTTGACTGAACCACGATAACGAGATATATTTTTTCCTTTGTAGAAGCACAATTAGTTATTGAAGTATAAGAAAAATAAAAGATTTGTACGTTCATAGGGGAAGATATTTTTGTCATAAATTATGCATGCAATACTTCAAACAAATAATGAAATAATGACTGACGATTAACGAACTAATCAGTACCTAATCAATAAATGTAACTTTTTCTATTGATCTAGAAACATCAAGGACCTCTACTTCGAATGAACTTGAAAGGGATATGGACAATAATAATAATGAATATGTTTCTCGCAAGACCGATTGAAGATCGCATAATGATGTCATGATTCCTGAAGTATTTTTTGATGGAGGCCTGGCTTATCTACCTGCAAGGCCCTGTAAAGTACAATACCCATGAACAGAAGAGTTGGCTTGTTCTTCTACATTGACCTAATACAATAAGCTCCAGTCGTGCCTAAATAGTAGAGATGTTTGTAATCTGACTTGCCCCAGTTGGAGACTTGATAAGTTACGCTACAACTCGCTGACACCGGCTGAGACAAAATTATATAAAAATATTTTTTGTACTCCTTCGCGTATTTGTACTCGTCTATCAATATGCCTATTTTTAACCACAGAATAAGCAGAAGTTCTAGTTTCACCAACATCTAAGCTACAGGATTCATGACGGATTGGTCATCGGAATATGTTTTATTAGCACTCAGAAGCTTGCTGATGGTCCCCTTACTTGATATAATTCTTTAGCCAACAGCAGTGATAGCCTAGTGGTGTGACCGTCGGACTGCAAAGTCTTAGATCTCGAGTTCGAAAACAAGGCACGCACCTCTGACTTTTCGGATTCATGTGCGTATTGTCACTTGCTTAAAAACGGTGAAGGAAAACATCGTGAGGAAACCGGCATGCTTGAGAGATATTTCTCTATGGCATGTGAAGCCAAGTCAGAGGCCCATGGGCAGCATAAATTCTGACATCACGTTAGTCACTAACTAAACGAAAAGAAGAAGATTCTTTAGCCGGACCTAGGGGTCCACAGCACACGCTTTTGCCATGGACCATAGGGTTTACTTCGTGTACTATTGTTTCAATATTGTTTACGGCACAATAGATTTATAACAAATGCGTCACCCAACCACTTGAGTATATCACTTAAATCTATCATGATTAAGTTAAACATGGTTTTGAGAAGTGCGTTGTAACAAGACCCTGCTGGCCATATAAGGGACAAAGGGTCAGGTGAGCGGAATGAGTCAGAACAGATATCTTGTGCCAGGAGCAGCATTCTGACACACGATCATATCATAGATGTAATTCTCCAAGAAGCATAAACTGCCAATGGAGTTGTTTTAATTGTTTAGTAAAAAGAAACTTCTAAAATGATAATACTTGGCTACCTAGTTAAATTGACGCTCATTATGTTTTTCTCTATCAGATCACTACGAAACAATCGTAAAGTCAACTATAGTTTCATAACTTTTATAACTTATCTTTTGTTGAGATCGACGGAAAGCATTGTGTTCATAAGTTTATCTTAACCCGTAATTTTTGTAAAGATTGGTATTCATTCTTGTCTATACGATAGCGAGTGATGTATCAACTTTAATGGCCGTTACAAAAAGTCACAAAGAGAATATGTTTGAATAAATCACAATTCCCACCGCTCCGCCCACAATAACTTTCAAATAAATGTGATTATTAGAAAGAGCAAAAATAAGCAATTCACTCAACATGGCCAAATTGTGTCGCGTCTATACTAAATCATTGCGCTTTACAGAAGTTCGTTTGAGACATACGATCATCTTGGACATCTAACAAAAAGATTAGAAGCTATAAGACTTCCGTATGTGTGAAAATATTTAATACTTGGTAACTAAATTTGGAAATGATTGAAATATTTCACCAGATGCCTCTAAAAGTAAACTAAAAATGGTCTAAGTATGGTTTCACTAGGTTTTTAAAATAAAAGACACATTTTAGTTCACGGTTGCCAACTTGCCACCCAGGTTCTTAGAAGAATTACGAAGACGTGCTTGTTATCAGTGGGGCAATGAGGTAACCAAAAAATGTAAAGGTCTGCTTAAAATTCAAGATTCATCGCAATATAATAAAACTGAAGTGCCTATTGTATGTAGTTTAATATTTAAATATAATTCATGGTCGTGGTGGTTGAAATAAATTAAAAAGAGCTGGTTTCCGTCGAAACTGAGTGAATTATTACTCTTCTTGTAATGAACTTAAGTTTTTTACGATTTCGAGTTTTTAATTTAAAAATCAAATTATCGGTCAAAAGCGGTTGACATCCAACTTTGTCTTTTGCTTTTATTGTGAGTTTTATTATAAACTAAAATTATTTATGAACTGAATGGTGGAATTAATTCAATTGGAAGCACGTTGTGTCTTTGTGTCTCGTATCTAACATAAATCTAGAGCGTCGCTCTTCAAAGCAAATTTTTAAATATGCATAAAAATGTCAAACTATGAAATTGATGGGCCACTGCTACGCGGCACGGAATGTTTTTCAACGAATGATATACACATAAATGATGCTGAAACCATTTGTAAAAATAAAATGTGCAGACAGAACCCATTGGTATTAGTTTTGATCCATTTCACTAAATTACTAAGAAATGAGAGGGCTATTAAACAGTTTTATCACGACAATTCTACGCCTTAATATATTTTTTAAGTTATTGTAACTCTTAAATTCTGCTAATTAAATTAACGATAAGATCGCTCAAGAACTCTTAGGTCAATAAGCTTGAATCGAGAATATGGCACATAGAATTAATGATCATCTGTTTGCCAAACGAAATCGATTTATGGGTATTAAATTTCAAAAATTGAGCAATTCGCCCCAGTTAGCAAAAGTTGAAAGTTAAAATTGTTCTGGAGAACAAAGTCTCGTTTCAGACGAGACAAGATAACGACCTCTCAGTTTTATAGGCTCATCATAAAAACGGGGAACCAGCCCCTTGTTTTAGTAACTGCTGAAGATTAATTTTATAGATGATGGTGCCCACAGTAAAGAGATTGAACTGTTTTTATTAGTAATAAGTACTTGATTACTATATTAGGTTTGGAACAAAGCCTAATATAGTTAACCGGTAAGAAAAATAGCCAAAAAGATCTAGCATATGCATTTGACAGTATTTTCATTAAAAAAGCTTATAATTTATCATGATTATGAATTACGTCACCCATTTCAAATTCAATAACATATTATAAAGTAAACAATAATCTATCACTGTTAAACCCAACCCATGATAAAAAAGCTTTTTAAATAGGTACATCATTTGCATGGGTGTTCCGCAAGGATCACATCTTGGACCACCACTAATTCTAATCATTCTCCCGAATAAATTAAAATCGTTGTAACCTTGTTTCGACCTCAACTGCTCGCTTAATTTACTAATTGGTCATTATTCTTCAACGTAACGACCCAATTAGGTCCAATCAATCCCTGATATAGCATTAACATTGTCGGTGCATAATATATTATCGTATATGACAGTACCCAGGAATTTATGATAGTACAAGTTAATAGGAACACGATGGCTATAAAGTCTTCGAATGGGATATGTTTTTATTACATCGATAAGGGAAATTAATAATATTTTTGTCTATTAATAGATATGGGAAAATAGAGATTGTCTTAATGATTTTAGTAGATTGGGAATATCATTAGGTATAATTTATTGATTAAAGAAGCAAAACGTGAAACAGTTTTGGCTCAAAAAATTAAAAATTAAAATGACAATAATTTGATGGTCGTGTTATTACAACATAAGTATTTAAAAGTTCAATATTCAAGTGCATTTACTGTATTTTGCATTTTTTTATTGTATTCAGTAATTTCCTATGTGGTGATTATTTTAAAGGTTCGGCCCTTAAAATATGATTTCTGCACAACTTGACACTAACAGTCAACAAACTATCAATCTAACCCTTCTCGATACCCTTTTCCATTAGAAATGGAAAGTACATCGATACATTGAATTCCAAGCACACAGCTCACCCCAAAATGGCGATATGATAATAAAACACGAGCTGCGCGCGCGTCGACACCGGTATAAATCTCTTCTTTCACGACCATACTGTTTTCTGGCGCATTTGACTTAGGAATTGGGTAGACGTGGATAGCTTAGAATAGATCATTGGCGAAAATCAGGTTAATATTTTATTATTTGCATTAAAACGTTAAGAGTATTCAAATATGGAATTTAAAATCCAAGAACTGGAAGAAAATTTATAGAGTGATAAACAACAAGAGGTAACATTAGAAAACAAGATTCAACAACTAATCAAATTGGACTGACACTGTGATTGTTATAAAATATATATAAAACAAAATAATCAAAAACAAAAAGTGTCAAATGAATGTACAAACAAAAATGTTTACAGTATAAAAAGCTAAAAAGTGATGAACTATGCATATCATTCGTATTTTCTATTCCGTTAGGCAGTGCTAGCACAAAAATGGAACAATTTTTAGATAACATTATTTTTGCACGGGACAATTTCATTTTTGTGTCATTCCGATGGCTCGTTGACGTTACACCAAAATATTCAGAATATATAATACATTCTGGTTCAATTTGTAAAGCTTTTTTCTAATATCCATTAGTTGACTTTATAGGTTAAAATGTTTCAATATTATTTGAAACATTATTCGCAGCTCAAGAGATTATTTTGTGAATGATTGTAAACGTTTCAACTGTTGTATTTTAAATGCTTGTATTAAACTTCATTTAGTACAATTTAGAGTTATTTTCACACTTCACAAATTACTAACATAATATATTTAGACATATCTTAATGTCTTATCTGAGCGAGCACATCTAATTTTCATCAAATTAATTTCTTTCACCGCACAATCTCTGTCATCAAAGAAAATGTATGAAAAATTCCAATTCTACGATCCGCGTAGGTCTACGGCGCGCGTATTTCGGACTCCTTTGATCTCGCCGCCGGCTTTAATGAGGCGGGGCATATAAACGGTAACTAGTTAGAATTGTTCCTAGCCCACTGTCCAACGTTAGTGAAATAACGATTTGTTAACTTTTCACATAGTGCTCTTTTAAATTTTCTCACTAAATTGTTTATGGTTCGGTAATGGGTGGCCGCGAAACTGTTTGTTTATTAATGCTGTATTGCTATTTAAAAGGCATGTTCGTTTTTACGTTAGTTTTGGGAATAAACTTTGTTATGGGATCGTTTGTGATTTGGAATTGCTTTACGCTAGTGGCTACAGATGATAATAAATCACGTACAATGCATTTGACGACTTCAATGTTAATTCGTGATTTTGGTCCAATTTCAATTTTAACGACGTCATCTCATGAAGTAGAGCTAGATCAAAGTCGTTAGTTGCTCCAGCATCCACATGAAGAGATGAGGTTATCCGGTTTTGACCTACAGATCACACCGTTTTACTGATGCTACATACTTGTTTACTTTCAGTGCAACAATATTAAATCTCGTTTGTCTAACTTTTTCGCGTGTAATTCCCACACTCAATCCAGCCACGCACTATCAAAATTCAAATAAAACTCAATAGCGAGAAGCGAACACCCGCAGAAATACTAAAATAAACCGCAGTACATAGCTGGAGCGTTGCATTTTTCGAAAAAAAAAGTAAAAATGGAACGCGACTTTTCATTTTGTTGCGCGGTAAAAAGCGAACAATAGGCGGGAAAATTGCGCGTCACTCTGGCGTTCCAATTTGTCAAACGGGTGCCGCAAGATGGCGGCAGCGGATGCGCGGCAACATGGCGGCATCCGGCGGCGTTTAATTAAAAATGCGTCTCACTTGAAGCTTGCGATGCGCCCGGGGAGGACGTGTGCTGTGCGTTTTTTAATTCCGTAATAATTGGGTCAAACTAAACTAGAAAGATTAAGAGAAAATCTCGAATACTTTTTGCTTCAAATATATTTCTAATTTCGTTTCAAAAATTAAATTGTTTTTTTTATATATAATCATTTTCGAACTCAAACTGAACAGTATCAATCAAATCTGTTCAAATATTTAAGGTACCAATGACGTTGCTCTCACAAAAAGCCTAATGGGCCAAAACTCCGGATTTGAAACGGAAATAGGGTAGAGTAATGGCGACATTGGCGGAAGTCGACCAGGGGTCAGATCTCCGAGCCTTTCCTTAACTCACACTTAGCAAATAAAGTAAGGAAACTGGGGGAAACTTACAAAAACCAAAAATAGACTGAAACGGGTAAGTTTTAAAGTCTTATTTAGTTTGTGTTTGAAGATTGTTTATACAAAACATAGGTGTTGAAGCGAGATATTGGTTCTTTAGATAGTGTAGGGTCAAGACATCAGTGTCTTATTAGATTTTATGAGAAAGTACGTATCAGTTTCATAGATTATAGAGTTCGCAGTAATTACTGGTGTCTGACTCATGTATCTATTACGGGTGAATAGGTGATATTGGTTCAAGCAGTGCATATAAGATCATCACTATTTATAATACTCACTTGTGATCTGTGTGTGAGATTATTCACACAACTTAAAAATAACCACTCAACATGCACCATTAATAAATCCGACAATAAAAGTACCATATCATAATCACTTGACCCCTAAAACATGGCGAATTAATAAACCGAAATGTCCCATGACAGAGCATCCACGAGTTACCGATCCCCATACAATACACAATACCCAAGTGGATGTCATGGAACGAAAACACCAAGTGGGCACAATGGAGAATAATAGAAACTACCCTCGTATTAAAAAACAAGTGGAGAATCACACAATGGGGATCGAACCTAGGCCCTCCACTCGACAGGGCTGTGCGTGACCGGAATTTTGAATTTTTATTTATTTGTTCGGCTGTTGACTTTGACTTTTTGTTGTTTTACGAATGGAATTTTAAATGTTATTTCGGTGATTTGAATACGTTTTATGAAGTTGGTGTCGTTATGAATCTGACAGGTTAAATGGTACATTTGTTTGGCTCGAAAACACGTGGTTTGACTTAAAAAGGTGTTTAATATTATCATATAATATATTCACCATCGTGATTTTGATGATTGTAGTGATACAAATAAAGATTATAGAAGTAACAAAAAAGAAAACATTATATAATAATTATGCTTACAAGTAACTGTGCAATTTTTAGGTTAATCGAGATTAAGCAATAGACATCAGACTAATAAGTAAATTTAGGCCAATTTAAATTCAATATTTAGTTTATTAAAACTAACATAAGCAAGATTTGCAAAACAATAAAATATAAGATACATTTTGCCAACAGTAACAACCCTACCACAAATCCGCGTCCCTAAGCATTGAGTGTATCAATAATACTCACGATTTGTTTGAATTTGGTCTTATTAATTAACTACATAAAGTACGAGTGTTGCGCACTACAACTACCCTCATTTTTAGTCGTTGCTGCTTTTATTCGCCCTACCGTGTTTTTGGTACTGATCTGGGGTAAATTATATTTATTACAAGTGTGTAATTTTAAGAAAAATACATACAGGTAATTCAGCTACGATAGAGGGTAGTCGGATATTAATTTTTGCACCTTCTTTTTTGTTTTGTGAAGACACTACTGGGTCTTGAACGCAGAAAATTATTTATATACTGATAAAGGCAGCCTCATAGACGTATTATTATGAAACAAATACCTACCCACATTATAATAAATATTCTTTAAAGCAACCTGCGAATTAAATGTTTTCAAGCAACATTAAAGGCTTACGGCTCACTACGTTTTATCAATTTGTGGTGTTGGCTCCCATGACGTCTCGTGCAATCTCCCATCTACGCTTCATTCACTGCGCAGTACCATTGCATCGTATTTCTATCTACCCTCATTTTGGGTATTATAAGAAAATCTTTAGAACAGCTTCCACAATTTTACCCCTATATTTATGTAAAGAGTAACCATTGCATTAATTGAAAGTAAAGGGTTGGAATTGCATGAATACCCATCAGTTTAATACGCCTTATGTTTCCATAGATATTGCCTAAGGCAAGGTTTAAAATGTCTATCGGGAACTTGAGATGTTGCCAATGAAAAGTGATATTAAAGTTAATAAAGAATATACAAAGTGCTTTATGGTATTATTTACGTAGCCTACTATCAATAAATTATGTCGATCGAAAAAGAAACTACGAGCCTGCTTATTTCTTACACCCCTCGATTTAACAAAAGAATTTCCTTTTTATTATAACAATGTTCGCCTCATTAACCATAGGGACGACCGCGCGCGACGATTAATGTAATTCTTCTAACCGGTTCGTCCAATTACGATGTAACCACCAATTAGAACAACGTGTTGGCGCCCACCGTGGGGCCGCACGTGATATTGAATATGTCACTCTAATTATCATAGATTGGGGCTAACTCGAGTGGCGTGTTAGTTAAGACACTGATAATTAGTGAATAATATTTTAAGAGACCAATGGTATTTTTTTTTCAAAAATCTTTGGTTTACCCAATTAGTCTGCCCTTTTTCGGTAGATCAAGTAAAATTTAAATTGTAACGGCTTTTTTAAGGGCAAGTGTAACAACGAAGGACTCATCAAAAATTCAAAATATCTATCTTCTGAAAATCATTTAGCAGAAGAAAATAGCTGTTTAATATTTGAACATCCTCATTGAATGCAAACTAAGTATAATGAGACATATCAATATTCATAGCTGTTACAGACACGTGCCGAAAGAGAGGGTAGTTTTGTATTTCTCTTTCTCGCTTGCACACTTCAATTTCTAAGCGATCTCGTTGAGTCCCCGCATTTAAAATTCGTGTGCGCTATCCTTTCTCATGATTTCTTCTCCAGGATATTGTTATTTCTTCATTATTTTTAATTTTTAGATTAGATATAGGTCTAATAAATAGCCATCACTTCTGTAGAATTACAAATGACTATTCACATATCCGCAGCAGGATTTCGAAATTTAACATGAAACACGGTGTCACGTGGTTAATAAAAAATATCACAAAAATCCGCCTACGCGCCGTAAGGAGAAATGTAAAAAGCCTGCTAAAAATGTGATTACATAAATTGTCACAAGCAACGCGCGGGTTTAAGGTTAACACACACTGATCCGTTTCCCAAATACATAGTGCCACCGCAATGAACAAACGCGGTCGTCAACAGCGTGCCTCGGGGCAGAGGGGGCGGCGGGCGCGCGACAAGGGAGGGGGTGCGGACGGGATCCCTTTGAAGTTGCCGCCGCCGGCGTCTGTAAGCGAAAGCTGGGTAACCGACGCTTAGCTTTGTTTTCTAGTTAAATGATAGACGTTTAGAAATTACTACTGTTCGAGACATCTTAATTTGTTGGAGCCGTGATCCTGAGGGTACGACATTTTTATCGTAAAATTACTTAAACAATGAACTGAATGAGATTTTAACTTAATTTTGTAAAAGTAATCTGAGTGCCAAAAGTGTTACGCTAGGGTGTCCAGGTCGGCGGAGGGTTTCGGGACGGTCCGGCCAATCGCGCCCTTTGACATGCTAATGCACACCTAATATTTTGTCTGTTTTTCTGCTAAACACTGTTGACACAGTTGTGCACAGAATACGTTGGAACTTTGGAAATGAATCCGAATACTTTACGATCTTCTTACTGGATCGTGACAATAGATAGTGAGCAATGACTTAGTTTCAATATGAGATGAAGAATAGATTTTTTTTCAATTTCTCAGTGTTGGTGCATGTAAATTTGGTGTCTGTAAAAAGCAACAATGATACAAGGGAAATAGAAGAAAGGGACCACGAATTAATAAAAAAACAGTAATTCCAAATAGCTTTGTACCCAAAACATTGCAAAAACTTTTCCAAACTCATTCATAGTACCTACAACTCAATATATGTGAAATAACACTGTGTATGTTATTGGAAAACGTCCTTCATTCCTGAGGGTCACGATATAATTCGCCAGTTTCCCCTCGCAGTATAAATAAAACATTCGTGGTGGCCGCGTCATGTGAAACGACGTATTACGAGTTACGACATTATGACATTATCTTCCAATTTGCATTTTAGTAATCTATTCAAAGCAGCGTTTTTCTTTGATGTCCTCAAGTCTGACGGGTAACCCTTGACCCTTTTTTTGATATTTTTATTAGACCACGCTTTATTTAACTATGTTGTTACATGAATATTGCCAAACAGCGAAAAAATATATTACAAAGGTTATTAATTCAAAAGAATAAACGTATACTACATGATTTCCTATGGTTTTACCCATTTATAAGCTTAAGACATTTCTATTACCAGTTGTTTTAAAGCAATTACATTTTATAACAAGTCATAACATGAAAATTGTGTGTAAAACAAGCCACGGATGCGTGGGCGACGCAAAAATGCATTACAGAAACAGAAAATACTCAAAATTTTACGACCGCGTCAATAGCACTAGAACATGTCATATCCTGTAAAACGAGATATGCGAAACGGCGAAACTTCTCCGCCTACAAAAACTGCGCCCAACATTAGCAATTTGATTACATAGCCGAGATTGCACACAAACGCCCTCTGTGGGCGAGAAAACGTCACGTAGAGTGGACGCGCGGGGCATCGCAATGCGGACGCATTAGCCGCTACACGGCTCTATAAAGCCGGACCTGTGGTCACACTACTTACAATTATGTAGCATGTTTATAAGCTTGTCGGATACGTACCTGAAACAAATTATAAACAAGTTGTTAGTTATAGTTAAGCTAAACTGTTATCAACTCGATACGAACTACCAAAAAAGTTACTATTCAATATCCAACAAAGCATCAATTGGTACTTGAATTTTTTATGAACTTATAAAACCTGTCATTCGTCGCCAATAACGATGAATCGTATGCAGTACAAATAAAATCGGATGACCGAAATCTAAATTCCAAAATATTGCGACATAGCAACATGCATAGGTATGTAAGCTAACATTTTAAAATCGGTACCATATCGTGAGAATGAATTCAAAGGAACAATAATTTACAACCAAATGTACAATCAACGTTAAAAGTGTTTCGATAAGTTGTCAAATGTAAATAAAAACAGCCGTCATAAAATGTACAATATTTTGTATAACTAAATGAATTTCGTTGTCATTATTTTGACATTTTTCAAGTAATCCCCGTTTATTAAAATAAACAAATTAATGTTACCGTTAATAAGTCCACTTTGCAAATTATTTTATCTGCTATAAATATACAGTTAACCACAGCAAATTACCGAAAAGGATTACGTGTATTTTATTCAATAAATTCAATAGTTTACGCTCAACGGTTTCTACTTTCACTTTTATTGTTATGAAGCCAAAGTAAATATTTTCAATAAATATGGAATTTTAAGCTTTTGCACGCATCATATACGATTTTTAATCAAATACTTGTTCCGTTACTTTGTGAATACCTGGTAAATTGAAATAAAAATACGTTATTTTTATGAATATATTTTTTTCGTGATTTTAAACGTAATTTTTTGCTAAAAACGGATATAGAGTATCGAGAGCTTATCGACCTATACCAGGTTTAAGAGCTAAGTGCGGAAAACGAGTATTTAAATGACTCAGGCGATAAGCACACAGCCTCAGTAATTGTTTACTACTGAGCTCTTTAATTCTATATATTATTCCTATGCCAAGCCTGAGCTACCGCTTGTACACCAAGATACCCCTTATTAGTACCTATTACATATTTTCCTCCCAGGAAACGCTAATACGAAAATATACTACATCTAGAAAATTGTTCCAATGATACTAAGTACTACTGGAATATTTTTATTGCAATAATTCAAATGCGGATCAGAACTTGATTATCCCTTGCGTTACTTAAAGTAAAACATCGTGAGGAAGCCTGCACACTTGAGAGGGTTCCAAAAAGTTCTCGATGGTGTGTGTAGTCCACCAATCCTCACCAAGCCAACGTGGTGGACTAAGGCAAAAATCCTTTTCCTTCTCAGAGGAGGCCCATGCCCAGCAGTGGGACAGTAATGGGCTGATGATGATACAAAGTCTACATTAGAATAATTTCATAACTGAATTGAATTTTATTATTATTTTCAAAATCTGGATTCATATTTCACAATCCAGTACGGTATGTTAAAAGCTGGGACGAAACAAGATGGTAGATTAAAATAGATCCTAAAGTTAATGGTTCGTATATGACAAGCTTTACAATGCAGACGAAATCGCTTAGTCACGGAAACGTTTCTGGTGTCACGATAGGTTAAAATATAGATACGACTGTCTTTACAACGTAGAAATAAACATAACGTATATGTAGAATTGATATTGAAAAGCGTTCGGAAAATATAGCTGTAGAAATCGTAATGTTGATGGATAAGCAGTCTATATTGACAGAAAAACAATGATATGATACATCTATGTCATCAAATAACAAAATGATGGCATGTTTATGGAAAATAAAACACCAAAAAGTTAAAAGATAACTAGTGCCCGATTCCTATAAACAAAACCGAATCGTTTTACTTACTAATGGTAGCATTTTTTATTGATAAAACTGGGCATATGAATAGACTCATAAGCAAATTTTACTTGTGTTTTTAGCACTAGTTACTATGCAAAGCTATGAGGTCTTTGTTTCATTGTTGGTAAAGACACAAGTTTCAATTTTAACCAATAACAGAAACAGCCATATTCAAAACTTGTAGCAACTCCAGTATCCTAAAACAAAGATTTTTTATCTACCTTGCTCAAGAGTTACATAAAAGGCATTTGTTTTTCAACAATGACTTTAAAAATCCGTCGCTTTATCTCAGATATAATCTCGTTTTTTCTCGTGTCACTAAGCTCAGCTCCAAAGCTGCCTCCGTCGTGTGATAAGAGGCTCGGCAGGATTTTTTGCCATTAGCCTTTAAATGTTTCGATATTTAGATAAAACATTCCAGATGTTTCTTGTCAGGAGAGTTATAACAAAATTCTTCTTCTTCGTTTCGTGTGGTTAGTGACTAACCTGGTTTATGTCAGGCAGGCGGCCGGTCATAAAACAATAAGCCAAAACCTTTAACAACATGGATTTACGAATTGCATGTTGTGCCGACCCCACCTAGTCTGGGATAAGGGCAAGGAGGAGAAGAAGAAGTGACTATCCAGGTGTCAGAGTTTATGCCGCCCATAGGCCTCTGACTTGGCATCACATGCCGTCGAGAAATATCTCACAGGCATGCCCGGTTTCCTCACGATGTCTTCCTTCACCGTTTTTAAGCAAGTGATAATTATACAATACGCACATGAATCCGAAAAGTCAGAGATGTAACAAAATTGATTATGCATAAGATTGGCTGATATGTTTTTTCTAGATTTATTCAAATCGTTATACGTTTTTAATATAGTTTTTAATGTGTACGAAGGCTACCTCTGATTTATATTAAGATTATGATGTGTAATTATGCTAAATTATATCCATATTTTTTTCTTTAAATGCGTTATTAGTAGGTTTTTTGACAGACCACCACAGAAAAATAGGTGATAAATAGTATATAATGTTCTCCGAGTCCAAACATTTACATAATAATTACATAGATAATATTTTAATACTGTATACTAGAACGTTTTGAACAGACGTATACCAAAATGGTCGTGAAAGATGTTATCACACTTGGGTGCAATAACTTTTAAAGCATTCGCTTGAAGCCGAAATATACATTTTTATGACTCGTGTGTTTGCGTTACGTAACTTGTGGCCACCCTAGTTTTACCAGGCCAAATGTTTATGAACAAAATAAATTTATACCTGAGAGAACACCATTTAGATGAGAATTGTTTTTATCGTCCATTAAAATTTTACGATTATGACATTTATGACCAAATACTACTAAACAAGCCCGATAAACCTATAAATATAATTAATGATAATCACTTTTCTATTCGACTGTATTTTTTGCTGGTTGTTGAATGTCAACTCGTCAACTGTTGAGCTTTTATGGCATCTACGGGGGCGGAGGGACTGCAATTTATAACTAGAACTTTTGTGCAAAAAATACCAATTATTAATTTCTATTTACTCGTTCGAAAAGGCGATGATCGGTCGCACGTACAATTACCGTACAAAGCGTCCATTGTAAATAGATACCTTGGTGAAGTTTTAATGTAATCAAAATAAAGGCTATAATTCATTGACGTGGAGATCTAGTGGCGCTGTTCGTGCCGCGAGTCCGTTAAGGCGTCGTTTCTTGCGAATTAAATTAATTCTAATATCAAAAGTGGGCGGGGCGAAGCTACCGCGATACGCAATATGGCTGCCACCCGTGAATATTAATCGTAATTATTTATCGCATAATGAGCCGTTATAACAGTTCGCTAATGTAAGGCTATGTGTTGAATGTAAAGATAGCAATAATCGCGCATTTTTTAATACGCACGAGTAACCTGCGATCGGTATCCAAATTTGTTATAAGGGTGGGTGCACAACCGAAAGATAACGCTTTCTAATCGAGCGTTATACTTTTTATAATTAAATATGAATTTTCATTATTCGCGATTAATATTCATAAACGCACTGCTGATGCATTTCAAATGTTTTTTTATCGTAGCAAATTAATCATGAATCAGTGAGTATAACAATACCGTTTCCTGTAATCGCTTACACGGGAAAATACAATCTCAAAGTCAGTACCACTTTATAAATCCTACCTGAGCTTAAAGACAGCTTAAACAAAATTCCCGATACAGCACCTCAACTCTATTCACAATTCACGAGTCGCCTCATTCCTAAATCTAAAAGCCGTCCCACTAAAAGTCGTCGACGGCGCGTATACATCAAAAATTCAGCCCTCAGTCTAGACTACGAGTTCTTAAAATCTAGATGTAGGTAATAAGGCGCAAGGTAAAAAGAACTGGGTGACTCTTTGATGTGAATGTAGGTAACTGGGGATCCGTGGTTTTGTTCTACGTAAAATGCTTTTTTGATGCCGAGATGACGCTGAAGGCTCTTGTTGAAATGAACATATTGTTGTTAATTAGCTTTTTATTCTTTTTTTAAAGACAGTTAAATGTTTTTTTTTTCTTACTTAAGCGTTACACTGTATTAAGAATTTAACATCACGCCTTGTATTCCCGTAAGGGATCGGCAGAGGTGTTTTTAGTACAACCTAGTTTCGCCAGTTATGTTTAAGTCCCATGTAATAGGGGGCGAGCCTATTACAAATCCAGACTCCGGGCTGTTACTGAAAAAAATCCTAATGGAAAAATCCAATAACTCTGCCCGACCTGGGGATCGCACCCAAGACCCTATGCTCAGCAGTCGCGCTTGCGACCACTAGACCAACAAGGCAATCCAAGCAAGTCACGTATTGACTTTTTTTTTTAATTAATTGGTTTCGAGTCATGAGCGTTAATTCAGCCGTTGAAGAACTGGCTTTATCCGAATAATTGCCATGCATAAAAGGTGGCAATTTGCAAATATTCATATTTAAGTTGTAAAACCCGATCCGGCTGTGATTTTTATGTGCATGGCAAAACGGATACATGTTACAAGTATCAGAAAAAATGCTTGTTGTTTTTATAAAATATTTAATAACTTTACTTTACTTGGCTGTGTTTGGCTTATAAGCAGTGATAGCCTAGTGGTGTAACCGTCGGACTGCCAAGTCATAGGTCACGACTCACGAGTACGAACTCAAGGCACGCACTTGACTTTTCGGATTCATGTGCGTATTGTATAATTATCACTTGCTTAAAAACGGTGAAGGAAAACATCGTGATGAAACCGGCATGCCTGTGAGATACTTCTCGACGGCGTGTGAAGCCAAGTCAGAGGCCCATGGGCGGCATAAAGTCTGACTCCAGGTCAGTCACTAACCACACGAAAGTAAGAACTTGGCTGTTTCTGGCGACTTCATGTCTAACGTATACTTTGATATCGCTAATAGATTTATCAAATTATCAGTAGATAAATTAATAAACACGATATTACTTTTAATTGATATAATCAAAACATGTAATTATTAATTATAATCGGTAGCTATTTTTATGCGTAGATTCGTTATGGCAAACAATACGGTACGATTAGTTGAGACATTTTTACGATGTTTTTCAACCAATCGTGTTTCTAAGGGACTAGTGTTGCAGGGTGCCCGGCTTTTTACAGTCGTGTTCGGCCAAATACAAGGTTAGTTGGAAAGGGGGGTACTAAGCCGAAAGGGTGTTAAAGTACCCATAATAAGGGATAACTTTTGTTCTAGAACTTTCCCCAAAACTCGATAGATGAAGAGAAATAGCTTGTCAAAGATTTCGTAAAAAATATGCTAAATTCTATCTGTCCATAGCTATGATCAGCTGTTTTTACAATTTAGGTCATATTTGGGGTAACTCATTAGAAAATTAATTATCTGAATTCATAACTAAAGCAGGTATGATTTCTTTTTAAAAAACTAAAATAAATATATTTTTGCGTGCAAATAAATATTAGCGAATTTTGAAATTTTAACACTTGCTTTAAAATAGTCATCAGTGATACGCTAGGTGGCCCGCGGCTTAGTACCCCCTTTCCGACTAACCTTGTATATAAGTCCAGGCTGTAAGGCTTTTGTTGCCGTAAAAGCTTTGTTAGGCTTTTGGTCAACCCCGCACCGCCAAAAAAAAACCAGTATATCAGGCTAGCAGGGAAAAATGTCCGAATAAATATGAGTCTGTGTCCGGCCTGGCAACCCTATAAGGACCCATTACAACGCCATTTTTTTCGGAATTCTGCTGCGAACTTGAAAAAAAACCGTTTTGTAAGTTCAAATCAAAAGTTTTAACAGTATTTTGATATTATATACTTTCATTAGTATACTTATTTAAATATTTAAAGAAAGAAAGGAGGTTTATTCGTAAGTGGGTTATTTTTACTACCACTTTTATACAAGATTACTACTTCGATGGTTTCTATGTAAATGGCCGCTTGAGATACGTTGAAACAAGGTCAGGATCATTCATATCTTTGCAATTCTTTTTTTTTATATCCCCGGTCTTCTTCTTTTCGTGTGGTTAGTGACTAACCTGGTGTCAGAAAATGGAATTTCGAATCCGTGACCCCAAATATGACGTAAAATGTAAACAAATTTGATCATAGCTGAGGATAGATAGAATTTAGCGTATTTTTTATGAAATCTTTGAACAGCTATTTCTTTTAAACTATCGACTTTTGGGGAAAGTTGTAGAACAAAAGTTATCCATTATTATGGGTACTTTAACACCCTTTCAGCTTAGTACCCCCTTTCCGACTAACCTTGTATATTGCAACAAATAAAATTATTCTTATTCTTAAAGATCGCGATTAGACCACACCGAAGAGGTGTTTAAAAACTAATAATACCGCCGAACTACGAGACGGAAGTGTTTATTATTCTATCAACGAGAGTCTAGTTTTGGCCGGGCGGACGCGCCTTTATTCTGCATAGGTACTATGTCCGCATAGACTGTCCTACCAGTGTTAACTTCCTCTGATGCGATTAGATAGTAACAGTTAGTGTATTTTAATCGATTTGATTCGTTTTATTGTTTTATGGCCGGTTCCTATAATTTACAGAGTGTTATTGGTTAAAATTTAGACTTTTTTTTAAAATAAAACGTTGCCCTACCCTAGGATTTCTCCTGTGTCGTGGGTGCGTTTACACACACAAATCTTCACATGCACAAACGCCCAGACCCGGAACAACTATCTGTAGGCCATACAAATATTTGTTCCGTGTGGGAAGCGAACCCACGACCAGTAGAGCAGAAACCAATCGCTCAGCCACTGCACCAAACGTGTCGTCAAAACTCAGACTCTTGTATCTTTACCAATAATGAAGCAAAGACATTTGCGTAGTAAATCCTCCCATACGGAAGTAGGTTTAACAGGTAAAATGATCTTACTAGTACCTATTTTATAAATGCTCAGTTTGGCAATGAAAAATGCTACCATAGGTACCAAAAGAAAACGATTCGTTTTATTTATAGGAACCGGGCATAAGTAATTAATTTATATTCTAAACTATTTATCGCATAAAATGACCATGGACTAATGTCAGATACATTAATTATTACTTATTTTTAAAATAATTATTTGACTGCCTTGTTGGTCTAGTGGTCGCAAGCGCTACTGCTGAGCATGGGGTCCTGGGTTCGATCCCCAGGTCGGGTAAAGTGTTATTGGGTTTGTCCATTAGGAATTTCTCAGTAGCAGCCTGGAGTCTGGATTTGTGCCCGGTTAATGGCAATAGGCTCGCCCCCTATTACATGGGACTTAAAAACATAACTGGCGAAACGAGGGTGTACTAAAACACCTCTGCCGAACCCTTCGGGTAATGTAAGGCGTGATGTTATGTTTTTATTAAAATTATTATTAATTATTTACAATGAGAGCGGTGTCAAATAAAAATAAATTGATAGTGGAAGATTTTGTAACATTCTTAAAAATAGATTCCTTTTTCTCGAATCCCGATCCAAAGTCCAAATTAATTTTCATTGCTAATTTCCATGGCGAATCCATTATTTTGGTCTCACGACTACCCCAAAGCAACAAGCCAATATTCCATCGAAAGCGATACATTAAAATCTGTCCTTTACTGTTGAGTGACGTGTGTTGTGTTGCGAACGATTCGATCACGCCCATCGCGCTTGTCTGAAACACGCGGCTAAACGATTAACGCTGTTTTATTTCCTTTGTTTACAGAGTATGTTTATTGTTTAATTGTTTATATAAAAACAGTTTACCTGTATTAACATTGAGTCCTAAGAACAATGCTGTGTCCAAACGCCTTAATTTGTAATGATCTAAAAACTTATAGCTTTTTCACAAATTATAAAACTGAGGTCAGGGGCTATTCAAGTATTACGTAAGCACGAAAGGGGGGTGAGGGGGGTTTTTGCTTACCTTGTTTTTGGTGACATGGGGACGGGGGTATCTAGATAATGATTACGTCAGCAATTTTTATTTATTTACTTATTTTTCTTGACTTAAAAACTGCTGCTCATGAACAACAATAAAGAAACCTGATCAGTTTAAAAAAAATATGCCAATGTTTACTTAAGCATAGTAGGGGGGGGGGGGGGGGTAAAATAAAAAAAATAAAAAATATCGTTTATTTTCAGGCATCGTTATCGTTTATTCCATGGTTTTTGGGATAAAAATAGCCTGTTCTTCTCCGGGTTCCAGACTATCTCTGTACCAAGTTTCATCAAAATCGATTTAGTAGTTTAGTTGTGATGAAGTGACAAACATACAGACAGAGTTACTTTCGCTTAGTAAGTAAGGATTAACCTCAAGTGTATTCCAAGCCCAATTAATGTGTACAACATATTAAAAGCGACAAGTGCGTCGTACCGAGGCGTGGGCGTTCATTACGTTTACGGGCAATGCGCACACGCCAATCGCGCCTGTCCGCGGCACGCGACTTCCTAACAAGGCTCTGTATTGAATACAGGTAAGGTGTCATACTTCAGTACCTACATCATAAATATGTATTTTACTTTTAGACAAATTTGTTTTTTTTTTCATGTTTCAGATCTGACTGTTAAAAAGTTCACCATTTTGTTTGTTTGCAAAATACCTTTCTATCTAAACCGTATCGAGCTTATTAAAAGCGATGCGTTCACGCCCATCGCGTCTGTCTGTGGCACGCGCCTGCAAGCGAAGCCGTGTGCGAACGGCTTTATTTTTTATTTTTTTTATTAGTTGTAGATATTGACGACACGTTTGGTGCAGTGGCTGAGCGATCGGCTTCTGCGCTACGGGTCGTGGGTTCGATTTCCGCACGGAACAAATATTTGTATGGCCTACAGATAGTTGTTCCGGGTCTGGATGTTTGTGCGTGTGAACATTTGTGCCTGTAAACACACCCACGATACAGGAGAAATCCTAGTGTGGAGCAAAGTTTTTTATTAAAAAAAATGTAGTTAAATAAGGTGTTATATTGGAGATGTGTTGGCTAGAAAATATTGGCAAATAGGTTGCATCAATTTTGTCAAATCCGACTTTTAAAGTCCATTAGGGGTTAAAGGCTTTCCAAGGTAACGCTACTATGGTCAAATGTCAGCCTTCCATATACAACTTTCAGTGGATTGCAAAGAACGACATAATTAAGTGAATTCATGTTATGGTATAAAGGTTGTCAAAATAAATTACTCGATATGACAACAGCATAATCAAGCAACAAATTACCAGACATCCCTAACTGAATCGACATTCAAAATTAGGGTGACAGGCCCAGTTGATGTCACCTGAAGACGCTAAACGCGTGGCGCTATTGAGTATCCGAATACATTTTTTATTATCCACGCTACCCCCTGTCTGACACTGACACATGAATCGTTGAGTTTTCTGAATAAGACGTCAAAAAGGGCAATTTATTACCGCTTCAACGAAAAGGTATATGCGGATTTTATTAAGCGTTTCATATTTAGGGTGTTATTATTGACTCGATAAGGGGTAACTTTATGAATATGAATCTTTTGAATATCAATTTTAATCGAGTGTATTATGAGTACAGAATGAGTACGGAAGAAGTACAACTGTTTTGCGTTTGTGAATAAAAAATCTCAAATATAAATTTAAACCTACATTTATTGTGAACGATATTGGAAAAATCATCGACCAGTAGCATCCGTAAGCAATGTTATAAACAAAAGCGAGCTTGTACTAACAGGTGGACTATATTTCCATGGCGGGATATTGTCTTTATTCATCCAATCAAGTGGCGCAATACCCTGTTCTCCCGTCTCTAATAGCGCCAAATCGAATTGCATATTGACTGACAGATGGGCTCAACCCGGCCCGACGAACCGATGACAAATTTGCGATATTACATGCGGATTAATGTCCATGCACCATTTTTTAGGGTTAAATTGTCTTTTCGGGATCACCCTTGTGGATTTCCAATTCATTTTCTACATTACTTTCAACTCTAATATCATAAATTAGAGTCGAGATTACTTTGTAGCACTCGGTTCGGTTAGTTCGTACTATAATATAATGTCGAGATCGCAAAGGGCGATTCCCCATGCTAGATGGCATCCGTACGATGGTTATCATAATCCCTGCATTGACATGATGTGATGACACATGTCGTGGAGTCGTGTTCTAAAATGTCGTTTTAAAAATCCGTCTAGCGCACGACGTGGGTGATAACAGGGGCGTTCGCCCTAATTTTGTAGCGTTTAGAGTGGATTTTTGGAAGTTTTAGGTGTATTTGTTATTTTGTACGGCCTGGGAAGGCACAGCATGGACAGTTCACAATGTAGATTTTGTTTGTATATGAAGATCAGTATTTGTATTTTATACGTCTGTGTTTACTCATCTCGTGTCAAGAGTGAATTTTGTTTGCTATGTAATCAATAGCATTTTTTCTGTTTGCGTTGCCAAAAAAATTGTGATGGAACTAAACGTTTTATAAACTAAATATTAAAGAGTGGATTGCTAAACATGCTTGCAAACATTTCAATATTTGTTTTCAATTAAAGAATACGTACATTTAGTAAATAAAAAAAAATAAAAAAATATTAGCTAAACATTTTATGAATATTTTTATCTACCAACTACATGTTTTAGCAAGACTAAACGGGCATAAAAATTTCAAAATCAATTCCAAAGACTGGAGCTTGGCACAGTGGTCAAAAACAATAACCAATACAGAAAAAAAAATCCAATAAAAACAAAGTCAATACGGTTGATCCATCAGTAATCATTTGTACAATCAACGACTATATTAGCGAAGATTAAAAATTGCTCACAAAGGGCTGCAAAGGGAGTAATTCAGAATTAATATCCGTCCCTATACAATTACTGCAAACCGGGGCAAACTGCAGAATCATAGAAAATTGCAGGATTCCAAACATGATGGACAAAAGGACCCTCGCGTAGTTCGAACGTTTTCTATGGTACTAATGGGGACAAATTTTTAATATGGGGAGCGGGTTTTAAACAATTAGATGTAAAATGCATGGAGTTGTCAATTTCTGGATGTAGATTTTATCGTGTTACTTAAAAAATGTTAGGGTATGGTTTCGTTGAAGTTCGTTTTATGGTTTTGAAAGAGTAATGAAATTGTATCTTTTGGAGGAGTAGTTTAATAGTTTAAAATATTCTATACTAGCGACCCGCCCCGGCTACGGACGGGTGCAATCTAGATACTAATGTGGGGATATAAACCCTCCTCTTGAATCACTCTATCTATTGCTGAAAGCTGCATTAAAATCCGTTCCGTAGTTAAAAGATCTAAGTGTACAGACAGCAGGAGCGACTTTGTTTTATACTATGTAAAGATTACAGCGGTATACGGAAAAGATCATCACCTGCAAATAGTATTGATTATTATCCTTGCGTTGTAACTGTAAGTCAGCTGTTATTTATGCATGGTAAACATTTTCCATTTTCCACTATGTTTTCCCTTACCTACATAAAATTGCGACGTTAACTTTTTACCAACGTTAGACGACAAATTAAACTGAAATATATTATAATATTTCTAAGGTCTCGAGTGCGTTCCACCACGGTGCTTCACTCTCCAATCGTTACGGGGCAAAAAAGAAAAAGTGAAATAATCGTACGCAAAAACCCTCGCGACAAATGAACATCGGGAACTCGAGAGGTCATTAAAACGAGGCTCGATCTAAAAATGAGAGGGGGAGGGTAAGAGGGGGGGACTTTTGAGAACTCTGTAATTGGACCAGGGAGGGTCTTAAATCGTATTCGAACCAGCAGAAGCGGAAAGACGGCTCAACCGACTATAATTAACAACAAATATGGGTGAATCGATTTTTTTCACTGCGTTTAAAGTACGCCCATTAGGTTATTTCGCAGGGCGAGCAATTACTCAAACAATACACTTGAAATATTAACGCTAAACCCACGTTTTGTGGGAAAACTTCGCTTGTTTAGCAACTGCGACCAAGGTAATGGTGTGTTGTTTTCTTCCACTTTTACAATATTGGCGGCACATTGTAGTATTTTTTTACTTGTATTTTCCTTTGCCTTGTTTACGTAATTGAGTATTTTGTGGACAAACGAAGGGAGTCAGTAATCGGTTTAATAATTTCACTTTTAAGTGGAAAATATTGTTTGTATCGTATGTGTAAGCTTTGTTTTAAAGAAACAGTAATTTAAAACTAACTAGTAAACGATTCAATATTATTGTTGGAAAAAATGACTTCATTATTAACTTGCATGATGTAAAATAATCCCACAACACGCTAACAAAGCAAGTCACGCCTTCTCGGAAACACGAAGCAACTGACGTCAAAACATAATATCTAATAGACCACACAGTGTGACAAGTAAGAAAAAAGTTACTGGACAAAAAACCTAAACAAGGGAATCACGTCACCACATTATGTTAATAGGTTTGAGATATGACAACATCGAAAATAATCCGCTTTGTCCAGAGAATGGGCACATTAGACCAGCGGGCTGTCCTCTGGGACGTGAGAGCCTTTGATTTCGGATTCGATGGAAATTAATATACGTCGCGTACACAGGGTACATATTTAATGTACATAGAACAACATCCACCTAGGGCCGCGGAGGACTCCATAAATATTCATGTGAAAAAATGACATTAAACCGATGTTAAAAAATAATGTCACAGTGTGTGCGTAAGCTTAATTTAAATAAAAACATCCGATCGTGTACAACGTAAAGCGATTCTGTGAAACCATTAAATTAACCTAGCGTAAAATAAAACTGTGAAATCAAAAGACCGCATCAAACAGAGCGCGATCATTTAATCATCGCACCGATGATTATAATTCACCTGTCATGAAAACAAACATTTATAAAACCGCCATAGTGGTAAGATGGATCATAATTGTGGGTTATCTCGCGTTGAATGGCGCCCCGTGAACCGCACGCGATGCCAAAAGGCGTCAAATACCTCGTTAAATGCCCCTTACAAATAGAAATATTACTCATAACTTAATCCCCCTTAAATAGATTTAACCTGCCATAAAATCATATTCATATTTTTTTTGTCCGCGCAAATAGGCGGGGTGGCCCACTGTGCGTATTTATAACGAATTGGCGATTAATACCACACAATGGTTTTGGAGAGGTTATAATAGTCATAATTCATGTTTTTTGTGTGGATAATCGAGGGGGTTAGTTGAAGGGTAAGTTTGTAAATTGGATTTAATATTTACATCTTTAGTAACAGTCGGTGTGAAATTGGACGCTCGCTTAAGAGTTATTATGGGGTGGTATAGGGTTAATCCGATATAAGTGGTTATTGATAATGGTGGTAAATTTTATATTACTGATAAATCTATTAACAATTTGCGTTGCAGATAACTGTTTTAATTACGCAAAAGTGTTAGTTTATCTATACAAAATATTAATCACTCAAGCGACAGAAACAAGTGGGTACCTATTTTGTTATAGTATTATTGAACTTGAACAAGAAAAGAAATTACAGGCGAGGGTACATCAATTGCCGAAGCAGCCATTACCGAGCCAAGCCCTTAAACCTGGGTACAGTACTAACAGAACAAAAGTATATTTCCTATGCTAATGTTTATTACTAATGAATGTTTATGGCACGTGGGTTTGAAGACAAAGGGAGTAGTAAACATGAATGTGTGGACATGACTTTGAAAACCCCGATATCCCATGAAATAGTGGTGTAAAAACGTCATTTGTCTTGTTTTATAGCAAACGGTACTCCCCACAGGTAGTAAATTGTCACTGATGGGTAGTTATAGGTGACCTTTTAACGGTTAGCTAGGCTTATAAAGCTAGCTGTCTAGAAGTTTAAATGCTTTTCAAAGAACAGTTTTAATATCAGTAAATTATTCTTTGGTATTGAAGTGACTTGTGTTCTGTTTAAAAATGTCAACTATTCAGTGAACTTGGTTTTTTTGCGATCTATTTTTCTTTTCTTGCAATGAGCAACGTTCGTTCTGTCTACCCTTTTGCTTACTATGTTGGGGTTAGCTTCCAGTCTAACTAGATGTGGCTGAATACTAGTATTTTACACGGAATGACTGCCGTCAGACCTCCGCAACTTAGTTACTGAGTAATGCCAATATCCTAAGGTTAATTAAAATATCGCAATTCAGTTGAAATCTTTTTTTTTTCATTGTTCTGTAAGAAATGGTTTATAAACTGTAAAAACACAAATCAACTCACTAAAAGTCTAGATATCTATGCTGAAAGATTGCTCCTTCTATGCGACAAAATAAAAAGCACCCAAGTAATAATGAAAACGAACACATACCCTCACAATTCCATTGGAAACGAGATTAGGTCTCGAATCTAAAATCTAGACCAGACTGGGAGCTAGGGGGTGGCAGGGGGAGCGAACTGGAACAGGTGGGGATGAGGGGGATGGAAATAGGACTTTCTAGGCAATTACCATCCACTGGGACTTGGATAGCTGGAATCCAGATCTTATTGAAAATATATTATATGCATCTCCTTTATAACGGCTTTGTTTGTGTAAGAGAGTATAATTGCTACGTTCCACTGTTATATTTGTTCATTCGTTTATGATGTTAAGTTAGCTATTCACAATTCATGCTCCACAGCTGCAACTGAACATGTCAATAAAAATAGCATAAATAATTCATCAATTAATGTGATATGGAATTCAGTTTTCATATCAAAACATTTTACGTTTCATTAAACGCTTCGTATTTTTAAATATCGGATCGCTTTTAGCGAAATTGGTTACAACTTTTTAAACATAATATGTATAAGTAAAAAGCTAGCATTACTGGTTTCTTAAAAAAACTGATAGTAAACTTTTGCAAATCGAGGAGCAAAAATCCCAAGAAAAAAAATTGACACCATTTTTTTTCCACGAAAAAAGGCATCCGGAGCACTGTTGTTACGAAACGACTTCTCTGCGCGACTGTACGGTGTACGCACAATGAGATATCCGACAAAGCTCTCAGAGAGGGTGCCGACTGGATGACGCTTTTAAAAGTATTACTGTCCACCCCCCCCCCGGCGGCTCGGCGTGATGACACCCCAACCCTTGTAGTGTTTGATTATTTTATAGTGGGTAGTTGAATATTGAACTACGGGGGAGGATGGGCACAATGAGAAACTGTTTGTATGAGATGTAATAGTGATCCCAAGAGGTGTACTAGTACCTACATACTTTGCGATATATGAATTCTGTTGTGGTTTTAAAAGGATGTCTAAGATAATACTAAACGTGCCAAATAAGAATAGGTTCGCGCTTGCTACAACTTCACACGATAGCTGGCAAATTAGTACTGATAGCAAAAAAAAACTGAAAAAAAAATGTTATATTTTTTTATTCATAGATTTCATTATTATTCATATTAATTTTTATAAAATGTTATTTTTTGAATTCCATAAATAGATAATTTTGGATAAATTAATAATATTTGGAAGCAGTATTCATTAAAAAAATGAACCAATATAATATATAGTTAACTTCACGAAATGCTACTGGTCATCCTAATATATCGCCATAATAATAATATAATTACTGTGTAATTAAGTTGGCGTAAAATTGATTAGAAATACCAAAAAAGTGAACAAAAAATAATTAAACTGAGTATAATTTCTTTATTTCCTTTTTTGCACACCTTACGCTTTGGTAATGAAGTTCACGAGTATTGCGGAACAAAATGGCGTCTTGACAGTACTATCCTTAGTTGGCACGCATAGTAGAAACTTAGACGAAAAGTACTTAAAGGTGCCTACATACTCGCCGCTTCGTATTCTCCATGAGAGCATAAACTTTTCTAACAAGTACCGACATGCGTTTGGGTAGGTGTTGCAAACAAAATTAAGCTAAAGTACGCAAGTAAGTAAACTGCTAATCTTTTACGAACACCATTAAACTAAGTCATTTGACCGCCTCTAGTTATTTTAAACAAAATACAACATATTGTGACTATTTACAACTTCCCTGAGGCTCTGGCTAGCGTAGAACAGCCTAAGTGGCTAAGAAAGTGTACTCTTTAAAACCCGTCAAGTGTCGGGCGCACATACCTACGGGTGTGCGTAAGAAATTCGGGCGCGAAGTGTCGGAGGCACACACGGGTGTGCGTAAGGAACGCGCTCCTATGGTAGCGGATTTCGTACGTTTTATTTTACTGTTTACACGAACCGAATTTATAGGAGCGCGTTGCTTACGCACACCCGTGTGTGCCTCCGGCACTTCGCGCCCGAATTTCTTACGCACACCCGTATGTGCGCCCGCTAAATAACACCTTCATACTAAGTACAGTCATCTTCAAAAATAGGATGTCGTAGGATAATCGAAAAATTCTAATCTTTGCGATAATCCTAGGAAGATTGCAAAGGACCGAATATTTGGAATCTAAGATCGATTTTTGTATTTTTTCGCGCTATTTTCAGCATCATTACAAAAGCCCGGTTTTGTTGAGGATTGGAAACAAAAACGCTGATTGGCTAATCTAAGAGTCGATTTATATCATCTTTATTCTGGTTGGTCAGAACATGGTTCTCCACAAAGATCTATTGACATAGAAAAATTATAACGATCATATCAGCCAATCAGCGCTCATAACGTGAGAGGAATTCGCGACTTACCTAAGATAAGCCGGATTATTGCAATTATCCTGAAAATAGCTCGGGTGACTACGAAAGTCTGTCTTAAATTCCGGTGCTTTGCAATCGTCCTAGGATTATTGCAAAGATCCGATTTTTTCCATTATCCTACGACAAATCCACACATTGACAAATTGCGCGAGTGTTCTTTAGAAATAATTGTGATTAAAAATATTCACAAATTACGTAGGTACCCATATTTTTTTCGCAAATACTGTGTGAATAATATTTGAAGATACTTTTAAAATTCCCTTTCTTTGAAGCCTGTTGTTACTTCGCTAACAACGATTGCAATTTTTCCTACCAAACGAAAGAAACATTTTTAAGCAGTTTTACAATCGATCATCAGAAGTCCTTAAACCTTGTAAAATCGATTTGAATACGACTCATCCACATCATCGTCAAGGTGTCGCCTAATCAAACATCACAAACAATAAACAATCATTGAATTGATAACGATCTCGGCGGCATACACAAAGAAAATCGCGTCATAAGCGCGCCGACAAATTATTATAATCGCACCTGGGATTTTTGATTTTGTGATGCGAGTATGGGTTTAGGAAATGGAATGAATGAGTGTATGAACAAAAGGAAGTTTTATATATCCTGTTATATAATGGGAAGCTGTATATGGAATAGGGTAGCCAAATCAGAATATTAGAAACCCGAGACATGAAAAAACGAAAACAATTAAAATCAATTATTTATTTAAATTATTATTTTTATTTATTTAACTGCTTCGTTGGTCTAGTGGTGGCAAGCGCGACTGCTGATCGTGAGGTACTGGGTTCGATCCCCAGGTCGGGCAGTGTTATTGGGTTTTTTCGTGTGGAATTCCTCAGTAGCAGCCCGCAGTTTGGATTTGTGCCCGGTTGACGACAATAGGGTGGCCCCCTATTACATGGGCCTTAAACATAACGGCGAAATGAAGGTGTTTTATATTTGTTTTTCAAAACTTTTAGCCTTTTTCCGGGAGGATTCTGGAGTTTCGGAAGTTGGCAACCCTGATATAGAGTGATTAACCTTTCATAGATTTATGAGTTTTGTAATGTGGAATTTTGAAATTTTCGGTTATTCATTAGTTTAATATTGAAGTTTATTTATAAATGAAATATTTGATTCATTGATGTTATTACTAGGAAGGAAGGAAATAATCTTCTTACCGCTGTCTTTGATTATAGCGTATTTCTTTCTATTAATAACCTATAGGGCTAGCACGGACGCTGTCGAGTTACTAAAAGTAAACGAAACCTTAATATAAGTGAATTTTGAATCGTAAATACTCGTTTCGCACATAGGTACTATTTAATTAAATTGAAAACTTTATTCATGTCTATGTATGACACAAATTGTGCATGTCGCAAAAAAAATTAACCAAAATATTATAGGACAGTTGTATTTTCGATTCAAAATTTGCTGACATTAGCGATACGTTTACAAGACAAACGGTCGTGCTAGGCCTACTGTTTATTATGCATATTAATTATTTAAACTCGCTAAAGTTTACATCTTAGTCCACAATTTAAGGCTATATTGTCGAATATTGAGTTAGGTTCAAGGGCAGGCGGCGCCGGGGAATGTGGCCTAGCTTCCGGCAAGCCTGTCTGTGGGCGGAATACTTATTAGACATGTGACAACTTGATTAATTGGATGAGGTGCTATGGAAGGTAGAAAAAGACAAAAAAATGAAGTAGGTAAGCACAGTAAGTAGCTTGAAGAAAAAAAATGTATCAACGTAAAAGTAACAAAAGTGATTCTTTGTAATATAAAGCTGTTCCATTTATTTCTAATATAAATAAACCGGAAAATACGAACAATGAACACAATCCTACCGCGAAGCCTCCACAAAATGGCAGCGGATAAAGATACTGCAAGAGTATATCAAGTGAAACGTCATTAAAGACGTAACTCCGTCCTCCGGGCTCATACAAAATACTTTAAGCGGAAACCCCATACGCATCAAGACTCAACAATAGAGACATATTTCAGAATCGCTAGTAATAAAAGCACGGAGCGCCCACATTAAAATCTTATCCCTTTCTTAAATAAAAAATTCACGAAAAAATAAGAGGGAATCTCCCCTCTATTATTCAGTGGAAAACTCACCCCATCCCACGCGGTGAACTGAGCCGAAATCCGTCCGCGCGCAACGAAGAAAACACAAAGAAAATCTAACTCTAGCGCCCAGTCAACAACGTTACAATTGGCGTGACTACTTTGTTTTGTTTACTAAGGAAAATGCACTTTGGAAGTAAGATATAGGGTTTATATTCGTTCGGCTTGCAGCTGATCGGGTGTATAGAAATCGCGCCTTAGTACTGTATTTGAAAATGAGATGCAGCGTGGGTGGGAGGGGGTAGGGAGACGGGTGGTCTCTCGAAACCCGAATTAGTGGGGCGTGTGTAATGATTTTCCCGGGCGGAATTATGGACGGTATTGGAGACGAATTGGGGTTCGAACAGGGATGTTCTTTTTAATGGTCTTATGGGTACATTGATTAGGGAAATCCGACGGAACCACTAGCTGAGTAGACGTAGAATATTTGTTCAGAAGAGCTCGTTATAATTTGGATTTTTGGTTCAGATTTTATATTACACAACGTCGCTGCGCCTGCAAAATCCGCTGTTTTGTTTGAAAATTGGTCTTTGATGCTATTTTATAATACTTCTCAAGCCACGTGCACCTGGCTATTATTTGGTTAAGAAGACAGCAAAATAAACTATTAGAAAACGGATTTTACAGGTGCACGTGGCTTGAGAAGTATTATAAAATAGCATCAAAGACCGATTTTCAAAAAAAACAGCGGATTTTGCAAGCGCAACAACGATAATCTATAGTACTAGCAAACAATATTGACTACCCTGAACTTCGTGCAGGTGGTCGCGCTATAGATTTTTTATGAACCAAATGACTTTTAATTACCATCATAGAAGACTAAACATTTTTTAAACAAAGAGTATTTAGTCACATTTACCTACAGTATTTTTTTGTTGAGTACAGACGCGCCTAAGTTCGGAAAACCTATGTTCAGGGCGGCTGTTATTTTGGCTATACCATACCTTTAAAATCGTCTTATACTAAAATACTGTTACACTAAAACTCACATTTACATCCTACTAATAGGTAATATAATTTTGAAAGTTTGTGAAGATGTATGGATGTTTGTTACTCAATTACGCATAAACAGCTGAACGGATTTGGATGAAATTCGGCTCTCAGATAGACCATGTGTTGGATTAAATTAATTTATAATTTTTATCCGGGTACATGAAGTAGTTCCTATAGGATGCGAGTGAAACCGCTGGCAATAGCTACTCTTCTTCTTCTTCCTGCCGTTATCCCACACTAGGTGGGGTCGGCACAACATGTATTTCATAAATCCGTGTTGTTAGAGGTTCTGGTTTATTGTTTTATGACCGGCCGCCTGTCTGACATCAACCCTCCTTGGGAATACTCGTTGCGCACGTCGCGCGGTTGACCCAATGTGCTTGCTGATATTATGCACTGGGTCCCAAAATGATATGCATGTCAATCTTTGGCAATAGCTACTATAAAGTGATAATACACATAACATTACATCACGCCTGTATTCCCCGAAGGTTTGGGCAGAGGTGTATAGTAACACCCTTATTTCGCCGTTATGTTTAAGTCCCATGTAATACCGGGCACAAATCTAAACTCCAGGCTGCTACTGAGGAATTCAACACGGAATAATCGAATAACAGACCTCACAATCAGCAGTCGCGCTTGCCACTACTAGAACAACGAGGCAGGTAAGTTGATAATCTAACAGAAAATGAACATATGGAATCATAGCTTAGAAGTAGAAGGAAATGACCTTACGGAATTGATGACAGATTAATTGAAGTAGATAACATTGTTATAGCACACTGATATTGTGAATCACTTATAAGCAATCGATATCAATCGAATGGGTGTCTTCGTTGCACCACGTTGTTACACTTATTGATTGACTGATTGGTGCCATTTAACCTCGTAGGTAGCCATCCACTTTAATACTCTTCATCAATTGTTACTATTCCTACAATTAAATCAATCAGTTCTGTTCTGCCTAGCCTTTTCCTGACTATGTTTTGGTCAGCTTCCAGTCTAACCAGATGCGGCTGAATACCAGTATTTCACACGGAGCGACTGCCATCAGACCTCCGCAACCCACTTACTGGGAAATACCGATACCCTAAGGTTAGACCAATTGTCGGACTTTCAGGCTTCTGACTTTCCATAATTACAAACTGCGCAGATCTTACGATTTGCAAGATTAAGCTGCGCTTGCCGCGGTCAGTCTGTGGATGGGTGACCGTTCGTCACACATCGAGACCCATCTGTACCTCGGAGAGCATGTTAAACAGTTGGTCCCGGGTGTCATACGAATATGTATGACAGTCTTTATGGAAAGTCAGAAGCCCGAAAGTCTGATAACCGGTCTAACCTTAAGGTATCAGCATTGCCCTGTAAGTGAATTGTGGAGGTCTGATAACAGTCGCTCCGTGTAAAATACTGGTATTCAGCCGCATCTGGTTAGACTGGAAGCTGACCCCAACATGGTTCGGAAAAAGCTAGGTAGAGTAGAACTCTGACGTACTGCAAACATTTGTACTTACGATCAAATCACCAAAAAAACCTCGACCCTTAACAATCCACGATCAACATCCCGTTACGACGTACGTCTCGTAAACATCGTAATCTGACTTAGGTGACCGTCTGCTCACGCCGCAGCGACGTGTTTGCGATACGTCGTGAAGATACGCCGTACACTATTATATTACTGAGATAACGTTTAATAAAATGTTTGTATGTTTATTTATATCTGTGGTGCTGGGTCTTTTGAGAGTTTTTTTGTTCCGGATTTGAAGATTTCTGGTTTTTTATTTTTTTATTCTTGATTTTGTCGCGTTTGGCCCTAGTCTCACCTAATGGTAAGAGCAAACAGGATCTAATATGGAACACATGAATCCAAGGAACAAAGATATATTCGGATTCCCCTATACCCCTCTGGCTCTCACATACACACGACGGAACACAGTGAACTGCTTGGCGCCGGACTTTAATGTGAGGATGGTAGCTAGCCAGGTGGACCGTATAAGTAGGTAGATCCTACCACCAAGGAAACTTCTGCTTGTTTTTGGAAGGGGTGTTTGAAGTCTCATGGTCACTGGGACTGGATAAAATCTATTGTGAATGTGATTCTGGGCTTTAAGCATACATTATAACAAACTGCCTCGTTGGTCTAGTGGTGGCAAGCATGACTGCTGATCGTGAGGGCCTGGGTTCGATTCCCAGGTCGGGCAGTGTTATTAGGTTTTTCCGTGTGGAATTTGTTTTTTTGTTCGGCGCCTAGCAGTTTACTGTGTCCCGTCGAGAGCCAGAGGGGTATAGGGGAATCCCTCTATATCTCTGTTCCTTGGATCCGTGTGCTCCATCTTAGACCCTGTCTGCGCTTACCATCAGGTGATACTAAGGCCAAACGCGACAAAGGAAAGAAGAAAAAAAAAATCCTCAGTAGCAGCCCAAAGCTTGGGTTTGTGCACGGTTGATGACAATAGAATCGCCCCCTATACTTTAACAGCGAAATGAGGGTATTACTAACTATATACACCTCTGCCCAACCCTTCGGAGAATACAGGCGTGATGTTATGTTAGTCCAGTTCTCAAAAAATATAAATCAACAACAATACCAATTGTAAGACACATTTCTAACGACTTACAAGTACCACCACAATTAAGATATCGGTAACATACATTATAAGGGCTTTATGATAAGTCAGCGAGCAGACAATAACAGCGTACAATTAATACTGCCAATTAATTAACCTTATCGTAGTGCAATTCAATCGCCACGGAAAATTACTGGATTAATTGCAATCGTAGAGTTGTACCGTTAATAATTTTGTTGTAAATGATTACATTATTATAGTGTAGCGTAGCCCTTATAGTGATTTATATTTTTTGGGAAATGTTATTGTGTGATGGTATTAATCGGATCAGTTCAGCAAAAAAGTATGGACAATGGGATCGCTATTAGACATGCATTATAAAATTTTAACTTTAAAACTTTTAGAAGTTTGGATTCACAATTATTGGCTAGAGACCCTTCAGGACTCGCCAATAACTGCCCGGTTACGTAGAAACGGACCGTAAGACAATATACAAGCAGTCGAATAGAAATAACTTTTTAACAAAAATAAAACCGACTTCAAATTGTGTATCTCCGAAGTTCTTCATCAGATGTTCACCAAATTTAAATGGGACCACTTCAACTACTCTTTCAAACAAAAAAAGATATCGCGGAACAAACATAGAAAAAAAACCTACAGTCGAATTGAGAACCTCCTCCTTTTTTGGAAGTCGGTTAAAAATGGGATCGCCATTGGACATGTATTATAAAATTTTAACTTTAAAGGGTTTTTGGTCTATCCCTCTAGCAATGAGTGATATATCAATAGAAAGGTAATTTTAAGTAGATATTTTATTCGTATTACAGCTACTGTCAATTATTAGTATTACAGAGTTAAAGCACATTAAATGTAACCATTTAAAAACTATGTTAACATTGAAATATTGCTATCTATTATCTTTTTTACACGTTTTGCCATAGAAGCTTTGTCATAATAATAATTTAAAATACGTACCTAAGTAACACACATAACATGACGCCTGAATTTCCCGGGGGGGTAGGCAGAAGTGTATAATGCACCCACGTTTCGCCAGTTATGTTTAAGTCTCATACCTATTATTTGCCAATAATATGATAACAACGTAGCGATGCTTTAGTTTGAGTAACAAAAAAAGAAGAAATTGTGATAGTATGGATATAAATGATTTTTCACTTTAAAGGTGTTATAACTCCGAAAATACTAACTTAGTTATGTTAGTATCAAATGTTTCGCTTAAAAAATCCTTTCTAATGACATATCACTCATTGCTAGAGGAGGGGTAGACCAACTCCTAAACATTTCGCCCATTATCCTTCAAATTGTAGAAGTTTGGATACACAATTATTGGTTGGAGACCCTCCAGGTCTCGCTAATAACTGTCCGGTTACGTAGAAACGGACCGCAAGACAATGTACAAGCAGTCGAATAGTAAAAAGAAATTGGTACACAAAGAACATTTTTTTTAGTTGTATTTTTTTCAAGCTACATGTACGTTACAATGTGACAAAGGGGCTCATGGCTAATTAACGACCGCATGAATCATAAGATTTGCGAGGTTAAGCTGCGCTTGCTGCGGTCAGTCCATGGATGTATGACCGTTCGATACACATCGAGACCCCTCCATACCTCGGAGAGCACGTTAAGCTGTCGGTCACGAGTGTCATACGAATACCTATGACGGTAGACAACCGGTCTAAGGATATCGGCATTGTCCTGTAACTGGGTTGCGGAGATCTGATTGCAGTCGCTCCGTGTAAAATACTGGTATTCAGCCGCATCTGGTTTGGCTGGAAGCTTACCCCAACATGGTTGGGAAAAGGCTACGCAGATCATGCAGCAATGTACAGGTATTGGCAAAGATAATGCCTTTTTCTACGGTTATCTTTATCTTTTCTCCCCGTGGGTATTGTAGAAGTAATAAAGGGATCATGTCAAATAAGAAGATGGACAGCAGCATCGTCTTGTGCGCTAACAATAACAAACTGTGATCATAGAATTTGGCAGAATATCAGAGCTGGATATCTGGTGCAGTACAATGGACAGCGAAGGTCCATTTTTAATCTCGTGCAGTGCATCTTAAATGTTTATACCTAATAATAATTACATAAACACAACACATAACATCACGCCTTACATTCCCCGAAGGGTTCGGCAGAGGTGTTTTAAAACATCCTCGTTTCGCCAGTTATGTTTAAGTCCTATGTAATAGGAGGTGAGCCTATTGCCATTAACCGGGCACAAATCCAGATTCCAGGCTGCTAATGAGAAATTCATAATGGAAAAACTCAATAACACATTGCCTGACCTGGGGATCGAACCCAGGACCACATGCTCAGCAGTCGCGCTTGCGACCACTAGACCAACGAGGCAGTCAATAATAATTTATGTAATATTATTTATGTTTTTAGTTGTATTTTTAATATTTCGAGAGCAAAATGTATTTTCTTTTCATCAATCTGTTTGCCAAACTTGGTGATGCAGGCAGTATCCCCAGACTGGTTATTGTACCAATCTATTAGGAAGTTCATGTCCACCAGTGGATGTCTACGGGCTGATAACATGATGATGATGTTTTATGTTTGTAAAATTTACGTGACAGTCATACTAAAATAAATAAACATTACTTTGTGTTATCTTGATACGAGCACGGAAGATGAACGCAAGATTTGATTGAAATAGCTTTATTTTATATTTTATTTAAAATAACTTTAAGGAAAAACGTAACAGCGTTCATTCATTATTCCTTTTAAATGCCTCATTCAAACACGTTCAATAAAGGAACGCTTAAATTCAATTTAAAAAAATAAAATATTCGATTTTCAAATCCCGAGACGGAACGAACGCAAGCGACCCCGAAATTGCCGGCCGCATTCACCCAGACAAAAGCCCTAAAATACACCCCGCGAGCAAAAAGAAAAGCATTTCCATCCCTACCCCTCCTTCATTTAAATTTCCCGCCCCAGAGCGGGGGCGGCGACTGTAGGGGCGGCTTCCGTACAACAGAGACGAAACTTAAAATCTCATAGAAAAGAATGAGACGGTTGTATGTCCACCTGTTGCGTTTAGAGTTTCATATTTTCGCGGCGGATTCTTTTTTCGTTTCTTACCGCGTTCCAAAGGATTTGAATGGCGCGGCTGTGCATGCGTACTAGCCTTAGGTATTGAACGATATTGACGTACGAACGTACGACGCCCGACGGTTCACGTATGATTTTTAAAGCTTTTCATTCGGTCATTCTAAATTCGAATAAATTCTTTTCTGAATGTGAGTGGGACTTTTTTATATTCTTTGGTTGCTCTTAAGCATGACTGCGATTAAGATATCTTGTATCTTAAAGTAAATCATTATTACTTTACAAAATAACAGTTAACAGTAGGTACTATTCCTTATGCAGTAGTAGAATATCTTAAATATTTACATGAATTCGAAATTAAATTATAAATATTTATTATAATTATCTCCGCTCATCCTGGTGGTCAGCAAGGTGATTAATGAACGCCCCTTCTCAGTGTAAGAAGTGGCCGGTGCCCAGCAGTGGGACATGTTTCCCTCTTATATTCAAGTACCACCAATAGTACAGATAAGGACAGTCATAAACAAAAATCTCACCAAACAAAGGAAACTAATAAAATATTAATGCGTAATATGGTTATGTCCTCGATTGTACACATTGGTTGGAGCAGGATGGAGTCAGAAATAAAAACTGTTTGTGTTACCGTTTCCGGCGCGTCCCGAGTTCGATCCCGGCTGAACACGTGGTGTGGTTATTACGAGGAAATAATCCAATAAAAATAGTATCACGGACGATTATATTACGATGTGGAAGACCATTTCTTGATGTTTGTTATTATTAGATAGTATAAATAAACTGGGTTTATCTTATTCGAGATTATGTAAGATGGATTAGACTTGCATTTGTAGCTATGTGATATTGTTAGGGTATTTTATTACGTAATTGTAACTCTAATTGTGTTTATATATATTTTTTAAATGAAATGTCAGAACAGTATAATTTAATTACGTACACGATTTTATAATTAAAGTCTAATGTTCGCAGTTTTATTATCACTATCATAATCAATCCATTATTGTCCCACTGCTGGGCGTAGGCTTCTTCTCAGAATGAGAATGATCTGACCACATACAGGACATTTTGTTTCCGCGTTAAGGGGAGCATTTTATGGCTGAAGACACAGTCATCTACCTTGAGACTAAAGCCTGTCACAGAGCACTAAACTATGTCTCCAGATACAAAGTAAACCGTGGGTGATCAGCCTAATTGTCTAAGGAGGGCCAAGTTCACCAGAGAAGAAGAAAGAAAGAAAAACCGTTTATTCACGTGAGAGTGAGGCACATAACATAGCTTTTTATAAAAATAAAATAACTGGCACAGAAATATATTATGCGCCACTACCGCGCGAAACGGCCGACGCTCAGCATAATGCAGAGGACATGTACGGGCTGATATTTAATTAAAAATAATTATAAAGCAAATGTTATGAAACATGCTCTATCTATAGGTCAGGAAAGATACTCTATTTGAAAAAAATATACAAAATCTTATTGTAAAAATGACAATATAAAACCAGCAGCGTTACAAGCGAAATTATACCACGATCACAAGCGTCGACAAGCGATAATGTGAGCGATAAGCGTTAAATTCTTACGATACGTATCTATAGATCTATTTCGCTTATATTCCTCGCAATCTGGAGGTGATAAGTGGAGTATCTGTGCGATAAGATTTAGATTATACTGTTTGGCACGTAGCTGTACGTATTTAGTTGTTGTATTTCAAGAAAATTGTGGTAAATGGCAAATTTTGAAAAGAAAATTAAATACTTACAAAAACTAATTATCTATCTATATAAATAAAAATGAATCGCCAAATGTGTTGCTAAGCGCAAAACTTGAGAACGGCTGGACCAATTCGGCTACTTTTTTTTTATATATTCCTTAAGTCAAGTCAAAGTTTTTTATTTCAAATAGACCAGATTTCAGGCACTTTTAAAACGTCAAAACTAGGTGCACGGTTCCAAAAGGTAGGTTCTATGGAGAAGAGCCGAAAGGCACAGGGAAGGTTCTTATGGAGAGAAAAAACAAAAATTGCGTAGGTAATTAAATAGTAAAACAACACTTTTTTTGCCGCTACAGGACAATAACTGGATGGGCAGCTAGTTCAACATAGAAAAATAAAAAAAGTTTTAATAGAAGCACAAATCGTAATCGTAAAACAGCACCGAAAGCCCTCGATAAAAATTAAAATAAAAAGGCATCAACCATCCTAAGTCAAGGGGTGAGTGCACCAGTTCTCGTCACTCCGCTAAAACGATTTAGTTAATGCGAAATCGCAAAAACTCACCATTGAGACGGGCAGGGGATGCGCCCCACCGTTGGGGTAGGGGTACGGCGCCATGAGGTATCCCATGTTGAAACCGGCTGCAGGATGCGGCTCAAATTTACCTGAAAAGATAAAGATATTGTATTAATTGCGCCATACTATAATTGTTTGGATTCAGGATTACAAAAAGAATATAGGGAGTAAGGAAACCTTTTCAAGCGTCCGCTCTAATCCTCCTTTTCGAAGTCGGTTAAAAAACATAAAAGTGTAAGTGCCCAACGTAAGTGCACTAATTGAGATATTAATTATTAACCTGTTTTTTTATTTTTATTTATTTGCAATGGGTTTACTCTTGACTCTAGTCTAGGTCAGAGGAGACAAAGACAAAGTCTACGATGGAGTGAGCTTACCCAGAAGAAGCCTGTTAACTCTAACTTTGAAGAGATTCAGGTTGAATGCGTTCGGTTTGAAATAAAACATGATAATATAATAATTGAGAAATTCTTAACACAAGTTGAAAGCGTGCATATAATTGCAAAGAAAACCATTTACTAGCAAAATTTCATTAAATTTTAAGATACTATTAAACATGCAATGGAAAGTACTGTTAGTTCTTCCTTTATGTGGAAGACTCATTAAAACGATACTAACGTCTAGTTTAATTGCTTCAAAACAATAACTATCTATTCTCTAGCGAGGGGCTCGTGGCTAAATACCAACCGCGCGGATCATACGATTTGCGAGGTTAGTCTGTGGATGGGTGACCGTTCGTTACACATCGAGAGCCCTCCTTGCCTCGGAGAGCACGCTAAACAGTCGGTCCCGGGTGTCATACGAATACCTATGACATTCGTTACGGGAAGTCAGAAGCCCGAAAGTTCGACAACCGGTCTAACTTTAAGATATCGGCATTGCCCTGTAACTGGGCTGCGGAGGCCTGATGGCAGTCGCTCCGTGTAAAATACTGATATTCAGCCACATCTGGTTAGACTGGAAGCTGACCCCAACATAAGAAAAGGCTAGGCAGAACATTCCCTAGCGTAATAGCGCAAACATGAACTCGCATTCTGTGCTATAACATATTTTGTTTCTTAGTTTGATTGTTCGTGCATTTAAGTTGTGTGTGGCAACCCAATCACAAATGGGTATATATCCCTACCGTGAATTGAATAGTAAAAAAAAATTAAATACAAAATTGAAGAACACAAAACCATTCACACGCTACATGTCTTGTATCTCTTCTTATTTTCGTGTGGTTAGTGATTAACCTGGTGTCATAGTTTATGCCGCCCATGCGCCTCTGACTTGGCTTCACATGCCGTCGAGAAATATCTCTCAGGCATGCCGGTTTCCTCACGGTGTTTTCCTTCGCCGTTTTTAAGCAAGTGATAATTATACTATACGCACATGAATCCGAAAGGTCAGAGGTGCGTGTCTTGGGTTCGAATCACCCATGGGTCACACCACTAGGCCATCACTGCTAGCTCTCCGCGCCTCTCAAGAGGTCGTGCGGTGAGGCCTGACTAAGGAGAGGTCCACCAGCAGTTGGTGGACCAAGACCTGCCGGGGTTGAGGTGCATGCTTAGGCGAATCCCGCGACCCCGGCCGACGACGGTCAGAAGGAGGAACACCGTGGGTTTTTAGCCGGTAAGAGTCCGGCAGACCCCCTCGCCTAACCCAGGCGAGGGACATCCATGAGAATTACCCAAAGATAAAAAAAAACAACAATTAAATGGCTATCACCGCTACATGTCTTGTATTTCAATTATGAAATAACATAAACCTTGAAAACGCCGGTAGAGGACGTCCTAGAAGGACATACATCGATATTATTGGTGATGTTCTTCACAAAGGTCAGGTGCGTAGTACTCTCAACCGACGTGCGTGTATGACAAGATGTATGAATGTGGATGAAGCGAAAGGGGTATGTAAGGGTCGCAGCATGTGGCGTTCTATAGTTTCTGTCTACCCCCATGGGAAAAAGGCGTGAGTTTATGTATGTATGTATGAATAAACCTTCTTTTCAGCGAATTCCAATACTACGGAACCCTATCAACGGTCTAGTGGTTTTGATATAAAGCGATTGTTTAACATGAGCCGTCCCACGCAGTTTAATTAATACATCAGATAACCTTTATTATAACACGCACAAATTAAAATGTTTTGTGTTATGCAAAGTGCTTATTGAATTCGACGCTATCAACATGATTTATTTTAATTAAATTCCAGTTATTGTTGAATTTTATGAAAAAAAACTGCCTCGTTGGTCTTGTGGTGACAAGCGCGACTGTTGATCGTGAGGTCCTGGGTTCGATCCCCAGGTCGGGCAAAGTGTAATTGGGTTTTTCAGTGTGGAATTCCTCAGTGGCAGCTCGGAGTTTGGATTTGTGCCCCATTGATGGCAATAGGCTCGCCCCCTATTACATGGGACTTAAACGTAACGGCAAAATGAAAGTGTTATTATACACCTCTGCCTAACCTTTCGGGGAATACAGACGTGATGTTATGTTTATGATTTTTTGTGATATAATTTTTTTACTTGACCTCTTTTTGGTGTTTTTACCACATTGAAGACGTACTTGAGTATTTTTTGCCATTAATGGGACTTAAGAAGTGATCTATACTGGCCTGCAAAAATAAGTATCACACTTTTAAAATTGCAATAACTTTTGAAGTACACAAGATATATTTTCGAAACAAAAAGGACTCAAAAAAGAGTTTAACTTTGTTACTATAGTTTCAAAGAAAGCTGATAAAAATTGCTATAAACCGTTTTTTATTTTAAATCTCTAACTTCTATAGTTTAGAAAAAAATTAAATTTTAAAAGTGTGATACTTATTTTTGCAGGCCAGTGTATGTTGGTTTTCATATGTAATTAAAGATGATGACCTATCGAAATTAACAGAAGTACATACATTGAATACTGATTTCATTGTAATTTGTGATATCAAAGGTCACTATTTTCCAGCTGATTGTAAGTTGTTTATTACTGATAAGTATGATATACAGTATTTATTACATCACAGGTGGTCAAAAAACATAATTTAACCATTTTTAAGATAGCACTTAAAGTATAAACAAACATTACTACATAGCATAATATCACGCCATGTATTCCCCGAAGGGATTCACCAGAGGTGTTTTAGTACACCCTCGTTTCGCCAGTTGTGTTTAAATCCCATGTAATAGGGAGCAAGCCTATTGCCACTAACTGGGCGCAAACCCAGATTCCGATCTGCTGCTAAGAAATTCGTAATGGAAAAACCCAATAACAGTTTGCCCGACCTGGGGATCGAACCCAGGACCCCATGCTCGGCAGTCGCGTTAGTTACTTACATTAATAAAATCCCATAATCCCCCAAGAAACAGAAGGTGCGTTTACATAGGTAGAGTAAATAGTCTAGTATAGCGGTAGAGTACTAAAATACCTTTACTATCCCAATTTAATAACCTACTTCACAATAATGTAATTAGTCTATAAAATAACTTACACTAGTCTAGTAATTTCCTTATGGATTTTTGAGTACTCCATCGGCTGTACTAGACTACTTACTTTCCAAAAGTAAACGCGCCCTAAAGTACAGTCAGACAGCAAAACATAACGCTAGACGGCGCGCGGGGCGTGGCAGACGAACAAATTACACCGCGACGAGAAGTAATTTACTAACGTAATTGCGCGCGCAGACGCCTAGTGACGGTGCTACACTCGATAGCGTTTTGATTTTTGTGGCCAGAGTATTCCTAGCTAAATATTTTTATTCTTATATTATCTTATATTGTATTATTCTTATATTTTGATCCTTATTTGTTTTCTATATCTATAGGTATACTAATATTATAAAGAGGAAAGATTTGTATTTTTGGACGTTTGTATTTTTGTATGTAACGAATAAACTTAAAAACTACTGGACCGATTTCAAAAATTATTTTACCGTTAGAAAGCTACATTATCACTGAGTAACATAGGCTACATGCGGAGCCGTGAGGACACAGCTAGTATTTTATAATTAAAACCACCGAGTCCGATTTTATTTTTTCCAAAAATCTTACTTTCTCTTTATTAAGATAAAAGACACCATATTTAAAAAAAAAAAATGCCACGGCGATTTTAATTATCAAAGAAATAAGGATCTTCCGGTCTTGTCACGTTATTGAAGCAAAGTGGCGATATAACCAGTATAGATTGATAAGGAGTTAAAAATAATTAATATTACTTGGACCACGTATCAATTGATAATGTACAAACGATTTGTTTATTGCAAATACCATGAAAGCCAAATGAATCCTAAATAACTTGCATGAAAGTACGATAACACTTAAGTATTAAAGTACAACGATAATGCTCATTTACATTGTGGAATTCGAAAGAGAATTTCAATCGACCGTCGTTTTAACAAAATAAAATTCAAAGAATCTCATAATGGTCGTCGAGCATGATTCTAACACCACACTGTTTATAATCTACTACTAAAACAATTATCTGCGCAATCAAAATTTTATTACTTTTATTGTAACTATAATATTTTCACTGACTGTACTTTATTGTACGCGTAATATTATGTCCGTATTCTGAAAATTCTCGAGTTTTTAAAAGATTTTTTAATTTTGAAACTCGTTGATGCATCATTTGTGATATTGGATTTTGTAGATAGTCTAGGATAGTAAAATTCTTAACTATGCTATGAGTTCTCTAGGGCCTGTAATCTATACTAATATTATAAAGCTGAAGAGTTTGTTTGTTTGTTTGAACGCGCTAATCTCAGGAACTACTGGTTGGAATTGAAAAAATATTTTTGTGTTGGATAGTCCATTTATCGAGAAAAGTTATAGGCTATATAAAATTACGCTACAACCAAAAGGAGCGGAGCATACATGAAACATTTTGCAAAAACGGGAAAAAAGTCCACCCGTGCGAAGCCGGGACGGGCCGCTAGTAAAGGTATAAATGGGAGCTTCTAAATGTAGTTTTGATAACTTCTAAAGTGGTGATTTTATTAATAAACATAACTAATATTGCCAAGTGTATGAAATTAGTTTAAAGTGTGCATTATCACAGCGACTTAGGCTTGATTTTACCAACGTCGGATAGCGTTTATCCAAGGAATAAGTCAGATCTATTGACAGCTTTTGTACAGAAATTCTGTCAAATCCTCTAACTTTATCCTTGGATAAACGCTACCTGTTGGTAAAATCGGGCCATAGTGATATCACTGAATATAATGTTGCGTGTGGTTTATTACTACAGACAAGGTTTTTACGATCTCGATTCTATTACCAATGCTTAATGAAGAAAGTTACTTATGTCAATAATTATAACCAACAAAGTTTCGTCTTTAAAATAATTATCAGTGTCTGTAACATTAATGTGACCACATCCGTGCCGCGTCGAGTAGCGTAACCGTAACGCATTTAAGATTGGACCTTTAAACATTCAGACGCCATTTAACTGGCGTGCTGATGATATAGTGTTAATAGCACTGTTAAATAGCGCAGTAAACTCGTTAGGTTATAGCAGGATATCTCGTCTTATAGAGTCATGATTACGACGCTAGATATATTCAGCACCAATAATATTATAAATTAATTTTTAATTTTAAAATATTGTTTAAATGTATATTGTTTCTTGTTTTATTTATTAACTAGCTGTGTCCTCACGGCTCCGCTCGCGTAAGAAGTTTTATTCCAGTAATAAATATAGGCTATGTTACTCAGTGATAAAGTAGCTTTCTAACGGTAAAAGAATTTTTGAAATCGGTCCAGTAGTTTTTAAGTTTATACGTTACATACAAAAATACAAATCTTTCCCCTTTATAATATTAGTATAGATGTTATGAAATTGTTTGACCTATAAACGTGACGCAGATCTAGTAGGTGTTATACTTGGTAGTTCTAGAATGCGGAATTACGATCAAATCGTTTTACAAAGGCTAAATATTTTTTACTATAAGATTAACTTTATTCCATTCAAAATCATCATCATTCCAGCCGTGCCTTAATATATAAGAGTCCATTCTAGTCTAATCAGAGGCTTCTAAATATTATATCAGTATTCAGATACCAAAAACAGCAAAAAAAAAAGAAAAAAGTAAAAAAAAAAAATGTTTACTCTTTACTAAACACTCGACGTTACCTTACGCGCGTACGCATACAAAGCCGTATTCACAGAATAAGGGCAGCCCACGCCTTTTCAATTTGTAGGCAATTTAGTTAGTGCGGCAGAATTATTTTGATGAGTGCCGTACTGGCGCATTGACGGTGTAGTTACTAGCGCCAGTAATAATTTACACTTTGTTTTACGGATTATTTATAAGTATTAGTTATTGGGAAAGTAAAGCTGGATCTCCTACGACGATAATTTTGTTAGAAATAGGCAACATGTTTTTCTAACACAATTGGGGCGTGGCCTAATTTACTGTGTTGTGATTGGTCCGAGTTTTCACTAGTTTGTTTTGTTAGAGTTTTGTTTGCAGGCGACCCGGCTTAAGAAGAAAGTGTTTTGTTAAGGATTTGTTTCTTGTAATTTGTATTAAATCTGTTGACCTTTATTAACGTGCAGTACAGTCAAGTTGGAAAATGATTGACTATAAAAATTAATGGGTACTTAATTATTTTTTATGTTTACCCTTCACTTGTTTGCGTTTGACCCTAGTCTCACCTGATGGTTACCGCAGACAGGGACTAAGATGGAGCACACGAATCCAAGGAACAGAGATATAGAGGGTTTTCCGTATAGGTACCCCTCTGGCTCTCACATACACACGACGGAACACAGTAAACTGCTTGGTGCCGAACTAAGCACATCATTATTCCGTTTATTAAGACTGATTTGTTAGTACTTAATCTAATTTTTACATCTTATTTTACTAGTCCTGAAGGTAACTCATAACTTATCCAACATAACTATAACTAAACATCTTAACTAAGCATCCTTTTCCTTAACTGTTAAACAAAAACTGACCATTTTACAACCAAGTTACTTACTGCGAACCCGTGCATTACTCACAAACTAATTATACTTAAGACAAAAAAACAAACAAATTTGGCATTCCAATTAAACAAGTGTCAATCATTTGCTAAAATGCGTATTATTATTTTGAAACAAGGTGTTATTTTGCAGATAATGACGGTTTCTATTTCATTTCGATATGATAATTAATTAATATCATTATCGTTGTTAATTTGGTTTTCCTCGAACATTGCAGTGTTTTTTGATAATCGTTAGCTTATTACCTAATAAATACCAAATTAATCAATTATTATTTTAAACAGTTTTAATTAGCTTCACTTTGTATATTTGTTTGTTTGATTCAAATCTTACGACAGATTTTTCAACTACTTCTGCTTAACCGATTCTTCTGAAACTTCGCACACAAATTCAATTCCCATGACAATACAACATTATAATAATTTCAACCATCAATCATCAAATCCTGATGCTGCAGGTACTGCAAGATAAAACCGTTTAATTTAAGTTTTTTTAAGGGATTATTTGATAGGTAATAGTTTTATAGTATTACATAATGATTACTACATTATTTATAGGTAACCAGTACTAATATTATAAAGCTGAAGAGTTTGTTTGTTTGAACGCGCTAATTTCAGGAACTACTGGTTGGAATTGAAAAAATATTTTTGAGTTGGATAGTCCATTTATCGAGGAAGGTTATTGGCTATATAACATCACGCTACGACCAATAGGAGCGGAGCATAAATGAAAAATGTTACAAAAACGGGAAAAATGTCCACTCGTGCGAAGCCGGGACGGGCCGCTAGTTATTTTTATAAAATGCAGGTATCCCTAATCGCTATATTATCGTTTAGGAAATTTGAACTCCACTAAAGAATTTTTCGAAATTTGTTTTAGCGATTAATTTTTAAGCTATGATTAGAATAAAAAACGAATGACGATATTGACCAATGATTTACAACATAAATAAGATAAAAAAACAGTCTGTACCTATATTTTTTATCAAAAAGACACCTCTAAATATGTAAATCGGAATTCAAACAAAAAAAGATGCAATAAATTACACCTCAATTAGTCAATCGACAGACAAAAAATTATAAAAAACCGGCCAAGTGCGAGTCGGACTCGCGTACGAAGGGTTCCGTACCATTATCTATAAAAACGGCCAAAAATCATGTCTGTTGTATGGGAGCCCCCTTTAATATATATTTTATTCTGTTTTTTTTGCATTTTTTGTTATAGCGGCAACAGAAATACATCATCTGTGAAAATTTCAACTGTCCAACTATCACGGTTCATGAGATACAGCCTGGTGACAGACGGACGGACAGCGGAGTCTTAGTAATAGGGTCCCGTTTTACCCTTTGGGTACGGAACCCTAAAAATAACACAAAAAACCACAAACTTTTCGATTTACACCATAGACCCAAAATACCTCTCCCATAACATCACCCTGGCTCAATAAAGTGTGTAGGCACGTTTCTCAGAATCCCGCGGTGGGTCCCGGGGGCCCTACGTCAATATTGACCCTCGACTGCATACTCCGTGTAATGTGTAGTAACGACAACAGTACACACACTTTTTTTTTTTATTCATGTTAGTGAATGTATTGGGCGAGCTACTGGTTTAGACTTTAGACGATAGTGTTTTAGTCTTATTTTCGTGTGGTTAGTGACTAACCTGGTGTCAGAGTTTATGTTGCCCATGGGCCTCTGACTTGGCTTCACATGCCTTGGAGAAAATATCTCTCAGGGGTGCCGGTTTCCTCACGATGTTTTCCTTCACTGTTTTTAAGAAAGTGATTATTATATAATACGCACATGAATCCGAAAAGTCAGATGTGCGTGCCTTGGGTTCGAACTATGACTTGGTAGTCCGACAGTCACAGTCTAGTGGCTATCAGTAATAGGCACTATCGTTTTAGTGTAAACGGTACTTATAATTTTTTTGTCACTGAACACAATTATCATCATCAATTAAATAATCAAATAAACTTTGTGTCAAATAAACATTTTTTTTATTTCAATCCGCATTCCTCTAATAAACACACCCTGCCTTTGCTGTCACAATAGGGTAAAAAATTAGCATTTTGTAAGAACGCGGACGCGTGCTTGCTTCAACTTTTCTCCTTGAATCAGGTTAAGCATGCTTCAGCATGCTTACACATGCTACAGAATGCTTTCGCACACACAATCGAAATGTTTCACCGGTAATTTGGATAAGTGTTTAAAACCATCCAGCGAATTAATGCTGATTAACATAATTAATTAATTCCTAATGAAGCTGAAGCATTGGACAGTTGTGGCTTCAAGCCCTAAAGGCGGATATACATTGAATCAGTTACTGACTTCAAATTTAAGACAGGTCAGTGCTAACTTTGTAGTGGCATCGTGCGCTGCCACGTCTAAGTTTGCCAGGCCCAAAAGTAGAAAAGCCGGACACAGATTCATATACATTTTTCCCGAAAGCATGACAAAATGGATATTAACAGAAAAAAAATTGATACTTTTATTTGTGTATTTATTACTTCATCTGTGTATTTATTCATTTGAGATTTACTCTACTCTTAATTATATGTTATTATGAATCATCGGCATATTTTGGCGGGGCGGGGTTGACCAAAGCCTAACTAAAGCCGGACAGGCCGGATATTTGTCTGGACACGACTGTAAACCTGGCAACCCTAGCCACGACTGACTATATACGTAAACAGTGTGAGTCAGTTCTCCGCCAGTACTGTCGTCAGTACTGGAGGGGCTCGTGGCTAATTACCAACCACGCAGATCATTACGATTTGCGAGGTTAAGCTGCGCTTGCCGCGGTCAGTCTGTGGATGGGTGACCATTTGTTACACATCGAGACCCCTCCGTGTCTCGGAGAGCACGTTAAACAGTCGGTCCTGGGTGTCAAACAGAATATTTATGACAGTCGTTACGGGTAGTCAGAAGCCTGAAAGTCTGACAACCGGTTTAACCTTAGAGTACCGGCATTGCCCAGTAACTGGGTTGCGGAGGTCTAATGGCAATCGCTTCGTGTAAAATACTGGTATTCAGTCGCATCTGGTTGGACTGGAAGCTGACCCCAACATAGTTGGGAAAAGGCTAGGCAGAAATACTGCTGTCAGTAGTTACTTGAATCTATGTAAATCAACCTTTATATCAAGTATACGGTTATCTGTGTATGTAACCTAGTTATTGAATATGTCCTGATATAATAATCGGCAACTTGGGAGAGGCCTATATCAGCAGTGGACTGTCATAGGCTGAGTTGATTGATTAATGATGATCCACTTCGAAAAGCCTTACAGGCCTACATGCTATATATAGTTCTTAGAAGATATTAGCAGTTCTTAGAACAAAAATGTTTTGTTTCTGTGCTAATGATTATAGATGGATAATTTAGAATCAATCAAAATCAAATCAATTTTCTTTATTTCGAGAAACCAATAGGTACAGGTGCTTATGAAAAGTCGAATTTAGATGCACGGTACCAATTAGTCGTTTCCTATGGAGAAGAGCCGGCAAGAAACTCCGTGGTTACTCTTTTAAAAATAATATCTTAATAATGAATTAATGAATAAAGTGTCAAACACAAAAATGATAAGAAGTCTTCTGACTTTTATAAAAAACCAGTTAACGCTAAAGACGTACGTGATGTTTCAAAATATTGTTGGATTTGTCAGGCCAGTGTTATTGGCAATTGCCTAGAACCCTTCTCATCAGAAGCCCGTGCCCAGTTGTGGGACAGTAATGGGCTGTTTATGACCCAAACCATTGAAGCTTACTGAAATACTAAATAATAATTAACATAGTGTGACCAAACGTGTCAGTTATTTCGGGTTTACCGACAAGATCGCCCTCCGATACTACCGATATAAACCGTGTTTATGCAAATGGCATCGATAAAATCCAGATCAAACAATCAAATTCTGAAAACAATGATAACAATCATTCGTATCCATTCATAATAATCAGTCGAATCTTATCTGAAGGTATAATTTTATTAATATCTTTTTAGTTTCAATGACAAAGTTTACGTCATATAAAACTTTTATTATTGGAAAGATATGATTTATTTATACAGGGTGAGTCAAACTAATGCCCTTTGGATTGACTCCGACTGACGCTTCTTTGCAAGTAGGACCAGGTAGGCTGGATCAGGGGCCTGATACAGAAAACGGCACTTCTGGACATGGCGCATATTGTTAAGAGGGTCCTCTCTCTGAGGCCCTGACCACCGGTAGCTTGGACCCTATTCCCGATGCCGGTGGGCTAATTTTTTTTTGGATATATTTAAAAATGTGATTTATATTATGAATGATCAATAAAACAAAAATATTAATGACTAGCTGTGTCCTCACGGATCCGCCCGTAGCCTATGTTACTCAGTGATAATGTAGCTTTCTAACGGCAAAAGAATTTTTGAAATCGGTCCAGTAGTTTTTAAGTTTATTCGTTACATACAAAAATCCAAAAATACAAATCTTTCCTCGTTATAATATTAGTATAGATATAGATGACGAAACAATTTCTGTGAAAGAACACGCAGCTGATACCAGAAAAATTCAGTGAAATAACATTTAAGAATCCAGGGTTCATTAATCTGAAGATATATTCCAAAACCTACATCAGCCGACCCTCATGACGAGACCATCCATCCATCACACACTCGACCATTCAACGAAAATGATTCACGGACTTAGACCAAGTATAAAAAAACTCCACTACCTGACCATAAGAGGGTCTGCGGTCACAAATTATATGGTGCTGTATTTATTTTACCTCCAACGCACAACATAATATACTTGCATAACTAGCAACCTGTAATTGTGGTCATTTTTAACATGGGGGATATGAATCACCCGGTTCAAGGATGTGTTTAACTTTACGGTTGATTTTTGCAATCTTTCATGCTTATTTGCGGAGTCGAATCTACAATTTGACGGCCTCTTTTCACCCTTTTGCTGAGACGGCCTCTGTTTTGGCATTTCTCTCTGGATCACGTCTTTTCTGCAGTTCGTTGTCGTCTACCCATCTTGCTACTGGACTTTAGGTTTTTACTTGACCTACTATCACATCTTACTAAGGCATTGAATCAGAATCTGCATATAAATTGATCGTTTGATTTCGACTGTCGGGATTAAGGGCAAACATTGCATAAATACGACTATTTGGTTCGTTTACAACAAATTAATATGCTCTAAAATTAATTTAATACATACCACTAATTCGCAGTTCGGCTGGCAGCAAAAGAGATTAATACAAATATTACTTTTTGGTCACAAACTATGTTTTATCAGAAAACAAGAATAATTACAGTAATTTTATTAAAAAGAGCAGTCATATAATATTTTAATTTTAATACTTTGTTTTAATTTTTATTCGTACGTTGACACTAATTCTCTTTCCCTTAACTAGCCAGGGATCATAAACCTAAAGCTATTTATATACCGCGTATTCATGTACACGGGTTCCTTATCGGATCGATTCCATATTAATACAAATATGTGGAGCAGCTTACTCCAGCTATGCGGTAATTGGAATGACATATTAAGTTGTACCCATTTCAACATAAAAAACTAAATTTAATTTCTCATTTTTTAATTCAAAAATTAAAAACAAAAGCGAACTTTTTCCTCCCAGTGATTGATGACAACTGGTGCGCTTACCTACTAACCAATTACCGGATTGGTGGACAAAAAACGTGTTTCTCATATAATACGTAGGTGTTAATGTGTTCTGGGTTCTGTATAAATATGGTATGATATTAAGTAATTTTGCGGAATAAGGCCACGTTGTCTTGTCGTTGATAATTTTGAGAGAGACATATTGGATTGATAAACGTAAGGTCAGGTGAGGGAAGTAAATCATGGGTAAAATGCATTATGATTGTAAATGGAAGCCGTTTTGACATATCATTTATTGTTTTAACATGATATCAATGAGAAACACGACTCTGGGATTTTTGAAAACGCGATTAAGTAGATTACAAATGGTAATCTTTATTTTATTGAAAAACTGATCTATATTACGAATTTACAAAAAATTACGTCGGCCAGCGTCAATTTTGTTTTATCAAATTATTTTGATTGAGTGCCAAATTAGCGTCACGCTCTCTCATATAGGTTATCAAAAGAGAGACTTTATTTTCAGCAATTCGAAAAAATCTGATTCTTACAAAATATTACGTAATATCTACTAAGATAGTAAGTTCTGGTATAATACAAAGTAAACTTAACACTTTGTATCAGTCAAGTTACAAAATGAAGAAAAATGGCGACTGTTAATGTGAGAGCATAAAAAAATGTTGAACATCGAAGCACAAACACGGTATAATAAGTATGAAGTGTCGGCGAAACAAATTATAATTCTGTATCGCAACTAAGGAACTCTAAATGTGTTTTAATATCACCAACACGGGTGTGCAAGGCATAAGAATTAGCGGTGTGAGAATTTAAAAAATCTTTCTCCTTTTTCTAACTTGTTCTTTCTAGTTTTATCCCAACACATGTGTTGGGATCAGCTTCCAGTCTAACCAGATGCGGCTGAATACCAGTATTTTCACGGAGCGACTGCCAACTGCGACTGCGACTGCTAAAATTAAGTCAGTCGTCAGAGTTTCGGGCTTCTGACTACCCGTAAAGACTGTCATAGGTATTAGTATGAGAACTGGGAACGACTGTTTAACGAGCTCTCCGAGGCACGGCCTGACTTATTGGACATCATTTTCTCTTTGGTATTAATAATTAATTGAGCTTAATAAAGCATCTGAACAGATTAGATGGCCATCGGATGGATATCGTGAAACTAGAGACTAGAGACTAGTCTGAAATGGCAGTTTTGTTTTATGTAGATAACTTCATATGTAAAAAACATCTAGTCGATAGCAATAGTAAGTACCGAATCACTGAGAAAAACGCCCGAGACATACAGACTGGCATCGTCTCACCATAAGGGTTCCGTTTTAACCGTTTAGGTACAGAGCCCTACAAAATCTGATTTTATAGGGCGTTGTTATCGAAATGCTATGTTGAAGTGAACGATCCTGCCCATCCTTTTCATAGTTAAGACAAGTTAAGCCTCTTTTGACACACTCGAAAAGATTTACACTCGCACGTAGTCTGGAGATAGCGGTTGAATGATTGATCATCGATATGTTTTTTTGTTCACATCCGGTTTTATATACAGCGTGAAAAATCTGTACACACTTATTGTTTACACCCTGTATACGAGGAACTGTCTGATATCGAAGCAATCAGAGGGTGCATTAAAGAGCCTCCACGAGTGACGATATTTAGCGTACGGCGCACACTAGGCAGTCAGCCCCGCTAACAACCTAACTGACTTGTTCTGCCTAGCCTTTTTCCAACTATGTTGGGGTTAGCTTCCAGTCTAACCAGATGCGGCTGAATATCGACATTACCCTGTAACTGGGTTGCGAAGATCTGATGGCAGTCGCTCCGTGTAAAATACTGGTATTCAGCCACATCTGGTTAGACTGGAAGCTGACCCCAACATCGTTGGGAAAAGGCTAGGCAGAATATAATGCCCCAAATTGAAGCTACAATTCACTTCTTTCATAACTTAATTTCCTTTTCTCCCTCTAGTGCTCGTACACATTACAACCGCTTCAGTCTATAACAGACACCACATCCATACGCAAGTGTAAAAAGCTCGTTAATCCAAAACGACGAGACTCTAATTGTGTACGCATATCAAGTTCCAATTAGATCTTGGATATAATGACACAAAATACAGGTACTAACACGGGGACTCACGGGGAATCGCGGAGTACTCACAAATTGAGTGTGCGAAAGGGATGGAGTGTAGAAATGTGGTGGAGAGAGACAAGGATGCAAGTGATGTAGTATTAAGGGTAGTGATAGGTTGTAGAAAAACTAGCTTTTGATACAGTTAGGTTTTGAATTTGTTTTGAACGTGTTTGTTGTTTAGTTTTATAATATATGGTAAGATGTTACTATCGCATCTGGGCGGGTCATTTAAATGGATGATTGTTGATTTAAGCTGGTTTTCACCAACATAAATTCTCTGGTTAAACAACCGTTTTGCGAAAAATGTATTATAATTTTAAGTAAACGGTTGTTCAAGCAGAGTATTAGTGTTGGTGAACACCAGCCTTATTATATTGTAAGGTTAACTTTTTAAGAATGCTCCTCTTAAGTCTAAAATGTACCACTAATGAAAACAAGCTTAAGTTCTTGATCCGATCACGTAACAAACTGAGAACCTACTTTTTTGGAAGACGGTTAAAAAGGCCACCAAATTGTTGCAGATATTTTCACAAAACAGATCAGGCACAAAATATTACCTCATTACGGTAATTAAAATTCCATATCTAGTGCAATAAAAATCCAACCAAGTCCCGTAGTTACTTATTTAATTGTAAATAATACAAAGTTCCCTTAGCATACGCCTTAAGCTACGCTCAGAAATTCGTAGGTGCCAAGTGTACACCATAAAAATCGCAACATAATACCAACTGCTAAAATCCTCTATTTTAGTACCTGTTAGAATATTCCTGCAATTTGCTTACACGAATCTGTTTGCAAAACCCTTTAAACTGGCCATTTTATGGAGAACAAGGTGACAGACAGACAAACATGACTACATGCTTGTTTTCACCTGCTTTGAATTTGGAACACAAGTTTATTAGATCGGATGTGACGTATTTATAGACGGACTAAACCTCTTTGGTGGTTGGTCATTTGCTATCTAATTAGGTATTTTATATTGAAGTTAATTTATGATTAGAATTGGAGCTATAAATTAGTTTTTGGAGAATATTTTTATTTTACGATAAAATGTTTTTTTTTTCGGGTCCTGTCATGGATTCCGCAGCTTATTTTTTTTTTGCCAATAACCCAGAATGCAATGGGAGTATCAAGCTTGTTTATTCCACAATATCTTCTAGAACACTGTATTAAACAACAGATAGCATGTTCTGCGTAGCCTTATCCCAATTATGTTGGGGTCAGCTTCCAGTAAATGATAAATTATTTTTGATGCCGATATCCTAAGGTTAGACCGGTTGTCAGACTTCTAACTACCTGTAATGACTGTCGTAGGCAGGTATGATACCCGGGACCAACTGTTTAACGTGCTCTCCGAGGCACAGGGTAATCTCGATGTGTAACGACCGGTCACCCATCCACAGACTGACCGCGGCAAGCGCAGCTTAACCTCGCAAATCGTATGATCCGCACGGTTGTTAACTAGCCACGAGCCCCTCAAATATAACTTAATAATACAACTGTAACCGTAGGTACCCAGTTCATATTCACGGCAGCCACGGAATGATGCGACTAGTCTTGTGTAATTCGCGAACGAACTAGTTCGTAAGAGCGCTCCCACAGATGAACTACGCAAACTAGTTCCGTCATTCCCCGCTCCATAGTTCGTTAGTTCGTGACCGATATAAAAATGTTGATTATTAAAAGTACAATAATATCAGGGAATGTCTTTAAACAAAAAAAAAAGCAGCAAATTTTTTTGATACAGGACAAATAGAAAGTCTGAGAAGAGCGTCTAAAAAAAAGGTCGTCCAGCTATCGCTCGGGAATGAATCAAAAAGAAGCAGGGAATTGATTCGAGCTGGGAGCTGACTGACGAACTAGAAGAGCGAATTAGTTCGTTTAGGAGCGGCGAACTAAAGTGAGCGATCTCCGTCGCGAACTTCTATGCGCAAGACTAGATGCGACGATAATTCTTTTCAGCACCGCACTCTGGCAATAGGCCTAGAACACACTAGGTGAAGATGATTTAATCGGCGCCCGAGTGTGTAGCACGCCAAACATCCGAAGTATCGATGTCGGGTATGCCGATCATTCTTCGCGTAATACTTGGCTGCCTCCCGCTATTCTCAACTTTGACATTATAAGCGTGTTCAACACTAGTATTGTACTGTGGATACCACTGTGTATTTAAGATAAGCATGTAGCTAGTAAAAAAGATTTGCGCAAAATAGGAAAGAATCGCGCAAAATGGAAAAAAAAATGCGCAAAATAGAAAAGATTTCCGTAAAACACGGATGAATGGTGCAAACCAGAGAAGAATGGCGTAAAATGGAGTAAGCACATGCATTGTATCGACAAAAGCTGTGAATGATAATGACGACGATGATGACACAGCAGTGTCGGTTTTAGTACTTAATTAGAAATACCCTCTACATATTCTCAAATGTTGGGCAATTCACCAAACCATAGAATGTAATTAAACAGTCACAATGAACAGTCTGGACAATAAAGTCGAATAGTGTAAGTTGCATTGGAATCTACAAAATCCCAAACAAACACAAACTGTTTTATCTGAAAAGTTAATCTGATAATTATTGGCAGCTTGATTAATTAATGTGCAGCCATTTCTTACTTAGTGATGATTATTAAACAATTTGACTTACTCGATGACGTATAAATCAAAATCAATTTCACGCTTATCAAGTTTCTTACACAGTTATTTATTACCCGACTGAGCGACAGCAAAGGTAGGGTTATGTCCTTTTTTTTCTATTCGACTGCTTGTAGATGGTCTTGCGGACGGCTTTTACGTAAGGGAACGTACCCATACTACGTGACCCGTTCAGGGGGGGGTCTTCAAAATACCACGCTTGGTCACAGGGAAACCTGTCGTTCTGTGTGGATCAGAGTGTTGGGCCGTGAAGAAGACGGATGAAAGAAGATTACACGTAGCGGAGATGAGAATGTTGAGATGGATGTGTGGAGTGACGCGAATGGATAAAGTAAGAAATAAGTATATTAGAGGGAGTTTGAAAATGGCACCAGTGACAGAAAAGTTGAAAGGAAAGCGTTTGTCTTGGTATGGGCATGTGATGAGGAGGGATGAAACACATGTGACTAAGAGAGTGATGAATATGAAGGTTGATGGATGGAGGGGGAGAGGGAGACCTAAGAAAAGATGGATGGATTGTGTGAGGATTTGAAAGATAAGGGAGTAAATGATAATGAGACGGCTGACATGGAAGAGTGGAAGAGAAAAACATATTGCGCCGACCCCAAGTAACTTGGGACCAGGGCAGGAAGATGATGATGATGGTCACAGGGAAACTTGGTCATATTCTAAAGGTGGTCACCGAGGGGGGGAGGGAGCTAAAAAATATTAACAAATGGGTCACGTAGTATGGGTACGTTCCCTAACCGGGTTATTGGCGAGACCTGAAGGTTCTCCAACCAGTAGTGTTGTTTTTAAACGGGATTTTAAATAGCTTCACCTCGTATATTTGTTTGTTTGATTCAAATCTTGCGATCGGTTTTTCAACTACTTCTGTTCAACAGATTCTTCTGAAACTTCGCACACACATTCAATTCCCATGACAATAGAAGATTGTATTATTTTCAACCTTCAATCCTCAAATCCTGATGCTACAGGGTTACTGCAAGATAAAACCGTTTACCTGAAAAGTTTTTTAAAGGGATTTTTTCTAATTCTTTCTATCTCTCTCACTATTCTATCTCTCTCCTCTCTCTCTTTCTATCCAAAAACAGTTTAGATTCTTTATACACGGAATTCTAAATGGTCAGTCATCTTTTAATTCAAAACCTAATTTATCGGTACATTAACTTTATTATTAAATCTTGCATAACTCTCCTCCTTAACATAATATAATAGTGTTATTATAATATGCATTAACCTGATAACATCGTGTTTGATACCGTTAAGCTCAATTAAATTGATTTAAACATAATATTCTAACAATAAATTATGGTTTAATAATTTATTGCTTTATTATAAACTACTAGCGGTCCGTCCCAGCTTCGCACGTGTGGACATTTTTCCCGTTTTTGCAACATTTTTCATTTATGCTCCGCCCCTATTGGTCGTAGCGTGATGTTATATAGCCTATAACCTTCCTCGATAAATGGACTATCCAACACAAAAACAATTTTTCAATTCCAACCAGTAGTTCCTGAGATTAGCGCGCTCAAACAAACAAACAAACTCTTCAGCTTTATAATATTAGTATAGATTCTTTGTATTTAAATCACAGATGATCTGGTTGTATTATAATATTGGATAATCTGCGGATTCCAATTTTATAGTACTGTTAAATGGACAGTTAACATAATCATTAATCAGTACATATGATTAAACTAAGCGTCCAAATCCATATTTACCTATTTTTGGAATAAGTTGAATGAATTTTGATTCGGTTTTCACCACAGAATTAGCATTTTTATTGAGAGGGCTTATCATTCATCAATTCTTAACCGTTAAGCTCCTCGCTACTTTAGTTTAGACGGTAAATATTTTAATAGGTACATAATATGTTCCATAATATCCAAAACCAAAAACACCATCTCAAAATGACAAGATTTCCCAAAACGGATCACAACTAAAACTTATTTTATTCGATTCCCAACACTAAATTTGAAACCTAAGGCCCAAAATAGGCAGTAAACTCAAAAACACTATAACAATTCAATATTTTTTATTGTAAGTCATTTCATTATACTCTTTATACTGGTTTCGACGGCAGGGTCGTGGCGAACTGATCAGATTAGGACCTGTAACCGGTTTCTCGAAAACATCCCGAAGAAAAAATAACGAAAAAAACAACACTAATAACAACAAATAACGAGGTAAGACTAGTGATGGACGGGCGTCGATATGCACGTGAGAAAAGTTATCGATAAAACCGAGTTTGTGACGTCAGGTGAGATTATGTTGGTATGATTGATGGTAATGTGCCGTTATCGTTCGCGATGAGAGACAAGATATAGTACGTCAAGTAGACGTGTTTGAGACATCTTTATGTTTGTATGTTACAATGGATGTTAACCAGTATTAAATTGAAGTGTGACGTGCGAGTATTAATCTTGTAGACAAGTTGAAAGACGTACATTGGCACTGTCATTAAATTGTTAGTAAAACCGTTTATGTGATAGACAGGTATGTTTAAGTTTTCTTCCATTCTATACATTTCATTATTCAAATATGATACATAGCTACATGAATCGCAACCTGATTTACAATCCCCATTAGGTCACGGTAAAAACGATAAACACCAAATCAATCGATCATTAAATGATTATCGATAAACCCATCCCTAAATAGGTGGGGCAAGATGAAATTATACGAAAATATTGTAACGATAGTGACAGATGATTATAAGCTGGCGATAAAACATACATAATTCCATGTTAATGGCCCCTGGCGAGGTACAGCATTAAGTCTACGTAATTCCCGCCTTATAGTTGGTACGAAATCAATTTCACATCACTAGAGCGAACGATTTATGGATAAGATCGATTATCGTGTACATGGAAGGGTTTTTGGGTGTAATATGGGTTTATTTATGGAGTTTGATGGTTGAGGAAAAAGTTGGAGGAAGTGTGTAATGAAGGCAATTTAATAGTTAAGAAAGGAAGGACTTTTTTGTTAGACTGAAAAAAAACTTTGTTAATTTCTCCAGAAGTTTCCCGAGTTTCCCGTAGAAGAAAAATGCAAGTAGAACCAGGCAAGCTGAATGAAAAGCAGTGTTAATAGCTCTAACTGTTGAAAGTTCCATGCATGAGGATCCGAGTTTGATCCCGGCTCGCACCTCTGACCTTTCCAGTTCTCGTGCGCATCATAATTTGAAATTATCACTTGCTTTATACATGAAGGAAATCACCGTGAGGAAATCTGGTAAGTCTCCAGAAAGTTCTCGATGGCGTGTGGTACGTTAAACTACACCAGACCAGCGTGGTGGACTAAGTCAAACCCCTCAAATTCTGAGAAGAGGTCCATGTCCAGCAGTGGGACAGTACATACATACAATCACTCCTTTTTCCCATTGGGGTATACACCCATATTCTAAGACGTTCCTCCAAAACTTACTTGACTCGACTCCACCTCGACTCAGCCTTTCTCACTACTATCGGTAGTTATAGTTCACATAAACGTCCTCGACTCGAGATTTTTCCTCAGTCGAGGTAAGGAATCATCTATCACACTCAAGGTACCTCGGAACCTACCTTAAGGAAGGAAGCGTCAAAGTTTATGTAACAAAAATGAATTTTGAAGACTTTATTGAATATGCTTACGATAATCCTTACAACTATTTATCGCGGCGTTATTTTTGCGATGCAGATAATTCTAATTATGACGTAATGACTCCGTCGAGGAACCTCAAAGCTCACTCGAAATTACGACTAAGAATACAATTTTGAAGGTGTTTTCGAGGCCGTTCTGAGTCGAGTATGAGCCGAGTAAGTTTTGGAGGAATGTCTTAGAATATGGGTGTTTAGACTATAGATTTCCACCTGCTACAATTCTGACACACCCTTTTCGCTTGATCTACATTCATTAATTCGTAGTGGGTCAGTAATAGGCCAATTATGTTTAAGATGGATATATTCTTGTATCTAACACTCTTTTCTCCACCATAGTAACATTATTTACTGATTCATCTGGATCTTCCGACCTTTTAATCGTTGATTTAAAAGCAAAGCTGTATTTAGCCGTTGGGATTTAAAAGCAAAGCTGTATTTAGCCGTTGGGATTTTATCGACGCTTAACAAGAAATCAAGTTGTGTCAAAATCAAAAGTGTTTTTACTAATAAGAATAAAAAAACCTCTGTTTCAACCTATCAAGACTATTTAGTTCTCATCGTAAATCATGGTCAACGAACATTTAATAATATATAACTAATTATATACTGATTTATGGACTTTAATAGTTTGGTGATACAACTGTAATCTTTACATAGTATAAAACAAAGTCGCTCGCGCTGTCTGTCTGTCCCTATGTATTCTTAGATCTTTAAAACTATGGAACGGATTTTGATGCGGTTTTTTTTAATAGATAGAGTGATTCAAGAGGAAGGTTTATATGCCCCACATTAGTATCTTCATTGCACCCGTGCGAAGCCGGGTCGCTAGTTAAATCTATAAACTGCCTCATTGGTCTAGTGGTGGCAAGCGCGACTACTGATTGCGAGGTCCTGGGTTCGATCCCCAGGTCGGGCAGTGTTATTGGGTTTTTCATTAGTAATGTTTCAGTAGCAGCCCAGAGTCTGGTTTTGTGCCCGATTAATGGCAATAGGCTCGCCATATTACATGGGACTTAAACATAACTGGAGAAATGAGGGTGTTACTATACACCTCTGCCCAATCCTTCGGGGTATACGGGCGTGATGTTATGGTTTGTAAATCTATAAATAGTATACCAGCTAGGGTTGGTAACGTATTGGGAATCTAGGAAGGCACGTCTATTTGATAAACTTAGGCCAGGGATGCACAGACTTGTAAAGAACTAGCTGTGTCCTCACGGCTCCACCCGCGTAATAAGTTTTATTCCAGTAATAAATATAGCCCATGTTACTCAGTGATGATGTAGCTTTCTAACGGCAAAAGAATTTATGAAATCGGTCCAGCAGTTTTTAAGTTTATTAGTTACATACAAAAATACAAATCTTTCCTCTTTATAATATTAGTATAGAGGGGCACACTCGGGCACATTATGAGTCAAAAGCTGGCCGCTACAAAGAAAAATAACTAGGTAAACCTTTTAAAAGAATTGAAATAGGTACCTTCTTTTTATAAATTACAATATTTATTTTGATTTGTCAACATTTTTTTTTATTTTTTTAATGTTGGCGGCCCACAGGCTTGCTACAGCGGGCCGCATGCAGCTCACGGCCCGCGGTCTGTGCATCGTTGGCTTAGGCGCATCACAAACGTACTATGCGTATAGGTATGAGACATGTCTCCTACAGCCACGAAACCGACATTTTACAGATTCTGTAATCCTACTTCTATAACAAGCTGTTTGCTAGTATAATTCTAAGTGAGAAGGAAATAAGATTAAAAATAGTTTACTCACCAAAAACGGGACTTAGATCCGACTTTACCGATAGTTTACCGGGGTAAGGCTCGCCGGACTTCTCCTGAAAACAATTACAATAACACTTTAAACTTCCATCATTGTAACATACATACATCTTAACATAGCATAAAACAAAGTCGTTCCCGCTGTCTGTACACTTAGATCTTTTAAACTACGCAACGGATTTTAATGCAGTTTTCAGCAATAGATAGAGTGATTCAAGAGGAAGGTTTATATGCCCCACTTTAGTATCTACATTGCACCCGTGCGAAGTCGGAGCGGGTTGCTAGTAACATAAACGGTGTAAAAAGACCCTTAACGAAGCCCAAAGGCACTTATTCTCCACGTCATTGCGATCGTTTTTTTGTACTGGACTATGCCTGGGAACCTTCTAGTTACGGAGATATTGGAGGTCAAAGTTCCAACTTTTTCACAACTTTTTTTTAAAATACTAGTTTTGAAGGTTGCAAATGTACTTGAAATACCTCCATTACCCGTTTACTACTCATTGCATCTATCAGCACAGTGTTTTGAGTGCGTTACAATTAGCTTTACAGTAAAACGAAATTTTACACCCAAAAAAAAAATCGTTTCCCAGTGATAATTTTTGCGTAGGGTTACTTAGGTTGATGTACTGAATGCATGGTTGACGGCTTGGTGAAGGGTCTTTTTACACCTTGTATATCTTTACATAGTATAAAACAAAGTCGCTCCCGCTGTCTGTACGCTTAGATCTTTTAAACTACGCAACGGATTTTAGTGCAGTTTTCAGCAATAGATAGTGATTCAAGAGGAAGGTTTATATACCCCACTTTAGTATCTACATTGCACCCGTGCGAAGCCGGGGCGGGTTGCTAGTAACATATATAAACCATAATTAGACCATTACTGTCCCACTGCTGGGCACGGGCCTCTTCTCAGAATGAGAAGGTTTTAGGCCTTAGTCCACCACGCTGGCCTGGTGCGGGTCGACAGACTACACACCATCGAGAACTTTACGGAGTCCTCTCAGGTGTGCAGGTTTCCTCACGATGTTTTTCGTTCACCGTTAACGCAAGTGATAATCAAATTCTGATCCGCACATGACTTAAAAAGTCAGAGGTATGGTCCGGGATCGAACTGTGATCTTCCTGCATGGAAGGCTAGCGTTCAACCGCTAGGCTATCATTGCTTAGAATACATAGTACTTTTTTTATTTCTTTTTATTCTCGACTTGGTCGCGTTTGGCCCTAGTCTCACCTGATGGTAAGCGCAGACAGGGTCTAAGATGGAGCACGCGAATACAAGGAACAGAGATATAGAGGGATTCCCCTATACCCCTCTGGCTCTCACATACACACGACGGAACACAGTAAACTGCTTGGCGCCGGACTTTAATGTGGGGGTGGTAGCTAGCCAGGCGGACCGTATAGATCCTACCACCAAGCAACTAAATTGTTTGTTAAAATTAAAACAAGTATTGTTTTCTTCTCCACTTTCTAGAGAATTATGTCTCAAGCTATATATTCACTTGTAATCAATGTTTTAGATACAAGTTATCAATTACTGTTTCTGAAACATTACGTAAATGTTTCTATATACAAGGTTAGTCGGAAAGGGGGTAGGTACTAAGCCGCGGGCCATTTACAGTATCACTGATGACTATTTTAAAGCAAGTGTTAAAATTTAAAAATACGATAATTTTTATTTGCATGCAAAAAGATTTTTATATTCGTTTTTTCAAAAATAAAACTTACCTGCTTTAGTTATGAATTCAGAAAATTAATTTTCTAATCCGTGACCCCAAATATATCCTAAATTCTAAAAACAGCTGATCATAGCCATGGACAGATAGATTTTAGCATTTTTTTTACGAAATCTTTGAAAAGCTATTTCTCTTAAACTATCGAGTTTTGGGGAAAGTTGTAGAACAAAAGTTATCCCTTATTATGGTTACTTTATCACCCTTTCGGCTTAGTACCCCCTTTCCGACTAACCTTGTATATACAATGGGCGCCTTTGTCTTCAAAAACTGTCAGTAAGTAGTTTACCGCAACATGTTACAGAAACAGGTTGACTCTTGTTTCGGAAGCTATTCATAAACAAATGTTTACTAGAGTTTACATGGATTTAAGATCCCAATTATGTAAAGACGACGGCAGCTTAGCTTTAAAATTTTGTCTATACAAAAAGTATACTTGTTTATTATTCTTGTGGCCATACACCATAATTAATCCAACCGTAAAATCATACTACAGACTTAAGCAGAATTATCAAAATTATTACCAAAAAAAAAAAAAAATAACATCACGCCTGTATTCCCCGACGGGTTGGGCGGAGGTGTATAGTAACACCCTCATTTCGCTGTTATGTTTAAGTCCTATGTAAAAAGCGGCGAGCCTATGTCCATCAATCGGGCACAAATCGAAACTCAGGGATGCTACTGAGGAATTCCACACGGAAATACCCAATAACACTTTGCCCGACCTGGGGATCGAACCCAGGACCTCACCGATCAGCAGTCGCGCTTGCCACCACGAGGCAGTTGGACCAATTAAATATGTACTTATAAAAATCCTACAAACATTATGACCACAAAAAACTAGTTTTAAGATAATCAAAATGGATTAGATCCAACCATGTGATCGTATCCCACGTTTCCCCCATAAAACAGAAGGTATTTCCGCTTGTATTAGTTGGAATGCCATGATATCCTCCATCTTCACCGTTTGGAAGCCAATAGACCGTTTAAATCACTACACCTTAAGTTATTGGTGGCGTATTCTGGAAGTACGAGATATGGCCAAGTTATCGAGTGATAGATATATGAATGGAACGTTACATAGGGTATTTATTTTCTATACTAATATTACAAAGAGGAAAGATTTGTATTTTTGTATGTAACGAATAAACTTAAAAACTCCTGGACCGATTTCAAAAATTATTTTACAGTTAATAAGCTACATTATCACTGAGTAACATAAGCTATGTTTATTACTGGAATAAAACTTCTTACGCGGGCGGAGCCGTGAGAACACAGCTAGTAATTAATAAAACGGTACCGATTTTTAGGATTCATCTGTATCGTGGGTACAGCTCACAAACACAAATCTACCATGCACAAAAACCCAGGAGGCTCGGTATTAAACTTTATGCCATATAAATATTATTGTTGGGTGCGAAGATCGAACCCAATGACCCTTAGCTCACACAGCCATCAATTATGGTTGTCATCATTTGGTTTTAAATATTTCTAACAATTTTTTTTTTGTATATAAAGAAAATTGGTTGGCTACAATGTATTTTTATGGACCACAAAATAAATATTTCAATCGACATCGAAATTTCAGAATTATCAATAAAACCAGTTCTACTTACTCCAAATATCGCTCGATCAACAGAATAGTGTCCATCCAATAAGTTTATCTGTTAACGGGGGGTCGTAATTGGATAAGTCGGAATCAGTTTACCCCACTCGTACGTGTTTACCCCAAATCAAGGGTAATAGATTTCCCCAATTCCCCGGTAATTTTTACGTGAGATTACACATGTTTGTGTTCAACTATTTATCTATTTGACGCAAGAGGAGAATGATTGTTTAATGTTGAAGGGATTTAAGAGTGAATGTAGTATTGATTTCATTCATTCTTGTTCAGTGGGGACGATGAATGGAACTAGAATTATTATTGACAGATTTTATTGAATGTTATGTTCAATTATTGCTGTGTTGTTTTCTAAAACGTTTGACTGTCTTGTTGGTTTAGTAGTTGCAAGTGCGACTGCTGAGCATGGGGTCCTGGGTTCGATCCCCAGGTCGGGCAAAGTGTTATTGGGTTTTTCCATTAGGAATTTCTTAGTAGCAGCCCGGAGTCTGGATTTGGGCCCAGTTAATGGCAATAGCCTGGCCCCCTATTACATGGGACTTAAACATAACGTGCGAAACGAGGGTGTACCAAAATCACCTCTGGTGATCCCTTTGGGGAATACAAGGTGTGATGTTATGTAGTTTTCTAAGTTTGAACTTAACTACACAGAAATGATCAATGTTCAAAAATTACTCCAACATGCATCACCAGTCTTAGGCCTGGACTCCACCAAAGCGGACATGTGCGGAGAGGAGAGGAGATGTGTCGTAAACAACCACTAAGATTTTGTTATTTACATATCTCTAAATAACGGAATCCTATTGGTTGTTTACGACACATCTCCGCTTTGGTGAAGTCCGGGTCTAAAGCAGTCCACTGTTTGACAAAGGCCAAAGTGCACACCACTGAGTTGGATCCTCGGTTACTCTTATCCAGCTACTCGAGTTCCTTGAAGAATTCTGTTTTTTTTTTTGGAATGGACTGTCACTAAGATTTATCAAGCATCTATCGTCTTCAGATAAGAATCAATGTAACTTAGGATAAGTCTAAGCATATCTAGACGTGGAGTACAATCTACCGGACTTGCAATAGCGAATCCTGGACATAGGTCCTCGGAGGATTACCGTGGTGTTTATAGATGGTGTAAACGAAATCATGTAATTTCTTTAAACCTCGTGATGTACTGCTGACATAGATTAACCCAGAATTTAATTTACACCCTTTAGATGGTAATAATCCAACATAACCCTCTGCCTTCCCCAGCTTGGATGTATACACGAAAAGTTACATAACATTATAACATAATTAAACCATTACTGTCCCACTGCTGGGCACAGGACTTCTCAGAATGAGATGGGTTTAGGCCTTAGTCCACCACGCTGGCCTGCAGGTTGGCAGACTACACACACTCACACAATATCAGGTGTGCAGGTTTCCTCACGATGATTTTCCTTCACCGTTAACGCAAGTGATAACCAAATTCTGATCCACACATGAATTCTAAAAGTCAGAGGTACGGGCCTAGATCGATCTCAGACCCTCCATGAGGACTTAACCAAGTAAAAAAAAAACGTTGCATACAATATACTGAATAAAGACTAATAAGCCAAACGGCATACCGTCGCTGGGAAGTGAAAAGTGTGAAAACCTCGTAAAGCACAAATTTATTTTTATTTTTTGATATTAATTTGTTGGGTAATTTGTTTGAGGGGCTCGTGGCTAAATAACAACCGCGCCGATCGTACGATTTGTGAGGTTAAGCTGCGCTTGCAGCGGTCAGTCCGTGGATGGGTGACCATTTGTTACACATCGAGACCCCTCCGTGCCTCGGAGAGCACGTTAAGCCGTCGGTCCCGGGTGTCATACGTATACCTATGACAGTCGTTACGGGCAGTCAGAAGCCCGAAAGTCTGACAAACGGTTTAACCTTAGGATATCGGCATTGCCCATATACTGGGTTGCGGAGGTCTGATGGCAGTCGCTCCGTGTAAAATACTGGTATTCAGCCGCATCTGGTTAGACTGGAAGCTGACCCCAAGATAATTGGGAAAAGGCTAAGAGGAAGATTAATTTGTTGGGTAAAACATCTTGTTATGCATATTTAAAACGAAAGTGCACAGCTCTAACATGAAATAGATTGATGAATAGATAATAAAACAGAAGAACCTTACATCTACACTTCATACTATTTTTTTAACAGGCAGTTATTATCTCCTCTTGTAAAATTACGTTCATTGCAAGTACGAGGTTTTCACTGCGCAGCGACGATACGCTGCACCGACAAGACAAGTATCACGAATTGTGTATAACAGATACGACAAAATCTGTGACAAAAATTCTAAACTGCAAACTAGTTTTACAGTACAAAATAAAATGCCCAATATTATTCCAGGTACAAGCTAATATAATTTAGGAAATAAATGGCTACCTACTCGTTGTCTGCCACTGTTGGTATAATACCGAAGAATGTTAGTTAAAATATTTCAGTGAACATTTTACGCGCCTCCCTTGTTCCGGCATTTTATAATAAAACGATGTTATATTTTTAGTTATGGAATTATATTATACTAGCAACCCGCCCCGGCTTCGTGCGGGTGCAATGTAGATACTATTGTGGCATATAAACCTTCCTCTTGAATCAATCTATCTATTGCTAAAAACTGCATTAAAATCCGTTGCGAAGTTTAAAAGATCTAAGCGTACAGGCAGCGGGAGCGATTTTGTTTTATACTTAAAGATTATACTATCAGTACAGTCGATAGCTGCATAGTACCTAGATATGTTTAACGGGGAAGGAAAAACATCAGGAACCCTGCACACCTGAGAGGGTTCTATAAAGTTCTCGATGGTGTGTAGTCTGCCAACCCGCACCAGGCCAGGGTGGTGAACTAAGCCGTAAACCCTTCTCATTCTGAGAAGAGGCCCGTGCCCAGCAGTGAGACAGGTATGGGTTAATTATGTTATTATGGTTTCCATCAAAAATAGACAGCCAGGACTCTTTCCTAAGAGCCTCTACGTACGTCCAGTGCACCCTGGGCAGTCAGCCCCGCTACCAACCTTGCTGATTGGATAATCTTCTCACCATGGCATGAGGTATTTTCACATAGCTCATGTCGACACAAGAGAAGATGCAGAAGGCGACTAATGGCCAATTCCCATAATTTACGAAGCGTTATTGTTTAAAATTGAGACTATTGTATCTTTACCAATAATTAAGCAAAGTCCACATAGCTTTGCATAGTAAAACCCTTCCCTTAAGGAAGTAGCTATCACAGGTAAAATTAGCTTACCAGTCTAATTATAAATGTCCAGTTTGGCAATAAAAAATACTACCATTGGTAAGCAAAACGGTTCGTGTTTTTATAGGAACCGGGATGTACGGATTAGGTTATGCATATGCAACAGAATCCACGTGCGCCCTAAAAATCGCCAACCGTTTTGCCAACCATGGTGATTATTTAAAGCTCTGCTGACCCACAAATAATATTTATGTGAAGAACATATTTTAAAAGGTGCTAAAGAAATGGAGGTCAAAACGTGTGAAGATAACATTGACACCCGATGAATCTTACAAGTGCTGTAATGTCCAACGGACGCCGGACGCCGGACGCCTAGTTATGGTTGTCACAAGGCAACTTAGTGATAAGTATGAGAAAATATTGTTGAAATAATAATTATTGTTGCATTAAACACGCATAAAGAACTGATTTGTAGGGTTGAACTGTACAAGTTTTTGTCTGTCGTTGTATTGATAAAATCATTTTAATTCAGTGTTAGCATCCTTATCTGAATGTTTTGTTTTTTACGGATTCTGTTTAATAAAAATCGTTAATTGATGTTATATTCGACATTTACAACACTGCGCTAATTATATCAACTTACAACATAGGGGACATTTAAAAACCTTCATTAAAAAATTCTAACTTAATAACCACCTCATTATTTTTAACTTAAACTGCTATTAAAAAAGCACCTGAAGTGCCTAATATATGTACTTCAAATGCATATCGTAAATATTAACAAGATTACTGTTACATGGTGTTTGACAACCTTACACTTTAAACGGCCGATGGACCGTCTCGCCCGAGGCGCCCAATTACGACTGACCCTACAAAGAATTTCCCTTATATCAATTACTTAGGCGTGCCAGCCCTGACTTTAGTTAAGACTTTTTGTACGTCCGAAAGTGTTGATTAAATTCTTGTTACGAACCAGTTTTTAAACATGTCATTTACGTGTCAAAACAAGTTTAATTATTGATATAAAATTGTTCTTGTGTGGTTTGTTTAGGCTCATTTGCACAGCTACAGTAATTAGTAGAGTGTAACTCTTAAATGATGTCGAACAAATCGCGGATGTTCTCAAAAAAGGCCAGGTTGGTAGCACCGTAAACCGACGAGCATGCATGAGAAGGATAATGAATGTAGATGAAGTAAAAGGGTGTGTCAGGATCGCAGCAGGTGGAAATCTATAGTCTCTGCCTTCCCCAATAGGAAAAAGGCGTGATTGTATGTAGGTATGTGTCTAAATTTTTAAATCGAACCGTGTAAAAAGCCTCTTGAATAACTACTAATTGCTTAATTCGTTGTTTACACGGCTCGAGAAACTAAAGACTCTTACTTTACTTAAACACTTAATACGTGTAAATAATCCATCGTGTATTAATAACTTTAGTAAAGTTTCAGAGTCCAGTTATAAATACTAATAGTTATTTATTGGGATAAACGGTGACAACTACTTATTAACTTGGTAACGGCCTTGCAACTTCAGTGGTTAATCTGTAATTGAAGATAAAAATGGCTCTATAAAGTACACAAGGACAATTTGCGTTTTTTAACAATTTTATAATGGAATATATACTAAACTTGTTCTCAATAGAACTTTGTATTAAACCTGTTAAAGTTCCACTCACGCGCAATGAGAAAAACCCATCACAAAGGACGATACACGATATCTTACGGCACTTAATCAAACCATTATAGATTGTAACATCAACTTCGTTAGACGACCGCCATTTGCAGCCAAACGTACAAAAGAATAATAAAATAACGTCTCATTGAAACTATTCTACAATATCAATAAATATTACTTACATTACTTTGTAGAAAAGATAAAAAACACGGACCAATTCAGGTTCGCTTGACATTCGTCTCGCTAGCGACATCTAGATGCTATGATAAAAGCAATTAAGCCCATTTAAGGTCAGGTAATTGACGGCCACCGTACGACCAGCCGTATGGGGTAGGTTCGATGACTCGATAAAAAAAATACCTACCCATTATTAATTACGTTTGACATACGGCTGATATATGTAACATTTATTTTAAACACACGATCAACGATGTTCTTGATTAATTAATAAGGCGAAGTTCCCTTTTTGTTGTTTGAAATTATTAATTTTCTTTGAAAATGTCAACTGCAAATCGTTTTTGGGAATTTTGTACTTAGTTGTCAACACAGGGTTCGCAAAAACGTTTACGTTAATTGTGACTTGTTAACAACATTTTCGGTGTATGTCATATTAAAAAAGGTTGTCGCACACAAGTCGAAATTGTAATGAGTTCAATAATATTAATGAAAATGTCGGAACATTTAAAAAAAAATTGCAAGAAAAAAGTATACACGCGACCGCCCCTTAACTTGTTCTGTCAACATGTTTTCTTTTTTAAACTATTTTAGACACATGTCGTGTCTGTAAGTTAGATAATATGCAATTAAGGGCTTTTAAGAGTCACTTTTAATTACTACTATCAAATGACATTTGTGTAAATAGCAAAAAATAAGCACCTTTGCGACACATGTAGGTAGGTACTTCGACATTGAATAAAACCCCGTTTCGATTTTGTTGTTAATTAATAATGAGTATTATTCATGGTATGAATTATTCTATAGGGTGTGTGTATTATGTTTTATTAGCAGCTTTCATGGTTAGTTATTGTATACTGACCGTGCAAGGATATAAAAATATTACAAAGTCTTAAAGAATCAATTAATATGAACACAAGTTACAATATTGAATATTATGTGGATCTTTATTACAACAGGTACATTCAACAATTTAATGATTGTCTTGGAGTAGTGGTGCATATCGAGATATCGACATAATATCAGATGTGCAGTACCCACAACACCCCTAGTACTAGATTCAAATTGTGAAAACGGCAATACGTTCGTTCGTTAGTCTAGTGGTGGCAAGCGCGACTGCTGGTCGGTGAGGTCCTGGTTTCGATCCCCGGTCGGGCAGTGTTATTGGGTTTTTCCGTGTAGAATTCCTCAGTAGCAGCCCGGAGTTTGGGTTTGTACCCGGTTGATAGCAATAGGTTCGCCCCCTATTATTAAACATGACGGCGAAATGAGGGTGTTACTATACACCTCTGCCTAACCATTCAGAGAATACAGGCGTGATGTTAAATTATGTAAAACGGTAATAGTTTTCGTGGGCTCACTTAACTCTATCTCTCTTACACACCCGCAAGTAAAAGAGATAAATATACAGAAAAAGGGACAAGTATAGAACTCGAAACCGTCAAGAGTAAGCCTCCTGATCTGCATCTGTACAAACCGGGACTTCTGGAAGAGATCGGGTTGACGACATCACATATCGAGACGTTGGATCTAACTCGTCGGGTTCCCAATTAATTGCTCTGCAGATTGGATTCCAAATCCGGAGTTCCGGACGTTTAAGATACCTGATCTATATAGAACTTAAGTGAATATCTTGGTAGGGATAGTCCAAGTGGAAATGACGAACAAAGACATGCGGTTAAAAAGGTCAGAAATGGTTAAAAGAAAAGCACTACCTATTTGAAGTTTCGAGTGAAGATTTAGTTGAAAACGATAAGAATTTAGCAAAAAAATATATCAATCAATAACATAATAAATCACCGGTATCGTCAGTGACACATAATTAGAATCTCCTTCATCAACATGTTTTTGTCATTAGTGATTTCACAAAATAACTAACTCGGCTACTGGTAGTGAGGGGCGAGCTAGATAAAAAATAGATACCAAATGTCGATACCCGATTCTAAAATATCGATATTCGCATGAATTCTACAACGATTAAAATCTTAAGATCATAATCGAACATGTCATATTATTATCAGATTGAAAATAAAATCATTTGCTTGTAATTCTTTTTTAATCTTTGGGCGAAATCATTAAAATTGCTACCTGCTGTAAGGTGGCAAATTTATTAATATTTTCTTTAAGTTATATTGTAGAACTAATCTTTAAATCTCAATATCTTAATCCTCGGACGGCAGTGATCGATGTTATAACAAATAGCGAGTTATCTAGTTTTATGCCTCAACACAAATCCATTTGACACTGATAACTAGCTTATCATAACATGTAGGCGTCATAATCTAGTGCATCGCGGAAAGTCAATACAGGTTACGTAAGTTTGCAGTCGTTATTGATCGAAAAACATCGATTTATTATGTTAAAATAAAATAAAAAGGCGATTTATGTCAATTTTTAGACCCTGACCAAAATAACACTGTAACAACCATTATTAATAAAGCTACGATAAATTAAAATAAAACATTAATGCATGTTATCAGTGCCCATTACACGATAAATATGTGATGTAATTCAAATCAAAGATAAAAAGATAGTCATAAGAGAAGTCTCATAAAAATGAATATGATTCCAATTCAAATTTATCTCATCACGAAATCGATTTTATTCCAAATCGTATAACGTGTTCAAAAATAAACGTAAATAACACGAGCGCTATTTCTCGTTATGAAATTAAAATGCTTCGACAAAGTGGTGTTTATCTCTTATGTTAATTGGGTACCGAAATGAGGTATCGGTAAATTCTCGGTACCTAATTACATGTACGAATGAAGACAACGGTAATCGCCGTCAGTGATACGATACCAAAAATACGTTCGTTTTTCAGTTGTCGAGAATCACCTGTCTACTTGTCATCACTGCATTTTACAGAGTAATTATTTAAAATCTTGCCACAATAATAACGTGTTCCACTCATTGAAATAAAAGCTGATTCATTGAGAAACGACTTTGACCGATCGAAATATAATTCATTATTACCTTTTTGAACATTAAATATTTTTAGTGTGTCTGATGGCCGGATGTGAGGATTTCATTGACAGGACCACTAAATTTTAACCAAATTAGTCTGTTACGCCATAACAATAATATTTTATGAATGATAAATATAAAATGGCGACACCAGAAGGACATTTTTTTACATCATACGAACGGACATCCAATTCGGACTAACGGGTATTTTATGGCCTCATGATAATTAATATTCTTATTACAAATTCAGATACCTTTTATAATGAAAACCAAATAATTGACTTTTCAATTTCGTACCATTTAATATCGTTGCATTGGTACCCGTGGTGTAATAAATGGTGATACTAACAAGTCCACTTCTCAGAACGGAGGGGTCCTTGCCTTTTATTTTTTTTCTCCGCATCCTCCGTTTTCGGTCACGAATATCTGTTCGAAAGATAAATAGTGGAAGTAGCGTTTATGATGACGTCACTGCATACATATTTTAGATACCAGGTTTTTTTGAAATTGAATGGAACGTCACTTATAAATGACTAATAAAGCATTATTGAAAGAGTGTAACTAAGAGTTTTAAGCAGCTTTAAAACGTTATACAAAGTAGGTATTATCACATCGTTTGTTTGTTCACACGCAATTAGAACCCCTCCCGTATCATTAGCACCGGCGTACGCGGCCGAGCTGAGTAAACGGCACCTGTCTCTCTCACACCTATGGAATTAGCTTCGGTGTCTCTCTCTAGCCGTTTGATTGAGGATCTCGATTGTCTAGCTGCCGTTTGATTCCGGATTTCTATCAAACGATTGGTGTTGAAAGTTCAGTCTGTCTGTTTGTCCATTGGGGCTTGCTAGCAATATATCGTTTAGCTATAGACTGGTATCTAATGAAGGTTCGTGTTGTGTACTTTAGTATTGGATTTTCTGAGAACTGGAACTAATATTTCGACTAAGCTAACTTACAGAGAGAGAGAGTATACATATTAAATAGGTAATTAAATTATCTATTTAATATGTGTATACTCTAAGAAAAATAACTATATGTTTATTTTCTTAAAAAAGTACTTTGAATCTCTCTACTGTAAAGTAGGTATATTGGCGGTTTAGTCTTTTTACTTTTCCACTGACGATATTATAAACAACATGACATTAAAAACTAAAATTGCCCAAAATTCAGGTTAGCTTAGTATTCATTGCTGGTGTCGATTTGTTGGTACAGAATTACGAGTCTGTGGCAAAATATGGCTTTGTGGATTTAATGTGGCCAGGTAGAATCAGAGGTCCGTTTTTGCGTCACCGTTTTTTTTTTTTAAATTCTTGTCATAATTTGGCACGGATGTCCAGCCAGATAATATCAAGAAAGGTCGTGTAGCTGCCAAACATTTAATTATGTCTGGACATTTCAGTAGTGAACGTTTTCGGACTGATATGGATTGCTGGACACAAAGATAAAAAAGATAAAATATTTGGCAAACTTGTATTCTAAATACGAATATATTAATAACGTGACCTTTCTGGATTTCGGTACCAATAAATTAATATGGTGACATTTTAGGCGCATAGGCTGTTCCATACTTAGATAAGCTTTCCATCAGTCAGATAATGATTTTTGTGCAAAGCCCAAAAATGTAATTCTGCCTAGCTTTTTCCTTATTGTGTTTCGGTCAGCCTCTAGTCTAACCAGGTGCGGCTAAATACCAGTACTTTACACGGAGCAACTGCCATCAGTCCTCTGCAACCCAATAACTGGGCAATACTGATATCCTAAGGTTAGACCGGTTGTCAAACTTTCGGGTTTCTACCTGTAACGATTGTCATAGGTATTCTTATGACAGTTTAACGTGCGCTCCAAACGTGGTCTCGATGTGTAACGAATGGTCATCCATCCACGGACCGACCGCAGGTAGCATTGCTTAACTACGCAAATCGTATGATGCGAGCGGTCGTAATGAGACATGAGCCCGTCGAAGTCCAAATACTTAAACAGAATATTTCATTGTTGACTCCTCGAAATCTAAATACTTTGTGGCTGACTAATTACTGTTTTTACTAATATTATACAAATAACAGGCAATAACACTGTCTTTGGAATATACCGTCCTTCATCTTGGCGTGTTCCTAGTATTGCAGGATTTGCTCTACTCAAGGAGCTTAGACGCTCATTAGCAAATACAACCTGCCTTCAACAGATACAAGCAGTTGAATCTTCTCGACATTATCCAGAACCCTGACATTACAAAGCTGTGCATGACCAAGTTTCTTCTTAGTGTGTTAAGAAATTTAATGTCGTAACACCTATACACTCAATCCCGAAAAATGCACCTGTTTTATAATTATAAAAATAACGACTGTATTCCCTGAAGAGTTGGGGAAAGATGTATAGTAACACCCTCATTTCGCAGTTATGTTTCAAGTCCCATGTAATCGTGGGCGAGCCTATTGCCATCAACCGGGCACAAATCCAAACTCTGGGCTGAGGAATTTAACACGGGAAAACCCAATAACACCTTGCCCGACCCAGGATCTCACTCAGCAGTCGCGCTTGCCACCACTAGACCAACGAGGCAGTTTTATAATTATAAACATGTATATGTCTAACGAAAGTTATAATGTGAAAAAAAGGTAACACCATCTTCCTAATATTCCACTCATTCGTACACGAGCTATTCTAGAGTAGCCCATGCCAAGGCGATTAGCTAGTCAGCAAGGTTGGTAGCGCGGATGCCTACAATTCCACTCGTTAATTCTAATGTCCTCCCAGATTACGATCGATTCTACTTCCCTCAAAGGACTTAGTCACTCATTACTCATTGGTAAATCCATACAGCTTTCACTCAAAACATATCGAGTTTCTTTCTCTATAATCTCTCTTGGAACTTGCATTTTGAGGCTATTTACGGAACAAAACATGTCGTTCTATTATTTACTGCTGCATCAAAGGCGTCATTCAATATCACGGTCCTTGGAATATTACCCTCCTTCATTCTAACGCTATCTCTGTCATGCCATTCTCTTCAAGGAGCTTAACGACTGATTAGCAAAAGCACTGCCAGGATTATATGCCAAGTTTCTTCATCTCTATACAATCTTAAAGCCTTTGGTATAACGAGGCTGCTTACACCCGTTTGTGACAGCATCTGAGCGCCATTTCATTACCAACAACCGGAGATCTGTAGTGTTTGTGTAGCTAATCCTAATGACTGCAATTTGAGGTGTTAGGCTGTGACGTCAGGCGTCAGGCCTTGCGTTTGTGGTCCCCTACTGGCCTTAGTTCTGCTGGTTAGTTAATGTTGTTCAGCTATGTGGAGTGTTGATACTTGTTTATTTATAATTTAGAGTTGTTCGCCTTTTGTATTGTTCATGAAATTATACTCATCTTCATTTCGGATTAATATTAATTGGTGTTGTATTATATTTCATGAGGAGTTTTAAAAACGTTGAGCATATAACACATGTTATATGAATCAATACAATATCAGTCGGCTATGAAGACATTTCGAAGAATTTCTTAGAAGAATGAAGCTCGCTTTCCAATTTAGTTCTGAATACAATTTTTTTCCCATTAGAAAACGTCCGAACGAATTTCAATAAAGCAAAAGACGATAATTTACAGTTATTATCCTCGGTGACCCCGCAAAACACCCACCGTAGCGCGCCCGTTCCTCTCGCGCTGTCACAAAAAACAACCTAAAACAACCAAAATCTTGTATGGCGAGAAAAAACCTCGGCAAAACCCCAACCAAAAAACGACCTTACACCTACCAAATTAGAATTCATAACGCAACTGAGAATATCGAAATAGTTTCGAACGCACACTCCCAAAAAGGAGCTTTATTTCAGAAGCGAGAAAGCCCAAAGTGAATTATGAAAATGACTTTGGAATCCAACCACACAAAAAGCGGCGTTAAAGCGTTTAAAGTTAGGTTGAAAATACAATAGACTAGGCGTCGTTTTTTTAAAAAAGGAACGATCTCGTTTGGCGGGCGTACCTGCGCCCGCGCAGACGAGGCCTGTATTTATGGCGCCTGGCTCGTGCACCGTTCGGGAACCGATACCACGTGGTACATGGTTTCGGTATTAAAAACCTTGTTAGGATAACTGTTAGTTTCCCCTCATTATGGTCGGTTGAACCTGCGTCGTTTCCAATAAAGCCTTAAAAAACACAGATAAGTATGTAGTAATTCTGTGGTTTTACAGCATACATTTTTTGTTTCAGCTAAAGAGCTTGGGAGCTAAAAGTAAGTTTGGTTAAAACCCATGTTCGTTATATTATTATACCTGAAAGTGGATAACTGGATTTAAAATTTAAATGTGGTTCAGTTCAACAGTTTCACTTGTAAGCATCCGGGATCTTTAGTGCTCAGCGATGAGGTCATAAGATCAGCATTCTTGTAGGCGGTTTTCACAGTTCCTATATCATCTCATCGTATCGTAGTCCACTACTGGGCATTCATAAAGTTACAATTCAACAACCGGATTCCTACTGCGTATCCAGACTACAAGGAATTCAAAATTCTTTCCCATTTTATATTCCCAAACTAAATTCTTTCACACAGAATGGGAACTGCTAACCCTACACACATTTATTCACCTTTTTTATACAACTTTTAAATACTTTACAGACACGCCAGTTTGTCCAGTATAAAAAAAAATAAAGCAAAGACCAGACAAAGCCATTTTAGTAGCAAAAAAACAGTAGGACAGGAAACTTGGTCAATTTGTAAATGATTTATTAACCCAACCGGCCATGGTTCTAAGTAAATTATCTTGCTAATTGGCTGTTAATATTTCTTTAATGATCAAGACCCTGGCTGCTTGATGGTCAAAGCAATAACTTTAAAATTACCAGCCATTATGATGAGCGAGATCTGCTTGGAAGTAAAAGCTTGAATGATGGTGAATTTGAGAATTCTGGATTTTATAGTGAAGGAAAAGGAGTTTGCTTTTGGTGAGACGAAAATAAAATATTTACGGTTGACTGATATTGTTTAATACATTCATGATTAAACATGTAGGTAATTTAGTTATTTATATTGCAAAATTTTGCTCAAAGGTGGCAACATTGTCTTTTAGAATTATTCTTTATGTGACTCTCTCTTCCTTCTCAATCTTCCCCATGGATGTACGTCGGCTTCGATAAGTACAATACGGCCGATGTATCTTGGCGAGTCTGAAGTGAGCGTCAAATGGCTGCGCAGCCAATAATAACAGGTTTATTCATGATTTGTATAGTATTATTGGCTGCGCAGCCACTTGGCCCTCACTTCAGACTCGCCAAGATACGTCGGCCGTATTGTACGTCTGCTTCGCCATTATAAAATTTGTAACTATTAATATAAATATAATATAATAAATGTCTCAATAAAGTTAAATGTTAAAATAAAGGCGTGTTATTGTTACTTAACAGATATACTATGCATATAGATAACTAACTTCTTTTTGAATTCTTATGACACTATATGCTATTGAAAAAGAAGAAAAAATCATTGAAGAGTCTAAAAAATTCGATTGAACACTATCTTGAACCACAGTAAGATGTACCCCATTTAGACAAAATTATTGCATTTCACAAGGACACAAAGGAGGATTGATGGCAGGCAGGCGGCCGGTCATAAAACAATGAGCCAAAACCTCTAATAACATGGATTTATGAAATACATGTTGTGCCGACCCCACCTAGTGTTGGATAAGGGCAGGAGGAAGAAGAAGGACACAAATTAAAAACTAAAAAAACACCAAAAATTCCAGCCGGTTCTAACAAAACTAATGACCCTCACTTGTCTTTATGCTCACAATAGATTTAAAATCAATGCTCACATCTCAACAGGAGATTTCCCGTGATTTGCCCACAATTGTGAAACCGCACCACAATGACACCGGATGGGCACACTCCGTTTTGTTTACCTTTATTTGTGGCAAAATAATGTACAAAAAAGGACAAGAGATAAAGAGCGTTAAATTTGGAGGACGTGGCGATTTTGATCTAACAGTTTTATCTGAGAAGAGATTTGTTTGTGAATTTGAGGTCCGGCTTTTAGTGGAGCCAATCTTCAAAGTAAAAGATCCAAAAATTTTGAGAGAAGAGAATGGCACAAAATATTTGATTTAAATTATAAGTAAACGATGATCAATGTCTTTAATGATGATGATATCAAAAGTATTTCTAAAATTGAAGATTTTAATAAAAATGTACAACTTTTATACAATTTATTACAAAAAACACTAACAATAAACTAAACTAACACTAAGCTTAAGTCAAGGTAACATAATACGCAAGCGCAGGTAAATAAATCAAAACAAAATGTCATAAGCATTTGACAAAAACCTCTATCAGTATCACCCGCAAGAAATCCCAAGTGCCCAAATATTATGCTTTTGAAAAGATACGGGATGGGCAGGCGTGTTGAGATAAGGGCTATTGCACACAGATTGTCGTCGACCAAACACTGTCGCTATCTTAATCCTGCCTTTAAGACTTGGGAACCATCAGATATGGGTGTAACAAAAAACTTTTTGGGAAATGAGAATTATGATAAAAGTTTGGTTCGAGGTAAAATATTAGGTCCTTTTTTGGGATTTATGAAATAAGAGTTGAAAAGGAGATGGCACGACTTAAGTATCTTTTTTTGTAAGTTTTAGCTAAATATGTTAAACAATATCTTTAAGAAATCTAAAATTCTAAACGCTAAATAATTTCATGTGTTCTATTTCAGTTTCAAGAATGTTGTAGCATCTAACATCTCTAACAGAGTTAAGACAGAGTTTCAGGTCATAAAGTAATATCTGCTGTTCCCATAAACAAAATATCTCAAAACATAAATCCAGAATCACGTTTCATAAAAAACAATGTTCAAGTATTGAGCTCAGCCCTCAGTCAGAGTGCTTCAAGTGGCAGTTTCAGTAATTTTACTAACAGCACACTCCAACCACTTGAGGTTTCGCTCAGAGCTGAGAACAAAAAAACTTACACTTCAAGACGTGGAAATTAATCTTTAAAAACCTTAAGAAATAAAGAGTTGCTTTTTATTTAAAACTGGCAACCGAGTAAGAGTAAGTCCCGCTTTACTTACATTTTCTGTCGCATTGCAGTCGTAAGATGGATCTCAGGAAAAACCTGGGTGCACGTGTGTGATAACATAGATAAGCATTAATCCAGTATGGAACAAAAATCTATATCTACCGAGATGACGTCTTGATAGTAACGTGAATGAATTGGGAGATACTATTTAAACGACAGTCCTTCCGGACTGAGACTAAAAGATGCCCGTATCAAATCTGGAAAAAGATTTATAAAAGAAGTATTTATTCGGCATAGGACATTGTGATAATGCTAACCAGTGATGTGTTATGTCATGCGACAAGACATCATTTGCGAAAGCCGGTTCAGTAGGTAACTTGAACACAGTGTCGTACTTGGGAAAGAATAGCTAGATTATCCCATTCCCGTAGTAGTCAAAACGCAAAAGGATGGGCAGCAGAAACCTCCTTTGTAATAGTAATTGCCAAGTCATAGTTCTCGAGTTCGAACCCAAAGCACGCACCTCTGAATTTTCGGATTCATGTGCGTATTGTATAATTATTACTTGCTTAAAAACGTTGAAGGAAAACATCGTGAGGAAACCGGCATGCCTGAGAGATATTTCTCGACGGCGTGTGAAGCCAAGTCAGAGGGCCATGGGAGGCATAAACTCTGACACCAGGAAAAGAAGAAGATAGTAATACCGTATTTCAATGCGTTTGCAAAGCATGGTTATTTAGAGTCCCTCACAACCACAACAGTGGACGGCTGAATTAAGAGTCTCCACGCAGAGTCCGGCGCACCCTGGGCAGTCAGCCCCGCTACCAACCTTGCTGACTGGATAATCTTTTCCTCCAAAGCATAAGCTATTCTCGTAGAGCTACTGCCTCCACAATCAGCCATAATTCTTTCGGCCCTCGTCTTCAGACAATCATAACTCGATTATTCTTACATTGTCAACAGACCTGATGGACTATCAATCATCAGGATTCGTGTGGTGCATTCTCAGAGCCCATTGCATCGAAATTACGTTGGCAACCGTCGAGGTGGCGCCTCTGTCGCCCTAAAAGCATTTATTAAACATGTTCAGAATTTATTATGTATTAAATATGTGGGATGCATGTCATACACGGTTTTAGTACGTACTTATGTGGATTTAAATGCTGTTTTGGTATCGAATTATGGGTCGTTGTAATTGTTACATTGTGATAAAATAAAGTGATTACAAATAGTGTCATGTGTACTAAACAATTGTCGTTTCTGTTAATCACATTAATTGATGGCGGAGAAAGGACGAAATCAACTTTGGAAAATAAAAGTTTTTTTTTTCGTTCTGACTACCCTTTTCCCAACTATATTGGGGTCAGTTTCCGGTCTAACCAGATGCGGCTCTACCAGTATTTTACGCGGAGTGACTGCCATTAGACCTCTACAACCCAGTTACAATGCAATGCTAAGGTTAGACCGGAATCCACAATTCCGATTGATCAGTTTCAAAGAATGAAACCTAATGTAGTATTATCTAAACGTTCTAAACATTCCTATTTTATCATTATGATAACAGAATCAAAGACAGACAGTATTTTACACATGCAAACAAACACGCTTCCATATCGTTGTCAGTGCCAAAAGTAGAGACGCTAGTCGTTCTCTATTGTCATCTAAAGTGCCATCATCACCATCATCATCATCGTCAGCCTATAATGTTCCCACTGCTGGGACACAGGCCTCCTCTCTGTGTGAGGGAATGGGCCGTAATCCACCACGCGGGCCCAGTGCGGGTTGGTAGATGTCACATCTCTTCGAATCATCTAAAGTGCCAAATTCAGTAAAAAGTTTTAGTGCTCAAGTTATTGCTCTCCATTCTTCTTATTAAGATCTATTAAGTTACTTCTAAATACCATCGATGTCAATGCCATAATCTTCTATTTCAATATCCTATTGCAGTCAAATGTTTCCATGATGTAATAAAAACAGTACAAATAAACAATATTTTCTAATAATACAAAAGTTGAATCGGTTGAAAAGAAACTCGTTCAAACTGTTTTTTCAGTTTCAATTACTTAATCATAATGGCTTACAAACATTTATAACTAAACAAAGGACAAAAAAAAAATATTTAAAAATACGTAACCACTCCGAAATCCACCTCCATCCCACCTTTATTCCGTTACACAAAAAAAAACTCCGCTCAAAACAATTCGCGCCAAACCAATTAACAGAAAAAACCATAGAAGCGTCCCTTGTCCAATTATTGTAAAGAAAAGTTTGTCAGTAAAAGGGAAACCTATAAATTCCTACCAAAACAGTGTTACGAAAGGACGGACAAAACAAACAGAGTGTATTTATGTAGGTACGTATATATATATATATATATAAAAAGAAGGACTGTTCGTTAAGGTGCATGACTGGCGAACGGATAACATCACGACTGGGAACTAAACTGCAAGGATCGATGGATGTGGCACTTTAAGAGATGCCTTAATAAGTGTTGTGGACGAAGATTTCTGTATGCACTTGAGTGAAGTTAGTTTTTTAGGGGAAGATGTGAAATGAGAATTCCTTACGACGAACAAGTTAGGAAAAAATTGAAATGGCTTATTTATAGAGTCAATGTAGTGCACTTAAAATGAGATTAAACAGAACATCTTAATACAAAATATAGTCCTAGCTCTAGCTTAGTCTGTCTAGTTTCATAAAAATAGATAAAATTTTATAACACAATCTGTTCAAAGTAGTTTAAAAAAAATGTTGACTGTCAATATGCGACTTCAGTTTTTTTTATAAATATTTAATTTAATACACTTTTTTATGTTGTCATAGCGCATCTTAGCCTTAGCCCAGCAATGGAGTTGGTTAAAATGGATTCCATCGTTGCCCATTATAATAAAACGACGGCAAAAGGTATTTTCTTAATTTTGTATTGACTGTAAATATGCGACTTCAGTTTTATTTACAATAATTTAATTTAATAGGCTTTTATATGTCGTTATAGCGCATCTCGGGAGAGGCTTTAGTCCAGGAATGGAGTTGGTTAAAATGGATTCCATCGTTGCCCATCGCAATAAAAACAAACTTCGACATTTTTAATTTCCGATTTTTGTGTTGTACTTTGAATATCATTATGCCTTTTGAAACGTTGTAAACTGCCATATCCAATATATTCGTGATTCACGAATCATCTTTCATGGAATGATTGACCATTATAACATAAGTAAATACATACATGTAAGTTATGCAAGTCATAGCCAACCTGTGTCTTTAATGTGTCAGGAATTTGGTTCATCTCCTGGGCGGTACAGCTATGGAGGTGAATTAGAACATTAGAACAGTGTATGATTTGATTTAGTTAAGCTTACAAGCTTTCTTGGAGATACGAGGAAGAAAGAAGAATGATCATGACCGTGAGAAAATAAATAATAATTAATAAAAAGAAGTAAATATTATACTCGAAAGGAAATACTTTTGATACTCAAGTATGGAAGTTTTATTATGTGAAACAGCATTCGTTTTTAAAAGGTTTTAAATAGCTTCACTTAGTATATTTGTTTGTTTGATTCAAATCTTGCGACTGATTTTTCAACTACTTCTGCTAAACCGATTCTCCTGAAACTTCGTACACAAATTCAATTCCCATGACAATACAACATTATCATAATTTCAACCTTCAATCCTCAAGTCCTGATTCTGCAGGGGTACTGCAAGGTAAAAGCTATTTAACTTAAAAGTATTTTTACTTTGTATTGTTACTGCCTAAGGCTGACCACGTATAGGCCAGAAGTTGCTCTATACTCTAAGTTTCGATTGATCGATATTTGTTTGAAAACAAATAGCGACCGTCTGTGTCTCATGTGCGGTAAGCCTAGAACGAAATTGTTAAAAAAGAGTCAGATGAACGTATGATTTCAGAAAAGCTTTCTATTCAACGGAACTCATCCTGATGAGAGAAAACGATAGTAATGATGACTAACGACCTTCTACTTCTTCCTACTCTCACATCCCAAAATCATTCAGTGTTATTTTAGACCTACTTCTACACCCCTCAAATCTTGGTTACCGGAAATATCATAGAGAAAAAGAGTTCTCCATGTCGTCCGATCTATTACAGGTAGCCCCGTACCGGGTACAGCACAAACAGTGGAAATTCCTCCACAATGTATAGTCAACAACTTTGTTTGCCGACGCTACCGGTGTTGGCCACACGCGTGTTTGCGCCGTCACCCGCCGCCTGTGAGCAAATATTCTTTTCTCTGGATTTTTGGGGTAGGGTCAGCAGAAAAAGGTTATTGGTCAAGGATTAGGAGTGATTAGTTGAAAATAGTAGTTAGATTTGGTTATTTGACGCGTCAATATCGTGGTAATGATTTGGTTTATTGTACTTTCTTTCAGTTATAAAATAAAAAATGAAATATGAAATCGACACCATTTTTTAATCATTGCCCCACCCTAGGATGTCTTCTGTATCGTAAATAGACATAAATCTTCACAGCATGCCTAACACCCAGACCCACAACAACTATCTGTACAACATACAAATATTTTTACCATGCGGGAATCGAAACCGCGACCCGTTGCGCAGAAAGCCAATCGGTCAGACACTTCGTCAAATGTGCCGTTAAAAATTTAAGGATTAAATAAAAATCCCTTAAACAATCTATGCAGTACCCCTGCAGCATTAGGATATGAGGATTGAAGGTTGAAATTATTATAATATTGTATTGTCATGGGAATTGAATTTGTGTGTGAAGTTTCAGGAGAATCGGTTTAGCAGAAATAGTCGAAAAATCTGTCACAAGATTTGTATAAAGAAAAATAGGGAACGCAAATTTGATATAAAATGTAAATCTGAAAAACAAGTCGTGGGCAAAAAGTAAAACTTATACTATAGGCTTCTGAAACAAAACTGAATAAAGACTTCCTTCATCACGATTTTGTCAAGCGGCAGTGCAACGAAATCTAAATAATATAACAATAATTAACTACCCAATTAATTTTGGCAAGGTATCTCTAAAAACTCCCACCAAAAGTTCAAAACATTCACCTGATTTAACTAATACCATAATTACATAATTTACTCCGCTACTGCTGCTGACGCTACCTGCGCGTGCGCCGAGCGTGTGTGCATCACGCATAGCTTTTATTTTCCCTGTTAGTCGACTTGTTAGTCCGTCTGTCCGTACAGAACTTCTTGTTATTAGATATTAGACCTCCGAGTTTTTTTAAACACGATTAATTACTAATGTAAGTTGAAATTTTTACAGAGATCTAGAATGTTGTTTTTTTGAAGATGTTCACATAATTTCTACCATGTGTTTTCTATCTATTATAGAGTAGAAAAGAAAGAAGAAGTCTTCTTTTATTTCTTTATTGTGGGGTAAGAAGGGTTCTTAGTTTTACTGTCACTAAAACGAAGGTATTGTTTTACTTGTTTCAAAAGAGACACTAAAAAAAATTTGGGTTGACATCTTATCGTTTGCAAATACAAAAATAAATCCTTTGACTTGCAATGACTCATAACTTTAAGCTTTTTTTAATATTCCTGTTAATCCTTCTAACTAAGCTAAATATGTTTGAACAGGAAGAAAGCTTCCCACAATAGTTACTGAAATGGTTGCTTTACGCCATTTTTGCCTCAAAAACAAGGTTTGTAGAGTAATTACAGTTTTATAAATATTACAGCCAAAAAAACAAGAAATAAAACCAAAAGCACTTAAATATTAAATTAAAAAATATTTTTAACCACAAACTTAACCCTACTACGGACCACAATCTCACAATTATCACACTTAAGTGATAATTTATTACATCTGTATAAAATCACGAGTTATTGCTTCATACATTACTAAAGTTAAGGAGGTGTGTAAACAGAATAGAGAGTTTCGAGTTTCGATGGTAACCCCGAAACGTGGGTGGTCTTTTCACAGCGAATCTACAATATGGGAGCGATAACTAACCACGGGATTCCCTCATACAATAGGGGAGTCAGCAGTGATGAAAAAATCCTTAAATTGGATGTAAAATATGAGACGAGACAGTTTAAAGTTGTAAATTATGTATTTATTGGTGTCGTGTTAGATTTTTTGTCAGTGTTTTTGGTGTTCTAAGAATTTGAGCGGGATTTAAATGACAAAATTCAAGGAAAACAATTTTAAAATAAGTACAGAAATTCATGAAAAAATGCTTTTGAAAGCTCATTTTCAACTCCTATTTAGCACTTAAAATCGTCACGTACGTATACGCTAATAACGAGGTCAACACTCGTCTAACCAAAAAAATATTAAATACACAAATCATCCCTAATATTTTTAACCCTCTACATGCACGCCCCAGCTATTAGTGCGGTATTATCCGCAACTGGCAGTACTAATCGCTCATTAACAGGTTCCGGCCACGCTCCAAATGGGGTCCACTTATACCCCATGTCAGATTTTTTCCCATCGAGCTACGATGGGTTAAGTACTGCACTGTTTCCGTTGACTGTACGAGTATGTATGTTGGACTATGGAGAATGATTGAATGTGTGGATGTTCCGAGATGTTTAGTTGATCAACTAAGAATGCAGCATTGATCTTGAAGGATGATTAGAGGCCTTGTCGTGTGAATGATATTGTAATCTTAAATAAAAAAAAACCGTTCAAAAATAAAATTCCGTGTCCAATAATAGTGGATGAATCTATTTTTGTAAATCTTTTGTCAAAAAAAGAATTCTTTATTCAAATTGAAACAATAAAATCCGTTTAATTCGTTACAAAACACTGGCCGTAATGGCATAAAATTCGTCCGAAACAATTAAAAATCGAACTTGCGTTCCATTTTCGAATTCCTCACGACGATTGGCCGAACAGTGATTCTCGGGGTTGTAATGGGTTATATTATATGGAACGAGCTTTTTTACAACTAAACCGATGGTACGCCAGAACTGGTTTCGATTCCTTTTACGTCCGTTTCATTTTTATTGTGCTTAGTTCGGGTTTTATTTCATATTACTTATTATATTACGACACGTTTTTTCAAAACTTTTGTTTTATTTGTAAAGTATTTCTTATATTTTTTATTACAAACTTGAACGAAAAAACGAATGGTACTTACTGGTTACGACTGAACTTTACACAGTCGCAGGAACAAAAACTAAGGCTACAGGCTTTTAAATTATACATATGTAGTTCATTCCCGAGCAAGGCTATAGAAACAATAAGTCATAAAAGAATTTTCACAGCGAAAGAGTGCTCATAATGAGTTCCCCAATACGCAGCCTCTAGACCTAATGGACCTGACCGAGGTCGAGTAGAATGAAAAAAAAAATATATTTAAAAGCTATGGCAGTCCGCCGTAAAATTAAAAAGACAAATTATTGGACGTCTTCGTGGAAGCCAGCCTTTGTTATCTCACAAGTGTTTTTCAAGAGTTCTGTTTATCTTCCACCCTGCTCTCTCTCACAAAAACCACATCAATTCATCTCCGTCCGTCTTGTTAGTGCAAAGGGCGTTTTAACAGGGCGTAACAGACGCTTCCACCGTTACGTAATTCTGACACTTTCAGCTTTCATAACAAGGTCCTTTATTGTATAAATACAATTCGGTGTACAGTTTATCGAGACGAATCCTTTAAGGGCGTAACTGTTACTCCGAGTATAGCGTGATATCGATTTATGGTGCACAGAATAAGCGCTCATTTGGCATAATTGGCGCCAGTTCGATACCTTGTTCCTTTCGACACGGTTAGTTTTTTCTGTAACTTGACTGCGCTACGTCTAAACGAGTTTGGATCAAATTGCGTTACTGTTAAGGATTCTTTTGTATTGGTAACTTGAACTTGAATTTTAGGAGCATTAACATAATGATCATCGTTCGTGTTTGATGGAGCAGGTGTTGTGTATATCGGTTTATTCTCAGTTTTTATTATAAAAATCTCGTTTATATTATAAAAACCAATCGTATCTCGTAAGTTTATGGGAGTACGCACGAAGTTTTGGATAAAGTTTGTTAATTAATACAGAATTCTAAGTTTTCGATAGGCACGTTTGCGTTTTGTTTCCGTTTTCGTTACATTTGCGTTTTGTTGAGTAGTAATGGGTTAGTTTTTATTGGATTTATCTAGATATCTGTAATAAATTGCACATAAAATTACTAGGTGTTGATCTGATCGTATTGATGAATAAAAATTACCTACGTATTGAACTAAAATATATTTTTAAACAAGCATCCGTCCATCAAACACAACAAGTACCAACATCGATATGTACATCTGTGAGAAAGTGCACGTATCTCATAGACACGGACAAATCGCCCCAATCAATCTTCGTTGTCGAAACTGTAGCCAGTTGTTAGTATAAAGTACTAAGACCATTTGAACCTTTCATTACAGTTTTAATAAATAAAAATCACATTAGTTAAATATCGAGAATGTGAGTTCAAGAGATGACACCTTAAATGTTCACAAATTATTGTAATACAATGATGTAGAAAGTGGGAACCCTGCTGAGATTTTTGATAAAACGCACTTCGATGACCCTATTAATGTTGTATTGGAATTTTAGCTAGTATTCCAAATCTTTTATTTTGTTGTGCATCTTGATATCTTACCAAGAACGAGAAAAAAAAAAGAAAAAAAGATTCATCCTCCTAGCGTTTTCCCAACTATGTTGGGGTCGACTTCCAGTCTAACCAGATACGGTTGAAAATCATATTTAACACGGAGCGACCGCCATCAGATACTCGCAACCCAGTTACTGGGCAAATACCGACATCCAATCGAAGTTGTCGGACTACCCCCGACTGTCATAGATGACAGTGACAGCCGGACATACCGACTGAAACGATGACGAGAACAAAAAAACCGGCCAAGTGCGAGTTGGACTCGCGCTCGAAGGGTTCCGTACCATTATAAAAAAATCACGTTTGTTGTATGGGAGCCCCTTAAATATTTATTTTATTCTGTTTTTTAGAATTTGTTGTTATAGCGGCAACAGAAATACATCATCTGTGAAAATTTCAACTGTCTAACTGTCACGGTTCATGAGATACAGCCTGGTGACAGACGGACGGACGGACAGCGGAGTCTTAGTATTAGGGTCCCGTTTTACCCTTTGGGTACCGAACCAAAAAAATCAATTTTTAACCATCTGAACGGTCAAAAACGCTATAATTTCTTCGCAAATATAAAGTACGAGTACTCAAAACATTAGTATCTTACTAAAATGAACTGCAATAGTGCCCTTTGCGAAATATTTACATAATAAATTAATTCGTTTTCAATTTATGCACAACAGAACCGGCCAGCTGGTAATGGCATGTGATTGTCAATGGCCATTAAATGCTAAGTGCGTCAGGCAGCCAGTGCGTCAGTGTTGTAAAAATTCATTTGATAACCCTAATGCGTAATGTTGATATAGTTTTGTTTTTAACTGACTTCTAAAAAACAGGAGGACACTGCTGAACATCGGTAAATTAATAAACAGCTCTCATTTGAGAGATCCCTCTTAAGGTCATCGTCCATTAACGGCTTTAGCACCAAACCGGCAACAACTCACCTCTTAACTCAGTACTTCTTCTTTTCGTGTGGTTAGTGACTAACCTGGTGTCAGAGTTTATGCCTCCCATGGGCCTCTGACGTGGCTTCACATGCCATCGAGAAATTTATCTCTCAGGCAGGGTTCCTCACGATGGTTTCCTTCACCGTTTTTAAGCAAGTGATAATTATACAATACGCACATGAATCCGAAAAGTCAGAGGTGCGTGCCTTGGATTCGAACTCGAGACTTATGACAAGGTTATAACTGCTGTTAACTCAGTTACCGAAAAACTAACTTTAAGCTATGTGGCACACTGTCGTGCTGTACGGATCAGAGTGTTGGGCCGTGAAGAAGACGGATGAAAGAAGATTACACGTAGTGGAGATGAGAATGTTGAGATGGATGTGTGGAGTGACGCGAATGGATAAAGTAAGAAATAAGTATATTAGAGGAAGTTTGAAAGTGGCACCAGTGACAGAAAAGTTGAAAGGAAAACGTTTGTCTTGGTATGGGCATGTGCTGAGGAGGGATGAAACACATGTGACTAAGAGAGTGATGAATATGAATGTTGATGGATGGAGGGGGAGAGGGAGACCTAAGAAAAGATGGATGGATTGTGTGAGGGAGGATATGAAAGATAAATGATAATGAGACGGCTGACAGGGAAGAGTGGAAGAGAAAAACATATTGCGCCGACCCCAAGTAACTTGGGACCAGGGCAGGAAGATGATGAAGCTATGTGGCACACACTATATTTTAGTTTTGTAAGTGGAAATAATGGACAACGCGGGGAAAGCGCGCTGTCCACTTTTGCTAGTTGATTCGGGTGCTAGTCTAATGCCAAGGCGGTTAAATGGACGACGAGCTTTAAGTGCAGCTTTAAAATGACTTGAGATAAAAAAATAAAAAAGTTGTCAAATGTTTGGAATTCTACTAATGGTAGGTACCTAAACGTTGGAACATCTCTAAAATGAGAGCTGTTTATTAATTCGGGCTTAAGTGTCATTTTATGACCGCGTGAACAGCAGACGTACAATTAAAAAAAAAAGTTCATAATTATGTCATCAAATTCTGATGATGTTTACAACTCGCACCAGACCAGCTAGTTGGACTAACGCTTAAATATGTCTGGTTCTGAGTAGGGGCCCGTGCCCAGCAGTGGGACAGCTATGCTTGACATCCCCTAGTTATCTTTTGTAAAATAATTATCTACACAACTTTAACAATATAGTTGGTTCACTATTTACCTCTAAATAACTTTTTCGTGCCCCATAAAGATTAACTGTCATAACAATAGGTAGTTTTGGTGAGTTCGTTAACTATGTGATTGGTTTACTGCCGCAAACTTACTTTTGTTTGAAAATATGTACAGTCTGCAGCAAAAGTCGATGAATATTTCGGAATTTCATTTTCTTTTCAAAAGTAATTTTTTTATCGTTATTCCTTGACAAAAATAATCATTGACAGGTTTACATTTATAAAACAATTTTAGAACTTTGAGCAATCATTATTTAAACGGTTTTAATTACGTTCACTTCGTATATTTGTTTGTTTGATTCAAATCTTGCGACATATTTTTCAACTAGTACCTACTTCTGCTTAACCGATTCTACTAAAAACTTCGCACACAAATTCAATTCCCATGACAATACATCATTATAATAATTTCAACCTTCAATCCTCAAATCCTGATCCTGCAGGAGTACTGCAAGATAAAACCGTTTAACTTAAAAGTTTTTTAAGGGTTTTTTTTATGTTGACCGTACTACTACCTAATAAAATATAGTTTTACTTATCCTAAAATATTATCTTATCTTAAGAAATAATGTATTGTCAATTAGAACTGCTTAATAGTTTCATTTGAGTAAAAAATGTAGTATTTTTTTATCTGTATTTATCTTTCCATGAATGAACCGTTTGTCCCCTATCTCCCATCCCATAAAAATGAGAAAACTTACGATAATACTGAATGGGTTCATGGGTGACATTTTTTAAAGAGCCCTTGTTTGAAAGAAAGAATCTTCTGACATTACCGAACGCTCTCTCCATACTTTGTTATCTTTTTGTTGAGTAATAAATTTTAATTTTTCCTTATCGGGGATAGATGAATTATTTATTGGAAGATGATTATTAACGTTACGCTTTATCCTTTTACGTGGACACATCTTCAAATAACGGCATTTTCGGCAAAGAATGATAATTCTACTTCAAAAAAATGTTCTCGACGCATGCGAAATGAAACTCTAAGTGTTAGGCGAGAGAGTTCCCATTTCGCTGTGCGCACGCGCTCCTTATTACATTTCGGTTCGGTAACTCACTAACATTTGATTCGGTTATCTTTCGTGTTCCACTCCGGAGTTGCAGCGGCGCGTACACGTTTTCATTCCTAAACCACGCATTGAACTGTTAGGGATGAACTTATAAATAATTTCACGAATTTTCTTTTTATTTCGTCTTTTTCTGTTTGTATGGATTTAATGGCTATTATGAGTACCTTATTATGCCTTCTTGAAGTCATGCAAATTGCCCCCACATAATTACAACCGAACCGCTAATGTTACATAGATAATTACCTACTTAAAACAAGATTTATAGCTTAGAAGATGAGTGTTATCGCAAATGAACACCCATCCAATTATTAGATAAACGTTTCACCTGCTGGACTGCGATTAGACTAAGAAAATTTACGCGATCCCATTAACTAGACATACATTAGTGCTTGATAGGTTTAAGTCTAGAATAAAAATAGCAACTAAGTTTCTAGTTGGTTCTAAATGATACTGTTCTCGATAAAAAAAAGCTTTACGTTCGTCTTATGGAAATTGATCGCACATTTTATTGGATAAATACTGTTATAAATATACGGATTAAACATAGTACATACTTAACTACAGTAAGTAGTTTTAAGACGCTTAAAAATATTCGTAACCCTCGGTGAAATGGTTAAAAAACTGCTACAAGCTTAAAAAACATAACGAAAAGAATCATTCCATTTCTAAACCAAGAGACGTAATACTAATAACAACAGAAATAAATGACCCAGTATACGTTGAACCCTGAAACATTTGAGGGACACCCCTCGAATGGTACAATAGTGTAGGAAACCGCGGGGTAGGGGAGGTCCAACCATCTGGCCAGTGCGATCCCGCAGTATGATATTCGAGAAACAAACAAAAGAAGACAGATAACATTTGTTCGAGACCATGAGTCAACGGGTCGGGTCGACTGTTTACATGGCGGGAAATGATTTCATGTTCGAAATTTGAAATTGTTTCGAACAAATCGCCAGTGTATACAGAATTCGGTGACAGGCGCGTCCCATTGCAATGCAAACATCACAAAAAATGCATAATTTTTTGCGCGCTTTCGAAATGGAATGTATTTTTTATGCCTACAACTTTTTACATTTTTTCAACCGCGAATTTTAATTCGTCAGTGTGAATACATAACGTTAATTTGCGACTGATATTATCGTAACCCACACCGAAGTACATCCCCTTGCATCACTGGCACTTAAACACTGGCAACACTTAAAAAGGTCTTGCAAACGAGACTATATTTAAACCGCGAATAAAACTCGACATTTTATGAAGTGTTATAAAAGTTGATACCTAAAAGTAGACAACCGTGCATTCCTTCGACATTTTTTAACTTAAAAATTCCTTTTTAATGCGTTTACAGATCCATTTCGTAACTTTCGGCCATCTTAGGGCGCCATTTTGAACTGACAAAAGAATGATAACGTCGGCATTTGGACATAAAAATGCCACTGTTAGCTCTGGCGACACCCAAAACGTGTAAGCCAGAAGATTACTCACAGGAGCTAATATTTGAAGAATTCTACTTTTCCCACTAAGCCGTCTTGCTCGTAAACGTATTTAGATAAAACTTTTGTTGTGTCACGTTAAGTAAACGAGCTATATTTTTCTTTATTTTGTTTTTTGTAGTACCACTGACACGACAAAAATAAACCGTTAGTTTTATTACATCAGAGAATCGACAAATCCAATTCCAATTTCAAATTCTTACAGTTCGAAAATTGAACACTAAATACCGTGCGGACATAAATTAATTAAATATCGACATTCTGTAATCGATTCGACACGTTATCGATAATCGATGTATCAAACGAGATATTAAGATGCAGCAGTTCTTATTATATCCTTGAATTTTAAAATAGAGAAAGTTGGCCAGCCAAGTTCCTTCCGTCTATCACGCATAAATCAATTTTGATTTATGCTGCGTTTTAGATAGCGTGATGAAATGAGATGTAAACAACGGGTTTTTAGCTAAAACAACATTGATAATGCTCATCACCTTTGACATTCCGGAATCCGGAATGGTGGTTTAGACCTACAACTATATTGGTTTTATATCATTGGAGAAACGCTGGACATTCTTAATGTTCCATATTATAATTTAAAGCTACGTTAAAATCAGATAAAAAAATACACAAAATTACGGTAAGTAAAACATGCCCATTACCATAAGTAAGACACAAAATTCCTCTTAAATTACATTAAAAAAATACAATTTCTACATAAACCTTCATGAATATACATGAACTAATCCATTGTTCCCATGAATATTCAATCCGACCACAATCTTAAATTAGCTGTCAAATAAATTTCAAATAGTAGGAAACATAGTAATTAAACGGATTTAGTTTTCATTGTAAAATAAACAGTAATTGGTGTGGGTATTTAAAAATCCCTACGGCATCTCTTGAACGACGACTGCGCATGGGCACGGCAATTAAACATCCCGAAATAACTATAGTACGCATAATTGACTAGCCCGGGCGATTTATGTGAGCGTAAAGTAACACCGACTAATGCTCCCGCGCATACGGTACCATAGATAAGGGACTTGGCCACATATTAGGCTGACGACGACGCGGCGACGTTACAATTTCGTGGAATGATGAATTAGAATTGCCGAGAAAGATCCAGTGATAGTTGTCCGAGGAATTATTTTAGCTGAGTGATGACTATGAGAATGTTATCTGGATAATGCTAGTGTGTTATTTAGGTTATTAGGGCTCGTTAGAAGCGATGAATGGACTCTGAAATAGGTCCTAAAATAACAAAATCTCCAGAAAAATGTAAAGAAAATTTAATCTTCTCAAGAATTTTTTAAGTCCATTTACTACTACGACTTTTTTAGACTAATCTCGGCACCTATTTCAATTTTAACAGCTTCTATGATACATACCGGTCGTAATACGGCTTGTACCCTAAACATACCATCTCAAATCATCCATCTGTACACACGTGGAATCATTTAATGGCCCGTAATGTTTTATTACTCTATTTTTTTCCAAGCGGGGGGCGCGATTGTATACCCTAATATGGCTCTAAGATGACTTTCATGACTGCCATATAGAGCTGCCTACATTTATTAGCTTGAATTAGACTTATCTATAGTCTAGATCCCGGTTTGAAACTAGAAAGTGACCTCTGACATTTTAAGTCTTGGTAATGAAGATAAGTACAGTTGCTTTCAGATAATTTCTATAATAAAAAAAGCTTTATGTACGCAAATACATATCTTGCCTTATCCAAAGCGGATATTTAAATTTGTCCGATGGACGTATAACTTTGTCTAACTGAATCACATCATACACGACTAGGAAAATTACGTTAAAACATACAAAAAAGTGCGCAATCACAACAAATGCATTTACAAAATACAACGTATCGTAATTTTATGTATCGTTAAACTTTATATCGATTGTAAAACTAGATTAATAGTATGGTTTATTTACATTAATCCGATGTTTTTCGGGACTAAGCGAGGACTTGATTATCTGTCTAACAAATCGATTTTACGTCTTAATCGAAGCCAGTGTTGGGAACATTTGTTGTTTTTCGCGGGTTTATTGTCTTTGCGCTGTTCTAAAAAAGTTATCGGATTTTTTTTATTCTTAGAAATTGGCGCCAAAGTTTTACTATACATTGAAATATTTTGCTTTATTCCCATTGGTTTGATATCAAGGAAAAGTCGTTATTTTTGTAACTGGTGCCAGAACCCGGCGACATTCAATTGCTGAAGATTTTATGGTTTCCAATAGTTATTTTCTATGCAAAATCGTAGTCGATTCGAATGTTATGGTAAAGGCTTAGAACATTGTTCCATACTGAAACTCTGATTTATATTTTCTTAGGAATTTGGTGTTTTTTAAAGATTTTAGAGGATTATCAGCTAAACCATCGTAGTCAATAAATTCGGTAAAATTGAAATCTATTTACATAGGCCGGCAACTATTTTTAAAGAACAATGCCCGCCTAGCTTCCTTAGACAATATAAAACATCTTTTAGAGAACAATAAAACCGTTTTTACGTGTTAGTAAAACAATGTACCGAATTTTATGACTGCCGTCGAACAAAGACCGGTTAAAAATAACTAAATAATGATTATAGACAACAGTTAATTGTGAAAACACTATGATTTTTTGGCTTATCGTTAGAAATTTTTCTTTAATCGTTATTATTTCAGTATTTACGACGGATGAGCATAAAGAAGGATCAAAGGCCTTTGTTTGTGGGGTACGGTATCCAGATCAGCTAAGCCTGGCAGACGGGGACGCGTCAAGCCTCCTACGCCATCATACTTACGCACAAACTCGTTTCTAGAAGCTTCGGTAATACTTACATAGTATTGTAAGCTTATATTAACGTTGTTAGCCATGAAACAATATTTTAGGGAATTGGCTATGAATAATTTTAAATGTGAAGGAAGATTACTGACAGAATTTATAGATTCTTTATTGTAAAAATCCCGAAATTTTCTAGACGCGATTACAAGTAGTTACATTTCTGATCTATATCCAGTAGGTGTCTTAAGAGGCGACCACGTGATTGATTATATCAGGAATAAGATCTGATCAGATCAAATGTGCGGCGATGCGGTCAATAGAGGCTAACGTCAAGCATTTACGGGTTAAGCAGTCATAAGAAATATATACTTAAAAGTAAAACTTATAAATAGATTCTGATACATAGTGGTCAAAATCTAGTAAGAAATATTATGTTTGACCGAAATATTTTACGAATAACAGGTACCTACCTATAAGATCGACCGGAAACGCCGCTGAAAGCCGTTACCGAACAGCACGCATAATTCAAATAATGTACCGTGCAATTTTACAGAATACTTACACCACGACAAAGGATTTCTGAAAACTACAATCCTAAAAATACCCGGTTCTAAGTACCAATAAATATACAATAGCAGGCCAAGATTGATTTCACTGATGTCCCTGCATTACACGTCCGTATTTATACTATCTACTATCAATATATTAACATCGGACCCATTATCCCCAATAATCCGAGCAAGGCTGACAACCCGTGTACTGATAACGCGACAGCCCAAACATTTGTGAACGCCACAGATAAGGCAATGTCCACACATCGCGCGGACGAACGCGCAGTCCGCACAATCGATGCTACTGTAACATTTTATTCTGTGGTCTTTGTTCAGGGTTGTACGAACGCAGCTGATACGTTATCGTGGATATTGGGCAGTACATTATTGATTCGTTGATAACGATGGTTACTTTCTAAGCGCAGATTTTTATTTGAATATTATTAAAGTTTTTTCTATGTTTTATTGCGTCTATAAAGTGTCATACAAATCTTAATCTAAACAAATCTAACGACATCTTTACACACATAATTTTTTTATTGTATTTTATTTCTACAACCAATCGAAAAGTCCTAAACATAGCCACATGAACAGGCATAACACACGCAGACCTCACAGAGCCATCATTACCATATTGAATGTTAGAAGCAGGCGGAAACACGGCGCGATCGTAAATAGCAACAAATGGTTGAACACAAATGCACAGAACTCGCTTAACTAATGCATTCGCGAAGGTGATGTTGTGTGGAACGGATGTGCACAAACTAGATGTGTCTTCACGGATTTTTGTGGTTTTGTTAACCCTTCGTTTTATTGTTACATGTTTGGATGTAGTTTAATGTTTTTATCTACATCAGTTTTTAAGCAAATTGAAGTACAACATTTTTTTTATGTTTTATTTTCACACCACTGTTCTGGTAGTTTCGAAATTTGTTCAAAAGGCCAAGTTTTGTTTGTATTTTACTAAATAATAACGGTACTTTGTTTTTGCAGGATCATTCTAAAATAACCAATGTTATTAAATATCACATCATCGTCTACATCGGCTTTTCTAATAGCTTTCTAACGTTTTAGTAATTGGACCATTCTTACTTAGTTCATTCATTGAAGTTATGACTTCAAAGTTCAAAGTGCTCAACCACTTGAATAAGTTAGCAGTTTGTGTAACTAGTTTTCTCGTCAAGAAACTGTAGAATAACAACTTTTAACGTTAATCAACAGAAAATTTTAAAGTTTTAAAGGTTTTTAAACTAAAAAGTTAGATTTTATTTCATTTATAAATTGTCACTTGCGTATATCGTTCATAAAGAAGATGTTATTAATGATATAAAAATATGACATTTTTGCATCGTGCAGGTTGGTTGATGGATGGAGGGGAAGAGGGAGACCTAAGAAAAGATGGATGGATTGTGTGAGGGAGGATATGAAAGATAAGGGAGTAAATGATAATGAGACGGCTGACAGGGAAGAGTGGAAGAGAAAAACATATTGCGCCGACCCCAAGTAACTTGGGACCAGGGCAGGAGATACTACTACTTGCATCGTGCAGGTTATGGCATGACTGACCATTGAAGCGGTCTATGAGGAGGCACTAGATCAGTAGTTGATGGTTATAGGCTGATATGATCACAGTTACCAAAACTGGAAAACAAATTAGATACATCAAATATGAATCATTATGATGAAAAGAATTGGTGCATGGCAACACACAAAATATATGCAGCCATGCTCGTGCAATATCTCATATTGTATGTAAAAGTTCTCCCTACTTAACAATCAAGGCGACATACCCTCATGGCTGGAGCAGCAATGCACAACTATGCAGGCCAATGCAACAACCCACGTGCGCAACACCTATCATCAGATCGTAATTAGGAAGTAGGCTTTATCTCCCACGCGATCCGCAGATATGGCTCGAGAAATTAATAACTGGTAAAGCCTTATACACAACGGGGATTTATTAGTGACATGGTGGTAAAAACATCAAACATCAACTGTGGTAGGAAATAGTTTTGATATAATGGCTACCTCGATGATCTACTAGTTAAAGAATCATTGGATAATTAACAACCGCGTGGATCATATGATTTGCAAGGTTAAGCTGCGCTTGTTACGGTCAGTCCGTAGATGGGTCACCATTCCTTATACATCGAGACCCCTACGTACCTTGGAGAGCAAGTTAAACTGTGGTTGTCGTTACAGGTCAGAAGCGCGAAAGTCTGACAACCGGTCTAACTTTAGGATATCGGCATTGCCCAATAACTGAGTTGCGGAGGTCTGATCGCAGTCATTCCGTGTAAAATCCTGGTATTCAGCCGCATCTGGTGAGACTGGAAGCTGACACCAACAAATTTGGGAAAAGTCTAGGCACAATGAAAAATGGATAGAATTAGCAAATCTCGAATGTATTGAGGACATATCTTAACACTGGTTCCATGCGAAGGATTGAGAGGGGTACCGATGTACCCCTCAATTCTTCACAGAGCATCTTAAGATTGTCTTTAAAACTATACTGCCATGCAAATTGCTGTAGATGACATTGTACCCGGGCAGTCAGAAGTGAAAATAATATACAATTTGGGTATTCTCCTCCAGTTGTAAAGGTCACATGGCCCAGAGTGCACAGAGTAAAATATGCTGACTGGACTGGAAGCCGATCGCAACAAAGACAAGTAAAGACTAGGGCGTAATGAAATAGAAAAAATATACACAGTCATACATAACAGGTCGTCCAAACGCTTTCCTCAACTAAATGATGTATTGGTTTTTGATAGCAGTAATAACATAGATTGAACTATTTGGCGGTTAACCAATGTAAATCAACACAAATTTCAGGCATCTGTAAAATTTGCTAAAATTGAAACAATAATTGTTAAACATGATACCAGGATGTTAACATTTTCAATTGACACTTCTAACTATGAGCATTAAACGAAAAACCGTTCCTAATCAAGTTACTACATATAGACATTTCAGCAATGCGACTGGTTTTTATTACAAAACACTAAGAACCATTCTTAAAAATGGTTTCAATTAACGAAGTCACGGTTTTTTTCGTTAATACAATTTAACTTTTTTACTTAGAATTTAACATCTTAAAACGTTTTCTCAAAATTTGCCACGAAATCCTACCATTATTGACTTAGGAGGTTGTATCCAAGACAAGCCAAAAAAGCGTACTACCTCCTAGTGAAAACAATTTCAAAATTCACCCAGAAGATATACAGATAAGCCCGAGAACATGCAGCCTAGGACAGACAGTCTAGGACTGCTTAATAACCTACGTAGTAAACTAGTGATGGTAATATACACAGGCCCTACGCACAAAGACAGATTGTCATTGAATTGTAGATGAGTTTCAATCATAATATTGTGACGGTATCCATCATAAACGTTTTATTTGTCTTATCTCTCGATGATCGCTGCCAGGTGACCGCATACTGCATCGTTAATTCAATAAACTTGCTCCCCGAGGCTTTGTTCATGATTATTCATGTAACCTGTCTTATTGGGAGTTAAAAGTCGCGGCTCGTAAATAGAATGTTTTGAGATAAAAATTTGATACTAATATTGGTTTTGTTTCGCTTAGAATTGAGACAGTTTGTTAGTGTCTTACACTTGAGGTTTTTGATATTTGCTTGTACTAAAATTCAGGTAGTCTCAAAATTTTCAAATTATTTCTTCCAAAAATTCACCATCAATATAATTCTAACAAGATTCAGTTATATAGATTGCGTAGAGAATATTTCCTCTAAAATTTGAAATTTTTAAAATGACACAAATGGACTAGCTACAGAACGAACTCTTCAAAGACCAAGATCTAGAATAAAAAATTCAAATGTTCCACTCCACGTATTAATGAACACTAATCATCTAAATATACCAACAAGGCTGAATTAATATAAGGATTTGTTGAGTTAAGGAGTCATTAAAACCGTAGAGTGGTTTATAGTGTTATAAATTTTAATTTGCCGGCACATGTGGCGTATGGCATCGGCAATACGTTGATTAAATTATTAATAATGGACCCGTTATTAAAACTGGGACTGGACGCAGTTTTGCGAAACTGAAATTCAGTTTTATGGACGCGTTCAAGGTTTTACTTTGGCAGGAAAGCGGTTTTGGTTACGGTATCTGGGTTATGCAATTTTAATTTTTTTTTAAATAACCCGGAGATAATTTTCCGTGCCTCGGAGAGCACGTTAAACCGTCGGTCCCGGGTGTCATATCGAATATCTGTGAAAGTCGTTACGGGTAGTCAGAAGCCCGAAAGTCTGGCAACCTCAGGATACAGGCATTGCCCAGTAATTAGGTTGCGGAGGTCTGATGGCAGTCGCTCCGTTTAAAATACTGGTATTCTGCCGCATCTGGTTGGACTGGAAGCTGACCCCAACATAGTTGGGAAAAGGCTAGGCTGAACGAATTTCCCGGAGATTATATTTTTCTGTAGCGTTCTGTCAGACTTATATTTGCTTCTGCCTCGCCTTTTTTCTCATTTTCCATTCCTGTCTATTTTTTAAACTGATTGTATGATTCTGTCTTTAATCTTACATCTGGTTTTTGAATTGACACTCTCCAAATCCAGCGAGAAATAGTTTCCCTTTCGACCATATTTATAGACTCTATCTCACACCTTTGCCATTACTTTAAAACTACGTTTTATGGATCTGCCGTCAGCAAAACGTGTTTAGCGACAAGTGTGGCCATAAAATGCGAGATATTTACAGGAACACATTCTGTTTAAGAGTAAGGAGCTGGAATGGTCGCCGGAAGCGGACCAGCGGGACAAGAACGTGTTGTTGGCTAAATATAGAATGAGAGATACTATGTAGCTAATGTAACGATAGCTGTCTCATTTTGAGGTTAAGCTTCGGAATAATGATACCTTTTAAAATATATCAATGTATAAATTCTAGATATCAAATTCAAGATTTAGAACGTTGCTTCGGAAGAAGCTAGTATGGATAAATATTTTGACGAGAGATTGGATTCTTGTTAGAATTTCAAATAAGTGAAATCTAAAGTGATGTCATGAAGGATTTATGTTTTTCACTTACATTTAAGAGTATATGAAAGATAAGGGAGTAAATGATAATGAGAATGGAAGAGGAAAACATATTGCGCCGACCCCAAGTAACTTGGGGCCAGGGCAGGAAGATAATGATGACTTTCATTTAAGAGTAAATCATGAAGTCATATTTTGACCAAAAACACTCATCCCATTGCAACATCCGATTGCTTGACAACGGATGCAAAGTAGTCAATTCCATAAAAGTTTCTAAAGCATATTTAAAATACTAACAGAACTTTGTCTAGTCATAAAACTGGTTGTAAAACTTCCAACAAAATAAAAAAATCTACATCATAAATAATAAAATCTAGATAAATTCAACTATCTCAACGGAAACCTCACATCTCTAGATGGTCAGTTATGTAGCCTGCACCATTTGATACGAGCACAGACCACAACGGAAATCGCCAAGCCATTGACTTTTTCTAGACCATAGTGAAAGGCATCTCGATGTTCAGCCTCATCAAGTAACATACACTTTAAAAGGGCTAAAAAGTGGTAAAATGGTCAATTTAAGATATTGTATGTCGTTAAAAGGCAGCAATTTTCTGGAATGGATTAGTCTGCCGTTTATAGGTAAATATCTGAGAACTCTTACATGTGTAAGTGTATGGTTAAGAAGATTTTTTAAAGGTACTCCATACTTTTCTTCAGTAAAGTCTCTAGCGAGAATCAATTACACAGTCAACTTATCAAAAACATGAAAATATTTAAAGTAAGCACTCCACAAAAGAATACAATAGTCAAACAAATAAACGGAACAATAAAATCATTAAAAGAAACATTTCTAAAAGGCAAGCAGGCGTAAAAACTCTCGCATCAAATCCAATTCACCAACAGACTCTGTAATCTAAAAGAAATCGAAACGTCGAACAAAATTGTACGTACAATGTGTATTGTAATGGCATCACGTACGATAATCGATGCTATTATGACATACACGAGAATTGCACCTAAGTATAATCCAATATTTATACCGAGCGTGATTGTAAGGCGTTGGGAATCCTGTACAAATCATTTGCCCATCCCTCTCGTGCTGGTTCCAAAGAGCATGACAAAGAAAGGGACGCCGTATCAAGTATTTTCGTCTGTTCGTAGGTGTTCGGTCATGTTTGCACACCCTCGCCTCACCGCTCGACAGGTAAATTCGACAAAAGCAGTGGGAGTTTCTGTTTATTATAAGAAATACCTGAACGCAGGTAGAAGTCATTGTACGGGTCCCGTCTAGCGAATAATAGAGTTTTCGGAAATAATACAATGAATAAAGTAATTTATGGCTTGGAATACAATATTTTACGATTTTCGGAAACGATCGGTACCTGTATGGGTTTTTGAGGGCGCCTCAACAATCGATGTTTTGGATGCTATTTCGATTCGGCTCTCCACCTTGTTTTTGTTTGTTTTACGGGCAATTTGCGATTATAAAGACGTCTCTATCCTTACATCTCGACGTTATCTCACATTATTCGTGGTAGCTGTACAGTTAATTGAGTGGTTGACTCATTACGGGCGCCGATGTTAATCTACGCATCGAATTGTACAATAATGAGTTCATTTACCGCCCGTCAACTTATGAATATTTAAGAATCTCACATTTTCGTAGGTGTAAAAAGTCGTGCTTTACGAGGCCATTTAATAGCGTGAAGCGAACCTTATCGTGAGTGATACGAATGATCGTTAAGGGAAGCGTGCACCAGTGCTTAAATATTTAATCGTTCCATTAAAACATAAATAAATGGAAACTCTTACGCAGTTGCACAATACAGAGATGGAGTATCAATAAAATCGGAAATGATGGGAGGTGTGATATTGTGTAAAAGCACAAATAGTGCAGAAGTTATCGGTACCTAAGTAAACGGTTTTCATTGAGCCATTATAAACGTTGACACTTACACAATAAGATCGACATTTCAATGTGAATTAATTGTGGGAGCATTGGCAGCATGTTTGCGTGAATAGAATTCAGTGCAGTTGAATATATTGTGATGCTATTTGAATTCATTGTGGTACTAATACGAGGAATATGTTCAATAGAGATCTACCTGAGTTTGGCACCTGCTGTTAACTTGTATTGCAGTGTATAGACCAATATATGGGACAAATCGTAGCGCCGCGTGAAGTCGGCGTTCGTAGACAAACTATTAATTCAGAACGACGGGCTTTAGTCAATAACTATGTTAGTAAGACCACCTAATAGATACCGGTTACTTTGAACAAATATATTCCAAATTACCGACACGGGTAATGTCTATAGGAGCGGTGTTTCGCATATTTTAATTTTAAAATAGATTGAAGATTTAGTTAAAACAAAGAAAAAGGTTTGTAATATAAAATTGTACATAGAATCTAAATGAGTTCTCGTTTCAAGCAATTACAGATATGAAAGTTATGATTTGAATAAACTATAGTTTAACAACTTAAATTATGCGGGACAATGACTTAATCACATGCTTTTAAAATGAACTGGAGTGATAAAATATATAATGTTAGTATTAAAAAGATAAATAACGAATTAAATAGTAAAATATACAACACAATAAGGTTTATCTAAGATCAGTATCTTTATGTGAAGTAAGTAATACGAAGATTTGATTACATTACCAAATTCTCGGTATTAACTGACGTAATGACGTCATTTATAAATAAACCGGTTTTGTTTGTCACGTAGAAAAATACAAAAGGATCAATATTTACATATTATCATCACGTTTCTGAACAGAATTAAGCTGAATTATATTTTTTACCAAAGTAGCCATGCTTGAAATAGTTCTACTGTCATTTTAAATTGGAATTGGTATTTCGAGGCAAATTATAAGTTCCTGACATTTTGCTTTCTACAACGGAAAAATAACTCTGTTTTGATTCCTATAATTTGTAAAGTACATTACAAGTTTTTGAGTTAATAACAGCGACGCAGCCAAATACTTCAACAAAGTAAGCAAAAGTGTCAATTCTCATTGTAATACCATTCTTGTAATTATTGAGCCACGGTTTACGGTGTGACGTTACTATGGGTTACCGGTATCGTCAGGATTGAAATACATTCCTCTTGTGCATTTATAATGAAGTGCCAGCACCAAATTATATGCGAGTAACCGCGTGTTTCCCGATCAACGGACGTATGACGTGATCATGACCGAGTCATCAGCCATCGAGAGCCGATTCAGTTCAATTTTTTTTTAAACTTGTCGGAAACTGCTTGCTTTGGTTCCAAATTCAATTGAATACAAAGTGTTTTCAAAGAACAACGGAATGTGAACTTCGAATTTCGAATTGCAAAAAATAAAAGAGAATTATTTGAATTTAGAATCGCCAAGATTGTTAACTAAGGCAGAATTCTTGTCTTCGGAAATGAAGATTAAGAACCTACGGAATAAAGTTAAAAGTCACTCACCTCACTTTCCGTCCAATCTATTAGACTGGACTTCTCCTCCAGTAAATTCTCCGAGCTCCGTTTCTCGTCTTCTCCGTCGCCTTCGTCTTTGAAGACCTTGACCTCATCAGTGGAGCCCAGGTCGTCGCCGCCCGAGCTCGCCGCCGAACTCGAATGAGCATGCGGCATCTTCACGAACCCAACGCCCCAACTTCCATTATCCCATCCTCTAACACCTACAACCTATCCACTATCTGTCATCCATGACCACTCACTGAACCGCCATTTTGTCTGTTTCCAAATTCAAACTTCACGGTCTTTCGCGCCGGATTTTGACATTTGTTTGTTCAGTCTAATGTTTTTTTTTCTTGCACTTACTCGTAACTAATTTAGGCGATTGTTTTTTTTTAACTAAACTAAAATGAGATCACAGATAACTTTTGTCAGGTTAAACTTAAAATGCCTAAGGTTGAGGTGTTCCGTTATATTTTGTGTTGGATTGCATCTGTAAACAAGAAAAGAGCTCATTAGTGACATTTGAATAGCCGGAGCGTGGTCTTGAGTTTGTAATCAAGGTCTAGGTTAAATTATGATGCTATACAATTTAGAAACAGTAAGACACTAATTAGGAGTAGATCTAAATATAATACAAAGATGTTTATTTCAGTTGGGGTTGTCTTATTTCTATTTAGTTAAGGTTGATATTGAGCTCGACAGAATTACCTATTAGGTTGGCAACAATTGTGGCTGTATCGCCGTGTGACACATCTTTTAGGTCAAGCTCCTTGTCAAGTGGACGTCAACAAGCACTCTTGGCTGCGAGCCAAGTGACGGTAAGAAAACTCTTCGGGAAATATTGAGTAAGGAACAACTCACGTAAATATGTATACTTAAGTATAATTTTTACCATGTGTAGTTGAAATATAATATTCGGATAATATCTGCGTATAAAGTAACTAAACTGCAACAAGAATGAAAGAAAAAACGTATGGCTGGTTTACACGGTAGCAAGGAGAGCACCCTGTGACACGGATTTTCAACGCCAGTCACTGGGTACACAGTGGCGGTCCGAAGGAGGGGGTCGTAGGGGTCATGACACCTTCCAAAATCGTACACGTCAAATTGACAATCCTCCAAAAAATAGAGCTTTTGGTGGAGGAAGCTACTAGTCAGCTAGGCTGATTTACGATTGCGAAGTCAGCGTTGGACTAGGGTGAAACTAGTGTCCACACGAGCCCAGTAGACGTCAGCGCTGGACTGGGTTACTGTACCGCCACGTTACTGCCATCGTATAAACCATGCTGCGCCAAATACACTAACAAGATTTCTTGCACAAGTTGACTTGTGCAACTGACTTTTAAGCTGTGCACACACCCGCAGCAAGTCGACTGACGCTCAGAGCTGATGTTCACCAACATTAAATCTCTAGTTGAACAGCCGTTCACTCGAAACATTTGCTAGATTGTTTGCTAAACAGTTGTGAATTAATGTTGGTAAAACTGGGCTAAGTCGACAAAGACTGTAAAACATGAAAAAAAGTACCTCCAATGTGTAAGGAATGAAAAACTTCAATTAAAAACAAATGTTTTATATTATCAATACCAACTGCCTCGTTGGTCTAGTGGTGGCAAGCGTGACTGCTGATCGTGAGGTCCTGGGTTTGATCCCAAAGTCGGGCAGTGTTATTAGGTTTTTCCGTGTGGAATTCCTCAGTAACAGCCCGGAGTTTGGATTTGTGCCTGGTTGATGGCAATAGACTCGCCGCCTTTTACATGGGACTTAACCGTAACCGCGAAATTAGGGCGTTACTATACACCTCTGCCCAACCCTTCTGGGAATACAGGCGTGATGTTTATACTCACGAGATTTGATATAAATCCCTTATCAGTATTATATCTAAAGATATGAAGTAACATATTTATAGCACTATTAATTACGGCTATGACCTCGGAAGTACGTGATATTGTCAAGTGCGAACGTGTTCGTGTTTATAATATTAAAATCACCTTTGAACGATTACTAGGAATTATATTTTAATCTACGTCAAATAACCGCCACCTACAGGGTGCTCTGTATCTGTTCCTCATAGCCTTTTCCCAAATATGTTGGGGTCAGCTACCTATTTTTTTCGTGTGGTTAGTGGCTAGCCTGGCGTCAGAGTTTATGCCGCCCATGGACCTCTGATTTAGCTTCAAATGCCGTCGAGAAATATCTCTCAGGCATGCCGGTTTCATCACGATGTTTTCCTTCACCGTTTTTAAGCAAGTGGTACTTAATTATATAATACGCACATGAATCCAAAAAGTCAGAGGTGCTTGCCTTGGGTTGGAAATCGAGACCCATAACTTGATAGTTCGACGGACACACCACTAGGATATCACTGATATCAGCTTCCAGTCTAACCAGATGCGGCTGAATACCAGTATTTTACACGGAACGACTGCCATCAGACCTCCGCAACCCAGTAACTGGGCAATGCTGATATCCTATGGTTAGATTAGCTGTCAGACTTTCGGAGTTCTTGACTACCCGTAACGACTGTCATAGGCCTGTATTCTTATACAGAGTGGTTTGTATAATGACAACAATGTTATTATGTCAAATTCGTTAAGTACATTTAATGTTATCTATACAAGGTTAGTCGCAAAGGGGGTACTGAGCCGCGGGCCACTTAATGTATCACTGACGATTGTTTTAAAGAAAGTGTTAAAATTTCAAAATTCGACAAAAAAATCAATGCAAAATGATTTTTATTGAAGTTTTTTCCAAAATTCTTCATCCCTGATTTAGTTACGAATTCAGAAAGTGGAGTTTCTAATCCATGACTCCAAATATGATCTAAAATGTAAACACAGCTGATCATAGCTGAGGATAGATAGAATTTAGCGTATTTTTTATGAAATCTTTGAACGGCTATTTCTATTAAACTATTGACTTTTGGGCAAAGTTGTAGAACAAAAGTTATCCATTATTATGGGTACTTTAACACCCTTTCGGCTTAGTACCCCCTTTCTGACTAACCTTGTATAGCTGCCTCCTAAAATATACTCCTGTGGGTGCCCTTTAATCAAAGGTGAATTTATTATTCATCCAGTTACTGGAATTAGTGATGCTGGAATCCAGCGAAGGATTAAATTGGCATTAGACTAACGTAAATACCTCAATTCAGCACAGTGTCCAGTATCATTATCAGGATTGGCATTACATCAAGTTTAAATTCAAATCCTGCGCTGGTTACTGGACGCTGGACTGGATTGAAACGTGTTTACATTAGTTTAATGCCAATCAAGCACTAGAATCACAAAACAGATAGGTACAGAAGTCAATCACATGTATGTACTTCACTTTTCATACCTACGCTCGGCGGTCGCTCTATCTATATATCTATCTCTCTCAAGCGCATGGCACTCGCGCTCGCACTCACTCGCACTCTAGTCCCAAACAGTCCGAGATATCGTGTCCGTGAGCAGTGTCTATGTGTGCGTTGCTCGAGCACACTTGTATGTAGATTGACTTCTGTACCTATCTGTTTTGTGCTAGAATCCAGCGGCGCTCGATCCAGCTACTGGTTCAAAGTGAATCCGCCTTAATGTGGTCCCCAGGGCCACAGACTATTTAATATGTAGTTATATATATTCCCCGAAGGGTTGGGCAGAGGTAGCAACACTCTCATTTCGCCGTTATGTTTAAGTCCCATATAATAGGTGGCGAGGTCATTGCCATGATCCAGGCACAAATCCAAACTCCGCGCTGCTACTGAGGAATTCCACACGGAAAACCCCAAAACAATTTGTCCTACCTGGGGATCGAAACTAGGAGCACGATCAGCAGTCGCGCTTGCCACCACTAGACCAACGAGGCAGTTATAAGCAAAGGTTTTTAGCATACAGCCTTAGTTCCCGATTATTTGTTTGATGGTACCGTGTGACAGTGGGCGAGCGTATCGCGTATTATCGGCCACAGTTCAAAGTTACAGTCCCCGGGGAAACCCAAACTCTTGGGCTGATAAGTGACGTAATATTTTAAAAAAAACTCTAGTGAATCGTGTTTCCAAAAGGACAAATTGTTGAATCGACCTTGTATATCCTTTTTTTTTTTTATTCTTTAATTAGCGACCCGCCCCGGCTTCGCACGGGTGCAATGTAGATACTAATGTGGGGCATGTAAACCTTCCTCTTGAATCACTCTATCTATTAAAAAAACCGCATCTAAATCCGTTGCGTAGTTTTAAAAGATCTAAGCGTACAGACAGCGGGAGCGACTTTGTTTTATACTATGTAAAGATACATTGCGAAGTAAGTACTGCTACAACTTACGTAAGTACTGTACAACTTATATAAAGTCGGGTTCCAGTATAACGCAGATGTGGCTGAATATCAGAATTTCACGCGAGCGAATTGTACAAAAACGGGGAGATACAGGTATGAGGTTGTCAGGCTTGTCGGGTTTCTGATTGCCACAAAATGACTGCCACAATATCTGTGACTCACAATGCAAAACTTCTTCAAGGAAACTTCATATGGAACCTGGAAGTGTCCTGGAGAAGACCCCAAAAACATCCAATATTTACATCCATATTCTAAGACGTGCCTCCAAAACTTACTCGACTCGAATCCACCTCGACTCAGCCTTTCTCACTACCATCGGTAGTTATAGTTGACATAAACGTCCTCGACTCGAGATTATTCCTCAGTCGAGGTAAGGAACCATCTGTCAAACTCAAGGTACCTCGGAACCTACCTTAAGGAAGGAAGTGTCCAAGTTCGTATGTAACAAAAATGAATTTTGAAGACTTTATCGAATATGCTTACGATAATCCTTACAAGTATTTATCGCGGCGTTATTTGCGGGATGCAGATAATTCAAATTATGACGTAATGGCTCCGTCGAGGAACCTCAAAGTTCACTCGAAATTGCGACTACAAATACAATTTTGAAGTTGTTTTGGAGGCCGTCCTGAGTCGAGTACGTTTTGGAGGAACGTCTTAGAATATGGGTGTTAGTTCATAAGTTGACTGACTCAGAAGAACCGATTGCCCGTTCAAAATAAAAGTGACATAGCAGTCCTATAGTTATTTACACGATCTTTTGACCTGATAGGTTATCGCTAACGTGACTCAAACGTGATAGTATCAGGCTTAGACTGTTATAAAAATAGCGATATTGATACATGTCTACTGAGATTTATGTAGCGATTTATGAAAAACATGTCTAGGACACCTGGCTTGTTGGTCTAGTGGTGGCAAGCGCGACTGCTGATCATGAAATCCTGGGTTCTATCCCTATGTCGGGCAGTGTTATTGGGTTTTTCCGTATCGAATTCCTCAGTAGCAGTCCGGAGTATGGATCTGTGCCCGGTTGATGGCAATAGGCTCGCCACTTATTACATGGGACTTAAACATAACGGTGAAATGAGGGTATTACTATACACCTCTGCCCCTTCGAGGAATACAGGCGTGATGTTATGTTATGTCTTGGAGCCTTCAACTCCCTGCAGTGTTTTATGTTTTGTCCTGACTGAAACTGAACTGCTTGCGTCCAGTTACGTGTAATAAGATGTATACACATACCGAACTTAAAAAACTAATTGCTTTTAGAGAATAAAGTGTAATTAAGAAATATTCGAAACGGTAGTTCGTATACAAGGTTAGTCGGAAAGGGGGTACTAAGCCGAAAGGGTGTTAAAGTACCCATAGTAAGGGATAACTTTTGTTCTACAACTTTCCCCAAAACTCTATAGTTTAAGAGAAATAGCTTTTCAATGATTTCGTAAAAAATATGTAGAAATCTATCTGTTCATAGCTATGGTCAGCTGTTTTTACAATTTAGGTCATATTTGGGGTCACGGATTAGAAAAGTAATCTTCTGAATTCATAACTAAAGCAGGAATGTTCTTTTTTTAAACTAAAATAAAAATCGTTTCGCATGCAAATAAAAATTATCGAATTTTGAAATTTTAACACTTGCTTTGAAATAGTCATCAGTGGTACTATAGGTGGCCCGTCGCTTAGTACCCCCTTTCCGACTAACCTTGTATAATTGTAGAAACTATGCGTAGAATATTTCATAATTCTAATAGATATTTTAGAAGGAAATCGATTTATAATTTCGCTATGTGTATACATATTATTACACGTGTCTGGACGTAATAGGGTAACCAGTTCACTGTATATCTCCTAATGCCCTTAGCCATAACTTTATACGTAGTGTCAATTTATTAGAAAGCATGTGTCATAATTACCTATGTTTACGATATAGACTAGTGATGTTTAATGTTCAGACTTAACTTGTTATTTTTAGATTTCTATGTTTATATCCATTTGCATTTGTAATACCACATAGAGTCAATATCCATTTGATTTCTGTTTTTTTTTTTTGTGATACCAAATGTTTTGGCCAATATTGTGGGCTCGGGGCTAATTACCAACAGCGTGGGTCATACGATTTGCAAGGTTAAGCTACGTTTGTCGAGGTCATGTGTGTGTGGATGGGTGACCGTTCCTCGTGCTTCGGAGAGCACGTTAAACCGTCGGTCCCGGGTGTCATAAGAATACCTGTGACAGTCGTGACTGAAAGTCAGAAATCCGAAAATCTGACAACAGACTCGTCTATCCTTAGGATATCGGTATTGCCCAGTAACTGGGTTGCGGAGGTCTGATGGCAGCCGCTTCGTGTAATTACTGGTATTTAGCTGCTACTGATTAAACTGAAAGCTGACCATAGCTGGGAAAAAGCCAAGCAGATCAAATCTTTTGGCGATCTGAGTTTTTTTATTAAACCTGCGCATGAGTTTATGTCAGATATGCATCTGTAACCTTCAGAATAATCTACAGAATTTACCAAAACTAAGTAGTTAAGAAAATTTCGATTAAAATCTTTTCCACCAGGATGCAGTAATGACAATGCGCGTGCGTTCCTATGCGGTCGCATTTGTCAGGTATGTAAGGTGTGAGGCGATATGAATAATGGCGGCGGACACGCCTCGCCTGAGCTATGCATGACAATATACGGATAGGGTTACGAACCAAATAGAAACGAAATAATATAATATGACACTCAAGAATACGACGTCAAGTATTTGTTTAAGATTATGTTATGTTGAACTGTGTTAGTTTAGAAGTTTAAGTTTGTAACGGATTTCTCAGTTTCAAACTTCGAATACTGTTTTCGGAAGTGTCATTGGCTGTATAATGGCCAAATCGTCGCTTCGCCTGCAAAATACGCGGGTTTTTTTTTATCTGTCTTTGTTGCATTTTATAATAGTTCTCAAGCCACGTGCACCTATAAAATCTGTTTTTTAATCATTTATTTGGTTAAGAAGATAGCAAAATAAATTATTAGAAAACGTATTTTACAGTTGCACGTGGCTTGAGAACTATTATAAAATAGCATCAAAGACCGATTTAAAATAAAAACACACAGCGGATTTAGCAGGCGCAGCGACGAAATGCTCAAACGCTAAGAAAATTTAAGTTGCCGTTCAGTCCAGTGCTGTCACTGTCACTCTAAGGCGAAGTGACAGTGACAGGACGAAATAAACGGCAACTTAAAATTGAGTAGCGTTTGAGTATTTGGCCATACCATACCAAATCTGACTACTTAGATCAGGGGTCTTCAATCTTTTAAGGTCACGCTGACTCCTCCACTAAGTCCCAAGGGCCAAGGCCAAGCTTGCCCATTATACTAACATTATTATTATTATTCAACCATGATCATCCTACTGCAGGACAAAGGCCTTCCTACCCTCCTTCCACTCCTCTCGGCTTAAGGTTTTCTGCGGCCAGTCCTTCCAATAGGTGTCTAGTTCGTCCCGCCATCTCTTTCTGGGTCGGCCGCGACGTCGTCTGACGTTGTGTGGGCTCCACTTAGTGATGAGTTTTGCCCACAGCTCGTCCGACATGCGGCAGACGTGACCAGCCCAGTTCCATTTTAAGCTTACGGCTTTCTGACCAAGAAATATAAATAAATATAAATACTAACATACTTTAGATGAGCAGGGCTGGTGTTGGCCCGCGGACCATAGTTTGAAGACCCCTTGGCTTAGTGAACAAAGCGAGCTTCTAATAAATTTTCTATAACCATCCGTTCTTAACCAAAATTAACGCAAATCTGGAAAACTCGAAAGAATTTACTTCTTTTACGGTAGATTAATTGTTTCACACGAAGAAAAAGTTAAATGACATCCGAGACTTAGACAGGTTAATGACCTCGAGGTCACGCCAATTTTATCTATTTATTAATCTACTTTAAGTAGATACTTAATTATTTACATATTTTTTTAGGACTAGCAAATTAAATTATATGGACCTGATAATATCTTAAATAAATTACTCCTCAGTAGTAGTTGTAGAATTTTATCAACATACTTATTTTTTATACTTATTACGTCTTAGCACATTTGGTTGTTCAGATGTGTATTACATCATTAAAATATCATGAAAAAAATATCGTTTTGTTTATATATATTTTATCAGTAGGTACCTACCTGAACCCATTTTTTTATCGCTCCGAACGACATTTGCACAGATAATGACAGATTCCATTTATCTTGATAACCCTCCACTTTTCAAATCCAGTACAAAAATGTATGATCCAAATCCATCCACAATACATCACGTCTTGGCTTACTAACAGGTAAGACTGTGGTTTAACGCTAGACTTTCCTGAATAAAACATATTTACTAAGCGGTATCCTCCACTCACTGGGTTGCGAAGTCCAGACGTCGGTAGCTTTGTGTAAAATACAAATATTCAGCTGCCTCTGGAAGCCAACCCAAACTAGGGTTGCCAGATGTCCGGATTTAGCCGGACATATCCTGCTTTTTACAGTCGTGTCCGGCTTTTGTTAGGCTTTTGGCAGTGGCGTAACTATAGGGTGGCAGGGCTGGCAAAATGCCACCGAAGGGCCCCTCGGCCAGTGGCGGATTTACCAATGGGCTGAGTAGTCTGGAGCCTAGATACAGGACAAATCGAAGAATGAGGGGAAAGTGTAAAAATAAAGGTCGTCCAAGAATCGCTTGGTTACAACGTGACGAATTTTTTCTTTTATATACCAATGTGACAGGCTTTCAGGGCAAAATGTCCGGCTAAATATGAGTCTGTGTCCGGCTTTTCTATTTTTTTGGATGATGACGAAAAGACTTGACGTATCTTACCCATAACGCCATATTTCCATTACTTATCGTAATGTACAGATGTGTAGAATATACTGAGCATATTAATGAACGGTATTATTTTTATTTCACAAATTAACCACACATGAGAAGTGGAAGATAAAAATAGCCTCCAAAATATGAGCTATCTGATGACTAAGATGTATTGCGAATTTAAAATATACCGGTCTGACTGTTCCTTTGCAATTAGATTTTTTGTAATTTTTTCATCGTACATTTAGTGCACTTTCTGTCTTGGCAAGGAGCTAGACAGGTTAGTTTTCTACCTTAGAAAGTTTAGTCAAATCTATTCAGTTCATCTCTGGATTCTAGATCAAATACGCAAACACTACTTATCATTCAATTCAATTCAAATGTACTGTAGTTTATCGCAAAATTTAAATTGTACTGCATTTCACACAAGCCGTACCACAATATTTTATCTCAAAATATTAAATGTACTACATTTCAAATTATTAAATTAATTTATTAAATCAAAAGCAATTATATTTTATTGCATTTTACATAATAACTATTGCGATTACTTTTGGAATAACTTCAAAGACAGATTTAAATGTTTTTTACGCTAATTATGATAAGTTATCTGTTCGTCTCTTGGCAACCCGATTAATTAATTAGTTCTCTGATAAGTAAACAAACAGTTGACTACGATATTTTTGTTTTTGAATGCTTTGTTAATTTATTGTTATCACTGTGGACTTACTTAAATGATGAGTTACTTAAATGATGTTTTTGTCATTGTTATTTTAGTACCGGCTTACTCCAGTAATAATTGTCTCGTAAAACATTGATGAAGCTGTAACTTTAAGGACGGTACTCTAAAACAATGCTCAGTTGGACGTAGTAGTCGTAGCAGAAAGGACTCAATCCACAAAATTGTCAAAAATGAGTTATTGGTACCAAAATGGTCTATAAGGTAGGGCTTTTCATTCAGCAAAAAAGATCCAAGAAATAAGCAAAGGAAATACTTTTTTTGTGACAGGGAACCAAACCACATATTAGGCAGGTATTTTCTTTTTATTACCTATAAAGACCTCAACCTGCTTAAATCATCTAACCCTATATTTTCCTAAATAAGTCCAGAAATACACAATATAACCATCAACCACCGATTTTACCAAGGATGTGTAATTACGTAACAAAATCTGAATACAGCATCACTGAAGAAAACCACTCTGAAATAAAAATATCAATTACTCAAAAGTAACTCTGTGTGGGTTGAGTCCTTTCTGCTTAACTACGTCCAGTTATGAAGCTCGATTTGACAACAGAATCGTTTGAGTACATTCGAATTCTATAACATACATAACCTAACATCATGCCTGGAAGTGTATAGCAACACCCTCATTTCGCCGTTAAGTCCCATGTTATAGAGGGCGAGCCTATTGCCCTCAACCGGGCACAAAACCAAACTCCGGCCTGCTACTAAGGAATTTCACACGGAAAAACTCAATCACACTTTGCCCGACCTAGGGATCAAATCCAGGACCTCACGATCAGCAGTCGCGCTGGCCAACACTAGACCATCGAAGCAGTTTGTCGGATTCTATCTCTCCTGTATGATGACGGATGTAGTACATTTTTCAACCTTCATTGATGGATTAGACACATCCCACTAATATTATAAACGTGAAAGTTTGTGACGATGGATGTATGTTTTTTATTTCAATCACACATAAACGGCTAAACGAATTCGGATGGAATTTGGCACACAGATAGACCATGTCCTGGATTATCACATAGGATACTTTTTATCAGGGTACATGACGTAGGTACCCTAGGATGCGAGAGGAACCCCGGGCAATAGCTATAGTCTGTGCGCAAGTGCTAGTCACCTCCTGAGGTATGTGAGTGGCAGGAGGGGGGTGCGCGCGGTAGACAAGACAAAGCAAACTGTCTATTGTTTCGCACCCCCCTCCTGCCACTCTCATACCTCAGGCGGTGACTAGCACGTGCGCGCAGACTATACTACTAACTACTTTAGTACTTCGAGGGAATACTGCTACTTATAAGGCTACATCGAAAGAAACAAAACAAGAGTTTTTTTGTAACGATAAGCATAGACATTTTTATTTCATATTCTATCTTAGATAACACAGTCTGCTTAGTTGTCGGCAATTAGATTGACATGCATATCATTTTGGTACCCAGTGCATAATATCAGCAAGCACATTGGGTCACCCGCGCGACGGCGCAACGAGTATGCCCAAGGAGGGTTGATGTCAGGCAGGCGGCCAGTCATAAAACAATAAGCCAAAACCTCTAACAACATGGATTTATGAAATACATGTTGTGCCGACCCCACCTAGTGTGGGATAAGGGCAGGAAGAAGAAGAAGCATAGACATTTTATGTCATATTCTATCTTAGATAATGTTAACCGATAGCATACTAAAAGTTTATAGTAGTCACTTTTAGACGCATTAACTGAGAAGTTACATTGGTAGTGACTTGAGTTCTAACTTAGTTTAGAATTCAGTTTTAAACTACGTTTTTTTACAATTTGTTCTAAGTTCTTAAACGAGTACTTAACGAATTACGTTAGCAAATATTATTACTAGTTTTTCTCGGTGTTACGTCATTATACAATTTACTTCATTAGTGTCGAACGTAGACTACATCAAACAGCCTCAAAATATGATTTTAGGAAGTAGTCGTTATTACAAGCAGCTAAAGTTCAAAATTGGTTATAACTATAAGAGGTCTGCCTTATCTGATGAATGATGATTAACCAAATCATGAAGAAGTGTGTTTCTAGAAATAAATACTTGGAAGGAAAAACTTAATTTACCGAGATAAGACAGAGATAATTAACGTAGGTATCGTAGTAGGCATTTAAAAATTAAAATTCGTACATACCAAATGAAGTTATCAGAAGAAGAACTCACATCATACAAGTACATATCTTCGCAACGCAAATAAATATTGAGTATTGAGTATTGAGTAGTATAAAATAAAGTCGCTCTCGCTGTCTGTACGCTTAGATCTTTTAAACTACGCAACGGATTTTAATGCAGTTTTCAGCAATAGATAGTGATTCAAGAGGAAGGTTTATATGCCCCACATTAGTATCTACATTGCACCCGTGCGAAGCCGGGGCGGGTCGCTAGTTATATTTATAACTAGCTGTGTCCTCACGGCTCCGCCCGTAGCCTATGTTACTCAGTGATAATGTAGGTTGCTAACGGCAAAAGAATTTTTGAAATCGGTCCAATAGTTTTTAAGTTTATTCGTTACATACAAAAATACTAATCTTTTCTCTTTATAATATTAGTATAGATAGTATAGATTTCAACACAGACTTAAGTTCTGTCAACGTTGATCCAAAAATATGAATTAAATTTGCTCTACCCATCAGAAAAAACTTAGTGTCATGATTTTAATATCATAACTTAAGAAAAAAAAAGTTGATCATAGACAAACAAAACGGTGACTAAGATAACAAGGCATTATTCCTAGACGTGACAGGGGACAAAAAATTGATAGGCTAGCAACGATATTACTACTGTGTTCCGTCGTTTGTATGTGAGAACCAGAGGGGCTATTTTTTATTCTTGGTCGCGTTTGGAGCTGGTCTCACCTGATGGTAAGCGCAGACAGGGTCTACGATGGAGCGCACGAATCCAAGGAACAGAGATATAGAGGGATTCCCCTATACTAGGGGTGGCCAACTTGATACGCAAGATAAAACCGTTTAACTTGAAAGTTTTTTGACGGATTGTTCTAAGTCAGTCTCGCGTTTCTGAATGGGAAAAACATATTGATATATGTTTATTGCGGAACTACACAGGTAAGTTCAAAACCCTCAACGATTTTTTGCTAACCAATCAATCTACCATACCTAATACATTACACAAACATGTTTCAAACCAATTACTCGATACTTTATGAAAAATTCATATATTCCGTAGCGATTCTAATCGATTCTCGAGTCGATATCGCGCGGTACGATAATCGACATCGGACTCGCAAGTCGCATTCATTAGTGCGTTGGTACACAATGCAAACATTATGGCTTATGTAGATGTGGTCTGATTGTTGACAATCTTTTATGTGTGTGTTCAACAATGTGTGCGTATAAGGAAATATTTAATACTCTCTTGGCTATACAAATTCATTCTGCTTATAAGCAGTTGTTCAGGTAGCCATTTATAAAAGTTGGCGAGTGACGTCATCAAATGAAACAGTTGCAAATTGTTCTTATTTCAAAAGGTTTTAATCTTTTTTGTAGCTGACAGTTTTGTTTTTTTTTAATCGTATTATAGGACTTTATTAGGTTTGCAAAGAGTTTTTAACAGGTGATTTCTGAAAGTTTCTACAAATACGTTCATAAATAAAACTCTTCCCCGTAATTCTATCAACACTTTCACTGGAAACGTTGAAAATGTTAACCCATTCAATTTTATGATGTACGAGACAAAAACACTGAGAATTAACAGCTGCAAGGAATATTAAGAATATATAAATCGTTTGGTCATAAAACAGGCAACAAAATGTAATTTCAACAAAACTCAACATGTCAGTAAATAGGATATAACCGGGGTACTAAACCGACGGTGACAGTTAAACTGAGAATGGCAACTCGGTTCGTGTAATGGGATCCTGTTTAGGTATCATTTTATGTCGTCTTTTACGATTTCGCTATGTGAAACCATCGTTCTGTCGCGTTGAGGTGCGGCCGAGTTTCTGTTAGTATTTTTGAAAGCATATAAACCATGTATTTTGTGCTGGCGTTATTGTTTTGCTAAGTTAATCCTTATTTGTTAAGGCTACTGTTAGGTTTTGACTACCGTAATGAACACACAGATAGTTAATAAAAACCGGCCAAGTGCGATTCGGACTCGCGCACGAAGGGTTCCGTATCATTATCTATAAAAACGGCAAAAAAATTATGTCTGTTGTATTGGAGCCTGTTGTATTGTATTAAATGTTTGTTTTATTTTAATTTAATTATTTATTTTTAAAGTGAATATATGACTTAATATTCTATGAATATTTCAAGCGTCTACCTGTTGCCGTTGTCAATATCGAGCAAAAACGAGCAAAAAAATCACGTTTGTTGTATGGGAGCCCCTTAAATGTGTATTTTATTGTTTTTTAGTATTTGTTGTTATAGCGGCAACAGAAATACATCATCTGTGAAAATTTCAACTGTCTAACTATCACGGTTCATGAGATACAGCCTGGTGACAGACGGACGGACGGACAGCGGAGTCTTAGTAATAGGGTCCCGTTTTACCCTTTGGGTACTGAACCCTAAAAATTAGACATAAATAGGTAAGAAATGCATATGTGAAAAATATTATAAGAAAAATACTCACGAATAATCAAACTATACAATTCCAGTATAAGCTGACCTTTCATTATAAGGAAATTCCGTATTATGAGAGGTCAGCATAAAATGGAAATGTATAGCTTGATAAAACGTCGTAAAAAAGGAGGGACACCGCTGATTTTTAGCCGGTAGGAGTTCGGCAGACACCCTTGCCTTCCCCGGGCGAGGGACAGAAATGGCAACAAAAAAAAACGGTCTTAGTCTACCACGCTGGCCTGGTGCGGGTTGGCGGACATCAAACTATCAAGAAAAAAAATTTTTGTTGGTGCTGGTTTCCTCACATTGTTTTCCTTCGCCGTTAACGTAAGTGATAATCAAATTCCGATCTGCACCTGAATTCGATACTAACAATGGAATAATTACGAAAATAATTATTAAAAAACGTAACATAATGATTATAATTGAATTAACCACGTTTTAGAATAAGCTATTAAGTCGTAAAAATTTCACAACTTAATGACCCTCAATGTATAAACTGGTTACAATTGCGTGGTTTTATAACTACTTATGTAGATATTAAATTATGTAGGTACCTTTAACTAAAAATAAAAATATCTTATCTCAGAATAATAATTATATATTTATATCTACTAAGTACTTTTGCTAATAGAGATGTATGGAAGAAGAAGACATACTGCGCCGACTCCAAATAAGTTGGGATAAGGGCAGGAGGATGATGATGAGGTACTTTTGCTGACTTCTTCTTTTCGTGTGGTTAGAGACTAACCTGGTGTCAGAGTTTATGCCGCCCATGGACCTCTAACTTGGCTTCACATGCCGTCGAGAAATATCTCTCAGGCATGCCGGTTTCCTCACGATGTTTTCCTTTTTAAGCAAGTGATAATATATCAATACGCACATGAATCCGAAAAGTCAGAGGTGCGTGCCTTGGATTCGAACTCGAGACCTATGACTTGGCAGCCTGACGGTCTCAACACTGCGCTATCACTGCTATACTAATTTTGCTGTGAATAGGTACTAATTAACTGCGTTTTTTTAAATGGCCAAGTTCTCTGCAACAAATGCATGCGGTGAAGCATTATTTACCTATCTACTTTAAACCTAAAATATTTAATTATTTTTAATATTTGTCGTAAACTAAGCCTGTTCTATATTTCAAGTCTTCAACCAAGTTAATTGTACAGTTTAAAAGCCTTCTCAAGTGTTGTTAAAAGCATCAGATAACAAAAATACCTGATAAAAACTTATCGCTTATGTTCAAAGAAGTCAAAACTACCCTACCTTACAACATTTTAATATCCGCTTAGGTACACTGTTTCTGGTGTAAGAAAGAGCACTTTTACTGAGACCAAGACGGGTTTAAAAGTAGTCAATATGCAAATATTGCAACACGCATACTAACAATCTGTTCAAGCAATGAAACTGAGCTGTGTTTATGAATATTTCTTTTCAAATTATTGTGATTACATTCAAGTTAGTTGTAAAAATACACTTCAAATGAATGGTATAGAAAAATAACTTATTAGATGTTAAAGTTAGCTGCTAACTAAATAAATAAAATTGAAGTGTGCTTTTTACTAGATGCCTAAGAAAGTGTTATACGGTACCGGTAAAAGAATTATAAAAAACATTTTTTTAAAATTTTTGTTTTTCTGTCTGTCTGTTTCGGCTAATCTCTGAAACGGCTCGACCGATTTTAACGGGACTTTCACTGGAAGAAAGCTGATGTTATAAGGAGTAACTTAGGCTACTTTTATTTTAGAAAAATAATGAGGGTTCCGCGCAGAACAATTAAAACCCACCTACCAGCTACCTAATAAAATGCAGGAGCGGGTTAATTAAGGAATGTTCAAACCGCGCGGAAATTATTTAAAACGGAATGAAAGCATTTTTTTTAACTCAAATTACGTCCAATTTGAATTTTTAATTCGGTCAAGTCTTTGCGAACCATTCTAAGTTAAAAAATACATGACTTATTTTAGTAATAGACAGAAACTTGGCTGTCTTTTTCGTTTGTCGTCCAAATCAGTTCAGTTTTAAAAGAGTTTGTCTATAGTTAGCAACAAAATATAAATATTCATCTTCACAAGAAGACTATTACTAAGAAAACACGCTGGTTATTTTTAGTATGTTTGTCACTACGTCAGACAACAAATTAATGAGACCAGGCGGTCCAGGCAGACGTCCCGAAGATGCGATCTTGCGATTTGTTGAATAATTGTAAGACTAATCGCGTCCATATGTCTTTCATACATTCAATTAGTGGCAGAGTATGCAGATGACTGTATTTTTCAATGGATGCTACAAAACGCCTACATACAATGTTGCATAAAATCTTGGCATACAATAAATGTAGATTTTTATAATTTTAAACATTGAAATGTAGATCTCACGACTAAATTACATAATTTAATATTTTATGTTACCACATTGTACTAATTTAGACCATAATTCGTTAAACACAAATAAATTTTAAAAGATAATATCTTTATGCTAATCAAAACGCCATATTTAAAATTTAAAATTAAACCCACGGACCGAGAACACGTGTTTTTTTTTTTTTAAGAAAGCATTGACACAGGCATTCGTTTAGTATCGCGTTACAAATTCGTCACATTCTTTGCTCCTTGTCTCTGACCAAACGCCATTTTATTATGACCTCTATTTCTACAGCGTAAGTTAGGTGACATGAGTCAGTTGAAATTGGTTAAGTTCAGCCCTAATTTCATATGAATACAGTAGCATGTGGCAGCGTCGGGTTACAACGATGGGTCACGTACGAACGATTATTAAAAAAATAGTGGGCAGAGAATAGATGGCTGACTTGAAGGATCATCGCTGGACACTCCGAGAATTCTCCATGCGGTATTCGACCATGTGGGGACTACTAACGCGCTTATTACATAAACCTCGGTGGGAACAAAAATAATTCCTTTGAACTTTTTTTATTTAATAAAATCATAAAGCTACAGGAAATGTAATCTTCGGATCTGTCAGTGCGCAATAAAATGTGATATTTGATGTACGGTTCGTCGTAAAAATCTAAACACAAGTTGCTGGTAACAAACTCGGACTAATCACGACGTATGACGGCATGGCGGCAATAAAAACTAATTACTAAGGAAGGGTTTCAAAAAAATTTGAATTGACTATTTATGATCGAAACCAACTTGATAAAAAGGTCAACAATCTTTTTTAGTCTTTTCATCTGAAAAATGAAAATATTGTTTAAATTAAATCAAATTTAATTCCAATTGTTATTCCAAGTTTGATTTTTTTTTGTTATAAAACCTGACAGATTTTAAATAGGTACTTACTTTCTTTTTTAAACAAATCGCCATTATTTTCTTTACCTTTTAACAAATTCGTTTACGTTTAGGCCAGACTATAGCTAAAAATCCGCTGCAGTACTTCAACTATCCCAATTTTCAAATCGCCAAAACTATCTTGTGTTTTCGACAATCATCTCAATAATTTTATTGAGTTCAAGAGTTTTTACCGTCGTTCACAGTCATGGGAAATGATGATGGCGTAATCAAAACCACATGTCAAAATAAAAACGCACCATTTTACCTTTCCACACGTACAATCGCGGTAAAAACTCAAATGTGAAGTATTAAACAATTTCATAGTGCGAAGTCAAACCGGTCGCGAACAGTTTTATTTACATAGCTAAGTGTGGGTTTACAATAGCGATTATTTAATTAGGCATACACGTCGCGGTCGTCACGCCACGCCACACACCTCCATTTTGCTTTAACGATTTACTTGTATGAGAAATTGTGTAAGCATAAATGTTGGGTTCAGAACTAATTCTTGTTGTAATAGAATAATCGTGCTATTAAAAATAACGAGATCGTGTAACGTGCTTTATTGTAGACCACAGATAATTGTCAAATTAGTCACCAGAGTGTACTTACACGCGTCAAAAAAATAATGAAAAAAAAGCTTGCTTCTGAATGTTGGAAATATACGGATGCACCTTAAAAAAAATTGGTATTTATTTAGGAAGTGTTCTTTGAAATGCAATTAAAAATCTAATTAAATAACTATCTAAAACCAAAAACACCATTAGAAGCCACAACAGACGTCTACATACTATCCGTAAGTTATACCTACGGTTTTCCGTAACGATTATATCTACCTACAGTTTTCCGTAACATACCTACAGAGAAGCTACCGCCTACCTCGCGTTAACCTCGCACCGCCTGTGACCATTGGTGGTCCGACCGACCGTGCTACGTTTGCCCACTTTTTCTACTAATCAGATGTGTTTAAAGGCCGATAGTCGAGGGATTACTTCAACGAAACTGGTGGATCGATTTATATTTTTCTTTATATGTACAATAAAGAAATTCTTTAAGTTCCCGTTACTTCAAACTGGGTAGTTTATTTAATAAAATTAATTCGCTAGAAGCTATTAAATTATTCGTGATAATTTTAGAGTTATATTTAATTGCAATTCAGTGTAGAGTAGGTTGTAAAAAATGGAATTTCAATACACTTAAGTATTAAATTAACTCTATAAAGTGTCAGTTACTAGTAATTTAGGGACAGTATAATACCTACACGTTTTTTATAATGTATAAACACTTTAAGGAAAAATAAACTCTTAAAAAATCTTAATTAGATTATTTTATTAATCAATTACTTATAATACTAATTATTGTTCGATTCGCAATAATTCGTGGCGTCACTTTATTGATTAATACTTGATTTCAAAAATTGATTCGCATCATCAATTATGTGCTTACAATGATGTGTCAAATTAATGAGAATATCTAATTGCATTATGATTACGAATAAAACAAAATATATTAATTATTTTTATAACGCTCAAAGTTTTCTTCGTTTCTTCGTGAATCATATAAAATGGCTGATCTAATTAATTGGAAACCTTCAGTATCAAATTGCTAAGTGTAAATAACAGGGGATTAAATAACACCAGTACATAGTCATCAAAAAATGTCCACAGTACCTACAGGTACCTATAATAAGAAATGATAGTAAGTTTTATTTAAACCTAATTATAAAATAATAATTGGTAAATAGAAATGGACTCCAGTTTATTTTAAAACTGATTCATAGTCAAAAATATTGTTTCTATAAACAAAAACCAAACATTAGAACAAAGGGTAATAAATAATAACATAAAATTTAATGGTGTCCAAAGAAACAATGGGTGCCATTTTCACTTTTTTTTGTCCCGTCCTTGTGGTCCGTTAAGTCATAGCTGGGCAGGTAGACTCGCCTTGAATGGAAGCCTTGTTTGGACTCTATTTAGTACCCTCAGTACATAAATGTAAATAGAATTATCATTTTATATATTGCAACACTTAACGACGGGTCGTGTGGACCAATTTTCGAACAACTCGTAATAATTGCATCGCAGTGAGCGGTTGACGTTTTGTATTTTTTCTTTACTACAAAATGAAGTAAAACTAACTGGTTTATGGTATGAAAATAATTAATTATCAGCCATTTTATATGATTGATTAACTTAATCCGAAATCCGGTCAGAATTCGCCAGGCCCGCCAATTCACACCACATTTGTTAGCGGCCTATTAAACCCAGTAGCGGGGGCCAATTACCGTGCTCTTCAGCCTGGACCCTCGCAGACACCCAGGGGTAACCCGATCGAATGTAAAACACTTTTATTGTACCCTTTTCGGACCAAAGAACACGGCTCTTAAAATTGGCTGTCGTAAAAACGCTAAACAGCATTTCGCCCGCGGCCATGCTCATGGTTGTGTTTTTGTTTTGATGAATTGTTGTGTAATTAAATAATTTATCTGGTTTATGGTTAAATGAGTAGGTTTACGATTATTGTAAATAATATTTCTTTATCTAAATGAGCAGGCATAGTAAATATAAAGTTATGAATATGCAGATGAAAAAAAATACCCGTATCACGGTATTTTACCGAAAAACAAAATATAATCCGGATTTTATTTTTAAACCGTCGCCGTTTACCGCTATAATTAAATATAATTACACATTTCGATACGGTCTTATCTAAAACGGTACGCTCCTTGCATTTTGACAAATACATTTATACCATAAAAGATAATTTCAAAATAACCCAAAAAAGTCAATGAACATACAGTCAAAACAGTATTTTTGGAGATAACTTTTAACAGAAAGATTTAGGAAAATAGGGCTTACTGTTTTAAACTTACGGTTAAATTTTGTACGGTCGTTTTGTTCGTTACAAAACCGGTTACAAAGGAGATGTGCGTGAGCTTGTTGGGAAAAACGATTATTATTGTACTTATGCGAGAATATAATGCGTCGGAATTCGGAGGGTTGACTGCGGCTAAGTAATTGGTAAGTCGATAGGAACTTTTTTCTTTGGCAGGACAAAACTTAGGCGATACCTGTTGAAAAGTTAGCGTGCGGTTTGCGAGAATATTAATTTTGAGAAATAGCAGTAGCCAATTAGTTGACTAAACATGACTAATAATTTTTTTTAGCCAGGCTTTTTTTAGTCACCATTGAAACTGGTCTCCTATGAAGTCATTTAAAAATAAAAACATCAACAGTCCCATGCAATAAAAGATACAACTTCTATTTTAAACATACCAATTAAGCTAAACGTGCATTCTACGCATGAATTCACAAGAAAAATATGATGTGGCCGGATTCGAACCCGCACGCAACACATCCGTTCGAGAATCAGCGTTTGACCCGTCACTATAAAATTCTACCAACCCGAATGTACCTATAAATACCTATTCTTTTCTTCGTCTCATTCTACCTGTACGGGGCAGAGCAAGACAACAACTGAACTACAATGTCAGTCTATCTGATGACATTGAAAGGTAGGTATTTAAACGAACACGTGTAATTGACGACAAAAAATATGAGCGAGCGAGAAGTCTGATAATTCAGCTTGTGAAGGCGTAAGCTATAAGAGTAAAGCTTCTTATTGGCTTTACGAAGGATAGAGAAACGTACACTTGATAAGGTATAATAAAATTGTTTTATGAAACGAAAAATAAGGGAATTATGCCCTGAATTTTAATAATATCAGAGGCATTTAGTTTTTTTTTGTATTTAATACAAAGCGAGCATTTAGCCAAGATTTAAAGGCAGAAGAAAATCAAAAGCGATTGGCATCAAGTTTCCGCCATGATCGGTCACTTCAAGTAATTTTGTCATTCTATATTTAGCATTTAAGATTGCACAATTTTATTTATTGAATCGTCATCTTGTTATTTCGACTAAAAATATTAGTCCGTATATTTGAGCTAATCTCAAAATCTACTAAGCAAATCTAAGAACGATTTTTACGACTGTATAGAAACGATTTTGGACTTAAATTCGTTTTATTTATTTTAGTGTATTTATTGATTTATTAGCTAAAATTAAGCCATATTTATTAATTTATTTATCTTTATATATATAATTCGACTGTACGTGTGTATGTCACTGAACTCCTCCTAAACGGCTGGACCGATTTGAATGATTTTTTTTTTGTATGCGTTTGGGTGGCGCCCTGGGTGGTTTAGATTCATAATTGGACCCTGCAGGTGGACTTGCTGTCGGTATGTCACCAAATTTTTAGGGCAGGACGACATCTGCCAGGTCCGCTAGTATTCTATAAATTTATAATCTATACATATAAAATGCTTTGTCCTGAATGACTGACTGACGGATCAACGCACAGCCTAAGACGCTGATCGTAGAGACCTGAAACTTGGAGAGCGTGTTCTTTGTATGACGTAGGCATCCGATAAGAAAGGATTTTCCGAAATTCTACCCCTAAGGGGGTGAAAAAGGGGGGCAAAGTTTGTATGGGACAACATGATTCCTTGATCCAATCTACTTCAATTTTTGCATAATCCTTTTTTAACAGAATTGATGGAAGACGTGTTTCGTATTTTATTGAAATTCATCCCCTAACGGGGTTAAAAAGAGGAAGAAAGTTATTTCTCATAGTTTTCTTTTAGTTTGGCTTATAAGTTTAATTTAGTGTGTATTGTTTTTCACATTTTTTTACATTTATAAATTTGTCTGAGTCCATTTTTAAAAATGGGATCAGAGTTGCCTAATATCAATGGGAAATTAATAAACCTTAAATTTTGGCAGCGGGTACCTTTTATAACGTAGGCATCCACTAAGGAAGGATTTTTCAAAATTCCTCCCCTAAGCGGGTGAAAAAAAATCACACAAGCGAAGCTGTGGGCAAAAGCTAGTATAACATAAAATAAATAAGACCCATTTTAACAAACAAATAAACAACATGCTTGCTTCTTGGAGGGATTCAACACAGTATTATGCTTTTATGAACCTTAACGGTCAATCAAGATGAGCTGAAACTTTACTTGAAGAAATGGTTCAAAAGATATCCGTGCCTTGGTGGGCCCCTTTTGTGTACTGGAGTATAGACCTTTTTAGCATCCACAGCGATTTCCTCAGACTTCTTCCAGCTTGTATCTTAGACCGTATCGCAGAAGCCGGGTGCAATGTGGCATTGTTCATCCACCACTAATATAATAGGCTCCATGTGGCCATTGTACTTAGGCATTCTGAGTGTTTAAACTATTATAAAAATAGACGATATCTTGTTTATATTTTAACTAGAAGACAGCCTTTGACTACATTCGCGACAATACTATGATCGACTATACCGTCCATGAGAGGTTTATAGAGTAATAGCGGCCCGTCCCGGCTTCGCACGGGTGGACATTTTTCCCGTTTTTGCAACATTTTTCATTTATGCTTCGCTCCTATTGGTCGTAGCATGATGTTATATAGCCTATAACCTTCCTCGGTAAATGGACTATCCAACACAAAAATATTTTTTCAATTCCAACCAGTAGTTCTTGAGATTAGCGCGTTCAAACAAACAAACAAACTCTTCAGCTTTATAATATTAGTATAGATTTCTTATGACAGAATCCTATAACTTACGTAGCGTTATCGGTTAAAATGGAGACTCTTGTATCTTTACCAATAATGAAGCAAATTAGTATAGCTTTGCTTAGTAAACCCTTCCGTATGGAAGTAGCTATCACAGGTAAAATTAGTTTAAGAGTCTGTTTATACAGTTTGTCAATAAAAATGCTACCATTGGTAAGCAAAACGATTAGTTTTTTTATTATAGGAACCGGGCATTACTAGTTTAAAACTGCTGACTTCTCTCGTGTCGTAATGAAAAGATTATCCAGTCCGCAAGGTTGGCAGCGGGGCTGACTACCCAGGGTGAGTTGGACGTAGTTGATCTTTTAACTATAGAATGAGCAATTCTCGTATGTCGTACCGACACAAAAGTGTTAAAGTTTAAGTGAGTTTGTGACCGCAGGGCCAGCCTGCTCGCACCATCGACACAGTTTTAATGGTTAATGGTTGCCTATATCATTTAAAGGGATTCTATGATCACTTTCAAACTATGAAATTGCTTATTATGAGCGTTTAATTAGTCAGGAAATTATGGCGTTTCATAACTCGTCAACAACATGCGATCGCAGTCCACAGCTGGGCATAGGCTTTCTTAAGGAGGCGTTATTTGTAGTAACCACGCTGGGCAAGCAAGTTGGTGACCAGGGTTGCCAATTCCGAAATTGCAGGATTGTCCCTTTCTGAGCCACTAAATTGGCAACCCCATGGTGACTCTGCTTTGTATAAATATTCCGCAATATATTTTAATACAGCGCTTATATTATTTAAATCCGCAATATAAATAAATATCCACTCAATAATATCTGATGTTCATTGTTAACCTGTCCATAAAATACATATTAAAAAAAACCGTGAGTATTGTTAACCTGTTCCGTAACTTTTTTGTTTAAACATTTTTTTCTTAAACGCCTATTATCATCAAGTCGGATTATCAACATTGTTGTACCCAGTATATTTACAATTTATATGTTAAGTAGACTTCGTGCGTACTACGAAGATTACAAAAAAACATTACAGATTACTATTTTTAAATTACCAGTGGATTTAAATTTAATTGCAGGCTTCTTAAAATTGCAGGCTTCTTAAAGGATGTTCTACTTAATACTTCTTTAGATAATATAATCAAAATCAAGTATTTAACAGTAATTACAGTCACATGTTTACCCGTTATGAAATTACTATCCATAAATAATAGGCAGAAGCATGACAAGACACAGTTTCACCCTTGACGAAAAAAAATTAGCGCGGTGTGTCGTTAAGTATTTCAGCTATATTTAATTGGTGTCCAAAAAAAGAATTTAGAATAAATTTGAACTTTGAATCCTGGAAATAAGAACTAGCGGTCAGTTTAGAAATGCATTTCATTTCTTTTAAATTTTTTGCGTCTCTTTTTTCGGACGAATCGTAGAATCTCTGTCATTTCGAGGAAACGCTCATTACAGCGTCGGGAGACAAAATTTATATCGTCACGGTTGATATCACATGCATGTTTTATTTTTATCGTCTTTGTCTTTCTTAATTGCAGCTATTAAAAAATGAATGATGCTAGAAACAAGTTATCTGGGCAGACCTGTGATTGGCCACTTTCTAGATGCTCAGGACTTTGGGCCACAACGGCGAACCAATTCAAAAATAAATCCAGCCATAGAAACTCGCTCTTTACTCGTTACGAACCAATTTTCACTATGAATGAAGGCCTCAATCAGTCTAGATTTCCACTATATACTTACACGAGCATTACATGACATAACCTACGGGCAGAGTGACAAAGAACGAATACGTGGACGGTATGGTAATCAAAAACTGAGATTAACAGCGTACCATGAAATCTCACTCGATGACAAATCGAAATCAATTCGAATTCCAATGACAAACTATCCAAACGCAACGATTTGAATTCCGAAGAGATATTTGAAATGTAGAAGACCCGTGCTTGTAAGTCGTAAACGTTTTGTACTAAGTTTGTGCGGTTGGTACAACTGTGAGGTTGACGTTTTTTTGGAGGGTAAAAACTGTTATTGTCGGCCATACGGCCATATAAATATTTACATGTATAATGTGTTTAATATTATTGTAATGATGTGCAAATCTAGCGGGTTATGAATTGTATAACAATTAATTTAAGAATTTGTAGATTGCTTATTTTATTAATAGGCAGGGGATTATAAAAATATTTGTAAGTAATCATTGTAATCATAATTAAACAGTTTCAAGTAAACATGATTACAAAAGTTTTTTTACATTGCATTTTTGTGTTGTCTTTTACGCTAATACTAAAAGGTAAAAAGTGCAAAGATACTAAACTTAATATTGGTTTGCTTCTTCTTTCTCGTGTCAAAGGTTTAATTGTTCAGTAAAAAAAATTGAGGTTCAACCGCTTCAACACAACTTACACAACACAACGCATAGACTATTTTGGCTAGGTTGACTCGATCAGTATACCTTATTCCTTCACAGGTATATTGAGGAAACCGTCAACGTCTCAGGCAGATAATAATATTGTATTCCAGGAACGAATCCCTTGGTAGACACTAGTGTAAGTAGGTAGATCATTCCAGTCCAGAGATGGGCAAGTGGATAATACTCAAATAGAAAAAATCTCTAGAAACAAGAAAAAGTTAGTAAATTTTATATCTACTCGTTTTTTACCTTAATAATATGTTTTTGACATACGACCTCGAGTATTTATCTAAAAGTAAGAACTCATCTCTATTCCAGTCGGATCCGCTCCAACTATCCAACGCCAGGACAAAAATAAAAATAACCAAGCTAACCTACCCAATGAAGTCTTAAAAATGCCTATACAACTAGCAGACGTGTTGCTAGGGTTCTTCTACAATATAATTTAAAAAAAGGATATTTGTTATTTACTTAATTCGAGTCCGTATAACATTTCTTATAGGTATTCTCTAGGTCATAAACTTAAAACTACAACAATAACTACACGGAAATTTTGATTTTAAAACTGGACACGTATAAGTCATGAATATTAGAATTGTGCAAACGTCATTGAAAATTTTATTTTATGGTGGGTTATATTAGTTACACAGTATATTTGTAAACGCATTCAGTATTCCGCGTGTGCCCAACGAACAACACGAGCGCATTAACATTCTCAACTCTCGCGCAGGTTCTCATAGCAAGCCGCACGCGTTTAATAGCTGTCTCTGTAAATGCGACTGGCTTTGTTGTTAAAAAATATAAAGTTTATATTTTGAATTTCATTGAGGAAAATCCAAGTTGTAATTGTAACTCGTTACATATAAAACAGCTAGTTGTGTGGGAAAAAAACTGATACTTTTTCTAACTTAAGTAAGTACATAATATATTTGAGCTAAGATTTAAAATTTCAGCTTATTAAGATTAAAAGAATGCTAATATGACCATGATCTCCAGACTGCTGAATACTTAAATACGCGATGCTATCATTTAATTACTACTTCTACTACCAATATGATTATTTATCAGTCGTTATAGACACTATTAACTACTAAATCACAGATTTTATAGCGACAAAATCGACGTTTTGAATATAACAACAAATAAAAATAATTAGATCCAATGCTCGTCGAGCGTAGGAAATACGATTATATGAATAATTCATTTGAGATAACGACCAAAATAAGACGATTGTTCGCTTCTGAGAATAAGTGTTTAGATCTCTTTCCCGCGCAGAACTTTGAGAAAACCGACGCGACAATCTGCTTAAATTTTATAATTTTATGTAAGTACCTACTGAACAATGATAATATGTTATTTACTTTCAGAATAAGGATATAATAATAATAAGCTATGTTATCAAAGGATTAAATTTCACTAAATATTTACCTGCGATCTGGCAACGATGAAAATGCATAAAAAAGCTTTTTTAAACTTGAAAAAGGTAACAAAATTCGGTTTTCGACCTGGTCGCTCGTAACCCCGAGTTGTCGCGTTTAAATGCGCGGCATAAAAGAGGAAAAAAAATTGAAATATATTTTTTCTTTAAAAAGAATAAAAGGGTTATAAATAATATTCTTTTTTGCTCGCAACGAACGGTCACCGCGTTGAGAAATGGTCGGAACACCGAAGATTTCGTCTGTATGAGAAGGATTTTGTGTAAAATATTTTAGGACCTTCAGAAACCGGTTTTCTATTGATTAACTAGTTATTTCTCCGAATGAGGTAGTGACGTTCTATAAAATGTTTGTTGTTATTACTCGGGATTTAAAGGATTTTTTAGGATGTAATGCAGGGCGTTGTTTCTGAAAACATAATCAAGCCGATCAAGAAATCATCCTTAATTTTAAGACTCTAATAACGTCGTAATGTGTAGGTATAATTTCGTTACAATAAACTATATTTTTATTAAGGACATCCCAACTTTTTTATTAAGCAGGTGCGTTGGTGCACATTTGTAGGGCTATTTTGTTATTTATTGGGGTCCCGTTGATAATAAAAAATAAATGGCATTACAATTATCAACTTTGTTCCTCATGGGTTGTCATTTTAGTACTGCAATGAACATTTCAATAATTCCGCCGGACATAGTAAAGTTAATTAATAGTTTCTGTGCAAGCACGTTTATCGTAAGTAGGTAGGTATATCATACCATAAACAAAAGGATGAAATGCACATTTTACTAACTTGTCGTGTGGATGAACTACTTTTTGCGACAACATAAAATAGGGGTTTTTTACGTTTTTCTTCACTTATGTCATTTTAATGATAAAATGTTTCTTGTTTAATGATATCGATTAATAATCCAATTAAGGTACCTGCCTGTTCGTAAGAGAAATTTAGAAGGATGTTGTCATCGTTATAAAATTCAGGTATCTGGGTTATTTTAACTCTTTAAATAAATGTCATCTTGGTAAGTATAGGTAAGTAGGTACATATTTAGAAATGTTTGCAATGTTTGGAATAAATGTTAGCGTTTATATTTTTTTGATGACCAGTGCCGATAGTTATTCACTTTACCCTATTAGAGTTCATTAGGTTGGTATTGGTACCTTACCGTTTTGAAGCAATAATAAAATTCTTACTAGGTTTGTAGATAGAATTGTTTGTTTTAAGTATGAGAATGTCTTTAAATCAGGATAAAACGCCAGTCATATTTCAGTTTATTTGTGTAACATTTTACTATCTACAACAACTGGAGGTGATTAGATGGGGATCGCACTTTATCAAGTATGTTTTTTATTGCTTTTTTTACGACAGGCATTTGCATTTTCAGCCAATAGCAACCGCGATGCATCAAGTAATGTCAAACGTGAGTTTTTGAAAACCGTGTAAGCAGCATGTGTCCAGGCGGTCACAAATAGATGCAAAGTTCACAATTCACGCGGCTACATTGGTTCACCGTCACCGATAACGTATTAATTACATTATAAATTACTCGACACACTTCCCGACGACTGATAACACACCGACGGCGCCAAATGCACATAAAACACCACAAGAAACGACGGATGTGACTAGAAAACGTTGACGCCAGCCGGGCAGCCTGTTCTGTATATGTAAACGAAAACAGAGATGTGTAAATAGCACGACTCGCCACACGCCGTGGTCGCACCGTACCGTCGCGAAATCTGTCACCGATTATAAAAATACACTAAACGATCTCAGTGGCGAAATTGCAGGCCAGCGACCCCTCACTGATGGGCCATAATTAATCGGTCGGCACATACCTAAACACGACGTGCATTGCGCTGTCCACGCGCCTTCAAACTCCAAAACACGTCGAAAAACGCACACCGTTTGACACAACACGCACGTTACATACTCGTTATCACACACTGTTGTCGCTTGTTGCACTCGCGATGCACGTAATGTGGTACACTGGTCATTATTTTGTTTATCGCCGGCAGTTTTAGTCGGTGTCGGCGAGCGCGTGAAACGAACCGCGGCCGGCCGAGAGTCGCGAGTCTACTGCACACAACAATGGATCGCGGCGCGCGCGAGAACGAGCCGACACGCACACAGCTGTACTCTCACTCACACAACGAGTTCGCCGCGTGCACCGACGCGCGCTTATAAAAAACCAACGATCGGTATGCAGACGTTCGGTTTGAGCAGGTCCTCGGCTTGGCGCTGTTTTCGTCTGCGGTCCAGGGTTCCCGAAATACTTACAACACTCTCCACACATTTTAATTTGACTGTCTAAACTTTTAACAAATTAAATGCAAGGTATATTCGTTATTCAAGGTCATTAAAATCTAAGAAAACTTCGTTTTGTTTGAAAAGAAACTTTTCCCTTAAAAAAAATATTTTTTACACTTTAGTAAGAAATTAACATTTGATAACCAAAGTAAAATGTTTATGTTGTTTTGTCGAATTTCTAAGAATGTTTTGTTTGTTAATTGTTTATAACTACGACAGCAGAACAACACCTTGGTTTAAGGGTTTATAATAGTTTTTCGTATTCTCTCAAAAATAATACTTTTTAAATTTAAAATCAATTACATTTCATCCATGTCCATACTCGTGGCTAAGATAATATACCTACAACTTTTTAATAAAATAAAACAAGAATACAGTTAAAAATGGACACCCATTAATCCAACACCAAAGATGATAATTTTTTTAAAAACTAATAATTACGAAACTCCCCCGGTCCTGGGAGAAATTCCTACATGGCAACATTAAAAACAAAAGAACGGCAGTCAGCGAACCTTGAGTGGGCAGGCGATACGATTCGAGCCTGCGCCCGAGTCAGCGCGCCATGTTGCCGGCGGAGGAAGCGAGATAACGCTATACAACGTTATCTGGCTCTCTCTCGCACGCTTGTTAGCGTTATTGCGTGCCGTAACTATACTCGTCAGCGACTGTACCACACACCCACACGTACGCATTGTTATCTTACACAAAATTTATAACGAGCAAGTCGTATACGGTCCCGGTCGCGGGCACTCCTAAATTCTTTGCGGAAGGGGTTCATTTTTTTTCTCATCTCGAATCCTTACGCCTCAGTTTCGCCAGAGGCTAAATAAAATTATAATGATCGCTAATGTTGATAGTTTGTTTTGTGTGATTCGGCTTGTTATTTTGGCAACACTGATAGTTTTGGCGGGCTCCGCGTAGTGAATGGTGGCTATGAATGGAGTGCGTTAGTTTTAGCGTGTTTTAGATGGGAATTTTGTTTGCGTTGCGAAATAGTGGTAGGTTACGTAGGTACCTACTAGTTATAGTGATGTATTGTAGGTATATTGGCGGAGTTGCGTGGGCCGGTTGATGCCTACTGTTTTCAATACCTACCTACATTATCCTTCGGTGTAGGTAGGATGGAGAAAAATGGTGATCGGATTGGTGATTTACAACTACTTTTAGAACCGTCTTCTTTATTAATTTTAACTAGACTAAGTTCCATGGAGGCCTGTATAAGGCACAGCACAGATTAGTTAGAACTGAATCAAGTTTTAGTTAAGTAGGTATGCAAGCCAAACAATCGAAGTAACTACATAGGTAGGTACTTCGATTGTTTGACTTGCGAACGTACCTACCAAGTTAGGTAGGTTAGTGGGTAACAAGTGGCGCCTATAAGAAGATACCTACTAAGTACGTACTTAGATAAGAATAGTGAGGTTACATATCGATAATTTTCTTTTCTCGTGTAGACACAAGCTATAGGTACGAAAAAAACTCATCTTCTTCTTCTTCTTCCTGCCCTTATCCCACACTAGGTGGGGTCGGCACAACCTGTATTTCATAAATCCATGTTGTTAGAGGTTTTGGCTTATTGTTTTATGACCGGCCGCCTGCCTGACATCAATCCTTCTTGGGACTACTCGTTGCGCCCGTCGCGCGGTTGAACCAATGTGCTTGCTGAAATTATGCACTGGGTCCCAAAATGATATGCATGTCAATCTTATTGCCGACAACTAAGCAGACTATGTTCTTCTTGGTGGAGTATACTTGAAGTTCCTTGACCAACTCATTCAGCTTTGCTAGGGACTGGTTCTGACACATGGTAAATCGTAGCACCGTTAGCTTCTCTGTAAAAACTTGATGTCAATGTTCTGTATCGTTCCTGTCCCGCTGTATCCCAAATACCAAGCTTGACTTACGAAAATAGCTCATGCCGTGGTCAAAAGATTATCCAGTCAGCAAGGTTGGTAGCGGGGCTGATTGCCCAGGGTGCGCTGGTTGGACTTAAATATCGTCAGTCGCAGAGGCTTATTACTGTAAACTTGGCTGTCCAGTTCTTCTTCATGATCGCAATTCTTGTTTCTACAAAAGCGGTCTCATGGGACTCACCAATATACTGAAAAAGCAAGACTATAAGAGTCAAGATGTTGATTTAATATCATTAAGTAAAGATGTAGGTATATGGCACTCGACTACTCCGTAGATCGATGCTTCATCTTGCAGCGGGGTTAAGCTGCATCTGCTGCGGTCGGGTGATTGATTTTTACTCATCGAGATTCTTCGGCATGCCTTCGAAACCGTCGGTCTCGTTTGCCAAACAAATATATGTGACAGTCGATATAGGCCGGGTAGTCAGAAGCCTGGAAGTCTGAGAATCGGTCTAACCTTAGGGTACCGAAGTACCGATCTCCCGGAATTTGGTTGCAACAGTCAGTTTGCTATCATTACAACAAAAATATTGATATTCAGCCCCATCTGGTTAGACTGGAAGCCGACCTTAGCAAAATGACCAAGGGTTGGGAAAAGGCTGAACTGATGATGGAGCAAGAGCAGTGGCGTAACTATAGGGTGGCAGGGCTGGCAAAATGCCAAGGGCCCCCGGCCCGAGAGGCCGCGAGCTCAGAAGTAACCTAACATTTTTTAATAAAATTAAGTAAAAATTATAATACGTAATACCTATGCTTTTGAACATTAAATTTATTAGATATTTAACTAAAATGCATATAAAATTACTAATTCTGTTGGGTAAGTAACTACTTCAGTGATTTATTAAAATTAAATTATAACGTGAATATTTTTACTGGGGCCCCATCCAATGAATTTGCTACGGGCCTCTGATGGTATAGTTACGCCACTGAGCAAGAGATACCTACAATGACACGAAGTAATGCGTACCTACAAGCCATAAATCCAATCCCCTGGCAATATTAAACGCCATAAGTTTCAACCGAAACACGTAGGTGTTACAAAAGGTCCCTTTAAAGCTTTCTGCAGACGGGAAGACAAAATTGTCGGAACTCGGAAAGTCGCCTGGGAAATAATTTTACGCTGTATTTATTTTCAAAATAAAATTCTTGCCTTCATGTCAGCCCATAGAAATCGACAAGGTAGGCAGGGATGTACAACTGTAGTGTCTTTATCTATACCTAGGTACTTACGACCAATATAATGCATGGCTCGATAAACGAGCACATTTTACTGGCGGACGGTCTAGGTATTTTTAAATGAGCATGTAAGGATCGTAGCATATATGGCATTCTATAGTTTCTGCCTACCCCCATGGGAGAAAAAGCGTGAATTTATGTTTATGTATGTATGTATTGACCCTCTTTACTAACGTGAGTAAAGCTACCAGCGCCAAATAAGCAGTTAATAACCTAATCATAATAAGTAATTATTGGATCATGACTTGAAAAATTCTGATCCGTTTACCACTTTCTGTTCGAGACTTGCGTTTACGCATCTTCGATGATCAGATTCCTTGCTCTGAACTGATGAGCTTGCACTATGCACAGCATCCAATTAATTCACATATAGCCTGTTCTAAAAAATTCAGTATTAAGCTTGACAAGAGTAGAAAAAAGAATCCCTCTCCCTTTTTCTTCTTCTAAACAGCCATGTATAAGGCAATAACCATAGAATAATGATAAGCAATAAAACTGTCCATTTTTTTGTTGCACTAAGTGTGTATGCGCAAACTTACTCCTACCGCGGCAAAACTTTGCCAAGTTACGTGTGACTACACCTATTTCATCCAGCCTATCTGTTCCAAGTTCCAATCCAAGAGGATAGGATACGGCTTGCGAATATGAACGAGTAATAGAGATTGACAGGCATCATTAAGGGGGATTGATGACAGAACCTTAACTTTCCTAGATCATCCATTAATCACTATATTTCCAATATCTTGTCATGAGAAGATACGAAGAAGTTCCTAAGTTTAGGTAGGTAGGTATTTTATTCGTTCACAAAAAAATAAGACAACAAAAACAGTTTATTAATATTGGGTTACATCAAGTATCTATTCACTCGTCAAACTAGAATATGAATAGTTTTCCAATCAATCGACCGATAGTATCAGTAACAATAAATAAATGAACAAAAACATACACCATTTCTAAGTATTCTGATTGTTATCAATAATAATTAAATTGAAAGTTTATTTTGTAATAAAAATTGTTTATTAATACTGCTATTATTAAAATTGCCTCATTTAATGGTTGCAACTTAGCAAGTGCGACTTTCAAATACCAAGCAGGGTCCTAAGTTTCTGCTGGGGTTGCGGTGCATGCTTTTGCGAATCCCGTGATCCCAGCCGAACGGTCAGGAGGAAGAACATCGTTGCTTTTTAGCCGGTAAGAGTCCGGCAGTCCCCCTCGTCATCCCCGGGCGAGGGCCATCCATGAGGATTTCCAAAAGGTAAAAATAGCCCCCTAAGTTTAAAACCCAGCTCAGGCGGACTACCTATTGGTTCTAAGTATACGTGGTGGGTATGGAACTGTACCCGATAAACGGCAACTAAATCTACGGCACAGAAAACTGTCATCGGCAAGCTGTGGTCTTCTTTTCTGCCCATCGTCGAGGATTTTATAGGGATGTTAAAAAAAAAATGCTCATATTCAAACCTGCAGAGGACGTCGCCAGCACATATTATCTAATATTACTTCGTGATCTTTGGGGTAATATAACCTTTAAAAAATACTTAACACTAGCTGTGTCCTCACGGCTCCGCCCGTAGCCTATGTTACTCAGTGATAATGTAGCTTTCTAACGGCAAAAGAATTTTTGAAATCGGTCCAGTGGTTTTTAAGTTTATTCGTTACATACAAAAATCTAAAAATACAAATCTTTCCTCTTTAAATATTAGTATAGATAACATAGCTAACTTTCCCCGAAGGGTTGAGCAGAGGTGTATATATATAGTAACACCTTCATTTCGCCGTTATGTTTAAGTCTCATGTAATAGGGGGCGAGCCTGTTGCCATCAATCGGGCACAAATCCAAATTCCGGGCTGCTACTGAGGAATTCCACACGGAAAAACTCAATACTACTTTGCCGGACCTGGGGATCAAAGCCAGGACCTCAGCAGTCATGCTTACCACCACTAAACCAACGAGGGAGTTAGAAACCGTAATAAGCTTACTATAACCTAATAAAGTATAATTATGATAAGGAATAATTACTTGAATATTATCGCAGACCTCGATAAATTATGTAACTTAGGTACATCACTAATAATTTATAACAAACTTATGTTTTTATGAATGAAAATTCTAATAACCTGGGACTAGGCTTAAAAAAATAAAAAAATCTTTATTCCCATTCACAAACGGCAAAAATAAAAGAGCCACGACAAGTCGTTGAGCGTGTAGAAAGCCTTCGGGCGTAACTCGACAATGATTTCATTAGACCGTCGGCGGGTCGCATTACCGCCGATTATAATCTGTCGCAAGTCGTAGCGACTAGTGGTGGGCGACTGGCTAAAAAAATAACGATTGAGTTATTCGAATCTTCGGTTGGCTAACTTTCAAATGATAAATCATATGAATAAATTGACAGTATTAGAATAATTCTTTCGAATGATCATTTGGATATTTATTTATGGTGTGAATCGCTCTGTGTTTACTTAAATATTTCTTATTTCTAACGATTTTAATGTTGCCTTTCTTATGTAATACTAAACTGTTTGGTTTTCTCATTTTCTATCACTGGGTCAAAGATATTAAAACAAAACACTGATTTTCCAAAAATACTAACATAGCTCTAAATAAAAATCACTCGAACGCGATAAATAAATAACTTGTTTTTTTTTATTATTCGAATTAAGTATTCAAATACATGCTTCGCAATCTAATATTTCGATTCGGCCGTACTATTCGAATGGAAAATTATATTTCGCCCATCTCTAGCAGCGACCATGTGACTTCAAATTACTAAATAACCAGTAACAATAATATTATAACTGTTACTAAAGAATTTGTTGACGGTTGTATTTAGTGTGTTGTCATTTGTGATACTTGCGGACAGGTGCTGCGCCCGCCGGCGCAGCTCCCACACGCTTATACCTAATATCCACAGAAATCGTAATAATTATAATTATTATCTTTGTACTTAAATACCTTTTACATTAAATATGGCAAAAAAAAGAAAGAATATTATCTGTCATTTGACAAACTGACAATATTAACGCTTTAGGTTCAGGCAGCCAGTGCCGGGATTGCGGTGCATGCTTATGCGAATCCCGCGAACCCGGCGCGGGCGGTCAGAAGACACCGTGGGTTTTTAGCCGGTAAGAGTCCGGTAGACCCCTTCGTCTTCCCGGGCGAGGGACATACATGAGGATTAATTCTAAAAGTAAGATTCTGGCAGCCAGTACGAGGTTTCCACACACTGGCGCCCAATACAGCACAACCGGGGCACATTCTGAGCAGACTGTAACCGGGGGCTGAAGTTCGGGCCAACGTTGGTTCGGTTTGTTGGAGCCGGAGGTCACGAACCGAACCGAATGGTCGAATCACCTGAATAAAGCCTGCCTGCAGCCATCAATGGTTTTTGTATTTGTTCTCTAAAAGAAAAATGTAGGCACAATGTAGGCTGCAGCTGCCGTTGACCCCTCGCACAAGTCATAAAAGTCGACTAAGTGAAAGCATTTACATAGTGGTGGCAACCCTGTAACTTCGAAAAACAAATATTTTTTTATTAAAACAGTTTATTTTAGTACAAAACACAGTTTTATTTAATCCTTTACAAGTGAACTGCACAGTACAGGTGTTTACTTTACGACACACATTTTAATTGTCCAATCGTTTAAATAAACTATGGGACAGACAGAAAACTTATTCACAGCATATTTAATTTAAAATACACATGCGAATTTAATTAGCATTCTTAAAAAAATAACGTCTCAACAGCTCCATAACTTTGACGCTCTCGATTCGCGCGAAATCGTCAGCCTCCATATTTATGGTAAGATATTCTCGCGAGGCAACGACACGCAACCATTCTGCCACCGTCCCACCGATCAATGAGTGAATTTTGACTGAATAATTGCTCGCCACGCAAAACCAGTCCTGGCCCATCATTCGTTATTTATAATGGGCATTATTCAATGCCGTACGTGAATTTCTTCGTTTTACGGTTTATAGATGGCCAATTGTGTCTTATTTTATGTTTTTGATTAGTTTGATCGCGTGTGCTGTGTGAAAAGAATGATTGATTCGTCATAAATTATACGCTATCCGATTAATATTGTTTTTGTTAATTACAGAATTAAAAAAGCATTTGGTTTGTAGAACGAGGGTAGGTAAGCTACTTATTTATTATTTGATTGCATCAAATTTGGTTTTTCCTTTTTTACTTTTTGGATTAAACACAATCAGTACATAAATCACAAGTGTTGGCATTTTTTGAGTACCTAGTCCAACCACAGCACATGTCCAACTTAGGGTAAGATCACATTGGCGACACCTAGCAACCATTTTCTGGAATGTTCATATTTTATTTTATCAAACCCGTTAAATTATGAAAGTGTGTTTTTACTCAAAAAGTTTTTCATAGCCTTGAAGTGTAGGAAACATCATCTGTATAACACCGTGTGAACGAAAAGCGGTTGCAGCTCAATAATTTCAACCGATTATCAAGATTGGTATTCAAGATTTGAACGAGTCCGAAGCAATTTGCCATGACTGATCAGATTTCATGCATGCACCGAGGATTGACGCCACGCTTGTTTAGTGACAAGAAACCACAACATCTATTGATAAAAAGCAAAAAAATACGTTTCTAAAACGTTTCTGATATTATCTAACTCGCTTTGATTTTTATCAATTCTATTGAAAACTTGTTGCAAAGTAAACTTTGTCAAAAGACTAACAGTGCCATCTATTAACGGCTAACGATGTTGTAAATCTTGATAACAGCGCCATCTATTTTGTGTTATCCATTTTACAAAATTGTTAATAGATGTCGCTTTCCTGCATAACAACTTTGACCGTAGCGCCATCTAGTATTTTAAACTTAGTATCATTATACCAATTACTTGAAACAGCGCCATCTATAATTAATTATTAGTACTTCACTAATACAATTGTCTAGATTTTACCCACTATGTACGCTAGATGTCACTACTGGCAAATTTGTCCAAGCTTTCTGAGATAATTTATGCGTAAGCGTGCTCATTAAAAGTAGTTCAAAGCTTGATTCACTGCACATCGTGACTGTTATCATGACTTCTGTACCAAGATTACGCAAATTTCGGCTAGTGGAGAGCAAATATGCATATTACTGGTACTTTGGTACATGGTAAACTGCCTCGTTGGTCTAGGATGGCAAGCGCGACTGCTGATCATGAAGTGCTGGGCTTTTCCGTGTGGAGTTCCTCAGTAGCAGCCCGGCGTTTGGATTTGTGTCCGGTTGATGGTAATAGACTATCCTCCTTTTACATGGGACTTAAACATACATACATACATAAACTCACGCCTTTTTCCCATGGGGGTAGGCAGAAACTATAGAACGCCACATGCTACGACTCTTACATACCCCTTTCGCTTCATCCACATTCATACATCTTGTCATACACGCACGCCGGTTGAGAGTACTATGCACCTGACCTTTGTGAAGAACATCACCAATAACATCGATGTATGTCCTTCTAGGACGTCCTCTACCGGCGTTCCCATTAACATCCGCCTTATAAATTTCTTTTGTTAATCGCCGTTCACTCATTCTCTGAACATGGCCAAACCACCTAAGCATACTCCTTTCAATTTTTGTCACTACATCATCTTTGGACTTAAACATAACGGCGAAATGAGGGTGTTAGGTACTATACACATTTGCCTAACCCTTCGGGGAATACAGGCGTGATGTAAGGTTATTATTATGGTATTTATGATAAGTGCTTGGCATAAACTTAGCAAGCAGACGTACAGTTTATGCAGGCTTTTTCGGTTTCAATGATTGGTTGAAATAGTGTATGGTACTTATAAGTAGACAATTAGTACCTAAATTGAAATGGTATTAATTTAAAGTTGTTCGTGAGTTATTCGGTGGTCCAGTTTTGGGATTGGAAAACTTAGTGCGCATGCGTGAGGTTGTTGTGCAAGAATAGACTACCCAATTTTTAAACCGACTTCCAAAAAGGAGGAGGTTACTATGTTCGTCTGTATGTATTTTTTTTTTGTTTTTTTTTTTTTTGTGTATGTTCATCGATATTTTCGCCAATTGTGAACCGATTTTGATTATTCTTTTTTTAATGGATAGGGTATACTTCGAAATTGGTCCCATTTAAATTTGGTGAAGATTTGATGAAGAACTTCGGAGATAGACAATGGAACTCCTCAATGACGAACAGTACGCATATTGTGATGATGTGATTATGTTACGAGCAGCGTCTTTAGTAGGTCCAACCAAGTTTTAATTAATGCCACTAAAATGAAAAAAATAAAAACATTTTTTACAAAAAATTTAAACCGACTTCAAAAAAGAATAAAATAATTACCATATAAAATTAACAGTTTCAGAAGTCGGTGCTGATCCACGCTGAACCAAATTGAAGGCACCGACTTCTGAAACTGTTAATTTTATATGGTAATTATTTTATTCTTTTTTGAAGTCGGTTTACATTTTTTCGCAGCTGTTGGAAGATCTTTCAAATGAGAGCTGTTTACTAACGCGCCTTATTGGCAAATACTCAAACACTACTCAATTTTAAATAGCCGTTAGGTCTCGTACTGTCACTGTCACTGTTTTTTTTTACGTTTGGTGCAGTGGCCGAGCCATTGGCTTCTGCGCTAAGGTTCGCGGGTTCGATTCCCACACGGAACAAATGTTTGTATGGCCTACAGATAGTTGGTCCCACGGTACAGGAGAAATCCTAGTGCGGGACAACGTTCTTTTAAAAAAAAAATGAAGTTAAATAAATCGAAGTGACAGTGACAGCAAGAAATTAACGAAAACTTAAAATTGAGTAGCGGTGGAGTAGTTGGCAATAAGGCGCTTTAATAAACAGCTCTCAATTGAGAGATCTTCCAACAGCTGCTACCATCAAGTCGAATTCCATACATTTGACAATTTTTTTTGTAAATACCTCCCAAGTCATTTTAAAACTATACTTAAGAAGGATCTCTCAAAATTAGAGCTGTTTTTAATACGGGCCTAAGAGCCATAGAGAAACTGTCAAACCGCCATATTTATCTCTCAGATAATAGTTATCAGCAAGTGGTGAAACAGGCCCTAAGATATTGTTTCACGACCAGGGACATGGGCAGCTGTGTCCTCCTATACCTATTTTAAGAACAACGTAGGTATATTCCGGCAATTTATACAAGGTTATTCGGAAAGGGGGTACTAAGCCGAAAGGGTGTTAAAGTACCCATAATAAGGGATAACTTTTGTTCTACAACTTTCCCCAAAACTCGATAGTTTAAGAGAAATAGCTTTTCAAAGATTTCGTAAAAAATATGCTATAATCTATCTGTCCATAGCTATGATCAGCTGTTTTTACAATTTAGGTCATATTTGGGGTCACGGATTAGAAAATTAATTTTCTGAATTTAAAACTAAAGCTGGTATGTTTTTTTTTGAAAAAACTAAAATAATAGGTAATCTTTTTGCGTGCAAATAAAAATTATCGAATTTTGAAATTTTAACACTTGCTTTAAAATAGTCATCAGTGATACTTTAAGTGGCCCGCGGCTTAGTACCCACTTTCCGACTAACTTTGTATAATGGTGCGGAGTCTGTTGTGCATAAGCTAAACTTAATTTAAGCTATTGCTTTCTTTTTTACTCTAATAAAATAAGAAAGAGGCAGATGTAAATAATTTAACTAAAATTTCCATAATAATCAAGACGACACGTCAGAACGTGTAGATTAAAAATATTGTGAAGTTCAATTCGTATACTAGTTTGACATCTCTAACTTAGTTCTTATCTATCACCGTCCTTCTCTCACGCTGTCTGTTAGTAAAAGATAGCAATTCTCTCATTTTAGTTTAGTTGGTGAACCACCATTGAAATGTAAAACAAACCATTGCTTGTGAAATATTCATTTTTTTTTTTTTTTTTTTTAAACCGATACAGACACGATACAGGAGAAATCCTAGTGTGGGACAAGCCCACACTAGGATTTCTCCTGTATCGTGGGTGCGTTTACAGACACAAATCTTCACACGCACAAACATCCAGACCCGGAACAACTATCTGTAGGCCATACAAATATTTGTTCCGTGCGGGAATCGAACCCACGACCCGTTGCGCAGAAGCCGATCGCTCAGCCACTGCACCAAACGTGTCGTCAAATTTTCCTTTCATCATCATCAGCTCATAGCAGTCAACTGCTGGACATAGGTTTCTCCTATCCCACTGAACTGGATCTTCAGTCTCTCATCCAACTGCCAGGGCCGCACCGCCCCTGTGTGCGAAGTGTGCGGCGCACACAGGCGCCAAGACAATAGGGGCGCCACCATCGAAATTATTTTTGTTACACTTAGAGAATAGAATAGAATAGAATATACTTTATGGTACACCAACATTGTAACACAGCTCTTATACAATAACAAACATTAAAGGGTACAATGGCGGTCTTATCGCTGATAGCGATATCTACCAGACAACCTTTGGATGAACAGGAAATCAATGAATAAGATAGAGGGGGTAGTCCATGGTGTACTGCTGCAAAATATATACTACACACCATACATAGACATAATACTTACATATAGGTGTATATATATACATTTATAAATATTGTAATATATATATACGATATTATATAATACAACAACATATTCTTTGTAGTGGAGTATCGATAAGTATTTTTCGCAGTAATTGGTAAGCGGAAGCGAACTGGTTTTACCTATTTAGGAGAATATTATGTAAGTATATAAAACTGGAGAACATTTATTTCGGTTAAAATTAAAAAATAATAAGATAAAATAAGTTGAAACATGAAGATTGATGAAAAAAAGAGGCGCTTCATAGGTTTCGCGCACAGGCGCTGTGGGGGGCCGGCGCGGCCCTGCCAACTGCTACCAGCCACCTTGCGAAAATCATCAAGCCACCTAGCCTGAAAGCATCTACACTACGTGTGCCAATATTTCCTCAAAGATCGTTTAAAAATATACATTTTTAAACAGGTAGTTACATACTCACTGCCTGGTCGATCGTACATCCGCTTAAATAGTACCTTGTGGAGTTCATTTACTTTAACTTTTTATTTACGAGTATTTATAAAGCTAGGTTAACTTCTTCAGACTGGGTAACATCATAAAGGTATAGGTAAGAATGGAGACCTTACTACGAACATCTATTGAAAGTCGAAACATATGGACTTGAATATTTGCTTTGATGATCTATCTCTTTCTAAATAGGGTAATTAGAAAGATATAGACCACCAAATGAAGAAGGAATTCATAAGGCAGATGTCAGTGGAAACGCCAGTAAAGGACGCCCTGGAAGGACATACATCAACAGCTTTCGAGAGCTTTACCTTTGCTACCCACCATGGGACGTTTGATAAGTATCTAGGCTGTGGTTAACCGTCCAAAAATGTACAGCAGTTTAACTGGTTAACAATTATTTTTTACATAACATAACATCATTCTTTGTCCTTCCCGAAGGGTTAGGCAGAGGCGTATTTTTAAGTAACACCCTCGTTTCGCCAGTTATGTTTAAGTTCCATGTAATAGGGGGCGAGCCTATTGCCATTAATCGGGCACAAATCCAGATTCCGGGCTGCTACTGAGAAATTCCTAATGGGAAAACCCAATATCACTGAGCCCGACCTGGGGAATCGAATCCAGGACCCTATCCTCAGCAGTCACGCTTGCGACCACTAGACCAACAAGGCAGTCATTTTCATTCAGTCATTTGGTGGTCTATTTCTTTCTAAATAGGGTAATTAGAAAGAGGTAGATCACCAAATGAAAAAGGAATTTATAAAGCAGATGTCAGAGGAAACGCCGCTAGAGGACGCCCTAGAATGACATACATTGATGTTATTAGTGATGTTCTTCACAAAGGACAGGTGCGTAGTACTCTCAATCGGCGTGTGTGTATGAAAATAATGAACGTGGATGAAGCGAAAGGAGTATGTAAGGATCGTAGCGTGTGGCGTTCTATAGTTTCTGCCTACCTCCAAGGCAAAAAGGCGTGAGTTTATGTATGTATAGACTACCAAAGTAAATATTCAGGGTCAAAGGTTTTGACTTTCAGATGTTCGTAGTGTGGTTTCCATTTTTACTTATATCTTTATGGGTGTAGTTAACTTTAATGAACTACTATGTACAACTTACACCTTTCACGACAACCTACATGGTAGAGTATCGTCGCTGCGCCTGCAAAATCCGCTATGTATTATTTTGGATAATCGGTCTTTGATGTTATTTTATAATACTTCTCAAGCCACGTGCACCTGTAAAATTCGTTTTCTAGTAATTTATTTGGTTAAGAAGATAGCAAAATAAATTATTAGAAAACGGATTTTACAGTTGCACGTGGCTTGAGAACTATTATAAAATAGTATCAAAGACCGATTTAAAAAAAAAAAATACAGGGGATTTTGCAGGCGCAGCGACGGTATCTCCCATAAATCTAGACCACATGAAACCTTTGAAGGAGATCTTAGTTCACCACGCTGCTGGCTCGGTGCAAGTTGGCGGACTACACACATCGAAAACTCATCGCTCTTAAGGGTGCAGGTTTCCTCACGATATTTTCCTTCACCGTGACTATAAACAAAGTGAGAGAAATTGTTGGATTTTCGGGCTGTTGATACTTGATTCCTTGTGCGTGTGCGAAAGCCCCGTTGAAGGTTTTTCAATGGCCGCCACCAACGGCATATAGCTTTCGAGAGCTTCATCCTTGCTAGCCACCATGGGATGTTTGATAAGTATCTAGGCTGTGGTCATCCGTCCGAGAATTGACAGCAGTGTAACTGCTTAAACTCATTATTTTCTTTTTTTTATTGATTTATTATTATTAGGTCCTTACCTATGAAATTGGCGTTTTTTTCTCACAAATAGAGAACCTCGTCACTTCTATGATTTAAAATATATATCAATTGCTTGATATTATATCGAATAATGACCATCATAGAAAACTACCAATAGTAAAAAAAACCTTAATACTTATAGTTTTCTACCCAAAAAATATACCTTAAAAATGACTCCTCTTTTTGTTAGCAGAAATGACCACTATTTTTGTTTTAACTTAGCCAAAACTTATTTTGGTCGCATAATCTAAGTGGCATACGTTATCTTAGTTTTTAAACATTAGTGCATAAAAGTTTTAAAACATTAGTGTTCATAGTTGTTAAATAAATTAAAAAAAATGTTAGTATGAAAAATGCAACTTCTTTAAAATTCTCCACACAAAACGCTGATTTCATAGGTGGGGACCTAATAATTTATCGCAAGTCCTTTAAGTCTTTAATACATTTCAAAACCAGTACCCATGAGCTTTCAATAGAGACCGCACAGAAGTCAGGAGTTGAACCCGAAACCGCAAATATTTTTTTGGTCTTATTTTTTCGGTCCATTCATCTGGTACCTTCAGGTCTTTAATATTACCACTCAAGACCAGGAGTCACGGGCGTTCAATAAAGACCACACAGGAGTCAGGGGTCGAACCCGGAACCTGTGGTGCGGAAAGCTCGTACTTTGTGTCCATTTGGGTGATATTTACGCGCCACGTCCGCGAGGCTCGACCGAGTTTGAAAGTGAAGTGGGTTCGGCCCCAGTTGTTGACAACATTTTGGATAAATTGTATAATATTAGTATTACGAGAATATTTTGGACAAAATGCGTAAACATGAAAACAATTTGGGTATAGTTGTTATAGTTTATTGTCCCAATTGTTCTAGAGGCAAGGAACTGCGTTTGCGGTAAGAACTACCAAAATTACGAATTCTTTTAATGAAGAGACTTTGGTCAGTCGAATGAATCTGAACGGTGTGAGAATTACAATAGAGTAGAAGAGGGAAGGTTTACATTAAAAAAAAAAACAGAACTTTAATTATAATAGAAAACATAATCTTTTATTAAAAAATTGACGTCCTAATCTTTTCGTAGAGCCATTTCAAGGTTTACCTTACGAATGTCTTCAAGCAAGTTGTCTGAAATTGTGGTGATTTTGAAAACAGAAATTTAAAATTATTTATGGGAGCATTGACAACCTATAGGAACAGAGTGATACCAGAGATTTATTTTCAATAAAAACAAAAATAGGTAGGGTTTAATGTTAGTAGGTCACTTGACTATCTCATGATATTTTTCAGATTAATTTAATACAAGTTCAGTAGTCTTGAGTAGGAAAATTTAAAAAACTTTACAAGGTTGTATTGAACACTAAAACTGATGATATTATGTTTAAAGAAAAAGGTTGTCAACCACTGCCCTCCTCGAGGCAAGAAGTTAACAGAGAAGAAACCGTCGGTAGCGGTGCGTACGCGCAGCCCCGTCAGTCTAGCGCCGACAGCGCCGCCTTACGGACCTTCCCGACAACTCCGCACTTTCACATCACAAGACAACGGTACTGCGCCCGCGCATAACATGGCGCTCTGAATACGAAAAAAAACAGAAAAAGTGACAAAAAAAGTGTTAAGTGAAAAATATTGAATTTTTATGAAAACAATTTTTTTCCTCGATGAATTTGTAGTGCTGTGAATATGCTGCAGCCCAGGTTAAATAGTTGTGAAAGGAACTGCTCCAGGATGCCTTTCAGGAGATTTGTCGTGTTCGCCGCGTTATTATTAAGCTCGACTCTAGTAACATGTCAAGGTAAGCCTTTTTTATGTTATAATGTCAGAGTCGATCACGACTTCGTATGGTTTTTGTGACTCTCTGTTTGTTACGTACAATTCTAACAATAAACACAATAAAAAACCTGATTATTGAAGATGTTATTACAATGATTGTAATCTAATATTCTTTCACACATTCGGCCACGATTTTCGCCTAAAAAAAATACAATACAACCATCGCATTTAATAGAAAGGTGTTACAAATATTATAAACATTTCATTTAAGCTATCAAATACATATAAATGGGTGTAATTATTGAAAATAATCAATCAAAATTTATATGTAGCATTTTTTGTTAAGCTCTAGTATAAAAGACATCAACGCGCTATGACATTTAAAAGCGAGCTTCAAAAGCGCTTTAACTCAGACTTCCGCTTTCCTGTCCTGTTCTAGAACTGGAATTTTATATATTATATGCTGTATTGATTAAAGGTCAATATTGCTACCTATTATATTAATATATAGCCATGTCTGTGAATTAAATTTATTAGGTACAGTGTAAAAGTTGAATAGCAAGATTTTTTGAAAATATTCGTCTCATTAGTATGGTAGAAACTGTACAATAGTAATAAATTATCATATATTTTGATATAAAAACCGCAGATTATCAAGGCCTCTATAAGACCTTTATAATAAGACATTTCTAACATAGAGAGAGACGACTTCAAAAGTTTTGAGATAATCTTTAGATATTCTGATACCTACTTGTACCTTCATAAAAGCCTCAAAAAGTATGAAAGAATATTGCTGAAATCACCTGCAATTAGAAATGAGCAAGTGGATACTTACTCAACAGTAAAATACTCGATAAACAATAAAAAGTAAATTAATACTCACCTTCACTTACAATATTTACTCTAACTTGAGTATTCAACCAAGTAAGAACCCATCTTCACCTGCAATAATATACATCATTACAAACACCACACAAGTACATTCAAATTATGTTAATCCAATAAGCATTGCGATCTAAAAAAACAACGAAACCATGTCACTACGATTGCCCAAACAGATTCATACGTTAAGTTGGATTTAAATTATTAACTAACTTAACACTTACATAAGTATTACAGATAAGTTTGGTAATAGAGCTATTATTAATGCCAAGGTTTTAGGTAAACTTACGTTTAACATAATTATAACTTGGCAAACGTTTTCATCGGTGAAAGGTGATATGTATTTGTCATACTTAATTTATTTATTAAAAAAAAACGTTGCCCCACACTAGGATTTCTTCTGTCTCGTGGGCGCTTTTACAGACACAAATCTTCACAAAGATCCAGTACCAGAAGAACTATCTGTAGGCCATACAAATATTTGTTCCGTGCGGGAATCGAACTCACGATACGTAGCGCAGAAGCCGATCGCTCAGCCACTGTATCAAACGTGTGGTCAAACTAAAAGTATAGAGATGAAAATTGTTTTTTGTAAGTAATTAAGTCTTTTGAATACTACTTTATTAAAGACAAAAATGTTTTGTACCATTTTAATACTAGCTTTGAGCTTTTAAACAAGCATTTCAGGCGTTTGACAATCTATACTAATATTATAAAGCTGAAGAGTTTGTTTGTTTGTTTGAACGCGCTAATCTCAAGAACTACTGGTTGGAATTGAAAAAATATTTTTTTGTTGGATAGTCCATTTATCGAGGAAGGTTATAGGCTATATAACATCACGCTACGACCAATAGGAGCGGAGCATAAAAGAAAAATGTTGCAAAAACGTGAAAAATTACCACCCGTGCGAAGCCAGGACGGGCCGCTAGTCTTTAAATAAATGCATATTCAAAGGCTCCAAAAATGGTGTCAATCATGTGTGGAGTCCGCTTCCATGGTCAGTCCGTGGGTATGACCGTTCATCGTGAACCCTCCGTGTCTCGGAAAGCACGTTAAACTATCGGTCTCGGTTGTTTTACGAATACCTACAACAGTCGTTACGGGTAGTCAGAAGCCCGAAAGTCTGACAACCGGTCTAACTTTAGGATATCGGTAGTGCCCAGTAACTGGGTTACGGAGGCCTGATGGCAGTCGCTCCGTGTAAAATACTGGTATTCAGCCGCATCTGGTTAGACTGGAAGCTGACCCCAACATAGTTCTCGAGCCACGCTGTTAGGTTCCGTGGGAGATTTCATCTGCCACAGAACCACCTTTTATAACTTAAATCGTATGCTAAACGACTCCACAGAATACTTAAAATTCAATAATATCATTACCTAAGTACTCATTACACAATGTAACTTATACAATAACTTTAAGTACTTAACTTAGCCATTGCTAAACGATAATAAGTATGATAAGCCGGAACTGACGGTTATATCGTTAATAGTTAATAATTGTTGTTTCTATTTTAATAATTGTCGCCTTTTTGTTATATAATATATAAATACGTATGTACTTACTGTATTTAAATGACGTAATGGATTCGCAGGTGCCTTCGACAGTAATAATTGTTGAGTGTTTCTTTTAAGCAGCAGAAGGGTCTGAGTTCTATCCCGGCCCGAACCTCGGACTTTTCAAATTCATGTGCGGATCAGAATTTGATTATCACTTGCGTTAACAGTGAAGGAAAAACATTGTGAGGAAACCTGCACACCTGAGAGGGCTCTATAAAGTTCTCGATGGTGTGTGTAGTCTGCCAACTCGCGCTAGGCCAGCGTGGTGGACTAAGGCCTAAACCTTTCTCATTCTGAGAAGAGGGCCGTGCCCAGCAGTGGGGCAGTAATGGGCCAATTGTGTTATTTTGTTATGTTAATAAAAATGTAAAGAGACTGTAGCATCACTAGCATATCTTCAAACCCACACACACACATATAAAATACCTATAAAGTATATATAATAAATCAATCGCGTGTGGTAACTGCTTGCATAACGTGGGTGAATGGTCAGGTACCAAAATGTCATAGGGGAATGGTTCTCGCCATTTTTGTAACTTAACAGCGACGTTAAGTAACAACTTAGAATATTTGAAAGGTATACAATGGTAATTTGTTGAAAATATTTGTGAAAAGGTCAGTGATGGCTAATGATCTGCACAATATGACATCAGCAGAGGTGTACCTATAGTCACACCCTCATTTAATAGGGGACAAGCCTATTTCCATCAATCGGGCAAAAACCCAAACTCCGGGTTGCTACTAAAGAATTCCACGCGGAAAACCCAATAACACTTTGCCCGACCTGGGGATCGAACCCAGGACCTCACGATCAGCAGTCGCGCTTACCACCACTAGACCAACGTGGCAGTTAGTCTCAAATTATTATCAAGATCAAAGTCAGCGATATCGCCTGACGATTGAAATATTTTTGAAATAATAGCTAACATTGATAGTTTTAATCATTATAATTCATATAATAACGATTATTACTTGAATATGAAATAAAAATAACAATATTATTGTCTTTTATGCGTTTGTGTGTTTCCTTGACATTGATATTTATTTAAATAAATATTTTTATGTAGCACACATAAATATTGTTCAAGGGGCTCATGAGGAGCTCACGAGGTGCTCGTGGCTAATTAGGATGCTCACTTGTGTTAACGGTGAAGGAAAATATCGTGAGGAAACCTGCACACCTGAGAGGGCTCCATAAAGTTCTCGATGGTGTGTAGTCCGCCAACCCGCACCAGGTCAGCGTGGTCGGCTAAGGTCTAAACGTGGCCTGTGCCTAGCAGTGGAACAGTAATGGGCTGACTATGTTATGTATGTTTATTTATCGCTAAGATGCAAGTCGAGCAGTAAGTCACAAAATCGAAATTTTAAAATAACTATGTGATAAGTGGCTAACTCATCATCCATCATTATAATTAAGTTTACTAGACCATGAATAAGTAAACCATATCTCCGTAAATAACGCAGTTCTAACTCAGTAGAAATAAAATATCAGTGAGCATTTTTTTTAAGCTTTTACGATTTGTGAATCTAGCACACGTGTTTTACAACTATTTTTTTATTTCGTATATTCATATGAATTAGTTGTATATTTCCATTTATTTGGTTGATGAAAATGTCAAGTAATGTTCTAAACTAGTTTTTTTGACATTCAAATGTTTTTAACTCCACAGAATTTTACTGTTTTCGTTCATATGTTGAAAGTCATTATTTGACATGACAGTAAGATTTTTCATTCGTGAACTATGTTGAAAGAAATACATTATATGCATAAGTGATAATAGGTGCTGACAATATTGCGATTGGTTCAGTGGCTGAGGGACTGATGGCTGCGCTACGGGTCGCAGGCTCGATTCCCGTACGAAACAAATATTTGTATGACCTACAGATATTTTTTCCGGTTCTGGGTGTTTGTGCAAGTGAGATTTGTGCCTGTAAAACAACCTACAATATATGAGAAATCATAGAGTGGAGCAATGAGTTTATAATGAAGAAAAATGAAAAATAATAACCATTTCTAAAAGTTATTTTATGTTCAGAATTTCACAACATACCGCCTGTATTCCCCGAAAGGTTGGGCAGAGGTGTATAGTAACACCCTCATTTCGCTGTTATATTTAAGTCCCATGTAATGGGAGCGAGCCTATTGCCATCAACCGGGCATAAATCCAAACTCCGGGCTGCTACTGAACTTTGAATCGCCTTAATGTTTTCAGTATCGTGGATGCTAAAACACACATAAGTTATGAGCACACACATTCAAATATAAATATTTGCAGCTTATATAAATATTTATATCAATGCAGGTTTAATATTACAACTGGTTGAGTCAGTCTTCAATGAAAGTTTAGCTTTTAACGTAACTCGTAAAGGTTAAATCAGCTAGTTATCCAAGTAAGGGTTAATTGAGGTCAAACTAAGCTGGGCAAAGGCCTAACGTCTTGTCAGTGGAGAAACTTGTTTTTAATCACAATCTAGAAATCAATTGCTAAATACTAATCTTTAAGTACCTATAAATTGTAAAATTGTTGAAAGACTTTTATAGTAATTAAGATACTTGTTTAGAATTCTGATTACCTACTGTAATTAAGATGACCTTTGTTGTATTATTATTTACTACCTATGTCCTCACGGCTCCGCCCGCGTAAGAAGTTTTATTCCAGTAATAAATATAGCCTATGTTATTCAGTGATAATGTAGCTTTCTATCGGCAAAAGAATTTTTGAAATCGGTCCAGTAGTTTTTAAATTTATTCGTTACATACAAAAATACAAATCTTTCCTCTTGACAATATTAGTAACTAGCTGTGTCCTCACGGCTCCGCCCGTAGCCTATGTTACTCAGTGATAATGTAGCTTTCTAACGGCAAAAAAATTTTTGTAATCGGTCCAGTAGTTTTTAAATTTATTCGTTACATACAAAAATACAAACCTTTCCTCTTTATAATATTAGTAAAGACTAGCTGCAGCCGCATCTGCAATCCCTTGCGTGATTTTTTTCACCCCCTTAGGGGAGGAATTTTGAAAAATCCTCCCTTCGTGAATGTCTACGTTATAAAAGGTACCTACTGTCAAAATTTCAAGTTTCTAACCTCAGCGGTTTAGACTGTGCGTTGATAGATCAGTCAGTCTGTCAGTTTCTTCTTTTATTTTCAGGGTGTATACGAAATCATGTAATTCCTTCAAACCTCGTGATGTACTGCTGACATAGATTAACCTTGCACGGGATACGTTTAGATTCAATAAAAAAATACAAGAAGTAAACATGTGTTCTTAACGTGAGGCATTTTAGCGCCCCGAGTTAAATGACCGCGCGGCGCGCACTCTGTATACAGATTATCCTAAAAATCTTAAAACACCATCTGGATCACCCTCTTTGGTAGACCAACTCAGAACCGTTTTTTTTGTCAACACAATACAAATTTAATATTAATTAAACTACTTAAATATTGTAAAAATATTAAATCATGTCGATTCTTCTCACAGAATTACTATTTGACCAAATAATTAACGATAATTGAACGATACCGTTAAATTTAATAATTATTACTATTGAATATAAAGTAGCACATTATGAATGGTACCCAGTCCAAAGATATGAGCGAAAGAAATGTACCGTAAACACAATATATCGATATCTTTTGTTGTTAGAAAGATAAAAGAAAAAGATTGACGTGCATGTCTATTAATTTAGTTTGTAAAGCATTTTAATATTTCAGCCATTTTTTTTCATATTACTTCGGCTAAACGTGTTTAAGTAAATGATAAATGATTTTTATTTCTGTAAATAAATGTTACAGACGCTTTTACAAGTCAATGTAATGTTTTTTTTATAAAAAATTTTTCGCCGGCACCGTTTTTTGGCGCCGGCATTTCCTTTCTGACTAGCTTTGAGAAGAAAAGCCGAAACAAACTCAGAGATCAAGGTCTTTTTTAAAGTCCAGATGTTGTGGTATAAAAACTATGCGAGTGTAACAATGTAGGGCAATGTTCTGGAATGGCCTTTAGAAGAATTGGTAAAATAAAATTTACTCTACATTCACCCACAATAAACTTTGGAAGAGATCTATGCACATCAGTGGATTTATCTAGAATGACTTGATAGAATATAAAGGTTTTAGCATATTGTTTTATGATTGGCCGCCTGCCTGACATCAACCCTCCTTGGGAATACTCGTTGCGCCGTCGCGCGGGTGACCCAATGTGCTTGCTGATATTATGCACTGGGTCCCAAAATGATATGCTTGTCAATCTTATTGCCGACAACTAAGCAGGCTGTGTTCTTCTTGGTGGAGTATACTTGAAGTTCCTCGACCCACTCATTCAGTTTTGCTAAGTTTTGCTTTGAATTTGGTTCTGACACATCGTAAACTAATATAGCACCGTATAGATACATGTATTGACGATCTACAGCTTCTAAGATTTAATGATAATAATCCCCACGCTTCAGTAGCAAATAACTACTTAATGATCACCTATTATCGCATACCAAGTGATTAAGTAAGAGTTATGCTTATTAATCTATATTTTAATTGTCTAACGATCCGATCAGTCGTGCAGTGTTACAATAGGATAGACCGGCAAGTCGTGTTTATAAGTCACGACAAAAATGTTAAAAAGTGAAATTATTTGTTACGTCGTTCTTCATATTTTATCACTGCATTAGAAGTATTTGGTGTGCGTGTACATATATTATATAAATAGCAAGTACATATATACATAAGTGATGAGTAACGGAAGTGTCAAATTGTTTGTTGAAAGTAGGTGAGGCATTTAAAAGGTCGTCTGCAATCTGTCACGTTTATCTGAGAAAAAATTGCAGACTAACTTTAAATAAAACTTCCTTGCCCCTTAAATAGGTAAGGCAGAAGGGTTGGGCACGGGTGTATAAAAACACTCTCATGTTTGTCTCATGTAATAGGGGGCGAGCCTATTGTCATCAATCGGGCACAAATCCAAACTCCGGGATGCGACTGAGGAATTCCACACGGTAAAACCCAACAACACTTTGCCTGACCTGGGGATCGAACCCATGACCTCATGATCAGCAGGCGCGCTTGCCACCATTAGACCAACTAACAGTTACCTATCATTATAGATTAAAACCAAATAAAACTTAGTTTCCATTGTTACGCACAGTCATCGTAAATACTACCATCTGTAATTAAAACGATTCGTTTTTGGATATAGGAATCCGGCATCAAACAATCGATCCAACTGTCCCTCAAAAGTAAAATAATTCAATATTCACCGGAAATCGGAACTCGTGCGTGTTCTCGTGCATATTTCGTAGATCGATGCGGAAATACACGAAAAGACACGAAAACCAATTATGGAAAATATTACGAACCTACACTTGTTTATATATATATATGTATTTCCGCTGGTTAGCGGTCAAATAGTTACATGTAACACGACATAATCAATTTTGAAGGCGTTCTTAACTTTACGGTTATCTTAGCTCAGTAACAATGCCGATATCCTAAGCTTAGACCGGTTGTCAGACCTTCGGGCTTCTGACTACCCGTAACGACTGTCATAGGTATTCGTATGACGCCCGGGACCGACTGTGTAACGTGCTCTCCGAGACATGGTTGATGAAATATGATGCTTAAAATTCCATTTTCTTTTATTAATTAATTTAGCCTATCGCAGTCCAATGCTGGACATAGGCCCATCGTAATACTCCTTCTTCTATATCCTCGTTTGTACTGGGTAGCAAATTCGTTCTAGATGGCATCATATATCCATCCGTGGCTAAGAATAGGTAGCCTATCTTTTATGCCATGTTTTATGTATACTAATATTATAAAGCTGAAGTTTGTTTGTTTGTTTGAACGTGTTAATCTCAGGAACTACTGATTGGAATAGAAAAAACAGTTTTGTGTTGGATAGTCCATTTATCGAGAAAGGTTATAGGCTATATAACATCACGCTACGACCAATAGGAGCGGAGCATAAATTAAAAATGTTGCAATAACGGGAAAAATGTCCGCACGGGACGGGCCGCTAGTGCTAAATAAAAATAGTATTCTGTTATTCCTCACTAGATCTTAAAAGGCCTCATTGCGAAAATCACTTCAATAGTTCTCAGAAAATATTAAACACCGACCATTTTATTACTAAAATTAATCACTCAGTACAAATTCACATAGCTGTAGGCAATAAATGTTTTCTGTGTCAACCTCTTGGCCGGTATTGGCCGTCCAGACCCGTCCCTACGTTTCGTCATAGCGATACTTAAACACCGTTTTGCTAAATTCCAATAGAGGCCGAAGGTTCTATGAATAATCAAGTTTTTGCTTGGCCAAAATTTGATGTTAATCCTCCACTCATCGCAGCTATGTAGTTAATTTTATGATTAACATTTAGACTGTTGTATTGCTATTTTATGACCGCAAGCGGTGAGTTAAAATGTGGAACATCGTCTAAAGATATTCGATACGACGTGTGTGGTTTTAGTGTTGGCGGGGATTAGTGTTGAAGTTACCTTTTAATTACCTATGGTTAGCTGGTAGTTTAGCTGCACTTGCCGCGGTTACTCCGTGGATGGGTGACCGTTCATCAGGACCCCTTCGTGCCTCGAAGAGCACGTTAAACAGTCAGCTCCGGGTGTCATACAAATACCTATGACAGTTGTTACGGGGATTCAAAAGCCTGAAAGTGATAATCGGTCTAAACTTAGGATATCGGTATTGCCCTGTCACTGGGTTGCGGAGGTCTGATGGCAGTCGCTCCATGTAAAATACTGGTATTCAGCCGCATCTGGTTAGGCTGGAAGCTGACCCAAACATTTGGGAAAAGGCTGAGAGGAGGAAGACGGTCTTATAGAAATATTGGCATATCATTATTGTCACATCTGACTTCACAACCTACCAATAATAACCGTCTCTGACGGAAGCTGCTGTATAAACTCCTAGTAGAATTGCTGAATACCAGTATTTTACACGGAGTAACTGCCGTCAGACCTCCACAACCCAGTTACTGGGTAATGCCGATATTTATGGTTAGACCCGTTGTCAGACTTTCGGGCTTCTGGCTACCCGTAACGACTGTCATAGGTATTCGTATGACACTCGGGACCGACGGTTTTACGTGCTCTTGTGTCAATTATTTTGAAGCAATAAGGACGAAATCGAAACGATTTGTATCCAATCGGAAATCCAAAAATCATGCTTAATATTAAAATCGAAATTTTTCAAATCAAAAACTAATCTAAACTGTAAATCAGTTTAGCAATCTTTTCTTTTTTCGCTAACACCGTTGCTCCACCCGGCGAGCTAACGAAACCTGTACCTCACTAGGTCACCGGACTGGGCGAGCCTTAGTGATGCGCGGATGTCGATGTGTCGATAAATGGACATGCTGTAAGTATGTGAGAGTTTTTTACCGAACTGGTTCTGGGCCCTTGATTTCTCTAAAATGGTAAAAGGGGATACGGGGTCGTTATGACCCAAAATCGCTATCATTTTTCATGGCAAAGGTATTTGTTTGAACCATATTAATTTTCTTTGTAAAGGATTTGATTTTTGACACAAATCTGCACTAATCTTTACATAGTATAAAACAAAGTCGCTCTCGCTGTCTGTACGCTTAGATCTTTTAATCTACGCAACGGATTTTAATGCAGCTTTCAGCAATAGATAGAGTGATTCAAGAGGAAGGTTTATATGCCTCACATTAGTATCTACATTGCACCCGTGCGATGCCGGGGCGGGTCACTAGTTCATATATAAATGATTTAAGGTCCGGCTACATGCAGCGTCTTGCACGCACAAACCACTTGTGCAAACGTCTGCGCAAACAGTATTGTCAGAGTTACTAATTCTGTGCGGTATTCCGTTTTGTAGTCTTAGCGTCCGTATTTACTTGTGCAAATAAGACTGTGCGTGTAACCGGACATAATGGTCTCGTGTTCTTTAAAACGTCGACTCCATCCAATTTAAGCAGTGATAGCCTAGTGGTGTGACCGTCGGACTGCCAAGTCATAGGTCTCGACTTCGAACCTAAAGCACGCACCTCTGACTTTTCGGATTCATGTACGTATTGTATAATTATCACATGCTTAAAAACGGTGAAGGAAACCGTCGTGAGGAAACCGGCATGCCTGAGAGATATTTTTCGACGGCACGTGAAGCCAAGTCAGAGGCCCATGGGCGGCATAAACTCGGACACCAGGTTAGTCACTAACCACACGAAAAGAAAAAGACTTCCAATTTCTTTGTTTGATTGATAATGCTATCACCGATTGCAAGTATCTGACTGTGCATATGAACTATGCAACTATACTCTTGTTATGATATTTTTTACGTAGGACGAGTCTTGAAACCGTTTTAATTTCGTAAGTCTAAGCGATGGGTCTATTATCGATAAACGTGAATTAATTAACTTTTATGCGGTTTGTTAATCTTCGGCGTATGAAGTTTCATGGAACCTTCCCAGGATGTAATTTAAGTTGCCAGGGCTGCGGTGAATGGACTATCGAATCCCGCGATCCCGGCCATAGGTACTCGGAGGAACACCGTGGTGGTTTTAGTTGGTAAGAATCCGACATGGCTGCCTTCCCCACGATGAGGGTACACATGAGGATTTCACCATGTTAAAAAAAGTGATGTAATTTTTTTACTTTTAAATATATCTTGCCGTGGAAATGCGTTCCTTGCAAAGTATGTGCGGTGTAAAGTTGAATGATAGATTGAAGAATGATGTGATAAGACAAAGTTGCGGTTTAAAGTATGATGTAGTGACAAAAAATTAAAGGAGTATGCTTAGGTGGCTTGGTCATGTTGAGAGAATTGGTGAACTTGTAACGTGGATGTCAGTGGAAACGCCGGTAGAGGACTCCCTATAAGGACACACATCAATGTTATTGGTGACGTTCTTTACAAAGGATAGGTGCGTAGTACTCTCAACCGGCGTGCGTGTATGACAAGATGAATGAATGTGGATGAAGCGAAAAAAGTATGTAAAGATGTGGCGTTCTATAGTTGGGAAAAAGGCGTGAGTTTATGTATGTGTATAGCTTCTGCTTATCCAATAAGTAATAGCGTGATTTTATTTAATTAGTTTCTGTACAAATAAAAAAAATACGTAACGCAATTAGACAGACTAACAAATTCGGTATACGAATTACGAAAGTCCGTTCACTTTTAGTATTCAAAAAAAAGGTGAAAATAATCGTGTTTCACGCTTAATAACAAATATTATTGTTCCTTTCCACTTCCTTATTATTTTCGTATTTCAATAAGCATTGTTATGGCGAGATAAGTTTCGATTGGTTTTGTTTGAAGAAAGTTTAAAAATTATGTATGTATGTATTGAGATTATATGAATATCTGTGCTAATTACATGAAGTCGAAAGTCTTGTTTGTTCATGTTATGTGCTTTTAGACGGTTCAATTTCACATTTCAGGGTTTTGCCGTCAATGTGAAATCATTGACCTTATTTAACTATAGTACATAGATTTTCAGTGACTTCCAGGTCGGATTTGTAAGTTTAGTTTTAATGACGACACGTTTGGTGCAGTGGCTGAGCGATCGGCTTCTGTGCTATGGGTTGTGGGTTCGATTCCCGCACGGACTGAATATTTGTATGGCCTACATATAGTTGTGTCTGTAAACGCACCCACGATACAGGAGAAATATAAAAGAGGAGAAATGTTTTGAAAAAATATATGTGAATTTTTGGATTATCTTATGCTATCTTATTTTTTTATCAGATGTCTTTACAGGTTAAGTCACGGTACAACACTAGTGTTAAAATAAATTGGAATAGCAGTAGCCTAATAGACATTTGAGTAGCGTGAACTCTCGTTCAAAAGGTCGTGGGTTCAAGACCAATCCCATACAACTAGCATGGTGAAATTGAATAGAAAATGGAATGGATAGATGAAATGGTAGAAACTGAAGACATTTTAAGGTTTTTGTTTAAAATCAATTTGTTTAACAACTGCTTAATAATCTATATAAATAAAAATCAATCGCCAAATGTGTTGCTAAGCGCAATACTTGAGAACGGCTCGACCAATTCGGCTATTTTAAAAAAATATATATTCCTTAAGGCACAAGGAAGGTTCTTATGGAGAGAAAAACATAAAAATTGCGTGGAAAATAGTAAAAACAACACTTTTCTTTTCCCACTACAGGCCAATAACTTTAGTCAGAAAGAAGTCTGTCCGGGCAGCTAGCAATAAATAATTATAAATGCGAAAGTAATTCTGTCTGTCTGTTTGTCACTTCATCACAACTAAACTACTGAACCGATTTTGATGAAACTCGGTACAGAGATAGTCTGGAACCCGGAGAAGGACATAAGCTACTTTTATCCTGAAAAACGCGGAATACGCGATGAATGACATCCCGCCCTAAGCCGAGGTCTGAGTCCCATTAAGTGTTGCCCTTAGTGCTGTTGTTGCTAGCTAGTCACGATGTTAGTAGTCCTAATAGTACCAGTTAGCTTAGGGTGAGTATTTTACTCTCGTCCCTATTGGTTGGAGACACTTCAGGTCTCGCCAATAACTGCCCGGTTACGTAGAAACGGTCCGCAAGACCATCTACAAGCAGTCGAATAGAAACAAAAAGGAACGACATCCTCGCGGACGAAGCTGCGGGCTACCTCTAGTAAGAAATAATTTATAGATAAAAGAGTACTGATTGCAATTACTATAATATCAGCCCGTATACGTCCAGAGCCGAACAAAGGCTTTAAAAGAACACCGATTAACGGTCAAGAAAAAAATTGTCATAATAACCATGATTGGCAATGAGTTTGGTGATTGGTGTAGGTATATCATTATTACTGCTCAAGAGGATGCGCCTGCGCAACCTTGTAACATAACTGCTACACAAACAGTTTATTCATCACCTCCATCAGATGATTCTCTTCGTGTGGTTAATGACTAACCTGGTGTCAGAGTTTATGCCGCCCATGAGCCTCTGGCTTCACATGCCGTCGAGAAATATCTCTCAGGCAGGCTTCCTCACGATGGTTTCCTTCACCGTTTTTAAGCAAGTGATAATTATACAATACGCACATGAATCTGAAAAGTCAGAGGTGCGTGCGTTTATTAATAGCAAATCATCTTTATGGTCCAATCATGGAGGCTGTATTAATTAACACTAATAATTGTAATTAACACTGTATGTACTGAGATAAACGTTTTGTATCTATCGTGGGAGATATGATTAGGGATAGGATTTAGTATTGAGCGGAAGCGGAATAAAATGATGACAGCTTTTATTTAATTTTACTTGGTAGCATGTTTAGCAGTGATAGTCTAGCGGTTGAATGCTTACCTTTCATGTAGAAGGACCTGAGTTCGATCCCGGCCCATACCTCTGACTTTTCGAATTCATGTGCGGATCAGAATTTGATTATCACTTGCGTTAACGGTGAAGGAAAAACGTCGTGAGGAAACCTGCACACCTGAGAGGGCTCCATAAAGTTCTCGATGTTGTGTGCAGTCCGCCAACCCGCACCAGGCTAGCATGGTGGATTAAGGCTTAAACCCTTCTTATTTTGAGAAGAGGCCCGTGCCCAGCTGTGGGACAGTAATGGGTTGTTTATGTTATGTCATATACGTGGTTCTATAAGTCCTCTTTCCGCTGTGGATTTTAATGCATAAATATGTAAAACAGTTATTGATGGACTGTTTACGCTTTGGTAAAGGTGAGGTCCAATCACATTGAGTTCATGGCATTACGAAGCTGTTCAAGGCTGTCTACGTTACAAATAAAATGGATGGGTTGAGTGAGTGTGACGTCGCTTGCCCTTTACAATGTTTTAAGATACCATCTTTACATAGTATAAAACAAAGTAGCTCCCGCTGTCTGTACGCTTAGATCTTTTAAACTACGCAACGGATTTTAATGCAGTTTTCAGCAATAGATAGAGTGATTCAAGAGGAAGGTTTATATGTCCCACATTAGTATCTACATTGCACCCGTGCGAAGCCGGGGCGGGTCGCTAGCACAATATATATGTAAAACAACAAAACGGGAATTACAAATGGAATTAACTTAACAGCAAGTAATAATCCGGCCCATAACATTTAAAAAAAAACCGTTTGTGACCTACATAGAATTTACTTAATTACACCTGTAATTGTAGTCATCATTATATTATTCAACACGCACATATTTACTTCCTTACTTGGTAACAATAGGCCTATCTCTTCTTAATGTAAGTTGTAACGATGACAGGAGGGTCAACATTATAACCTACTAGCTGTGTCCTCACGGCTCCGCCGCGTAAACTTTATTCCAGTAATAAATATAGCCTATGTTACTCAGTGATAATGTAGCTTTCTAACGGTAAAATAATTTTTGAAATCGGTCCAGTAGTTTTTAAGTTTATTCGTTACATACAAAAATACAAATCTTTCCTCTTTATAATATTATAGTATAGATTACTGTCCCACTGCTGGCAAGGCCCTCTTCTCAGAATGAGATGGGTTTACGCTTTAGTCCATCGCGCTGACTTGGTGCGGGTTGGCGGACTACACATACCATAGAGTAGTTTATGGAGCTTCATCTTAGGTTCCCTAACGATGTCTTTCTTCACCGTTAACGCAAGTGATAATCAAATTCTGATCCACATATGAATTTGAAGTCAGGGTCAAATTCAGATCCGGCGTGGAAGGCAAGCGGTTGATCGCTTGGCTGTCATAGCTGGATCTACTGGATTGGATTGAAACGTGTTTACATAATTCCTTAGCTGTTTTTTACGTCATCCAAATAAGAGAGTGGCCTATTATTTGCAGAGAATCATACTCGACATGTTATCTATACATCCTTACTAATATAATGTTATAAACGCGAAAGTTTGTATGTATGGATGTTTGTTACTCTTTCATGCAAAAACGGCTCAACGAATTTGGATGAGATTTGGCACACAGATAGACTATACCCTGGATTAACACATAGGATACTTTTTATCCGGGTACATCAAGGAGTTCCCCTAGGATGCGGGTGGAACCTCGGGTAATTGCTAGTATACTCATATAATTACTTGTCCTGACTGACGGACTGATTCATCAACGCAGAGCCTAAACAACTGAAGCTGGAAACATGAAATTTGGACAGTAGGTTCCTTTTGTGACGTAGGCATCAACTCAGAAATATTTTTTGGAAATTCTTCCCCTAAGGGGGTAAAATAGGGGGTGGAAGTTTGTATTAAAATTCACGCGGTCGAAGTCGCGGGCTGAATGTCAGTTGTATAATTAATCATACAAAGAAGATTTTATACTTACGTTATTTAATACTTACTATCCACATAGTCAGTCTAAGCACAGATGTGCTTTCACAATCTCCAATGAAAGGTCAAGCGTCTATGTGTGTGTACCCGTGTGTGCGTAGATGCGTACGCGCAGTTAATATACCAATGTTATCGACTTTCTAATTTTCGGTCATATTTAGGCGTCATGTTTGAATATTTCTTGACACACCTGTGATTCTACTATGACAAGTGCATTAGTAGGTATTATTGTCTTTGTGTGGGAGTTCATTTTCAAACATATCCTATTTGTGTTTCTCATGAGATTAAAGGATTTTTTTAAAGAGTGTCATTATATGTATTTGATAAATAACTTGTATTTAACCGACTTCCAAAAAAGGAGGAGGTTCTCAATTCGACTGTATGTTTTTTTGTTTTTTGTATGTTTGTTCCGCGATATCTTTGCTAATTGTGAACCGATTTTAATGATTCTTTTTTTGTTTGAAAGTGTATTCTTTCGAAGTGGTCTCATTTAAATTTGGTGAAGATCTGATGAAGAACTTTGGAGATAGACAATTTTAAGTCGGTTTTTTTTTGTTAAAACGTTTATTATTGTGTCTAGACTTAGAAATCTGTAGGAGTATAATACGTCGTATAGTTTTTTTTTCTTTTAAATTAAACTTAACTGTCAACACGACACGTTTGGTGCAGAGGCTGAGCGATTGGCTTCTGCGCTACGGGTCGTGGGTTCGATTCCCGCACGGAACAAATATTTGTATGGCCTACAGATATTTGTTCCGGGTCTGGATGTTTGTGCATGTGAAGATTTGTGTTTGTAAACGCACCCACGATACAGGAGAAAGCATAGTGTGGCCCAACGTTTAAAAAAAAAACATACTGATGTTTTTACTGTACGTACATCTAATCATTCACAAGCATACTTCAAGACTTTTATAAGCTCTCTTAAACACTATGTTATATACTCTATGTATACAGCTTCATATTGCTTTAAAAAAAGGACAAAAACAAACGAAATTTTTATATACTTTGTCTCTTTCTTACGAAGTAAGTAAATACGTTTAGGTAGGTAGGTATGACTTCATCCACGCTGTGTGGTTGACCTCAATTGTACTCTTACGAGTATGTTTGCTATGAAACTTTCTTTACCAATTGTAATGAGTTAATAACTTTACAAGATTTTGAGAATTAATTGGTAACTGGTATTTAGCTGGATCTGGTTATACAAGGAGTCGATGCTAAATTACGAACATAAAGATCTACTTCTATTAATCTATACTAATATTATAAAGCTGAAGAGTCTGTTTGTTTGAACGCGCTAATCTCAAGAACTACTAGTTGGAATTGAAAAAATATTTTTGTGTTGGATAGTGCATTTATCGAGGAAGGTTATAGGCTATATAACATCACGCTACGACCAATAGGAGCGGAGCATAAATGAAAAATGTTGCAAAAACGGGAAAAATGTCCATCCGTGCAAAGCCGGGACGGGCCGCTAGTCTCATAATAAAATAAAACTGAATTGTTCTTTATTGTTCCTCGGTTCGATCCCCAGTGTTGCTGGGTTATTCCGTATGGAATTCCTCAGTAGCAGCCCGGAGTTCGGATTTGTGCCCGGTTGATGGCAATAGGCTCACCCCCTACATGGGATTTAAACATTACGGCGAAATGAGGGTGTTATTATGCACCTCTGCCCATCCTTTTGGGGAATACAGGCGTGATGTTATGTTATAGCTTTAACTTTTGTAGCAATGTTTCACTTGCTCAAAATGAGAAGGCTTCAGGCATTTGTCCACCAACAGGGCCTGCAAGCCTAACGTGCACAGCGCGACATAATATTGTCGTCGCATTATGTCGTGTTGAGACGAGACAAATGAACGACTTATCTTGTCCAGTCCAGTGAATTTTGAATTTCCGCTGAATTTGTAGTATATAGCTCCTTTTTGATTTTGACTCATCCCATCATCACGTTGTGACCAAGCAATAGTCGGGAGCTTTTTTTTTTAGTCGTTCCACTGACTTTTCTGTTTTTACCTCCTCCTAATCCGCTAGATCTGACGGGAAATCCGTTAAGTTGGCAATGCTGATCTTGTCTCGATACGAGATAATCCGACAAAAAAAAATGTCGCGTCGGTGCGGTTTTGCAAAGTACACACACCACCCAGAACAATTTTTTTTAAACTACTAACGTGTTCAGGTCTCCTCACGAGGTTTGCCATCACTGTTAACGCAAGTGATAAACAAAGATCGTTAGTTGAGTGTTAATTTTGCAATCACGTTTCGTATCTTCAATCTCTAAATAAAGGGTGTCAATTAAAGCTGTCTGCGCGATTGGTCGGTCCGTTTGTATGAAAGTGAAAGTTAATAGTTATTTTCTGGTTAGACCAGTGCGAGTCGAGCTGATGTGAGAAAAAATTATAGTTGTGAAGAATATTCTGTATTATAGTACTCTATTGTGTATTGTAAAAGTAGTTATAAGTAGACTGCCTCGTTGGTCTAGTGGTCGCAAGCGCGACTGCTGAGCATGGGGTCCTGGGTTCGATTCCCAGGTCGAGTAAAGTGTTATTGAGTTTTTCCATTAGAAATTTCTCAGTAGCAGCTCGGAGTCTGGATTTGTGCCCGGTTAATGGCAATAGGCTCGCCCCCTATTATATGGGACTTAACATAACTGGCGAAATGAGGGTGTTACTATACACCTCTGCCCAACCCTTCGAGGAATATAGGCGTGATGTTATGTTATAAGTAGAGTCTGAACCGAAACATTTATAAAATTGGAAAAAAAACGTTAAATCAAAATAAACCTTTTCCAGTTTTGGTCATTGCTCCCGATTGTACTACTACTTATCTAGATATTACTAGTACTCAATATGACTTTTATCTTAAACTAGCGACCCGCCCCGGCTTCGCACGGGAGTAATGTAGATACTAATGTGGGGCATATAAACCTTCCTCTTGAATCACTCTATCTATTGCTGAAAACTGCATTAAAATCCGTTGCGTAGTTTAAAAGATCTAAGCGTACAGATAGCGGGAGCGACTTTGTTTTATACTATGTAAAGATAAAGAAATAAGATAACTATGTCATTGGTAACAAAACACCATGACGATACACACATGTACTTTCATATAAGTACATAATTCCGGTAATTTCATTTCTAACCATAATAACACAATAATTTGTTTCTCAAAATCTTAGAAAATAATCTACAAATTATCTCACAATAACTTGTTAGTAGTATGATATAACATACAATAAACAATAGTACTTATATGATCTAATAATATGAACTATGACGTCACAATAGTACAGTTGACGAATAAGTAACTCACTCAGGTAACAATGTGTCTGTTAACAAAATGTAGGGTGACGGAGCTTTTGTAAGCGTATTAGTGTCGCTTGCGCTTGAGCATTTGGAGGGTATGTCAATCTTACTTATACAAGTGTAAGTGTCAAATATGTAGTGGCAATAACTATAGTGCTGATGTAGATTTTTAATAGCTATTCAAGAAATGTTGACGCGGTTAAAAATATTACAACATGTTTCTCGCTGTGGGTGTAAAAAATATTATAACGTAACTTGTAAGCGCAAAAGCTTTCTATTGAGGAAGAAGTAGCTAAGGTATTATTATGAGTTAGTTGATCAGCAGCTTTACAACAAATTTAGTTGAATTTTTAAGGATTGCGAAGTATAGAGTCATTATTTATGTTCTAAGGAGAAAAAAAAAGAAATATTGATAAAGTATTAGTAAAGCAAGCCACAAACTCTATTTAATGTAACTTGCATGTTAAATAAGTCTGGCGTGACACAACAAATCTAGATTTTTTTCCCAGACCTAAGATTTATTCGATCAAGTCTACCTAACAACTTTTAATTGCGAAGGTCAACAAAAAAGATGGTCCTAACACGTTCATGAGAACTTATTACTTCACATCATAAAAAATCTAGGTAGGCGGCTAAATAAGAATTTAATTTGACGTATGGTTGACATTTCCCGTTGAGTTTGACATGCCATCGTGGCTAATTAACAACTTCGCTGATTGTACGATTTAAACTGTGATTGCCGTGTTCAGTCCGTTGACGAGCACCTTAAACCCTCGGTTCTATGTGTCATACGAATTCCTATAACAGTTGTTACGGGTAGTCAGAAGCTCGATAGTTTGACAACCGGTCTAGCTTCAGTCTCGGTATTGCCCAGTAACTGGGTTGCGGAGGTCTGATGGTAGTCGCTCCGTGTAAAATACTGGTATTCAGCCGCATCTGGTTAGACTGGAAGCTGACTCAAACATAGTTGGGAAAGGCTATCTTTGCAAGCAGAGCATCCATCTTCTACTCGCTAAGAGAATAACTCATGCTGTGGTGAAAAGGTTAGCCAGTCAGCAAGATTGGTGCGGGGCTGACTACCCAGGTTGCACCAGACGTGGTCGCGGTGCAAGCTTTTGCGAACCCCGCGACCTCGTCCGTTTTTAGCCGGTAAGAGTCCGGCAGACCCCCTCGCCTTGCCCGGGTGAGGGACATCCATGAGAATTTTCCAGCGAAAAAAAGGGTTTACCGAACGTCACTCTTGAAGGTTTTTTTAATGCACCCATACGCTTTCATGATATGCCAACGACTATTAAAGTAACGGTCATTCATATTTTGGTGCGAGATTTTGACAAGGAGATCGGGAAACGCATGCGCATTCCAAAAACTCAATTTGTTTGAACGAATGGTTAATTGACGTATACAATTTCATTCACAAGGTCGTTTGGAGGTCGATAAATGGTTCAATTGCTTATAGGAAGTTATTTATAGTCACGGAACGGTATGTGGTTGGGTTATTGGTTATTTAATTTGATTATTGGTTGGACAAGGTTTGTCAAATTAATTTTGTAAATGAATTGAAGTTTTTGCTGTAATGACAGGTACTTACATTTGAGTTGTTTTTAAGTTAATAGTCAAAATAGTTGTCGATTAAATGTATGAAATTTAATAAAATATTAAAATAGCGAATATAGGAACAATATAGGTTTTTATACCCCACCAAGAAGAACATAGTCTGCTTAGTTGTCGGCAATAAGATTGACAAGCATATCATGTTGGGACTCAGTGCATATTATCAGTAAGGGTCACCCGCGCGAACCCTCAACGAGTATTCCCAAGGAAGGTTGATGTCAGGCAGGCGGCCGGTCATAAAACAATAAGCCAAAACCTCTAACAACATGGATTTATGAAATTATACATGTGCCGGCCCCACCTGGTGTGGGATAAGGGCAGGAAGAAGAAGAAGAAGAAGTGACAATATAGGTTTTTCAAATCGTATACAGGTGACAGCTATCTTAGCCGTAGTTACAGCGTTGTTGCTTCTAAGATTGTTTTCTACTAGCTTCAACGGTAAGGTAGCTGCCTGTACCATACTCAAATTTCCACCCTGTATATTTTTCAAAATGTTACTGTGAATTTGTTTCTAATTAAAGCTGTGGTAATTCAAACATCTGAGTCTAGAAAACATCTCGTACACACGTTGTCAAAGTAAACTATATACTACCAATTTATACTGACCTCTCGTTGTGAAGAATTTCTGTACAAAGAGAGGTCAGCTTATACTGGTAATGTATAGTTTGATTTGTCGTGGTGTGTACTTTAATTGACTGCCTTGTTGGTCTAGTGGTCGCAAGCGTGACTGCTGAGCAAGGGGTCCTGGGTTCGAACCCCAGGTCGGGTAAAGTGTTATTGGGTTTTTCCATTAGGAATTTCTCAGTAGCAGCCCGGAGTCTGGATGTGTGCCCGGTTATTGGCAATAGGCTCGCCCCCTATTACATACATAACTGGCGAAACGAGGGTGTACTAAAAACACCTCTGCTGAACCCTTCGAGAGATACAAGGCGTGATGTTATGTTATGTACTTTAATGTTTTCCAAAATTACAAATCAGCATAACATTATTTTTTTATGAATTTGTTTGCTATATTTCTTCTCAATTCTCGTTCGTGACGTCGACGTATTTACCATAAATATATAGAAAGTAACAATGTGCCTACGTGTACGGATTATGTAGGTATGTATTCGTTTCCGTGTGATTTGGAGTTAACCTTGAGAGTACTAGGAAATGATTTCTTGATTTTGCCAAAAAAAATATGCATAAATCAACGAAAACCTGGCCATACTTTCATTTTTGCGAATAAATAGAGATCGGTTTTTGATAAAAGTCCTTGATTTGAGACAATAATATTAACATAACATAATCAGTCTATTATTGCCCGATTGCTAGGCAGAGGCCTCTTCTCGCTGGCCTGGTATGGTTTGGCGAACAACACACGCCATTGAGAACTTTTTAGAGAACTCTCAGATGTGCAGGTTTCTTCTTGATGTATCCTTCACCAATAACGCAGATGATAATCAAATTCTGATTCACACATGAATTCGGAAAGTCAAAGGCACGGGACGGGTTCGAATTCAGGCCTTTCAGCGTGGAAGGCAAGCGAATAACTGTTAGGTTATCACTGCTTTTAAGTGTATTAGTTAATCTATATATAGGTATGTAAATAAAAATGAATCGCCAAATGTGTTGCTAAGCGCAAATCTTGAGAACGGCTCGACGAATTCGGCAATTATTTTTTTATATATTCCTTAAGGCACAAGGAACGTTCTTATGGAGGGACAAACATAAAAATTGCGTGCAAAATAATAAAAACAACACTTTTCTTTTCCCACTACAGGCCAATAACTTTTGACAGAACGAAGTCTGCCGGGCAGCTGGTTTTAAATATTAATCGATAAATCTACTGCTAACGTGCAAAGAGACCAAGGGTTGAGCTATCTATCGGTAAAATTATTATCACAAAGTAACAACAAGACTTTTCATATTAATTGACATAATAAAACACGGAAAAAGTAAGTTATGTATGTCTCATAAATCTCACAAATGTAATTATAAAGTGCGTATGTCATCTTTTTGAGAAATTATTATTTATAATAGAAGGAAAAAGCGTGACTAAGAAATTTTTACGGTTACCTAACATAATAATGTTTATTCAAAACGTTAGTATAATAAAAATATAATTGTTTGTAAAGCCTACTATGTTACTCTTACATTTTCGAAAATTACATTTCTTTTATGTGTTAAATCGTGTAGTCCGGGATTTGAGAAAAATAGCTAGTTCATACAGAAACCGTTTACAGGATCCGGTTTAGCGGATCCGTTTTTATTTTGGTGATGGCGCCTGTAGTTGTATGAGCGATTTCACATACACGATAGTATTCCGAATCCAGTAAAAAATAGTGCATCCGTTATTTTTATCGTATCCTGTCTGCCAGATGCGACGCAGCTGCCATTTGTTTACCTGATCCGTCGGTACAGATGTGAACAACACATCCAGTACCAACGGATCCGTTGAAACGGATCCGCTGTGTGAACGGGCGGTAAGATGTAAAACATCACGCCTGTATTCCCCGTAGGGTTGGGCTGAGGTGTATAGTAATACCCTCAATGCATGCAATGTTTAAGACACATGTAATAGGAGGCGAGCCTATTGTCATCAACCTAGCACAAATCCAAACTACATGCTGCTACTGAGGAATTCGACACAGAAAACTCAATAACAATTTACCCGACCTGGGGATCGAAGTCAAGACCTCACATTCAGCAGTTGCGCTTGCCACCACTAGACCAACGATGCAGTGTTATTCACTTTAGTGGCCATTACTGTCCCACTGCAGGGCACGAGCCTGCTCTCAGAATGAGAAGGGTTTAGGTCTTAGCCCACCACGCGGGCCTGGCGCGGGTCGGCAGACTACACACGCCATCGAGAACTTTATGGAGCCCTCTCAGGTGTGCAGGTTTTCTCACGATGTTTTTCCTTCACCGTTAACGCAAGTGATAGTAAAATTCTGATTGGAGTTTAACAGAACCTTCAAAACTAAAACTAATTCTAACAACTTAATTATCAAAGTTACGTCAATTATTATTTATTGACGACCTCGCTCGAGATTATTTGAGTTTTCAATTATAGTTTTAATATAACTAGTAGTTAAGTCGGTTGTCATACATAAATAGATTAGTAACTTTCAGTTGTTTTAACTTTGATTATTAGATAAGGTTCTGTAGCCTAATCTATACAAATATTATAACGCTGAAGAGTGTGTTTGTTTGTTTGAACGCGTTAATCTCAGGAACTATTGGTTGGAATTGTAAAATTCTTTTTGTGTTGGATAGTCCATTTATCGAGGAAGGTTATAGGCTATATAACATTACGCTACGACCAATAGGAGCGGAGCATAAATGGAAAATGTTGCAAAAACGGGAAAAATGTCTACCCGTGCGAAGCCGGGACGGGCCGCTAGTAAATTAATAAAAAGCTATGATAGCCTAGCGGTTGAATGCTTGCCATCCATGCACGAGGGTCTGAGTTCGATCCAGGCGTGCACCTCCGAGTTTTTGAATTCATGTGCGGATCAGAATTTGATTATCACTTGCGTTAACTGTGAAGGAAAAACATCGTGTGGTGACCTGCACACTTCAGAGGGCTCCATAAAGTTCTCGATGGTGTGTGTAGTCTGCCAACCCACACCAGGCCAGCGTGGTGGACTAAGGCCTAAACCCTTCTCATTCTGAGAAGAGTCCTGACCCCAGCAGTGGGACAGTAATGAGCAGATTATGATGATGATGATTTTTAACAAAATTAACGTAAAAGTATTGGCTTTAAAAACACTTAAGTACAATCTTTTTCTTTTTAGACTAGTTTCAGATTAAGGGGCTCATGGCTAATTACCAATCGCGTGGATTATACGATTTGCGAGGTCAATGTGGATAGGTGACCGTTCCCTCCACATCGAGACTCCTCCGTGCCTCGGAGAGCACGTTAAACAGTCGGTCCCGGGTGTCATACTAATACCTGTGACAGTCGTTACGGGAAGTCAGAAGTCTGAAAAGTATGACAACTGGTCTAACTTTAAGATATCGCCATTGACCAGTAACTGGGTTGCGGAGGTCTAATGGCAGTCGCTCCGTGTAAAATACTGGTATTCAGCCGCATCTGGTTAGACTGGAAGCTGACCCCAACATAGTTGGGAAAAAGGTAGGCAGAACTTGTTTCAGTACAAATAAAAGAACAATATTTAATTTCATACATACATACATAAACATAACACCACGCCTGTATTCCCCGAAGGGATGGGCAGAGTTGTAACACCCTCATTTCGCCGTTATGTTTTAAGTCCCATGTAATAAGGGGCGAGCCTATTGCCATTAACCATGCACAAATTCAGACTCCAGGCTGCTACTGAGAATTTCTAAATAGAAAAATCCAATAACACTTTGCCTGACCTGGGAATCGAACCCATGACCCATGCTCAGCAGTCACATTTGCGACCACTAGACCAAGGCAGTCATAGATTAATTTCATAACTAAATTGAATATAGTCCATTAAACAACATTTACTTCAACAATCGGCCATCAAAACAAAATCATTAAAATCTAATAATAATTTGTCAGTCAGTCCAAACCGTGTCGTTGCATGTCATTGGTCGCTACGGTCGCTGGTTCGATTCCCACGCCGCAGACTAGTCCGCACGCGCGACTGCGCTTACTAAGTGAACGGCATACCGTTCTACAAGATGATATTTAATTACATATCATGTTATTTGAGTTTGACAGATTGCGACAGACACGAATCTCACACAGATTTTAATAGCTACATACATACATATAATCACGCCTGTCATCCTCGAAAGGGTAAGCAGAGGTGTTCTCTTATTACAGGAGTCTGCACACCCACGTTTCGCTTCTTGTATTAAGTCTCAGGTGGAGAGCCTACCATGTTGATCTAGTGGTCGTAAGCGCGACCGCAGAGCATGAGGTTCGATCCCCAAGTTGGGCAGTGTTATTGGGTTTTTTCATTAGGAATTTCTCAGTAGCAGCCCGGAGTCTCGGCAATAGGCTCGCCCCCTATAACATGAGACTTAAACATAACGGCGAAATGAGGGTGTTACTATACACCTCTGCCCAACCCTTCGGGGACTACAAGCGTGATGTTATATTATGTTGGTGACCCAAATTCATTGCTTCCAAGTGTTTTGAAACTAATTCTCTAACAGTGTATTTAATATGTTTTTTCATCAATAAACAAATAAATCTTATCTTTAAACATTTTAATCTGTAGAGAAATGTGTGAATAAGGAACTCAGTATTGGGAGCGCCCGCGCCGCGCCGGTGAAAGTGAATTCCACCTAACTGGTGAAACGGCCCTACGCGAATATCTTCTATATTAACTTGTACTAGTAATGTTTATTATTGATCTTCGCTTTCGTTTGTTTGTTATAATACCGTTACCTAGTTCGTGTAGATTGTCGTCTGTCTGTCAAGACCCTTTTTCTCAGGAACGCGTAGCGGTATCAAGTTGAAATTAATACCAAATATTTAAGTCTGCTTTCCCTTGGAGCTGTGAAAAAATCAAACTTTTAATTCAATGCAATCTAAAGATACTGCCGTTTATGGCGAATATTTTGACACTCGCAAGGGAATCAAAACCTGTAGGGTACTTTCCGTTGACCTAGAATCATGAAATTTAGCAAAAAGCAATATCTTAGAGCAGTGTTCCGTAAAGTGTGTCATTAATTGGTGTGCCGCGGGAAAAATCTATTTCTTATAAAATTATAAAGGCGGACGGAAATAATGTATTCTTTGCTATCTTTATATGATTAAAATATGATTTTTTATTTATGGTGTACCTCTGAAATTCCCCGATTTCGTAGGTGTATCTTGAACACAAAAAGTTTGCGGAAAGTGTTCCGAAGACAGTGGTCTTAGAGCACAAGTAAAGGGAAAAGTCCGAAAACCGTGAATTTGTTGTTAGGTATGCACATAACAAAAATAAACATTTGTACGGAAATCTCTGTTGACCAGTTTTTCCATTTCCAACCTAACAACATGACTGTAAGGATAGTTATAATCTGATATTTAATTATCGACAGGTGATTAACCAACAGGCCCTGCAATAATAGAGTTTTGACGATCGATTAGACGTTAAAAGTTACTCGTAATGTTAAGGCAAGGCCACACTTTCAAGTTTTAACTAATGTGTAATCTTTATCTATACTAATAATATTATAAAGCTAAAGTGTTTGTTTGTTTGTTTGAACGCGCTAATCTCAAGAACTACTGGTTGGAATTGAAAAAATATTTTTGTGTTGGATAGTCCATTTATCGAGGAAGGTTATAGGCTATATAACATCACGCTGCGACCAATAGGAGTAGAGCATAAATAAAAAATGTTGCAAAAATGGGAAAAATGTCCACCCGTGCGAAGCCGGGACGAGGCGCTAGTATAGTATAAAACAAAGTCGCTCCCGCTGTGTGTACGCTTAGATCTTTTAAACTACGCAACAGATTTTAATGCAGTTTTCAGCAATAGATAAAGTGATTCAAGAGGAAGGTTTATATGCCCAACATTGCACCCGTGCGAAGCCGGGGCGGATCGCTAGTGAAGTATAAAAAGATGATTCATTACAATATAATCCATTGATATGCAATTATCGTTACGTAATACTTTGCTTAGATATTAATTCATAAGGCGTAATGGGTGAAAGTCTAAATGTTTGTACATCGTGTGTAAGCTAATGGATTGTGTACGTGTACATATAGGTACTGTGTTTAATATGTACACTGTATTTATACAATATGGGTGAGGAAACTGAGTATTTTTAAGGTCATGTGTTGTGACTATTTGAAAAACAAAAATTTAACTTGGTTGCGTATTTTCATTCTAAACATACTCCCAGAAGGATTGGGCAGAGGTGTATAGTAACACCCTCATTTCGTCGTTATATTAAAGTTTCATATAATAGCGAGCCTACTGCCTTCAATCGGGCACAAATCCAAACTCCGGGCTGCTACCGAGGAATTCCACATGGAAGAACCCGAACTTTGGCCGATCTGGGCATCGAACTCAAGACCTCACGATCAGCGGTCGAATTTTAATTTCAACAATTCCAACGATAGGCCATATCCGAGAGCTTAGTATAATAAGCCCACTCTCCCATTGCTGGCCACAGAATGAAAAGGGTTTTGGACTTTTTACCACGCTGGGTTGGTGCAGGTTAGCGAACCACACATACTATCGTAAACAGTTTTTTGAATCTGAGAGTATTCTACCAGAAAATTTCTTCACATTTCATCTGACCCAAGGACCTCAAATTCGGCAGCTAAGCTTTAGACCGTTGGTCCAAAAGCGGCTTATATAAATTTATACTAATATTATAAAGCTGAAGAGTTTGTTTGTTTGAACGCACTAATCTCAGGAACTACTGGTTGGAATTGAAAAAATATTTTTGTGTTGGATAGTCCATTTATCGAGGAAGGTTATAGGCTATATAACATCACGCTACGACCAATAGGAGCGGAGCATAAATGAAAAATGTCGCAAAAACGGGAAAAATATCCACCCGTGCGAAGCTTGGACGGGCCGCTAGTATGTACATATTTGTGCAGTTAATAATAGGCAAAGTTACTAGGAATTATGTGCAACAAATATTTGGTTGGTAATGGTGAAACATACGAAGAAACTAACATTGTATAGTGCCATAAAGTTTAATGTTAAATACTTTTAGAAGTGTGTTTATGGGTATAATAGAGGTGTCCCGACATTTCTTGCATGTAACTGTACGATAGATGTTTGTGTAAGTCAGACGAGTCAGCAGTTTTTGTGCATAAATATTTGAGTTCTGACTTCACACTTCGACTTTTCGAATTCATGTGCGGATTTGATTATCACTTGCGTTAACAGTGAAGGCAACCTGCACACCTGAGAGGGCTCCACAAAGTTCTCCATGGTGTGTGTAGTCCGCTCAACCTGCAGGTCAGCGTGGTAGACCAAGGCATAAACCCTTCTCATTCTGAGAAGCACCCCATGCCCGGCTGTGGTTCGATAATAGTCTGATTATCCAGAGAGTAAAAATTAAATTTTTGGATTTTAATGTTAGGATTTGTGCTCAGTGATGGCAATAGGCTCGCCCCCTCATTACATGTAACTTAAACATAACGGCGAAATGAGGGTATTACTATACACCTCTGCCCAACCCTTCGGTGAATAGAGGCGTGATGTTATGTTATATGAAATAGTGTGATTAAAAATATTAACAAACCAATTTTCTTCTTTCCAGGTAAGCACATCCCACGCCGTTCAACACCAGGTAATCCGTTAATGAACTCAACTGTCCGTAATCGTTCACTCCTAATCAGGTTTAACCATGATACATAATTCAGGTAAGTATATATTGCGGGAGGCTGGTGCCTAAGCTAGGCTCGTGGCCTGTGTTTCAGGACACCAGGATCCCACCCCTTTACATTTTAATTTTATAAATTATTACTAAGCGCACTGACCGATTATAAGAAGATTATCATACGACATTTTATAGTTCTATTTATTTTGATTAATGAATATCTAGTTATGCGAGACGAATGTTAGTAGATGTATAGTATGGGTGTATGTGAATGTGTGGGAGTGAGCGAATGTGTACTTAGGTTAAAGCAAGCATATTTTCAGTACCATCATAGTTTAATTTTTATAGCCAGTCGGTTAGCCTCTTTATCACCACGCTTGTGGGACGTATGGGTCATCACATTATGTTTTAGCATATTCTTTGCCGGGTTAACGACACAATTCCATGTCACAATTTCATTGCTGCAAAATTTCACAAGATGGAGTCAAAATATCGCGTCATCCGGTGTCATCGCGCAATGGGCCTTGAGATTTGGATTCGCTGGAATGTAGCAGATGAGTGTGCTATGTGTGTAATTTAGTTTTTTACGTCTTCCCAATTGTGGGGCTCGTGGCTACTAAGTTACCATCTGCGCTTGCCGCGGTCTGTCCATGGGTGAGCGTTCGTTACACATCGAGACCCCTCCATGCCTCAGAGAGCACGTTAAACAGTCGGTCCCGGGTGTCATACGAATACCTATGACAGTCGTTACGGGAAGTCAGAAGCCCGAAAGTCTGACAACTGGCCTGACTTTAGAATATCGGCATTGCCCTGTAACTGGGTTGCGGAGGTCTGCTGGCAGTCGCTCCGTGTAAAATACTGGTATTCCGCATTTGGTTAGACTGGAAGCTGACCCCAACATAGTTGGAAAAAGGCTAGGCAGAATACGTCTTGTGGTATAAACAAATTGTTTGTAAAGTATGTAGAAGTTATGCAGTAGTTTTTTTACATCCTCTCCGGGCATTGGGCAATGGATTGGACCCAGATTAGGAGTATAAGTACGGTCGTTAACCTCATTTACAACCATTCAATGTGGCAATGCTGTCATTCTTCTGGGTACGCTTCCAGATGACAGCGATGTGGAGGAGTACTTTGACGTCTGCGCTCTTTGTATAATTAGGTTTATTTTTAAACCGTTTTAAATTAGTTTCACTTAATATATTTGTTTGTTTCAAATCTTGCGACAGATTTTTCAACTAGTTCTGCTTAACCGATTCTCCTGTAACTTCGCACACAAATTCAATTTCCATGACAATACAAGATTATAATTTCAACCATCAATCCTCAACTCCTGAGGGGGTACTGCAAGATAAAACCGTTTAACTTAAAAGTTTTTTTAACGAATTATTGTACTATATTTATTTATAAGTAGAATGTTTTTAAAAATATTCTCCTTCAGATATATCAATAGTGAGATTGATACATGCCTCTTCGTGAGAACTGAACTCGCGACCTTGATCCCAGAGAGCAGACACTGCACCACACCATTGCATTACACATGTACTTACATTTTCATGCACCAAACTTTAGTGCAGTGTTACAGTAATTGAATATAATGTGAAGCAATACATTGCGCGTGCGCACCGCAACATAGTGAAAGGTTATTAAGTGATTAGTCCATCACCCGAATGTGCCAGTGTTATGATTTGTTTTGATAGCAACTAATTGGTTCACACTAGATTACTAGATTTGCGTAAATTTACTTGAAATATGTATTGGTTGTGTGAATTTTAAGGCCATACGCTGAAAATGTCTGAAATGTCTAAAAAGAAAACAACAGAAGTGTAATTGAGAAACAACGAATTAATACCGTTGCGTTGTGTAAACATAACATAACATCACGCCTGTATTCCCCGAAGGGTTGGGCAGAGGTGTAAAGTAACACCCTCATTTCGCAGTTATGTTTAAGTCCCATGTAATAGTGGGCGAGCCTATTGCCATCAACCGGGCACAAATTCGAACTCCAGGCTGTTACTGAGGAATTCCGCACGGAAAAACCCAATAACACTTTGCCCGACCTGGGGATCGAACACCGGTCGCGCTTGCCACCACTAACCAACGAGGCAGTTGAATTTAGAACTTAAGCAAATTCCCTATGTGATGTGCAAAGTATGCTGTACAACTGTTTGAAGCCATCTCCTGTCTGCCATTCCTTTTGGCGGATCCCTCCTGTCTATGCGGCCTTGCCCCACGTCCTCTTAAGAGGCGCGCGCAGAACACGGCCTCGGGGCTTTTTTTTTCTCACGTGGGGAAATCCTCATGGACTATCCCCCGTCTGGGGAAGACGGGGGGGTGTGCCAGACTCTTACTGGCTAAAACCCCACGGTGTCCCTCCTTCTGACCTAAGGCCGGGGTCACGGGATTCGCTGCTGCATGCACCGCGACCCTGGCAGGTCTCGGTCCACCAGCTTCTTCTGGTGGACCTCTCCTGTGGTGGGGCAGTTGCTCCCCTGCCCCACATCCTTCCGAGAGGCGCGCGCAGGACACGACGCGCCATCCTCCCTGGGCCCGTTACTGGTCGGGCGACGGGTTCCCCAACCCGCCGCCCGCAGGCCACTCACTAGGGTGGCCGGAGATCATCACGTGCCCTCCGGCGCCCGGTGCGTCTAGCGCGAGAAGGGAGAGAAGAAGCGGCGTCCCTCTCCCTCTCCGCTACCTCCTTGGTCGCCATCACCCCCTCGCAAAAGGAGGCGAACGGCCTCGGGCCTGTAATTATTCTGACAACGGGCTCCCAAGTCCACCTGGTCATTCTCATACCATTTAGTAAATTCAATTACTGAATAATTTCTATACTGTTAAATAATTTAATAATCAAATGGATTTGATAAAGCTGGTATTGTACACAGGAGCCATAAGTTTGAATAAACCACTAATAAATTCACACCGACTTGAATTTTAAATAAAATATTATTCCTAATCTTTGTAACCGACTATTATGATGCCTATCAGTGGCGAAGGGTCAATTTTGGTAAGAGTGAAGCCGGAGCAAAAAATGCTTACCTTGGTCAAGCGTGACGCCTGCAGTGCATGTAGGCAGTGCATGTGCATGTAAGTAAAATAAAAGTAAAACATTTTATTTAATCTCACAACTTCCCGTGAGCCATTGATATTTGCTGTAAGTATAAATATATCATAACATCACGCCTGTATTCCCCGAAGGGTTGGGCAGAGGTGTATACAATAGTAACTCTCAGATTTCGCCGTTATGTTTAAGTCCCATGTAGGGACGAGCCTATTGCCATCAACCGGGTACAAATCCAAACTCCGGGCTGCTGCTTTAGTTGAGGGATTCCATAGTAGACACTAGTAGGTAGTGACTGTTCAAAAGGGAAGCTGGTAGGAATCGGCTTGTATGGGGCCTTCGCCACTGATGCCTATAGATAAATTGAGTAGTCGACTTGCAAACGTCGTTATGTGCTTGAATAAAGAAAACCGTAACTGGAAAAGAATGATTGTTCCGAACTAACATCTAAGTAAGATAGCGAGTTTTGCAAGAGTAGTCAATATTTGATACCGATTTGCTCAGAATATAGCAAGTTTTGGCGCTGTATTTTTGATGTATATGAATTTATTTTAAACACTGGTCCGTTTCGCGCCATTATCTAAAAATCACAAAAATTGTCACATAGCGCGGTTTGCAAGTGGACTATTCAATTGTCATACCTGTGTCGTTGATCTAGTGGTGGCAAACGCGACTGCTGATCGTGAGGTCCTGGGTTCGATCTCCAGGTCGGGCAGTGTTGTTGGATTTTTCAGTATGGAATTCCTCAGTAGCAGCCTGAAGGGATTTGTGCCCAGTTGATGGCAATAGGCTCGCCCCCTATTACATGTGACTTAAACATAACTGCGAAATGAGGGTGTTACTATACACCTCTGCCCACCCATTTGGGGAATACAGGTGTGATGTTAATGTTTATAAATTATACTTCGTCTAAAGGATTTCAAAGAATCTAGGTTAATAAAATGTCAGACTTGCAAACATAGCACAAATTATTCTAGAATATATTTGCATACTCGCTATTCGTTGTTGGCTTGTCAACGGGTTTTTTGACTAAATTCTATGTTTTTGTCTAGAATTAGTAGGTTAAAGATTGTTTAAGTAAGTTGTTATTTTAATGGATTCCGCTTGCGTTGAACGCCCACAGAATTGATTTATAAATGGGTATTTAAAGAGAAGCTATTTAAGATCATTTTTAAATTTATTTTTCTGACTTACCAAGGCTCGCTTTACTAATAAATAGTAACTAGCCACACATTGTCTAATAAGTCTACAAGTTGTAATCGGTTCATTATTAAACCTATAAATGGGTAATGAAACCGGCGAAAAAATTAGATCCCAAACATGTCATAACTTCTAAATCTTTCCTAAAACCGGCAAATAACGATACTCTACTAGGTACAATTTGAAAACAAATCTTCATTATCCGCAAAAGATTTACGAGCCGTAGTTTTAACTAATAATCGATGGTAAGATATAGGAACTCGTACTAATGAAATGCGCAGCGTTTATTCTGCTAATGTCAAACCTTTAGGTAACATTTAAACACTAGGACTAGTAACTAAGTATTACCTAAGTTAGGTAAGTAATTTCAGCTTTACCAACAGTGAAAGGTAGTTAGCTTGTCACTTAAAGTCTATTAGCTTATTTCCGGCAACCGGTTAGAGTTTGCGGTACCAGAACCTGATGGAATGTTTATATTTCAATGAGTAAAACACAGTAATTATAAGTAAAATGGAGAAACTAACAACCGCGCGGATCATAACATTTGCTAGTTTGACCCCTCCGTGCCTCGGAGAGCACGTTAAACCGTCGGTCCCGGGTGTCATACGAATACCTATGACAGTCGTTACGGGTAGTCAGAAGCCCGAAAGTAACAGTCTAATTTTAGGATGTCGGCATTGCCCAGTAATTGGGTTGCGGAGGTCTCATGACAGTTGCTCCTTGTAAAATAATGGTATTCAGCCGCATCTGGTTAGACTGGAAGCTGACCCCAATATAGCTGGGAAAAGATTAGACACAATTTACAATAATAATATCCTTATTTTTATTTAATCCAATAATCTTCCACTGAATGTCTAAATGTTGTTTTTTTAAGAGCATCATAAATGACATTATGTTTATAATCATATTCATCGTTAATATATTCAGGGTTGCCACATTTATCAACATTTGTTTTCATTTTATTTCCACGACTTGACACCTGTCATCTGTCAAACGTCACACATCTTTATACCGCCAAATAACAATGGCGGCCGCTCCACAAAACAAGTGAACGAACTCTTATAACGACAAGTGACGGTTGATCTGTTGTAGTGACGAAATGGTACTTTCTCTGGAGAAAGTAATCAACATCTTTGGTTCTTTTATTCATGGTGGTTTAATATGTTTTGGTCTCATTGCGTGCCTTTGTCGGTAGAAGTAATGGTTTCTTATGGCGTGAAGGTGTGGTGTATTACGATGGGGATTGGAATGAGTAGAAATCGTCAAGGTATTTATGTGTTGGGCTTGGAATAAAATCTATCTCTTTTCGTACTTCATGTACGGCTGATTTATCTTGGCCGCCCTAAAAATATGCTTTCAAGATTACGCGTATGTATACTTAGGAAGGAAGCAGTTACTGTAAGAACTGTCAAATGAGCTTGCTTACAAAATGGCTGGTTCTAAAATTATGTCAGTAAAATTATATTATGTTAAGTAAACGCCATTTTGTTCCTTAAAAATCGATTACGCAATTATCTGCACGAAATTCAGGGCGACATTTCGGCGGTACTGTAAAATAGTCGAAAAAGCCTCCACGAGTGACGATACTTCAGTACGTCCGACGCACCCTGGGCAGTCAGCTCCGCTATAGGTCAACCAGAATCTCATGGCATTAAAAATTAATAACAAATAGTGGTTTTCATATGGCAATGTCAAAATGTCACTTGTCAAAACGAGTATGACTGTAGTTGATACATTTTCCAGTTCTGATTAATGTTTTCTTGTTCAAACATTTTTAATAAACATACTTATTTTAACAAGGTTTCCTTTTCCATTACAATAAAATTGCAAAAAATCATATATCAGCATATCATTTTGGGACCCAGTGCATAATATCAGCAAGCACATTGGGTCACATAAAACAATAAGCCAAAACCTCTAACAACATGGATTTATGAAATACATGTTGTGCCGACCCCATCTAGTGTGGGATAAGGCCAGGAAGAAGATGAAGAAGAAATTAAAGAATAAAATTACAAGTATCAAGACTTTTTATTCAAATTACCCTTGTGTTACCCACAAAAAAAAAAATTCCCTATTTGCCATCAGATTCTGGTAGACCTATACCAACCTTGCTGACTGGATAATCTTTTCACCGCGCTATTAGCTATTCTTAAATAACTCGTGTTGGGACGAGGGAAGAATACACGGAATGTCGTTATATTGCCGATTTTTTTTTTAGTATTCACTTCAGTAAAACAATTCAGTACTTATGAGCAAATTAGCTTGAATCTATGAGAGCAGAATATAGATGGGTTCGTGGCTAATTAACATCCACGCGGATCATATGATTTGCAAAGTTAAGCTGCGCTTGCCGCGGTCTGTCCGTGGAAGGGTAACAGTTCATTTCACATTGAGACCCCTCCGTGCCTCGGAGAACATGTTAAACCGTCGGTTCCGGATGTCATACGAATACCTAAGACAGACGTTACCGGTAGTCAGAAGCCCGAAAGTAACAGTCTAATTTTAGGATGTCGGCATTGCCCAGTAATTGGGTTGCGGAGGTCTCATGACAGTTGCTCCTTGTAAAATACTGGTATTCAGCCGTATCTGGTTAGACTGGAAGCTGACACCAAAATAGATGGGAAAAGGCTAGGCAGAACGAACTATGAGAGTAGAATATGTAAGGCAATTACTTTTACACCCACCATGGAACTTCGAGACCATGGTAAATTCATGGTCTAATAAAAAGCTTCCCATTAATAGCGAAAGCAGAATTGAACATTAAAGATGAGAACAAAATTAATGCACTTTTGTTAACAACAATTTGTAATTAAAATTAATGTTCAAAAATCATAGTTTTTTAGTAAAAGTGTGTCTGTGAAAATATTTTCATAGATGGACAATACTCATCGTAATCTGTAGTATTCTTTTGTTTTTGTATACAATGAAGACATTTACGGGAGTACTAGCGTACTATTAAGAGATGCGCCGGCGCAGCGGCCTAGTGCGGTAACCACGTTGGAAAAGCCGTTTTCTCTTAAATATTAGGTCACTTTTCTTATTGTTTGTCTAACTGGTCTAACCTTGGGATATCGGCATTACCCAGTTACTGGGTTGCGGAGGTCTGATAGCAGTTGCTCCGTGTAAAATATTGGTATTCAGCCGCATCTGGTTAGACTGGAAACTGACCCCAACATAATTGGGAAAAGGCTTGGAGGAAAAGAGATAAATCTACTAAACAAACGTAGATCAAGGCTATTTAAAACTAATCTGTGCTTAATCGATTGGTTTCTACCAAATCATTATTTCTCACTCTACTTCGATGACTTCATTGTGAATCGATTTGTATGCTTTTACTTCAACCTGTTTACTTACTTTTCTGATTATTATTGGCCTTATTTAAACTACCTTGTTGGTCTAGTGGTGGCAAGCGCGACTGCTGATCGTGTGGTCCTGGGTTCGATCCCCAGGTCAGGCAAAGTGTTATTGGGTTTTTCCATTAGGAATTTCTCAGTAGCTGACCGGAGTCTGGATGTGTGCTCGTTTGATGGCAATAGGCTCGCCCTCTATTACATGGGATTTACACATAACGGCGAAATGAGATTACTATACACCTCTGCCCAACCCTTCGGGGAATACAGGCGTGATGTTATGTTATTATACATCTTAATATATATAATTCTTCTGTACGTGTGTTTGTCACCTAACTCCTCCTAAACGGCTGGACCGATTTGGTAGAAATTTCAATGGGTTCCTGGATGGTTTGAAAACACAATTGGACCCGGTAGGTAGCGCTGCTTTTCCGGGCAGGACCACGTCTGCCGGGTCCGCTAGTATAGTATGTTTAGTGACTAATTTTGACTATAAATATTACTAGCGGCCCGTCCCGGCTTCGCACGGGTGGACCTTTTTCCCGTTTTTGCAGCATTTTTCGTTTATGCTCCGCTCCTATTGGTCATAGCGTGATGTTATGTAGTCTATAACCTTCCTCGATAACTGGACTATCCAACACAAAAATATTTTTTCCATTCCAACCAGTAGTTACTGAGATTAGCGATTAGCGCGTTCAAACAAACAAACAACCAAACTCTTCAGCTTTATAATATTAGTATAAATTTGCACTTATTATAATGTTATAGTTAGCAAAATTTGTATAGCCAGACTGGAATATTCGACCTCAATAACAGTCCTGCTACTTCATCAACACAAAGTACAAACAACGCAGTTAATCGAAACTCCTAGCTTTTGCTATGATTCAGTGTAAATGGGGCCACTTTCAACTTTCCAGCTTTCAAGCCCTTTCTATGGCGTCATCTTCATAGAAATGCATAGATTAGCTTTTACTGTAAGGTGGTACCTTTTACGGCTATGTTGAAGTTGTAAAGGTTGTGACAAACCGTGGAACTACTATAAGACATCTATATCTGAGCACATAACATCACCCTCATTTCGCCGTTATGTTTAAGTCCCATGTAATAGGGGGCGAGCCTATTGCCATCAACCGGGCACAAATCTAAATATCGGGATGCTACTGAGGAATTCCACACGGAAAACCCAATAACACTTTGCTCGACCTGGGGATCGAACCTAGGACCTCACGTTCAGCAGTCGCGCTTGCCACCACGAGACCAACGAGGCAAGATATGCATCTTCTCTACATAGTATAAAACAAAGTCGTTCCCGCTGTCTGTACGCTTAGATCTTTTAAACTACGCAACGGATTTTAATGCAGTTTTTAGCAATAGATAGAGTTATTCAAGAGGAAGGTTTATATGTTCCACATTAGTATCTACATTGCACCCGTGCGAAGCCGGGCGGGCCGCTAGTGCTTTGATAAAACAAATTAATGATAAATTATGTGTTGTCATAATATCGTAATTTCTAAGGGACCCGTGGCTAAATACCAACAGCGCCGATCATACGATTTGCGATGTCAAGCTGCACTTGCTGCGGTCAGTCCGTGGATGGGTGACCGTATGTTATACACCGTGACCTCTCCATCCGAGAGCACGTTAAACCGTCGGTCCCGGGTGTCATAAGAATACCTATGACAGTCGTTACGGGTAGTCAGAAGCCCGAAAGTCTGACAACCGGTTTAATCTTAGGATATCGGCATTACTCAGTTACTGGGTTGCGGAGGTCTGATGGCAGTCGCTCCGTGTAAAATACTGGTATTCAGCCGCATCTGGTTAGACTGGAAGCTGACCCCAACATAGTTGGGAAAAGCTAGGAGGATTTGTTCTTATTAGGAGTGATGTTGAAAAAGCTCTCGTGCATATGAGCCCTTATTGACAACACTCGATAAGAAGATCTGTTTATCTCCGGAAGAAAAACTGTAATAAAAACCATAGCATAAACATAACGTACATAACAAACTGCATACATAATTATATACTCACGCTAAACACCCTATATGGTGCGCCGGCGCAGGTATCTAACATCACCGGCCACGATTTCTACCTATTTCCTGTATGTCGTCCCCTCTCACATACCGGTGGTATATAAGTTATGCTACTTTACCATAAGCTATATACAAATGAATAAACAATAATCTAGAAGATCTTGTACCTAGCTATGCTGTACCTAGTAGTGCGTCAAAATTGGGTTGGAAGAGAATTACTACAATTCGAAATAAAAATAACTACAATTCGAAATAATGTTATGCCTAGCCTTTACCCAACTATGTTGGGGTTAGCTTCCAGTTTAGCCAGACGCGGCTGAATACCAGTATTTTATACGGAGCCACTGCCATCAGACCTCCGCAACCCAGTTACTGGGCAATACCGATATTCTAAGTTTAAACCGGTTGTCAGACTTTCGGGCTTCTGATTACTCGTAACGACTGTCATAGGTATGACACCGTCGAGGCCCGCAGGGGTCTCAATGTGTAACGAACGGTTACCCATCCACGGGCTGACCGTGGCTAGCGCAGCTTAACCTCGTAAATCGCGTAATTAGCCACTTAGCCCTTCTACAATTCGAAATAATAATTAAACTGTTATTATTTCAAATTGTAGTTATTATTAATGCAATTCAAAATAATAACGACTACAATTCGAAAATGTAACAATATTATATTGAAAAGCAAATGCTTAATAAATTCCTATAAACTTAACTCTCACTTGGCCGGAAGAAAATGTATGCAGAGAATTTCTTTCCAATACTGGTCTAGCCTTCCTGATCCACTCGTTATTTTCCTGCATTACGCGATAGAGTCAATTACAGTGAAACTCCGTCTGAACCCAACTTAATGGCGACTTAATGTTATAGTAACTACATGCAGTTACTGTTATTTTAACCTAGTTTATTTTGCCGCGAATTTGACTTTGATTTCTGTGTAACCTCAATAGTTATGTTCAAGGTTTTGGTTTGTTAGATAACCGTTCTGTTCATGTGTCGTGACGATATTAACCTTAAGGACGCCTTTGTCACATATATGTGACAAACGAAAGCTTGACCTGTACGCCAACGTCACAAATATATGACAAAAACGATGGGATTATAGTTACCTTGGCGTGGAGGGTACGCCGATGCGTTTATGCTTTGGCATTCAAAAGGTTAAGTTTCAATGACCTCTTCTCAGAATGAGAAGGGTTTAGGCCTTAGTCCACTACGCTGGCTTGTTGGCGGACTACACACAGTCACGAGATTTTTCGGGGCCCTCTTCGGAGTGATAATCAAATTCTGATCCGCACATGTATCCGAAAAGTCAGGGGCCAACTCCGAAAGTTGAACTACGAAGTGTCGGCTGGCGGATCGCACGTTTTCCAACCACGGAAGTGTTTCGGAGCCGACGATGGATTCGATTTTCGCGATTTGACATTTTGTCTCCCATTCACCTTACTCCCAAATGTTAATTGACATTTTGTAAAAAATTGATGATGGAAGTAGTTAGTAACTGCCTCGTTAGTCTAGTGGTAGTAAGCGCGACTGTTGATCGTGAGGTCCTGGGTTCAATCCCCAGGTAGGGCAAAGTGTTATTGGGTTTTTCATTAGGAATGTTTCAGTAGCAGCATGGAATTTGATTTTTGTGCCCGGTCGATGGCAATAGGCTCGCCCCCTCTTACATGGGACTTAGACATAACAGGAAATGAGGGTGTTATTAGACACCTGCTCAACCCTTCGGGGAATACAGACTTGATGTTATGTCATTTTAGAATAGAATATATTTTATTGTACACCAAAATTGTAACACAGCTCTTATACAATAACAAACATTAAAGGGTACAATGGCGGTCTTATCGCTGACAGCGATATCTACCAGACAACCTTTGGATGAATAGGAAGTCAATGAATAAGATAGGGGGGGTAGTCCATGGTGTACTACACACCATACATAGACATAATACTTACATATATATAAATATTGTAATATATATATATATGATATATAATTATGTGATAGGGAAAACAAGGTAGATTGATGATGAGGTACTGATTTTTAGCTGTACAAAACTTGAACAAGTTCTCTATCCGGTATGGAACACAAACGCACAGTTGTCTCTACATCCTTATAAGGCCATCGACTCTAATTGGTCTCGTAAAGGGGTATTACTAGTTACAAATCACTGACACCTTAGTGAAGGCCGAAATTAAGCTTAAATGCACTTTCAAGGTAACCGAATGGGACAACTTGATTGTATTATTGCATATAAAATCAATTGATTGTAACTAAAACTAGGTTTAATATACTTAAATTGATTTAATTGGTTTATAGATAAAGTATGCCAAACGGATGTAGATTGAGAGGTGAAGCTGTGTTTGCCGCGGCCATTCTGTGGATGGGTGACCGTCTGTTTAAACACTGAAAGCTCTACGCTCGTAAAGTACGTTAAGCTCTCGGTTCTCGTTATTTTAGGAATAAATTCTAGTATATTATATAACACCACGCCTGTATTCCCCGAAGGGTTGAGTAGAGGTGTACAGTAATACCCTCATTTCGCCGTTGTGTTTCAGTCCCATGTTATTACATGGGACTGAAACAGTCTCCTCGTTCCCTATTGGGAACGAGTCTAATGCTACTGAGGAATTCCACACGGAAAAACCCAATAACACTTTGCCCGACCTGGGGATTGAATCCAGGACCTCACGATCAGCAGTCGCGCTTACCACCACTAAACCAATGAGGCAGTTAAATCCTATTAGTTACTGTGAAATTCTAATAAGATATTCCTCTCAGTTGCACGATGATTTACATAGTTTCATCACATATCTTGTTTTCATCATAAGGTGTTAATATCAAGGGAGAAATAACACATCGGCGTGGATTACCAATAGTTTATAGGTAGTCGTTGCTAATACATACTGTATAATTTTACATAGAGATTTGTTCTGTAATCAAATAATTATAATTCTTCTTCAGAGACACCCCTAATCATCATCATCTTCCTGCCCTGGTACTTAGGGTCAGCGCAATATGTTTTCCTCTTCCATTCTTCCCTGTCCGCCGTCTCATTATCATTTACCCCCTTATCTTTCATATCCTCCCTTACGCAATCCAACCATCTTTTCTTTGGTATCCCTTTTCCTCTCCATCCATCAACAGGGGCGGGGTGTCCCTTTTCGTGTGGTTCACTAATCACACGAAAAGAAGAACTACTAACCTGGTGTCAGAGTTTATGCCACCCATGGGCCTCTGACTTGCCTTCACATGCCGTCGAGAAATATCCCTCAGGCATGCCGGTTTCCTCACGATGTTTTCCTTCACCGTATTTAAGCACGTGGTAATTATACAATACGCACATGAATCCAAAAAGTCAGAGGTGTGTGCCTTGGGTTCGAACTCAAGACCTATGACTTGGCAGTCCGACGATCACACCACTAGGCTAGCACTGCTACCAGACCTACTAAGCTACCCTTATTCAGACATAAATAAGAATGTACTTAGTATTTTTTGATTACCAAAAAGTTACGTAAATAATTTATAGAACATTTTCGGAGCTGATTGTTTTATGATCGTTCTCTTTGGAACGAGCGGTCATAAAATAATGTCATAATCGTCACGATTATCATGCGGTTTGTGACCGCAAAACTCTATCAGTGTCAAGGTAGCTGATGCTGTCCATTATCCCTAAGCCACCTCTTATGAGAGGTGACTTATAATGGAAGATAGAAGTGCCATAGCACTGAAAACTAAGAACCACCTAAAGACTACTCATAATAAAAGTACCCTCATAGAAACATTCCCTAAACCATTCGTGAATTAAATGTATCCGTCGATCATGATGAAGCTTTGACTACCATATGCTTGCATACTGGGGGTGGCAATTTCAGATCAAGAAGTCCGATTTCCTCAAGAAGATTTCCTATATCGCAATTATGTCAGTGGTGACTTAGATTAACTAAGGAAGTACAGATGACATTGATGAAGTCGCTCTGGTGCTGCCTGGGTTTGAACCCGCAATCTGGTGCTTAACAAGCGTTTCCATAACCTCAAGGCCACAACGACAATTTTAATTTGTTCTGCCTAGCTTTTTCCCAACTATGTTGGGGTCAGCTTCCAGTCTAGCCAGATGCGGCTGATTACCAGTATTTTATACGGAGCGACTGCCATCAGACCTCCGCAACCCAGTTACTGGGTAATGCCGATATTATTATCCTAAGGTTAGACTGGTTGTCTCTTTTCACGCTTCTGACTACCTACCCGAAACCACTGCCATAGGTATACGTATGACATTCGGGACCGACTGTTTAACGTGCTCTCCGAGGCTTGGAGGGATCTGAATGATAAACGAACAGTCACCCATCCACGGACTGACCGCGGCAAGTGCCGCTTAACCTCGCAAATCGTATCGAGACCCGACAATTTTCACTTAAACGTACCTATACAACTTCCTTCTAAATCAAGAAAAAAAAACGGAATTAAATATTCGCAAAGAACAGTCGTCGGTTCAGTAGTCACCAGTGGTTAATGAAGTTAGTCCAACGGGGTCAGTGAGCTGCTTTCTAGCAACTGGTGCGTGTTCAGTTCCGTTTGGCAACCGATCACGTTGCTTCGGTGCTTCTGTCACATACTGTGGGTTGTTCACGCATAGCATAACATAACATCACGGCTTATATTCCTCGAAGGGTTCGGCAGAGGTGTTTAAGTACACCCTCATTAAGTTCCATGTAATAGGAGGCGAGCCTATTGCCATCAACCGGGCCTCCGCAAGCTGCTACTGAGAAATCCTAATGGAAATACCCAATAACACTTTGCCCGATCTGGGGATCGAACCCAGGGACCCATGCTCAGTCGTCGAGCTTGCCAGCACTAGACCAACGACGCAAGGAATTACAAGACAAACTGAAGTTGATGCCTAGACCAAAATCGCTCGAAACCTGACCTAAGTATGTTAGGGTCAATATGGTGTCCCATCACCATAATAATTCAGCTCCAGCCCTGGGTTTTATCGGAGAATCTTTCCTAGACTTCCAGATTCCATTACCTTTACCTGAACTGAGAACTTATTGTTTCAGAATCTTGCCAATTTGTTTTGTGGTTTGATGTGTCAAGGAGGGTCTGAGTTCAATACCGGCCCGTACCTCTAAATTTTCAAATTCATGTGCGGATCAGAATTTGATTATTACTTGCGTTAACGGTGAAGGAAAACATCGTGAGAATCGCACGCCGGAGACGGCTCCATAAAGTTCTCGATGGTGTGTGTAGTCTGCCAACCCGCACTAGGCCAGCGTGGTAGACTAATGTCTAAACCCTTCTCATTCTGAGAAGAGGCTCGTGCCCAGCAGTGGGATAATGTGTCTATATTTAACAGCTGTAATGTGATTACGAGTGTTTATATCTGAACTGTTCAGAGAAGAAAGTACCATCCCACCCTGGAACATGCAACGTCACGCCTCTTAATCATAAGATAAAAGCTCAGCAATAAATGCAATTGAATCTGAAAAGAAAAGTACTGTGTTTAGCAAACAGTTTCACGAAGACAGTGTTGTGAAGTGTGGAGTTTTGTAATATTTTTAATAGAGGAAATAATGTAATATTCACTGTTATAATGATGTGTTATTGCATTATTTGTATCTATTCTTTTCAGACATGGCAACATTCATTTACTGCTGAAGTCAGATTCGTTTTACGGCATACTTTTTTGGTACTGAGTCGGATTTAAGAATTTATCCGTCGGTTTGGGGTGTCATAAGAATACCTATGACAGTCGTTACGGGTAGTCAGAAGCCCGAAAGTCTGTGACTTTATGTGTATGTATGTTATATTACATCATATCTATTTCTACATTCCAACCTCAAATAGTGGTCGTGTCATCCATCGCGTTTGGCGACAAGCGATCGACAAGCAATCGTCTTACGATCCACTAGCGGTGACTAACGGACCGACTAACGGACGAACAGCGATGTATATACATTTATGCTTATTCACAGTAAGCTTGTTATCACTTTTAATGATATTAACTAAACTTTATTACAGTTTCATTCATAAAACATCGGTAAGCATGGCGGCTTTCATTGTTACAATTAATAAAAACTATCTCGTTGGTCGAGTGGTGGCAAGCGCGACTGCTGATCGTGAGGTCCTGGGTTCGATCCCCAGGTCGCAAAGTGTTATTGGGTTTTTCTGTGTAGAATTAAAAAAAAAACTCGCCATATGAAATACCCTCAACTAAGCGGTCCGAGGCGCAGAGGCACAGAGGGGTCTTGATGTGTAACGAATGGTCACCCATTCACGGACTGACCGCGGCAAGTGCAGCTTAACTTGCAAATTATATGATCTGTGCGGTTGTTAATTATTCCCCTCATATATAATAGTAACGTAGAACTGTGTCGAGATTTAGTTTTTTAAACGATTTTATACATACACATACATAAACTCACGCCTTTTTCCCATGGGGGTAGACAGAAACTATAGAACGCCACATACTAAGACCCTTACATACTCCTTTCGCTTCACCCCCGTTCATACATCTTGTCATACACGCACGCCGGTTGAGTGTACTACGCACCTGACCTTTGTGAAGAATATCACCAATAACATCAATGTATGTTCTTCTAGGGCGTCCTCTATCAGCGCTTCCATTGACACCCGCCTTATAAATTCCTATTTGTAATATAACTAAGGAAGTTTTAATATACTTCCTAGCCTTTACCCAACTACGTTGTGGTCAGCTTCCAGTATAACCAGATGCGGCTGAATACCAGTATTTTACACGGAGCGACTGTCTTCAGACCTCCGCAACCCAGTTACCAATGCCGATATCCTAAAGTTAGACCGGTTGTCAGACTTTCAGGCTTCTAACTACCCGTAACGACTGTCATAGGTATTCTTATGACACCCGGGACCAACTGTTTAACGTACTCTCGGCACACGGACACGGACGATCTCTCGTCCACGGACTGACCGCGGCAAGCGCAGCTTAACCTCACAAATCGTATGGTTGGCACGGTTGTTATTTAGCCACGAGCCCCACACCACGCAACAATCCTTTCTAGAACATTTTCCTTGTCTCCAAATACAAAATTCTTGTACATACAACGTCATGTAAATTTCTACCACGTGGCCTTGATTTACGAATCGAAAGTAGTTGCAGCCGGACACCGGACACGTGCGGTCTTGTCACATACCATAATAAACCATATGAGCTTAACATAAGGTGCATTTTCCTGTGGTAAGGTGGTAGAGTGACACTACGCACCGTGGTTCCGCCGTGGGCAATAACCACCAATGGTTTAGAAACAACTGACTTAGTTTTTTATCTGTTTGATGATGCATGATGATTGTCGGTTTTCTGAGAATGGGACAGATTTTATCTAATAGTAACTCTTTGATCAACTGCCTCGTTGGTCTAGTGGTGGCAAGCGCGATTGCTGATCGTGAGATCCTGGGTTCGATTTGGGCAAAGTGTTATTGGGTATTTCCGTGTGGAATTCCTCAGTAGCAGCCCGAAGTTTGATTTGTGCTCGGTTGATGACAAAAGACTCGCCCCTTATTACATGGGACTTAAACAAAACGGCGAAATGAGGGTATTACTATACACCTCTGCCGTACCCATCGTGGGATACAAGCGTGATGTTATGTTATTAAAATCTTAGATTAATTTGATAAATAATTTTACTACGCGAAATCTGTCTCGTTTTTTTATAATCAAGATCTAAAGACCTTAAAATCTTGTTTTCGTTCTCCAAAAAAGAAAAATATATGTTTGGGTGTAGCAGAGAATTTCTAGGTATAATTGAATAAACACGATTTTACTACGCGCTATTAAGTCGGTCTCAATAATGTGTAGGTATACACTGTGCAAAATTAAAATGGGAAATTAAGAAAAACTAGCAAATGTAATAACATATCATCACGCTTGTATTCCACGAAGGGTTGGGCAGAGGTGTATAGTAACACCGTCATGTCACCGCTATATTTAAGTCTCATGTAATAAGGGGCGAGCCTATTGTCATCAACCGGGCACAAACTCCGGGCTGATACTGAGGAACTTCACACGGAAAAACCCAATACTTAACACTTTGTCCGACCTGGGGATTGAACGAAGGACCTCTCGATCAGCAGTCGCGCTTGCCACCACTAAACTGACGAGGCAGTAACGAATGTAATCTTTATAATAATGTAAGCTAACATTATCTAATAATAACAGGATGTAATTTTTTAAAAATAATTATCTTTCTTTATCGGACTTTATCTAATAGCCTTGCATAGAACTAGGTTTATCTAGATAAAGTTAGCTTCATCCATCCACCTAACATTAACCTTATATACATATCCTATAGCGGCCCGTCCCGGCTTCACATGGGTGGACATTCTTCCCGTTTTTGCAAAAAAAATCATTTATGCTCCGCTCCTATTGGTCGTAGCGTGATGTGATATAGCCTATAACCTTCCGCGATAAATGAACTATCCAACACAAAAATATTTTTTCAATTCCAACCAGTAGCTCCTGAGATTAGCGCGTTCAAACAAACAAACTCTTTAGCTTTATAATATTAGTACAGATTGAGGCTGACTGTACCAATAATCTTCATTGTATTTCAAAAATACGTTAAAAATATTTTATATTCTCTCTCATTGAGAAAACATGAGATGATACAAGCATTATTAATCACCGCTTATATTTAGCTTAGTGAAGAAAAATCCGTCTGTTATAATAAATGTCATATGTCAGAGGCCAAGAAGATGTTTTGCTTAGCCAATTAAGAAAAATTACAAGGTCAATAGTGAAATTTGTGACCTTCATACGCTGGAGTATCTTTTTAAATTAATCTATATGGTAATTAGAGGATACAAGATGTAGAATATTAAATGGACTCCTATATGAAAAAGTTTATACACACAGTACTACGATATAAGTAATGCACTTCGGCAGTCTTCGTTTTTCCGAATTTGTACGAAATATGCGACCAATTAAGTACCTATCCAATTCCAATTCCAAATTTATCCTATCCGGAATTGATCCATTTTTTTGAATTGATTGATTCAAAATTAATAATATCGTCAGTGGAAAGGTAAAAAGACTAAAGCGCCAATATACCTACTTTACAGTAGAGAGATTCAAAGTATTTTTTTAAGAAAATAACTATGTTTATTTTTATTATCTATTTAATATGCATACTTTAAGAAAAATAACTATGTTTATTTTCTTAAAAAAATACTTTGAATCTCTCTACTGTAAAGTGGTATATTGGCGCTTTATTCTTTTTATCTTTCCACTGACGATATTATAAAGACACAAAGAAAGATTGTCCGCGTAGCATAATTCGTACAAATTCGGCAATACGAAGATTGCCGAAGCGTATATCTTATGTCATAGTACTACATAACATTTACGTTCTTTCCCCATGGGTGCAGGCACTTACTGTAGATCTTCACGGGTTACGATTGGTAATAAACAGTCGGTTCCGGGTGTCATACGAATACCTATAAAAGTCGTTATGAGCATCCAAAAGTATGACAATTTTTTTTTTTCCTATTCGACTATTGTAGATGGTCTTGCGGACCTTTTCTACGTAACCGGGCTACTATTGGCGAGACCAGAAGGGTCTCCGAACCAATTCCTACTGTTCTAACTACCTAGCTAACTACAAAGCTAACTACTGTAACATCATGACTATGACTATAGCAGCAACACCTCTAAGAGTGTCCCCAAGGGGGGACTCGACCTCTTAGGGTGTTGAATGCGAGAGGACTGGGAGGGATACGACAGCTTGATGGGGGCTGTATTCTCGCGTCATGGTGACTGCGCGGAGTCAGAAGGGACGACCGGCTCCGCGGCTGCGGTGGGTGAGCACGGTGGATCGGGGGCAAGTATGACAACCGGTCTAACCTGAGAATATCGGCATTGACCAGTAACTGGGTTGCGGAGGTATGATAGCAGTCGCTCCGTGTAAAATACTGGTAATCAGCCATATCTAGTTAGACTGAAGGCTGACCCCAACATTGTGAAAAGGCTAGGCAGAACAGTACATGTTTTTATAGAGCCATTCTTTTCCGGATTATCCAACTTATATTTTTTTTATTTTGGTGTATTTTTTACTAAAAATATCCTGAGAAACAAACACATAAAAAATATAATTGTCCTACGCCAAATAGGGTACCGCAGTAAATACACAGCATCGGTGAAATCAGACACTTGAATGAGTTCCGCATACGGTCAATGGCCCATGGCTTGTGAGAAAGCGATAGTTGGCAAAAAAGCGGTCAAGTACGACTCAGCCGTTAAGGGAACTACATTTCTCTTTAGATGGTATTGTAAGGTACCCTTCTGAAGTAGGATCCATTGAGAGAATGATATGGTCGTACACCATGTTTGGTAGTTGCATTTACTTATTTAATCTTTTCAACGCCATGACGGCTATAGATGTCAAGCTAAAATGTGCTAGGCCGCCAATAACGTTAATAGCCGTCAAAAAGTGCGATGAATTTGTTGTGTGGTGTAGAGGGAAGTAGTCATATGTCTATATCATTGTGTTCAAAAGGATAATCTATACTTACTAATATTATAAAGCTGAAGAGTTTGTGTGTTCGTTTGAACGCGCTAATCTCAGGAACTACTACTGGTTGGAATTGAAAAAATATTTTTGTATAGTCCATTGTTGGATAGTCCATTTATCGAGGAAGGTTATAGGCTATATAACATCACGCTACGACCAATAGGAGCGGAGCATAAATGACAAAATGTTGCAAAAACGGGAAAAATGTCCATCCGTGCGAAGCCGGGACGGCCCGCTAGTAACTAATAGATGTCCTAGGACTTTTAGATCTCTGACCATTAAATTGTTACCAGTAAAATCGAAATGTTAATGGTACTATACCATGATTTATTATACGGTAACGCCGCTGCTATGGCTTTGTTAGTGAGTGTGTAATCAGTCCAATTAGAAAAGCGTATCCTGTTCATTCATCGGGCAAATGTTAGAATGGTTTTTTTTTTGATAATAATAATATCGTTTATTTGCATGGAATATGGTGCTTACAGATCTCATAATACAATGCATAGTACTTCATATTCCGCCTATTAAATTCAGCATGCAAATTTAGATTGTGCCATAATTTTAATGACACGATGAGAAAATGTGAAGAAATTAAAATACAAATGTCAAACTATGAATATTACAAATATAACAAACTATGAAAATTACAATGTCAAACTCTAAAAATACTAATGTTAGAACTATAAGAAGGTACATATCATAATATTAAACCCTGTAATGCTACTTTTACTCTCCACGTATAAGGCAGAACGTCGCATTCACAGGGCTTTATTCCTTAGAGATTTTTCGACATGTGAATTTCCATAAATAATGAATATCACGATTTGCCAACGAGCAATGGAGCGTAGTATCCTCGGTATTATATTAACCGATCGTGTTAGAAACACCACCCTGCCCTCCATAACGCAAGTAGCAGATGTTGGGGAAAAAACGGCCAGGCTTAAGTGGGAGTGGGCCGGTCATGTCGCTCGAATGCACCCGGAGAGATGGGCAAAGATCGTCACTCACTGGACGCCCGAAGGAGGACACCGTCGTCGAGGTCAGCCGCGGCGTAGGTGGCGTGACGATTTCGGTGGTTAGAAACGGCACAAACTAGAGAGGTTTGAAAGGCAAAAGGGGAGGCCTTTACTCAGCAGTGGGACATTCCATAGGCTACCAAAAAAAAAATTATATCACGAAAATTAAACTTTATCCGACAAACTATATCCTAATTATTTTTCTCCAATTAGGCATCCGAATAGATGGTTACAATCTTTCGGGTACCTCAGACCCATGGTGCATAACTTATACAATGTTGTATTATTGCAACTTGCAACTGTATTTATGACCAAGTGAAAGAAGGATATTTAAACTTTACTTCTAAGTCAATTTGCAAGCGATAATAACCATAAAGTTATGTAAGATACTTTGCAAAACTAATACTCGTCTTGTCGTTCTGCCGTAGGCTGAGAACAGGCCTTCCATAAGCTTCCCGTCTCGTGACAAGAGACTGTGAAATGATAACATATTTATATATATTAATTCCTACGCTAATATTGCAATATCATACTTGCTCAACGTATCGATTGCATTTACGAGGTTTTCGCTGTGCAGTGAAAACCTCGTAATTGCAATGCACGTAATTTTACAGGAGGAGATAATAACTGCCTGTTAAAAATAAGTATGAAGTGTAGATGTAAGGTTCTTCTGTTTTATTATCTATTCATCAATCTATTTCATCTTAGAGCTGTGCACGTTCGTTCTAAATATGCATTACAAGATTTTCTACCCAACAAATGAATAACACAAATTAAAAATGAAATTGTGTTTTACGAGGTTTTCACTGCCCAGCGACGGTATACGATAAGTTCGATAGGGCAGTTGTTGACTGATTCGACTTGTTATCTCTTTTTACACACACACTCACATATAACATCACGCCTTGTATTCCCCGAAAGGTTCAGCAGATGTGTTTTTCGTACACCCTCGTTTTGTTAGTTTTGTGTAAGTCAAGTTGGTCGTTAGTAATAGGGGGCCTATTGCTATTAACCGGGCACAAATCCAGACTCCGGGCCGGCTACTGAGAAATACCCAATGGAAAAACCTAATAACACTTTCCCCGACCGGGGAATCGAGCCTATGTATGTTCCGAGAAAGTTAATAGTTTTTGAGTAAATAAACATTTTGAATGTTTTGATGCCTTACCAAAAATATTTATAAAAAATAATATTCTGCCTGAACTATTACATCTAGGGCCGAGACTTTTTTCTAGAAGCGAATAACTATTGTGTTCCTTAGACTTAGAATAAAATATCAGAACGAGATTAAAACTTATAGAGTAAGCAAAACAAAAAAAAAAAATTACTCCGTAACTTTCGCGGAACTTATATAGGGGCTTGCCCGTGGGGTCCTCTACCCATGGTTTTTATTTGGACCATAATTAAAGCTACACCCTGTATATCATTAAAATAATTAATACAGCAAGCAACAATGATAATTCCAAGCTTAATATGAATTCAAAATCTCAACAAGCCTTGTACTGAATCAAATAAATTGAATTCAAATTAAAATATCAAAGTCCGCCACTATTTATAAAATGTAGGTTTAAATCATTGAATCAATTCTATCGATAACATTTTAAATTTTAATTACGTGTATATTTATAGTAATTGCCACGCTTAAATTGAATTACATCGAGTCGAATTAATTAATGCTCTGTACAAAATCAGATTTACTAATTATTTGGAAAAGCATAGTGCAATTAAATTGACTACGGTAATTAGTATTATTGACTAAATATATTTGATCGAAATTTTCGTGGCTAATTATCAACCGCGTGGATCATACGATTTGCGAGGTTAAGCTGCGCTTGCCGTGGTCAGTCCGTGGGTGGGTGACCGTTCGTTACAGATCGATACCTCTCAGTGCTTCGGAGAGCACGTTAAACAGTCGGTCCCGGGTGTCATACGAATACCTACGACAGTCGTTACGGGTAGTCAGAATCCCGAAAGTCTGACAACTGGTCTAACCTTAGAGTATCTGCATTGCCCAGTAACTGGGTTGTGGAGGTCTGATGGCAGTCGCTCCGTGGAAAATACTGGTATTCAGCCGCATCTGGTTAGACTGGAAGCTGACCCCAACATTGTTGGGAAAAGGCTAGGCAGATACATTTGACCAAAATTTTCGCGAAATATCATTGATATTCAGTAATAGCCCAGCGGTTACATGCTTCCCTTCCATGGTCTGAGTTCGATCACGACCGGCACCTCTGACTTTTCGATACGCGGATCAGAATTTAATTATCACTTGCATTAACGGTGAAGAAAAACATCGTGAGGAAACCTGCACACCTGAGAGGGACTCAAAAATTGTTCTCGATGGTCTGTGTAGTCTGCCAACCCGCACCAGGACAGCGTGGTGGACTAAGGCCTAAACCCTTCTCATTCTGAGAATAACTCCTTATTTTTGGGAGATGCCCGTATCGGGCTGAGATCTTTGATAACTCGTGGTTGTATTGACAAGCGAAGCTGCTGAAATTTGCTAGTATTATCATGTAGACATTTCTATACAGGGTGTAAACGAAATCATGTCTTCCTCTTAGCCTTTTCCCAATTATTTTGGGGTCAGCTTTCAGTCTAACCAGATGCGGCTGAATACCAGTATTTTACACGGAGCGACTGCCATCAGACCTCCGCAACCCAGTAACTGGGCAATGCCGGTATCTTAAGGTTAAACCGTTTGTCAGACTTTCGGGCTTCTGACTACCCGTAACGACTGTTATAGGTATTCGAATGACACCCGGGACCGACGGCTTAACGTGCTCTCCGAGGCACGGAGGGGTCTCGATGTGCAACAAATGGTCACCCATCCACGGACTGACCGCGGCAAGCGCAGCTTAACCTTGCAAATCATACGATAGGCGCGGTTGTTATTTAGCCACGAGCCCCTCATAAAACGTAAACGAAATCATGTAATTCCTTCAAACCTCGTGATGTACTGCTGACATAGATTAACCCAAAACAGGTAACTTTAGGATTCTATAAAAAAAATATTACAAGGAGTAAACATATTGTGTTCTTAAAGTGAGGCATTTTAGCACCCCGAGTGAAATGCGCGGTTGTCACTCACCGCGTGGTCATTTAGCTCGGGGCGCTAAAATACCTCACGTTAAGAACACATGTTCACTTCTTGTAATTATTTTTTTATTGAATCCAATGGTATCCAGTTCAGGGTTAATCTATGTCAGCATTACTTCACCAGGTTTGAAGGAATTACATGATTTCGTTTACACCCTGTATATACATTCTTCGTAATTCGACGATGATCTCTGCCCATATTTATTTTTATTAATATGACCCTCTGAATACCAATGAGTCAAACCGGTAGCCCATCAAAATTGGCCACAGGAATGGAGTCCACGACCATTTTCGACCAATAAATCGTGCTTAATAAACAATAGAAAGTCGGCGATCTTCTATTAACATTACTAATGTGCGTCCGTCTTCGCCGCGCCGTCTCGGAAACTAGTTTTGCAACTCACTAAAAAGGATTTAGAAAGTTTCATCGGTACTTACATCCGTTTCCTACGGTTTTCCATTGATTTTTTTAAATATTTCTGCTGTTGGGGAAAAATATCGTATATGAGTCTTTAACATAACATCACGCCTGTATTCCCCGAAGGGCCAACCCTTCAGAGAGATCAGAGAGGCAGAGGTGTATAGTACCCGCATTTTGCCGTTATGTTTAAGTCCCATGTAATAGGCAGCGAGTCTGTTGCCATCAACCGGGCACAAATCCAAACTGCTGCCTGCTACTGAAGAATTCCACACGGAAAAACCCAATAACACTTTGCCTGTCCTATGGATCGAACACAGGACCTCACGATCAGCAGTCGCGCTTGCGACCACTAGACCAACAAGGCAGATTGTCGTATCAGACAAAGAGACACATTTTGAATGAGTAAACGGCAATTAACAAAAGGAATTTACAAGGCGGATGTCAGTGGAAACGCCGGTAGAGGACGCCCTAGAAGGACATACCTCGATGTTATTGGTGATGTTCTTCACAAAGGAAAGGTGCGAGTACTCTCAACCGGCGTGCGAGTTTGACAAGATGTATGAATGTGGACACAGCGACAGGAGTATGTAAGGATCGTAGCATGTGGCGTTCTGTAGTTTCTGCCTACCCCTATGGGAAAAAAGCGTGAGTTGTATGTATGTAAGACCAATTTTAGCAAGAAATGTAGCAATAATCAACATGTTTGCTTCCAGCAGAGATTGAACACAGTATTATGCTTTTATGAATCTTAACGGTCAATCAAGATGAGCTGAAACTGTACTTAAAGAAATGGTTCAAAAGATATTAGTGCCTTGGTGGACCACTGTTGTCTAATGTTAAGCGCCATTCATGTATTACGTAACCAGAATTTTAGTAATTTTTGACCCACCCCTCCCCCTTGTCAGTAAAAGTAAGCAAAGCATTTACCCCCCCCTCCTATGCTTACGTAAACATTGGTATATATTTTTCAAAACTGATCAGGTTTCTTTATTGTTATTCATGAGCAGCAGTTATTAAGTCTAGAAAAATAAGTAAATAAATAAAAATTGCTGACGTAATCATCATCTAGACACCCCCGCCCCCCATGTCATCAAAAATAAGCTAAGCGAAGACCCCTCACCCCCCTTTTGCGCTAACTTATAACTTGAATGGCCCCTTATATGAAATGGGATATAAACAGATATGGTTTCTTTTCGATCGATATTAAAGTTTGGAACTTCCTTAAATAAATTACCTATCCTTTACATCTTGTATACAAGGTTAGTCGGAAAGGGGATACTAAGCCGCGGGCCACTTAATATATCACTGATGATTGTTTTAAAGAAAGTGTTAAAATTTAAAAATTCGATTAATTTTTTTTCCATGAAAAATTATTTCTATTTTAGTTTTTTCAAAAAATTCTTCAACAAAGCAGAGATGCTTTGGTTATTAATTTAAAAAATGGAGTTTCTAATCCGTGACCCAAAATATGATGTAAAATGTAAACACAGCTGATCATAGCTGAGGATAGATAGAAGTTAGCGTTTTTTTTTTTTATGAAATCTTTGAACAGCTATTTCTCTTGAACTATCGACTTTTGGGGAAAGTTGTAGAACAAAAGTTATCCATTATTATGGGTACTTTAACACCTTTTCGGCTTAGTACCCCCTTTCCGACTAACCTTGTATACTTTTCACTACAAAGCTACCGGACACAACAGTATCCTAGATCTGGGTACAGGCTAGCTCTATAAGGCTAGCTAGAGACCTATACTAGGAACTGGCCGCCCCACTAATTACGATTCCTAGGCTGTACCGAATATCTAGGTTTGTAGACTAGATGAGATTTCCTTTTTTTATTAAAATACTTTGGCTTTGATGAAGGTGTCATTATTATAGGGTCAAGGGAACGAGCAGCATTTTAGCACAGCGTAATAAGCTCAGTTCTGTCCCACTGCTGGGCATGGACTTCTTCTCATAATGAGGAGGGTTTGAGTCTTCGTCTACCATGCTGGCCTGGTGCGAATGGCGGACTACACACACCATTGAGAACTTTTTGGAGCCATCTCAGGTGTGCAGGTTTTCTCACGATGTTTTCCTTCACCGTTAACCCAAGTGATAATTAAATTTTGATCTGCACATGAATTTGAAAAGACAGAGATGATAGGCTATAGATAACATCACGCCCGTATTCCCCGAAGGGTTGGGCAGAGGTGTGAGTAACACCCTCATTTCACCGTTATGTTTAAAGTCCCATGTAATAGGGGGCGAGTCTATTGCCAACTACTTGGCACAAATCCAAACTCCGGGCTGCTACTGAGAAATTCCACACGGAAAAACCCAATAACACTTTGCCCGACCTAGGGATCGCACCCAGGACCTCACGATCAGCAGTCGCGCTTGCCATCACTAGACCTACAACGCAATTAGGGCAGGCAAGGATATCACTATTGTTAATGTTGAGAATAGCTCATGGCGTGGAGAAATGATTATTCAGTCAGAAAGGTTGGTAGCGGGTCTCATGGCTAATTACCAACCGCGCAGTTCATACGATTTGCGAGGTTAAGCTGCGCTTGCCGCGGTCAGTCCGCGGATGGGTGACCATTCGCTACACATCGAGATCCCTCCGTGCCTCGGACAGCACGTTAAACAGTTGGTCCCGCGTGTCATACGAATACCTATGGCAGTCGTTACGGGTAGTCAGAAGCCCGAAAGTCTGACAACCGGTCTAACCTTAGGATATCGGCATTGCCCAGTAACTGTCGCAGTCGCTCCGTGTAAAATACTAGTATTCAGCCGCATCTGGTTAGACTCGAAGCTGACCCCAATGTAGTTGGGAAAAAGGCTAGGCAGAACGTAGAGGGGGGCTCTATGTGTATACTGGGTGTAAAAATAGACTTAACGAAGCCGAAGTCTACGCATACTGTACATCAAACTAAGTAACATGCAGCAAAAATTATTGCTGGGAAACGACTTATATTTTTTTGGTATTAAAAAACAGCTTTTATTGTAGCGCGCAATGTAAGCGCGCGCGCAACAGACTGGGCCTACATTTCGAAAATGTTGATAATGTTTGTATAGAAGAATGTTTAGTTATAACATTTCAACTTAGTGTTCGTGAAAAACGTACAAAAATATGGTGACTTTGACCTTCAATATCTCCATAACCAGTCGGTTCCCAGGTATGGCCTAATACCAAAAAATCTTCGTTATGATGGGACGAATACGTGGCTCTCGGCTTCGTTAAGGGTATTTTTACACCCGTTATAGTTGGCGGGAACAATTTTCCATCAGATGGTCTCACGGCTTATTTGCCAAGTTTAGACATAAATAAAAAAAAAGAAATACAGTTGTCGTATTATGTCAAAATAAAGTATCCAATGAGTAAGTACCTATTATGTCTTGCAGTTATTGATCATATGTTAATGATAAACCACGAATTACATGCTATTACAAAATGACGTTAATACTTGACATATTATATTACCAATGCATATTACATACAAAACGGAAATGAGTAATTTTTTCTTTAACAAAATAAGTTTGGCCAATATTGGACCCATGTCACCATCCATATCATCAGCATTATATCATGTTGTAATCGTCAACTGCAGAACTTAGGCGTGTCAAGGCAGGTTTCCTCACGATAGTATTGTGATGCGGAGGAATGAGGAACATCTCGTGAGAAAAGTTTTGAGTATGAATGTGAATGGTTATGAGAGTAGAGGAAGATCAAAGAAACGATGGATGGATAGTGTGAAAGAGGATATGGCTAGAAAGGGGGTGACTACTGAGATGACGGCTAATAGAGATGTATGGACCACAAATAAGTTGGGATGAGGACAGGAGGATGATGATTTTTGAAAGTGTATGAACTTGAAAAGTCAGAGGTGTGGGCCAGGGTCAAACACAGACCCTCTTTGCATAGAAGGCAATTGTCTAACCGGTAGGCTATCACTGGAACATAATCCGAAACGACAGTCAAATATAATCCCTTAAAAAACTTTCAAGTTAAACGGTTTTATCTTGCAGTAACCCTGCAGCATCAGGATTTGAGAATTGAAGGTTGAAATTATTATAATGTTGTATTGTCATGGGAATTGAATTTGTGTGCGAAGTTTCAAGAGAATAGGATAAGCAGAAGTAGTTGAAAAATCTGTCGCAAGATTTGACTCGAACAAACAAATATACGAAGTGAAGCTAATTAAAACCGTTTTAAAATAGAAATACACGGTAAAGTACGGCCAACATTGGCTGTAACGTTGGCACAGAAGCAATAACCAACATCCTATGACGATCTAGGCCAAATGTCAAGAAAACCACAATGACTGTCATATATTTGTAGATTCATTCGAAAGTCTACCTCTTTGAAAGCCAACCTCTTCAAAATGGTTTGAAGATAATGATCTGTTATCTATAACCATCTGTAATCATTGTATTGATTTTGAAAAGTTCTTTCTTCGTCAAATTATCTCATAATGATTGCAAAATTGCGATCCAATACGGTCTTATTCTTTTCGTGTGGTTAGTGACTAATCTGGTGTCAGAGTTTATGCCGCCCATGGGTCTCTGAATGGGCTTCACATGCCGTTGAGAAATATCTTTCAGGCATGCCGGTTACCTCAAGATGTTTTCTTTCACCGTTTTTAAGCAAGTTACAATTATATAATACGCACATGAATCCGAAAAGTCAGAGGTACGTGCCTAGGGTTCGAACTCGAGACCTATGACTTGGCAGTCTGAAGGTCACACCACTAGGTTATCACTGCTACAGATCCAATAATCCAATACAGTATGTAATTTACAAATTAACATGTTTAGTTCTTCTTCTTCTTCCTGCCCTTATCCCACACTAGGTGGGGTCGGCACAACATGTATTTTATAAATCCATGTTGTTAGAGGTTTTGGCTTATTGTTTTATGACCGGCCGCCTGCCTGATATCAACCCTCCTTGGGAATACTTGTTGCGCCGTCGCGCGGGTGACCCAATGTGCTTGCTGTTATTATGCTCTGGGTCCCAAAATTATATACTTATCAATCTTATTGCCGACAACTAAGCAGACTATGTTCTTCTTGGTGGTGTATACTTGAAGTTCCTCGACCCACTCATTCAGTTTTGCTAACATGTTTAGTTATACTACATAATTTTCAAACTACGTTCTAACAATCCCATTGTTTTTGTTTCAGGTAAATACAAACAATTCATTACCACCTTTATATTTAAAACGGCAGTTCCACTAATGTACAACCATGGCACAAAGTAAGTACAGCAATTATTTCGCGTTTAATTTACATAAACCATTAACTTGTGCGGCGTGTTGTACAAACTAACGTAACGGTGGAATACTTTTGAGCATTATAATGTTCTTTGTGACTATACCGCGTAGGGATGGGACGGTGATATCGATAAATGGACGTAGTTAAGCAGAAAGGACTCAACCCACACAGAGTCACTTTTAAGTTATTGACGTTTTAAGTTCAGAGTGGTTTTTTTTCAGTAATGCTGTATTCAGATTTTGTTACGTAATTACACATCCTTGGTAAAATCGGTGGTTGATGGTTATATTGTGTATTTCTGGACTTATTTAGGAAAATACAGGGTTGGATGATTTAAGTAGTTTGGGTCTATAAAGGTAATAAAAAGAAAATACCTGCCTAATATGTGGTTTGGTTTCCTGCCCTACCTTATAGACCATTTTGGTGCCAATAACTAATTTTTGACAATTTTGTGGATTGAGTCCTTTCTGCGCAATGAATCTATGAATGAAGAGAATTACACATAACATCACGCCTGTACTCCCTAAAGGGTAGGGCGGAGGTGTATAGTAACACCCTCATTTCGCCGTTATGTTTAAGTTCCATGTAATAGGGGGCGAGCCTATTGCCATCAACCGGGCACAAATCTAAACTCCGGGCTGCTACTGAGGAATTCCACACGGAAAACCCCAATAACACTTTGCCCGACCTGGGGATCGAACCCAGGACCTCACGATCAGCAGTTGCGCTTGCCACCACTAGATCAATGACGCAGTTTTTGTCTTATGAAGTTTGAGTTATGAAGAGAATTTTAATGCTATATTGAGGAAGCGTGAGGATGGGACACGTTTTATAAGTAACATAATTAGCCCATTACTGTCCCACTGCTGGGCAAGGGCCTCTTCTCAGAATGAGAAGGGTTTAATCCTTAGTCTACCACGCTGGCCTGATGCGGGTCGGCAGACTAAACACACCATCGAGAACTTTATGGAGCCCTCTCAGGTGTGCAGGTTTCCTCACGATGTTTTTCCTTCACCGTTAACGCAAGTGATAATCAAATTCTGATCCGAGAGAGGTACAGGCCGGGATCGAACTCAGGCATGGAAGGCAAGCGGTCAACCGCTAGGGTATTACTGCTTGTTTTATAATAGTACTTAGGATTAATATTAGTTGTTGGTTTAATAAAAAATAGGGGGGGGGGGGGCTCGTGGCTAAATAACAACCGCGCCGATCGTAAGATTTGCGAGGTTAAGCTGCGCTTGCCGCGGTCAGTCCGTGGATGGGTGACCATTTGTTACACATCGAGACCCCTCCGTGCCTCGGAGAGCACGTTAAGCCGTCGGTCCCGGGTGTCTTACGAATACCTATGACAGTCGTTACGGGTAGTCAGAAGCCCGAAAGTCTGACAAACGGTTTAACCTTAGGATATCGGCATTGCCCAGTTACTGGGTTGCGGAGGTCTGATGGCAGTCGCTCCGTGTAAAATACTGGTATTCAGCCGCATCTGGTTAGACTGGTAGCTGACTCCAAGATAATTGGGAAAAGGCTAAGAGGAAGAAGGTTTAATAAAAAATGCGAAGGCAAAATTTTTTTTGTAGTTTAGTTCTCGTGTTCAATTCTATAACAAATATTTATATAGAGTATGGCTATTTACGTAGATATCAATGTCAAAGTGAACCGATGTTAAGAAATAATAGTTACAATGTATGCTAAGTCAGGTCTGCTGCGATCATATTATTGTTAGAAACAGGACTTAACATGTTATTATTACAAGCTTTTATTTAACTTGTAATGTTTGTATGTATGTATATTTGGTTGAAATCTTGTAACTGAATTTTGAACCACTTCTTCTTATCCTACGGAGTTGAATTTTTACATGTTGGTTCAGTTCCGATGACAATGCATTTTTATGGTAAGCATGACCTGAATCAACATCCAGGATTAGCTCCAGATAAAGGAACTCTTCAACGGTCAACAGCGCAGAGACGAAATTTTGTTTCACCATGGCATATTAAAAAATAAAAAGTAAATTAATAGTAAAAAAAACATTTTTAAAAAAAAGCTTTTATTTAAATGCTCCAAAAAAAAGAAAATAAACTTTAAATTAAATCAAACCCATCAATTTATTACGTTATGCAATTAATTAATTTATAATTATGATATAAAAGCTTGTCGCGAGATACTAAATAAACAAGAATACAATATGTAACTTGATCTTGACACAAGTAATTCTAAAAAAATGTATGTATTTCATAAAATTGTCAATTCAATTCAATTTTCTAACAAAATTGGGGCGTGGGCTGTTTACTGTGTTGTAATTCGTAACATTTTGCCCGACCTGGGGACCGAACCCAGGACCCCATGCTCAGCAGTCGCGCTTGCGACCACTAGACCAACAAGGCACTCAACGCAGTAAACGTTATATCTATTTATTACTGTATATAACAACTAATTGACTAATTGGAACCGTGCATCTAAATTCGACTTTTCATAAGCACCTGTATTGGTTTATGTGAAATAAAAACTTTTGATTTTGATTTTGATTTTGAATGTCTGCTAATCTACTCAAACAGTACTAACTGAAAGTGATAAAAAATTAGTTGAATCATTCATTTAAGACTAAGGTAAATTAAAAAAAGAACTTCAGCATTGTTAACCTTATCAGATTACGTCGATGTTTTCACGAACCCATTTTCTAACATAACAATGGCAAAACGTAAGATCAATGTCAACGTAAAGGTCCTTGTAACATTTCTTGACAATACACGCTTTCAATATTTTTTGTGTCCACTCTAACAATAAAACCTGTAACTGCTATTCTTAGTATTACAAACCATATTTAATTTAGTGTATTATAGTATACTAGCGACCCGCCCCGGCTTCGCACGGGTGCAATGTAGATACTAATGTGGGGCATATAAACCTTCCTCTTGAATCACTCTATCTATTGCTGAAAACTGCATTAAAATCCGTTGCGTAGTTTAAAAGATTTAAGCGTACAGACAGCAGGAGTGACTGTTTTATACTATGTAAAGATACAAGGTGTAAATGCAAAAACTGAAAACCTCTTAAGGGTTCATTGTACATATCATTATGAACAACTTTAACTATGTGGACAATAAAAAAATCGCGATAAATAAATCTGCTGTTCCCTACATTTTGTCGAGTTATGCGAACATAAATGTATTGACAGCAGATTTTTTTCGCGTTTTTCGGGTTGGTCCCTAGTATTATTCATAATAATGAGTACAATGAGCTCTTAAGAGATTTTCAGTTTTTGCATTTACACCTTTTATATATTTAATATATTACTATAGGCGTGTTGAATTTTGATCACATTTACAAAAAAATCTGTGGGTGTAGTATCTGAGAAGTACTGAAACTATTTTTCTTGTCACGCCGAAATCGAATTTATGACGTTATCAGGGCTCCGACTGGAACTTTTTAAGCTTTTTCCTGTAATGTAAATCCTTATAGCTGATTATTGTGTCAGTGCTGTTCAACCTGCACTTTTAATGAAGTATTGTGCAATCTTGTCCCAATGTCACTGCATCTTCTAAAATCATTGATTATTATGGAAAATGAGTTCCTCGTAACCTCCATTGTATCCTTAGTAATAATACTTAAAATTATTTTGAGACACAGTAGACAAGACACTAATTAACATTGAATAATTATTATATAAACTAATTCCAATATGAAGGCATCTTATTTACCTTGTTAATAATTAAATTATTGTTGTGAACTTTAAAAATAGCATTTCCTGTTGCACTTGACTGCAAATTTGCTAATTAACTGTCCAAATTGCAATAAAAATTATTATTAATCAGATTATAAAATTGTATGGTTATATTAATAAAAGAGGTAACGTCTATTTAAATTTCCAATTTGTCGATATTAACATGAAAGTCACGGCGCATCACTAGCTCCTAGAACAATAGATGATCGTAGGCGCCGTAACGTGCGCTTGCGCATCCAAACTTGATAAGCGTTAACGACCATGATAAAGTTTATTTTAGGATAATTCTTGACAAATAAAATACCTTGATATTTACAATATTATAATGCATTCATCGTTGCATCAATTTTTGTTTTATATGTATAATGATATTTTTGTGAATTAGGATATTTATATGCATTTGTAAATATTGTGTAAAAAGTAGGCAATTTAATTTCCTAAAATGAAAAAGTATGAGACATTTGCATACGATTATAAATTTTATGGCGTTTAGTTGTGTAAAATTGCTGACGTACACATTGAAATTTTAAGTATTGAGCAATAAAGTGAATTTTTACTCAAACGTCGCCGCGTCGGTAACTAATACTTATTGCGTGAACGATAGTATTTCAGTTAAAGAAGCTATACGTAGACATTCATCTAATTACTTCAGTTGCTTAAACAAAAGGTGAAATATTATGGTTACAAAAGGTCCTGTGAGGAAGTTGTATATTCCATAGCCCGTCCCCACACATTCATACATTCACGCAACGGACTGCCTTGTAGGTCTAGTGGTCGCGAGTACGACTGCTGAGCATAGGCTCTTGAGTTCGATCCCCAGGTCGGGCAAAGTGATATTGGGTTTTTCCATTACGAACTTCTCAGTAGCAGCTCGGAGTCTGGATTTGTGCCCGGTGAATGGCAATAGGCTGGCCTCTGGCGAAACGAGGGTGTTACTAAAACACCTTTGCCGAACCCTTCGGAGAAAAATATGTTATGTTGTGTCATACATTCATAAATACTTTAAAAATTATGTCCTCAATGTTAGAAATGGATGGCACTAGATTTCCATTCAACACTATCCCACATTCACCGCTCACATAGTCACCCTACACAGTGTCTGTGTCACGCGGTCGCTCTCATGACCCAATGCGGTAGCCACAAAAAAGTAATACGCCATGTGCATTGATCTACCTGTATGATGGGAGATACGGTTAGCATTTTTGTCGTAGAAATATTCTTATGTAGCGTATACAACTTGCTGACGAACGCTAACGAGTTTCGTTAGCGTTCGTCAGCTAGTTGTATACGCTGCATTATTAGATCGGATGTAAAATCGTGCTAATTACATTAAGCTGCGCTTGCCGCGGTCTGTCCATGGATGACCATTCATTACATATCGAGACCCCTCCGTGCCTCAGAGAGCACGTTAATTTGTCGGTGTCGGGTATCATACGAATACCTATGTCAGTCGTTACGGGAAGTCAGAAGCCCGAAAGTCTGACAACCGGTCTAACTTTAGGATATCAGCATAGCCCAGTTACTGGGTTGCGGAGGTCTGATGGCAGTCGCTCCGTGTAAAATACTGGTATTCAGCCGCATCTGGTTAGACTGGAAGCTGACCCCAACATAGTTGGGAAAAGGCTAGGTAAAACAATGCATGTTTATGGAAGATGGAGCTAATGATGACGTGGTCATCGACCACAGAGTACCCGAAATACATAATCAAGTGATCTAACGTGAGAATTACATATGAGTTCCTACATCATTAAATTCGTCATGGAAGTGATTTCAATGACCCTAAACTCGGTTAGAGTAAGACCAACTGGCCATGACCACCGGCTTGTGACCGAGAAGTGAGGAAATCTGGACTTCCGCCCAGTTTCTATATTGGGTATAAAAATACCCTTAACGAAGCCGAGAACCTTCTTCCCATCATTACGATTTTTTTTTGGTATTGGGCCATACCTTGGAGCCGACTGGTTATGGAGATATTGAAGGTCAAAGTCACCATATTTTTGAACGTTTTCCACGAAAACTAAGTTTAAATGTTATTACTAAACATCCTTCTATACAAACATTATCAACATTTTGGAAATGTAGGCACAGCCTGCTGCGCGCGCTTACATTGCGCGCTACAATTGAAAGCTGTTTTTTAATACCAAAAAATAAAAGTCGTTTCCCAGCAATTATTTTTGCTGTATGTTACTTAGTTTGATGTACAGTATGCGTAGACTTCGACTTCGTTAAGGCTATTTTTACACCCAGTATAAACAAAAACGAATCGTATTACTTACCAATGGTAGCATTACTTATTACCAAACTGGGCATATAAATAGAATCATAATCTTACCAATCTTAATCTTATCTTAATCTAATCTTCGTCATAATTGCATTAAGATTTTCATAACGTTTTGTAATTGATATTATATACAAGGTTAGTCGGAAAGGGGGTACTAAGCCGCAAGCCACCAATAATATCACTGATGACTATTTTAAAACAAGTGTTAAAATTACAAAATTCGATAATTTTTATTTGCATGCAAAATGATTTTTATTTTAGTTTTTTAAAAAAAAAAACCTACCTGCTTTAGTTATGAATTCAGAAAATTAATTTTCTAATGCGTTACCCCAAATATGACCTAAATTGTAAAAATAGCTGATCATAGTTATGGACTGATAGATTTTAGTATATTTTTTACGAAATCTTTGCAAGGCTATTTCTCTTAAACTATCGAGTTTTGGGGAAAGTTGTAGAACAAAAGTTATCTCTTATTATGGGTGCCTTAACACCCTTTCGGCTTAGTACCCCCTTTCCGACTAACCTTGTATATATATATATATATATTGTTCTATCTATATATTTTATTATTTGTATATATGTATTTTATGTAATTTATATTTAACTTTTGATTTCCTAATATATTCAGTCCTAAATTGTTAACTCATCTTTTTCCTGTACCTACGTATTTTGATGCTTTTCTTTTTAACCCTAAGGTTGACTGGTGGAGAATGCCTTATGGCATTAAGTCCGCCTTATGTACCACAATGGTGCATAGAAGTGTAAATAAATAAATAATAATCTAATTTTACCTGTGATAGCTACTTCCACATCGGAGGGTGTATTTTGCTTTATTATTGGTAAAGATATAAGAATCTCAATTTTAACCAATCACGCCCCGTATATTATAGGAATCGGCCGTTAATGGTCTGAAATTGCCAACCCGCAGAGCAAGCGTGGTGGTCAATGTTTATTCCTTTTTTGTATGGCAAGAGGTTTTTGCCCAGCAGTGGGACAGTTATAAACTTGTATGTAACTAAATAATTAAGCTCCCTTCTCTGAAATCTTGTGTCATTACCGATAGGTTCTCGAAGCTTACGGTAGGTGCAAAGTATTGCAATTTGTTGCATAATATGCAACCGGGTTGCCGTTACGTAACTCAGTGACAGACGATCGGGCTGATTCAGTGCAAGTTGCCTGATATTTTAATGTGAAATATGTATTTTAATTGCAGGGTTTAAGCTTCTTGGTGATCGATAAATCTACATTTTGTATATAATTAGTGTAAGAAGTTGTAGGTATAAATTAGTTTCTAATATCATGCGTAGTACGAATAGGTTGTCGAATTAGCACCAAAATCTACCTAATAAACAATAGTTTTATTTTTTTATCTCAGTCCTTGTTCGCCGAATTCTTCTTCAATGATAAATTATTTATATTTCTGTAAATAAATCACGCCGGCATTTCCTATCTGACTAGCTCTGAGAAGAAAAGCCGAAAGCAACTCAGAGATCAAGGTCTCTTTTAAAGCTCAGATATTGTGGTATAAGAACTATGCGAGTGTAACGATGTAGGGCAAAGTCTGGAATGGCCTTTTGAGGAAAGACCTTTCCTGACACTACGCATCCATCAGCCATTGCAGGTAACAGTCTTTTCCTTAGTCATCAGATTAAAGCATGTCGTTACCAGGTGCTTACATGTGCCCAGAACTTGGGTGTTACTCATAGAACCGTATCAAAAGTGTCATACCTACACTTTAAACTATTTGGTCCTTTGTCCCCCAAAAGGACCAAACAAAACTACAGTTACACTTCAAACGACTTTGGCGTTGCGTAGGCGCACAAGGACGGTCAAACCCACGGCAAACTGTTAGTCGCTCCACATACCGATATTATATTGTGTTCATGGATTTCTTACGGAAACTTGTTTCAACATATTTGTGTTAATCCGATGACTAATAAAACGTTGTAGATGTGGTCAGCCTTTGTCTAGGAGGGGCAAATAATTACGAAAATTTTCTGTTAAAAAAATATTGTTTGTCCTTATTTTTCGTGGTCTAAGAGTACAAGAACAGCTTTTCGTAGACATTGATATGATGCTTCATAGCATACGGCAATTTTATTAAGTCAGGCATTCACTTAATAAAGATTTGTTTATAGACATTCTTTTAAAACAACAAACGACTTTTTTATGACGTTGATACATGTTTACGGAAAATGCTTCGAAATATTGTTTCTAGAAACATTTACGTGGTGCTTCAGAAACTGCTGGGAATTTGTATTCAAAACATTGTTCCGTAGTGAAAACATGCATTTCATCTTCATCGTCATATCTGAATTTAACATCCACAGCTTTTAACACACTATATTTTATATATTGTGGAAGCTAATAAGGTGTATGTTAAAATATTTACATCATCAAATAAGTATTTGTAATCTTTGCGAAAGCAAAGATGCTCGTACAAAAGCCTTAGGTGTCTCACATTTTCAAAATTATTACTAAGAACACAAATAATTCGAGAAATCCCAACCACATATTATGGCCCTTGAAGAATTTTCTCGAAGGTTGGGCAACCAAAATATTTACCTGTCATTGTAACCAAGGTTGTATTAAGTACTGTTATTATCACTCAATTTATATACATATTCTTGTTGAAGGGTATTATGAAATTCTATGTACGTACATTAGGACCATTTTATGTGTCGTTTATGGTCTACGGAATTAGAAAGGGCTTTGATACCACATACCTCACAATCCGCACATGAAAGATAAATTGTTGGCCGACGGGTTTGTATAATTATCAAGCATTTTTCGTAAAAACACAAACTCATAAAAATCTTTACTATAGATGAATAAACTGATCATGCTTCGTGCACCGTTTGGTAAAAGCACACCTTATTTTAATTATAGGGTTGAGTAAACCTGTTCTAAGTTGTAAACCTAGTATAGTAAACCCTTGCATGAAGACTGAGGACCGATTTTTAAAATCGTCTGATTTCTGTTAGTTGAGGAACAAATTGATGTTTAACAGAATATATTCTGTAAGTGTTAAAAAAAATACGATTGATAAATCGCCCTGTAAAGGATTTAAGATGTGGAATACCTAATTGACTTTTAATTATACTCCCACAGAGCGGTAATGAGTGCGACGATGAGGAGAGATCTTGACCTTTTCGCCAGGTAGGTAGTTCGAATATCTCTACAACATATCAAGTTATTAATAAACTCACAAGTAGGCAAACTGCGACCATGTCGTTTGACATTTCAAAGTTCATTAAATTCCATAATTATCAACGTCTAAATCCGAATAAATAAACGGAATATTTGATAGACATTAATCTGGTAGGTTAAGTACTGAACTTGAACATTCAGGTTCAAGTGTCAAAAATTACGAAATTTTCTGAGTGTGCAAAGATTTGATCTAAGTGTTAATGACTGTAGTCTAGTTAGTATTGACAGCATGACAGTGGGTAGGTAGATATTAATAATTTATGCAATAAGCCCAATCAACTATTACTCTGCCTTGAACCTGTTTTAATATTGTAGCGGCCATTAAAATAATACATTATTAATTTCACTCAATATAAAATAGATTTTGTATTCAATTTGCATACAATTATATTATAAGGAGGTCAGAACGTAAATTCAATTTGTCTGCGTTTTTCGAAAATATATACCTAATTGGAAAAAGCAGACACATATTTTATCTGCATTTTGACCTTGATTTTGAATACTGTATTAATTTGTAGAGTAAGCATCGTAAAATATTTTGTAGAAACGCAAAAACAAAATATATATAAAAAGAAATATTAAAAATATTTGCCCTCCTTCTGGGACAGTCGCGAAAAAAAATGCTTTTATATAATAATATAATATGTACTTAAAAGTAAAACAATATTTGGTACATCTGGAAACCTTTAGCGGTCACATCACACTAGGCACTGCTACTTGGATATGGTTTTTTTTTTCAATTTTCTACTGAATCGAAAAAAAAGTGAAATGTATTAATATTATTCTATGGTCATGAAAACCATCTGTTATAATAGGATAACAGAAACTGGCCCATAATTGACTTGCACGATTTCTATGTAAATAGCAATCAAACAGATAAACAGAGAGACAAGAAAGAAACCAAAAAAAGGCTTTTAAAAAGAGCCTTTAGTGAAAGGCATAACAACAATGACATACCGCTCCCGTTTCTCCAAAATAGGTATAGTTATTTCAACATAATTAATTAAAAACAAGTGATTATGTAAACATGAATTTTGTATTTTTTGGGTGTCAATTTATTAAGGTTTAATTAATTTCTTTCTACATTATTCACTGTCACTTTCTGTAATACTATTCAAACTTTAAATCGGCCGATTTATCAAACGTCGCGTGGTGCGTTTTGGCCTTACCATTTAAAAGTAAGATTAATTAAGTACATAAATTAATTAAGCTTCATAAAATTATGAACCTTAAGAAATTAAATTTATTTATTTAGTCAATCTTAATGTAATATAATTCTTTTGTATGTGTGTTTGTCATCTAACTCCTCCTAAACGGCTGAATCGATTTGGATTAAATTTTGTGTGTACTTTTCAATGGGTTCCTGGATGGTTTGAAAAACAACAATTGGACCCGGTAGGTGGCGATGCTTTTCCAGGTATGACGACGTCTGCCGAGTCCGCTAGTATATAATAAAAATATTCAAGCGTTATAGGCCGATATTTTTATCTTTTGTTTTTGAATCCCTACTCTAAAGAGATTATTGAGAGGAAGGTGTGTAGCAGGCTTTATGCTATATCGATTGACCTATCAATTAAAACTTTTGGTACTCGCGTAACGCGGTCCTCGCATTTCTGGTCCTTTTGTCCCATTCCTAAATATTTTTTGTACAGTCAAGGCCGCTACCGTTATAGTGTTTGTTTTTTTTTTCAATATAATATAATAAACCATTAATATAAATATAGTAGTTGTTAAACTTGAGGTCAGATGCACATAATTATGTATGTTTGATGCTGTAAGACAATTTATTCATTCTCACGATTTGAGACTGGGTCAAGAGTCATGACAATAATAATATTGTCATTTGTTTTAGCATTCCTGCTTACCATGGAAGGAAATCCTTCTTAGTAAGGACTCGTTGTCAGTTTATAGGATGAATGCTAATTAAAGTAAAGTAGCCTTTATTGTTTTTGATTGAGTATTAACAGTTGTTACATGTATACGATAGTGCACACCAATCAGCCTATTCTGGACGTACAATAATTTTAAAATAGTGTGATTAAGTCTAGAAATACATATTAATTACATTAAAAATCCTTTTCATATCAATCAAAAGACGACACGTTTCTACGCTACGGGTCGTGGGTTCGATTCCCGCACGGAACAAATATTTGTATGGCCTACAGATAGTTGTTCCGGGTCTGGATGTTTGTGCATGTGAAGATTTGTGTTTGTAAACGCACCCACGATACAGGAGAAATCCTAGTGTGGGGTAAAATTAAAAAAAAAAGTATCTTTGATACTTATTTTTAAATGCAAAAAAATCCTGAATAGTGTAGAAATATTTTTCTGTTACCCATCTTTTTTAGTGTACTAAAGGCATAAATCAACTATTGCGAGAGAATTGGAAATATATTGTTACGGACACGATAAATCTACGGTCCCTACGTATACTATCGAAACTACAAAATCTCAGTTTTTATTTTATCTGCTTAAAATGTGTAAAATTATGTTATCTTAAAGGTTATAAAATAATATTTTTTTATGGGACCAAATGGCAACTATTCCGCATCAAACTAAAGAAGAATCACGTAAATCGGATCATAAATCTCAGCGTAATCGGTGTACATACATAATAAAATAAAAACTGAGATTTTGTAGTTTCGATAGTATACGTAGGGACCGTCGAAATATCCATAAAGATATCGCTAAATTCTGTTACCCCCACTAAAAATAGCGTAATAGTGTACAAATATTTGAATTAGTTAAATAATAACACTAAAACCGTTCTAGTTAATTAATTTACCGTGTAACCATTAACCGGTGAGTTTGCAAGTTTAAGATAAGGCGCGGTCCCACTGTACGCGGATTACTGTTTTAGGTTATTTAGGTTTTATATTGTTAACTTTTTTATTCGGCAAACGCACCGAGTCAGATGGGCTGACAAGCTGAAGAAAGTCGCTGGAGTAGACTGGATGTGGAAGATGAAGGGCCGAGTGTTGTGGCGCTACTTGGGAGAGGCCTAGATCTGGGCAAATAATGATTTAGAAACACACTAGTTATACGCAATATACAAATGTGTGACTGTTTGTGATGTAAAAATTACTAAATGCATATGAAAGTGTATATGGTACTTTAAAAAAAAAAACAATTTTTAACATTTGGGTCTGTCTGTCTGCTAATCTCCGAAACGACTGGACCGATTTTGACGGTACTTCCATTAGCAAACAGCTGATGTTATAATGAGTAACTTAGGCTACTTTTGTTTTAGAAAAAGAATTAGGGTTCCCCGCAAAATAATTAAAATCCACCCGACTTCTACGCAGACGAAGCCGCGCGCACTGTAAGTACGCAATACAACGTTTAACAAGTAACAAGTGAAAATGTTTGCATTGCCATTTGCGCAGTTGCAGATACGGTGCATACAGTTTGTCTGTACGTTAAAAGATACAAACAAAAATACAAATGCATACTTTGTATTACGTATTCTTAGGTAATGCACTATTGACTTATAATATAACGGTAAATGTCAAGTCTCTCAATATCTTACAGATATTATGTTTCCTCAAAACGTTGGACGTATCTTCCGCCTTTACATAATGTAATACATAAGTATTGCAAGAGTTAATGTTACTTCTAATCGAGTTGCATTATATGAATTGTAATGCGATTGGTATATTGTTTTAATACATACGCTATTGTTGTGCCTAGTCTTTTCCCAACTATGTTGAGGTCAGCTTCCAGTATAACCAGATGCGGCTGAATACCAGTATTTTACACCGAGCGACTGCCATCAGACCTCCGCAACCCAGTTACGAGGCAATGGCGATATCCTAAGGTTAGACCGGTCGTCAGAGTTTCGGGCTTCTGACTACCCGTAACTACTGTCATAGGTGTTCGGATGACACCCGGGATCGACTGTTTATCGTGCTCTCCAAGGCACGGAGGGGTCTCGATGTGTAACGAACGGTCACCCATCCACGCATTGAACGCAGCAAGCGCAGCTTAATTTCGTGGTAATTAACCACGAGCCCCAGTTGTGACTGTCATAACCTAAAAAAATATTGACGTAACTCGCGTATAAAATCGCTACAACGCTCCGCTCGCACTGTGACCGTTCCAGCGATTCAAGAAAAATCTTCATCTGTGTGTATTACATAATAGATAATGTAATAATGTGTCGCAAATGTGTGGGTTAATAGGTCATTGCTGTTAGATCACTGTACGCATTATGTACTCTGGTTGTTTTATATGTATTGCGTTGGTTTTGATACTTTTATGATTAGCTAATTAGTTTTATTAAAATTATTAGTTTCTGTGCATACCATTTTCTGTGGTCCTAATATACGCAACACCATATTAGCCCTTAAATCTCCGCTGCCGAACCTGGGCTTCGTTATGGACAACGCCAATTAACGGTCACGTGGAAACAGCCATAATTAACACTGACAGACGGAATTATGATCGTAGTTTGTTGTTATCTACTTAAAAGAAAATGGTGCCACCCATGTCGACACCTTATTGGTCTAATACGATACCCACGCGGTGATTAGGTGGCCTTTGCCCAAAACCACAATATCTAAACGAACGCACAATACATACGATAATTAACAAAACATAACATCACGCCTGTATTCCCCGGGGAGTATACAGTACTATACAGTCTTCATTTCGCCGTTATGTTTAAGTCCCATGTAATAGGGGGCGAGCTATATACCATCAACCGGGCACTCATTCAAACTGCTGGCTGCTACCCTGGAATTCCACTAGGAAAACCCAATAACACTTTGATAGACCTACGGACCGAAACCAGGACCTCACGATCGAAAGTCGCGCTTGTAACCACTAGACCAACGAGGCAGTTTTCTACGTCACAGTTCCAAATGCTCGATTAAAGTTTCTACTCAGCGTTACAGCTCGTTCACACAGAAACTGTTTACAGGACCCGTTTTAGCGGATCCGTTTTTATTTTGGTGATGGCGCCTGTAGTTGTATGAGCGAGTTCACATACACGACAGTATTCCGAATCCAGTAAAAAATACTGGATCCGTTCTTTTTATCGTATCCTGTCTGCCAGATGCGTCGCAGCTGCCATTTGTTAAACTGATCCGTCGGTACAGATGTGAACAACACATCCAGATCCGTTAAAACGGATCCCATGTGTGAACGGGCACTTCATAGTCCACTGTTGGGCATACATTTCTTCTAAAGAGGCACGTTATGGTTATACCCGTTAACATAACTGTGGAAGCGAGAAAATCTTTGTGTAAATTTCTCTTAGATTTTAACAGCTATCCGTTACTCAGGAAAGTGAATTTTAAGATCTTATCATTATATTTCTGTTAATGTTTTAAACTGTTACTTAAGTAACGAGAGGTAAATGACCGGCCGTTTTAAGTACTTAATATAGCAACAAGTAGTATTGCCATTGTTGCCAAAAGCTAGCTTTTGTTCTGCATAGCTTTTTCCCAAATATGTTGGGGTCAGCTTCCAGTCTAACCAGATGCGGCTGAATACCAGTATTTTACACAGAGCGACTGCCATCAGACCTCCGCAACCCAGTTAGAATTCCTCAGTAGCAGCCCGGAGTTTGGATTTGTGCCCGGTTGATGGCAATAGGCTCGCCCCCTATTACATGGGACTTAAACATAACGGCGAAATGAAGGTGTTGGGTACTATACACCTCTGCCTAACCCTATGGAGAATTCAGACATGATTTTATATTTATGTTAAGATTCGAGTAATTTTTTGACTGTTATTCAAAACCCGCATTAAAATTATGATTAAAAAACCCCAATTACATTTTTCACGACTCAGGAACTAAACCTTGCACTTCGAATCCACTGCCATACTTTTAACTACTAGACTACCAGGACAGATGATAGCTTTAACCATTGTAACCGTTACACTATTGCACAAATTAGAAGTCATATTCAAAATAGCTTCCGTGAAATGTTCAATAGTCACATTAGCAACACGCATCCACACGTGCACATGTCCACGCACGCATGGATTGCCCACGCACGCACAGCGCACGTTGTCCACACGTTATAACCTTGAATCTGGCCACAATAGTAATTTAGTAAAAGCACATGGTCGCTACTGGTAGTCACGGGTAGTTAGAGTGTTACTATGTTATTATGTTAGTTAATTGTTATGTAAATTACTGCTTTAGTTCATTTTGTTTCTGAGGTAAGTGGGTCTGAGAAAAGCGTGCTGATTTTTGTTTATATTGCGGTAATTATTGGTTAGCTACTGTGAGTGCCTCGTTGGTCTAGTGGTGGCAAGCGCGACTGCTGTTCGTGAGGTCCTGGGTTTGATTCCCAGGTCGGGTAGCGTTATTAGGTTTATCCTGTAGAATTCCTCAGTAGCAGCCCGGAGTTTAGATTTGTGCCCGTATGATGGCAATAGGCTCGGCCCTTATTACATGGTACTTAAACATAACGGGGAAATGAGGGTGTTACTATACGCCTCTGCCCGTCCCTTCGGGGAATACGGGCGTGATGTTATGTTTAAGTCACGTGGTTGAGCCACGAGCCCCTTACATGGGAATAATATTTACTATATTAAAGCAGTTCTAAGTTATTAAAAAAAAAAAAAAAACTAAATCTTGTTCTATCTGCGTTTTGGTCTATTTTTTACACAGATCCCAACTACGCACAAAAGATTCATAGAAAATGTAAATTAACGATTTGTACGTCTTTTTACGTCTTCCCAATAATTATTCTTATCATTCTGACTATTAAAACATTATAATGTTAGCCAAACAAAACACGACAAAAGCCTTTAAATAAACGTGATTTGTTTAAAAAAATCAGTATGAGGACGACCCATCCTCAAAATATTTTTAAGCATGATGCAACTGATGTTTCTTTGTGTGTATTCAATAGTTTTTTTAACGCGGTGTTGGATAAAAAATGTGTTTTTTGGACCCATAGTTTGTCCTCTAGACGAGATGGTACTTGATTAGCCATATTAGGTTGGTTAGGTCATAATTATTTCATAATTGCGTTGTTTTATGTGTTATGATCATATTAGGATGAAGCGCTGAATATTGTAGTAATCTCTTAATTTGACGACATGTTAGGTGCAGTGGTTTCTGCGTTACGGGTCGAGGGTTCTAATCGTGCATGGAACAAATATTTGTTTGGTAGCAATTGTGCTGGGTGTGGGCGTTTGTGTTTGATTTGTGTCTGTAAACGTACCCCCGATACAGGAGAAATACCACTGTGGGGCCACAATATTTATAAAAAATAAATTATTAGTGATTACAAAATTATATCATCTAGGTTTTCCAATAAGGCTTCTATTAGATACTTTCTTCACTTCGTGTAATCTTTGACAGTTTTTCCAATCCACTAGATTCGTATCCGCAGTTTGTTTGGTATTGACATTACCAGGAGGTACATAACATAACATCACGCCTTACATTCCCCGAAGGGTTCGGCAGAGGTGTTTTAGTACACCCTCGTTTCGCCAGTTATGTTTAAGTTCCATGTAATAAGAGGCGAGTCTATTGCCATTAACCGGGCACAAATCCAGACTACAGGCTGTTGCTGAGAAATTCCTAATGGAAAAACCCAATAACACTTTGCCCGACCTGGGAATCGAACCCAGGGTCCCATGCTCAGCAGTCGCGCTTGCGACCACTAGACCAACAAGGAGATCTGTTAACAAAATTGTTAAAAATCGCATTTGAACCACAGCTTAACTCTTTTCTTTTTATAAAGATAACGCTCAAGGAGACAGCCGTGGTTGAGCTCCGGGTCGAATGGGATTCTAAATAATTTTGTTACAGTCCGCGCGCGAGTGATACACCCATATTCTAAGACGTTCTTCCAAAACTTACTCGACTCGACTCCACCTCGACTCAGCCTTTTTCACTACGATCGGTAGTTATAATTGATATAAACGTCCTCGACTCGAGATTTTTCCTCAGTCGAGGTAAGGAATCACCTGTCAAACTCAAGGTACCTCGGAACCTACTTTAAGGAAGGAAATGTCAAAGTTCGTATGTAACAAAAAATGAGTTTTGAAGACTTCATCGAATATGCTTACGATAATCCTTACAATTATTTATCGCGGCGTTATTTGCGCGATGCAGATAATTCAAATTATGACGTAGTGACTCCGTCGAGGAAACTCAAAGTTCACTCGAAATTGCGACTAAGAATACAATTTTGAAGGTGTTTCCGAGGCCGTCCTGAGTCGTGTATGAGTCCAGTAAGTTTTGGAGGAACGTCTTAGAATATGGATGATATTCTACGCCTGCGGTATGCGAGCGGCGAGAGGGGGGTGAAAACAATAGGCTTGCTGTGTCAGTTTGCTTTGTCTGGTCTACCGCGCGCACCCATCTCTCGCATACCGCAGAATTTACTTCCTGCCCCTAGCTACCTAGATGACAATTTGAACCATTCAGGAGCTCTGCGTTTTAGACCGTCGAATATACCCATGTCGAAATCAGAGAAGAGGAAAATAATTTAATTAAAGATTGTTATAGCAAAAAATATTGCAAAACCGTAAAAAATCTTAATGGAGGTACGTTCAAAGTCGCATTTTTTTCTTATTACACCTAATTCCTACCAATTCTTAGAAACATCCTATTGGTGGTAAGCACGTATTAAATCATGGTCCTATAAATTAAATGAGACGCGTCACAGTGCACGTGTTTAAAGAACAATGACGTCAGGTGACAGAAACTAGGTGTCACATAAAAATGAAAGAAATAGTTCTTTATAAAGAGACGCGGCTCGTCCCGGCTTCGCACGGGTGGACGTTTTTCCCGTCTTTATAACATTTTTCATTTATGCTCCACTCCTATTGGTCGTAGCGTGATGTTATATAGCCTATAACCATCCTCGATAAATGGACTATCCAACACAAAAATATTTTTTCAATTCCAACCAGTAGTTCCTGAGATTAGCGCGTTAAAACAAACAAACAAACTCTTCAGCTTTATAATATTAAGTATAGATTAACACAAGAGTGCCATCTGTCGGGAGTGATAGAAAGTTTTTTAACACCATTATTTCTTCGATAAGTTTAAGTCTCATATAATAGGGGTGAGCCTATTGCCATCAACCTTGCACAAATCCAAGCACCGGGCTGGTACTGAGGAATTCTACACAGAAAAACACAATAACACTTTGTCCGCCCTGGGGATCGAACCCAGGACCTCACGATCAGCAGTCGCGCTTACCAACGAGGCAGTTAAGTTACAAAGAACTGGTGTTAACAAAGTTTCTCGAACGAGCTAACCGTGTCTTTACGTAAATCTTCGTTCGTGACCGTTCAACAAAGTTTTTCAGCCGTTCATTGAGCAACGCGTTTATGTATCAAATAATTTTATCTTTTTACTTGCAATTTCAAAATTTCCGGTCTTTTGTTAGGTATAATTGTATTACGACAGATCATGTCTGTACTTAAGGTAGTGTTGATACTTTTAAAAGTAAATAGTTGCTAACTAGGCGATAGAAGGATGTTCTACTTAGCCTTTTCCCAACGACACGTTCGGTGCGTCGCTACGGGTCGTGGGTTCGATTCCCGCACGAAACAAATGTTTGTATGGCCTACAGATAGTTGTTCCGGGTCTGGATGTTTGTGCGTGTGAAGATTTGTGTCTGTAAACGCACTCACGATACAGGAGAAATCCTAGTGTGGGCAAAGTTAAAAAAAAAGAAAAATAGCTATATTGGGGTCAGCTTCCAGTCTAACCAGATGCGGCTGAATACCAGTACTTTACACGGAGCGACTGCCATCAGACCCCGCAACACAGTTATTGGACATTGCCGGTATCCTAAAATTAGACCGGTTGTCAGACTTTCGGGCTTCTGAATACCGTTATTATTAAAGTCCAGCAGTTTGCTGTGTTCCGTCGTGTGTATGTGAGAGCCAGAGGTGTATAGGGGAAACCTTCTATACCTCTGTTCCTTGGATTCATTTGCTGTCTTAGACCCTGTCTGCACTTACCATGAGGTGAGACTAGGGTCAAAAGCGAAAGAAGAAAGTCTTATTCCAACATGTTCACACAATATCTACTAATAAACTTGGACAACAGTTCACTCGCACTTTCTTCACAACCTGTAGGGCATGGTCGTCTGTTTGTACTTTCACTTGGCTGTATAGAACATCTCTATATGTAAAATTGTAGTACAGTAGGCGAAGAAAATAAGTATGCAGGCGAGTTAGTATATCTGCGTTTTTCAATGCTGTGTGTACTTAGGCTTCAGTGTTGAGAATTGACTGCCTAAATAACATAATATCACGCCTGTATTTCCCGAAGGACAAGGCAGAGATGTATAGTAACACCCTGATTTCGCTGTTATGTTAAAATCCCATGTAATAGAGGGCGACCCTAATGCCATTAACCGGTCACAAAACTGCCTCGATCTATGGTCTAGCGGTGGCAAGCGCGACTGCTGATCGTGGATCGCGCGACCGCTGACTGTATCTCATGATCAGCAGTCGCACTTGCCACAACTAGATCAACGAGGCAGGCCCATGGGATTGATTAGCATAATCAACCTATTACTGTCCCACTGCTGGACACGGGCCTTTTCTCAGAATGAGAAAGGTTTTGGGCTTAGTCCACTACGCTGGTCTGGTGCAGGTTGGCGGACTACACACGCACCATCAAGAACTTTATGGAGCCTTCTCAGGTGTGCAGGTTTCCTTAGGATATTTTCTAGCGATAATAATGTTGCTATACCACCATTTTAACCAATTGCGTCAGAAAAAAGGTGATAACGTCGTTTTCACGGTTGGCGATGCGCGAGAGTGGTGCCAATGGACGATCTTGCGCATGCGCGGCTGATACAACTCTGCGATTAAAGTTGATTATGGTACAAGTTATGTGAGATGAGTGTTTATAAAAATTTACTTTTTTTTCTAAAATTAATCATATCGGTTTCTTTTTTTTTTTTGCGTTTTCCCAGCCTGTTCATATTCCTTAGGTCCGCTTTGAAATTACCTACTGGTTGTTATTCAATTAGTATGCGCTAGACCAGTTTCTTTATCTATTGTGTGGCGAGTTCTATTACTAATGTAGGGCGAATACCTACCATGTAATTTCCGCCATCTAACCAGATATTTGGAATGCCTATCATATTATGTATACTTGATATTATTGACCAGAAGTATTTATTCGCTAAGGCAATTTTAAAACAAAATACCGATACTTTTTTTTCAACAATATATATTTATCAAGGCACAACATAACATAAAATCACGCCTGTATTCTCCGAAGGGCTGGTCAGAGGTGTATAGTAACACCCTCATTTCGCTGTTATGTTTAAGTCCTATGTAATAGAGGGCGAGCCTATTGCCATTAACCGGGCACAAAACTGCCTCGTCTAGCGGTGGGAAGCGCGACTGCTGATCGTGAGGTACTAGGTTGGATTCCCAGGTCAGGCAAAGTGTTACTGAGTTTTTCCGTGTAAAATTCCTCAGTAGCAAACCGGAGTCTACATTTGTTTATCCATTTATTTAATTTACAAATTATTACAAAGCATGCTCTATAATAAAGTTTAGATCCACTTATCATTGTCTGAGACCTTCAACTATAAACAACTCATCGCGAAATCTTTTATTTTGGGCCACACGCGAACACGTAGATCGATGCGCACGCGATTATATGAAATACTGTGTGAACAAATTGTATGCGAATTGCAACATCTCACATGAACTCATTCTTAAGCCTTATTTGTATAATAAAAGTGTTCATGTTCACGCTTTGTGATCACTGATGGGTGCTGACTGAGTTATAATTAGTGATAGAGATAAATGCACTAATTGACGTTATATTTTAAATGGTTGGGGGTGGTGTTAAGTGTAGATGGAATTGAATTGAATGCTTTGTCCATACATGTATCGCAACATGTCGCGGCATTCGTATCCGGCACATTTCAATTTCTGCAACATGTGCCGAAACATGTTGTGATACTGTGTTTCGCAATAAATGGACGTTGTGTCCTGTTGTGGACGAGACAATACAGTGACTGTGTTTAAATGTTTAAAGAATTAATGAAAGCGCTTCCAAACATCCTTCACAATGCACACGGCAAAAGAGTGGAACTCACTACCTGCGTCTGTGTTCCCGAATGCAGTGAACAGGCTTCTTCTGGGTAAGCTCACTCCATCGTAGACTTTGTCTAGACTAGAGTCAAGAGCAAACACACATCAAATCTATACTAATATTATAAAGCTGAAGAGTTTGTTTGTTTCTTTGAACGCGCTAATCTCAGGAACTACTGGTTGGAATTGAAAAAATATTTTTGTGTTGAATAGTCCATTTGTCGAGGAAGGTTATAGGCTATATAACATCACGCTACAACCAATAGGAACGGAGCATACATGCAAAATGTTACAATAACGGGGAAAATGTCCACCCGAGCGAAGCCGGGACGGGCCGCTAATAAAAAATAATAATATTGATATGCATTTTGTGCATATCGCTGAGGTTAACTGAATGATAAAATATTGTCATGTCATTTAAATGTCGAGTCACAATTACGAGGATACGTGACTAATTGACCACCAGCTTTTAAAAGTTCCTAATGAAACAGAAATTCAATAAAACGTAAACATTATTCATAAAAAACATTTTAAAAGTAGTTTAAATTCAATGGATAATTACCGTTAAGATAAATGCTAGAGTTTATTATGCCAAACGGTATAAAAATTAAATTATAATAATATTGTAAGCTTGGTTACACGAAGCTCGGTTACACTTGGTTATGAATGCAGCACGTGTGCAGCGCAGCAATTGTGCAGCAACGCGTTGCAGATTCGTATAATCGCGCATCATACTACAATGATGTCAGCTGCGACGTGTTGCAAACGCACTAGATTCATTGTGAATAGATTCGTATTTTATTATTTACTAGCGACCCGCCCCGGTTTCGCACGGGTGCAATGTAGATACTAATGTGGGGCATATAAACCTTCCTCTTGAATCACTCTATCTATTGCTGAAAACTGCATTAAAATCCGTTGCGTAGTTTAAAAGATCTAAGTGTACAGACAGCGGGAGCGACTTTATTTTATACTATGTAAAGATGGTATACTAACTGTCTCGTTGGTCTAGTGGTGGCAAGCGCGACTGATGACCGTGAGGTCCCGAGTTCGATCCCCGGTCGACTAAAGTGTTATTTGGCTTTTCCGTAAGGAATTCCTCAGTAGCAGCCCGGAGTCTGGATTTGTGCCCGGTTAATGGCCATAGCCTCGTCCCCTATAACATGGGACTTAAACATAACGGCGAAATGAGGGTGTTACTATACACCTCTGCCCAACCCTTCGGGGAATACAGGCGTGATGTTATGTATGTATTTTATTTATAACCAAACACTTAAACGCTGTTTACGGAAATAACCGTTTAGCGTAATAATTGAGAATTTTAAATAATTGGTTGAATTATTATTTGTAAATCGTTAATATTGATATGATTTTAATTGTCTAAAATTTATTCTTTGATTGTAAACCAATTCTAAGTTGCTAAATGTTTTGTTTATTTTTCAAGACTTTTGACATTGTATTCTGTGCTACTGTCAATCCTGTCTGTCATGCGAATACCTATGACAGTCGTTACGGGTAGTCAGAAGCCCGAAAGTCTGACAACTGGTCTAACTTTAGGATGCAGGTATTGCCCAGTAATAGGTTGTGGAAGCCTGATGGCAGTCGCTCCGTGTAAAATACTGGTATTCAGCCGCATCTGGTTAGACTGGAAGCTGACCCCAATATAGTTGGGAAAAGGCTAGGCAGAACGAACGATAATTCATCAATAACATAACATCACGCCTGTATTCCCCGAAGTGTTGGGCAGAGGTGTATAGTAACACCCTCATTTCGCCGTTATGTTTAAGTCCCTTGTAATAGGGAGCGATTCTATTGCTATCAACTGGGCACAAATCCAAACTCCGAACTGTTACTGAGGAATTTCACACGGAAAATACCAATAACACTGCCCGACCTGGGGATCGAACCCAAGACCTCACGATCAGCAGTCGCGCTTACCACCACTAGACTAAGTAGACAGTTAATTATTATTTTTAATTCATCTTCAATAAATTATGTCTTCAATTGCAGTGAAGATGTGTGTTTATTGAGATTAGAAAAGAATCTTGAATGGACTGAGGGACGTGTGCACCCACCACTTAAGTAAACAAACCATATTTAACTTTCTATCTATGTCGACTTAAGGATTCACGTGGTATTATTATTCTGTTAACGTGTAGATAGTTCTAGACATTGGGGTTATTGCCATCCGGCCACATTCACTGAATATTTATGAACTTTTACTATCGTATAAAAGAGAATACTATGTGTGACCGTTGTATGGAATTTTGGGACGACCGTAATAAGCTTTGGAGGTCAACGATACGCAGGCACATTACGGGCTTCCTTCTTCGAGTGATGAGATGACTATGTCCATCACTGATTACGTATATGATTTAATAAATTTAACTTTAACATGAAAACTGGAAATGAATATTTGGTGTAACTTTGAATGATAGATTGAGAAATGAAGAGATTAGACAAAGTTACGGTTTAAAAGATGATGTAGTGACAAAAATTGAAAGGAGTATGCTTAGGTGGTTTGGCCATGTTGAGAGAATGAGTGAACGGCGATTAACAAAAGGAATTTATAAGGCGGATGTTAATGGGAACGCCGGTAGAGGACGTCCTAGAAGGACATACATCGATGTTATTGGTGATGTTCTTCACAAAGGTCAGGTGCGTAGTACTCTCAACCGGCGTGCGTGTATGACAAGATGTATGAATGTGGATGAAGCGAAAGGGGTATGTAAGAGTCGTAGCATGTGGCGTTCTATAGTTTCTGCCTACCCCCATGGGAAAAAGGCGTGAGTTTATGTATGTATGTAGGTATGTATGAATATTTGGTGGCTTCAAAAATGATCTTTCATCAGATGACTGTGTTGAGTCTGTAGGGGAATTCTATTTAGCACACAAATTTGAAGAGCACCAATAATATCATTATTGGTGTGATTCGAAATGGTGCTCTTCAAATTGGTGTGCTAAATGGAATGCCGGACATTCCATTTAAAGAGTTTTCAGCGGGAAAACAAATTTCATGGCTCATCTAGAAATATATGAACTGACTCCCTGGTGGCTGCAGGTACATTATAGTCTAATGGAGATACTCCAGTGGCTGTGAGTCACATTTTCACACCACAGCCGATATCTCAATTCAAATTACTCAAAAATCCAATAAGGTCGTATATTAAAAAAAATTAAGGTTGAACCCTTTCTTCCCTCTTCTTAGGCAGCTATTAATATTTTTGTAGAAACACTTAACGATAATACACTTGAGACCAATGAATCCAGGTCACCAACATAAACCTTAATATCGCGTAAAACATTATCAACCTTTTGACCGCACCAGTCGCCTTTATACGACAAATAAAAATGTTTTCGTGCCCGCGTCTCCTCAGTCATATTTATACGACTGAGGCGACACGGGAACGAAAACCTTTGTCGTATTAATTGGACTGGGGTGATCAAAAGGTTAAACATTGTTAAACATTGTATTGTTTATGTTGGTCACCCGGATTTATTGCTTCCGAGTGTAAGCAGTATTTTTAATATTGCTAGCGAGACTTCGAAGTTAATTCAAAACATTATCCGCAGTGTACAGTGATGTCACCACGCGTAATAATATGCTAATCAAATTATTCTTAAAATGCAATGTCAACCGGTGTGCGTGTATAACAAGACGTATGAATGTGAATGAAGCGAAAGGAGTATGTAAGGGTCGTAGCATGTGGCGTTCTGCCTACCCACATGGGAAAAAGGCGTGAGTTTATGTATGTATGTATGCAATGTCAAATATCGCTGTATTCATCTTCTCTGATATCAGCATGTGCTATACGAGAGCAGCTCATGCCGTGGTGAAAAGATTATCCAGTCAGCAAGGTTGGTAGCGGAGCTGACTGCCCAGGGTACGTCGGATGTACCTACATACTTGAGTATTTCGTCACTCGTGGAGGTTCTTTTAATGCAGCCTGTCATTGAATGTTTTAAGAATAAATAAACGTAATATTAATTATAATGTTTATTGTTTGTTTCAGGTAATAAAACTGAGTTTTTATTCAGCGCGGTGCAATCTGAGGAATGTCTAACTTTATTCATGAAAGTGAGAGTATATTATTAAGTTATTACTTTATTTAATTATTTCTAGAAGGGAACTAATTAATGATCAGCGAAGCTAATATTTGGTCAGCGGAATCAATATGTGACCAGCATCAAAAATCAGGACTTGGTTGTATATCACTTTGCGATGCGTGTTTATCTATCTAATACCTTTATACGAGCAATTCTTATATACATATGTATAATCTGAATCTCGGAAACGGCTCCAACGATTTTCATGAAATTTAGTATGCAGGGCGTTTCGGGGGCGATAAATCGATCTAGCTAGGTTTCATTCTTAGAAAACGTCGATTTAAAAAAAAAATACGAGCAAAGCTCGGTCATCCAGGTACTTTTTATTAAACACGCAGAAAAAAATGTCGTCGAAAATCTCTCCGCTGATCATGTTATTTATAACACCAATCAAAATTCAATTTAGTTGCTGATAAGTTTAATGATAGGTACTATTCAACAATTAATGTACCGATAGTTGTAACACGTATTTGATTTCTTTATACTTACATCTTTACATAGTATAAAACAAAGTCGCTCCCGCTGTCTGTACGCTTAGATCTTTTAAACTACGCAGCGGATTTTAATACAGTTTTCAGAAATAGATAGAGTGATTCAAGAGGTATGTTTATATGCCCCACATTACTATCTACATTGAACCCGTGCGAAGCCGGGGCGGGGCGCCAGTTTGAAATAATTCTTAGAAAATATCAATCCTTATTAATACCCAACACGGATAACATATCTTAAATGTCTTTTAACATTGTGCATTGTGCAAAATATTCCGTATTGCAGCCTTGTGCAGAGGTCGCGTAGCCTTGATATTTGAGCTTCGAGAATGTTCGTCGTATGAGTTGCACTGATACGTAGGGAAAGGTGTATTGTGTTGTTGTTGAAGATCTTATATACCTACCTAAATATGTTGTTTTTTGGTTATAATTCTCGAAAGATGCGCAAGCGCAGAAGCGTGTGATTCATTTGGGGGCATGGTAGTGCCCCTGCCAAGACTGTAGTCCATTTTCAGTAACTTTAGGCCAACCTCTCGCGAGTCTAGCAAACAGTTTAATTGACTATAGTATAGAAATAAGAACAAAGAAAAGATGTAGAAGTAAAATATGTTTTGGTTAATTAGTTAACAAGGTATGTTGGAATCTACTTAACTAAGGGCTAGTGCGCACTGCCTTGCGTTTTTTTTAACGTATAATCTATTAAGTATGAAGTGTCACAGAAGAGCGCGCACTGCGAATCATTCACCGCAAACTGATTTACTTGTATTTATTTTATTCGTTGCGGTGAAAAAAAAGATCACTGCATCGCAGTGTGCGCTAGGTCTAAAGTTTAGGTATTTTTTTATTTGAATGTGTTCTATTAATGATACCTAAGTGTCGCTAGTTAATTCTAAGTAACCCTATTCATATTTATCGGTTATCAGAAATACTAACTCGTATTCGCTTCGCAAACCACAGATTTGTGACCAAGACATCTCCCATACATTTTAAGTGACTCTTTATCTTGAGAGTACAGTCTTAATCCATCAGATTCCACAATACGGAAAGCCTATTACAATCGCTATACATTATAGCATCACATAGCAATATTCTCGGCTTGCCAAAGGAAACGCTTATACAAAATGTTTCACATACCTGTGGTATCGGTTGCATTTCCTTCTATAACACCGTTATATATCTAATGGCTCTTGTTCATGATGGCGATGTTAGAATGTCTATCGCTTGTCATGTAATGGCCGATCTTGGTCATATTAAATGGTTTTAGTTAGCCTAAGAGCCCTTTCACACAGCGGATCCATTTTAACGGAGCCGTCGGTACTGGATGTGTTGTTCACATCTGTACCGACTGATCAGTTAAACAAATGGCAGCTGCGTCGCATTTGGCAGGCAGGATACGATAAAAATAACAGATCCAGTATTTTTTACTGGATTCGGGATACTGTTGTGTATGTGAACTCGCTTATACGACTCCTAAATAAAATGGATCCGTTGAATCAAGCCCTCTAAATAGTTTCTGCGTGAACTAGCTGTCACTTCGTATATTTTGTTTGATTCAAATCTTGCGACAGATTTTTCAACTAATTCTGCTTAACAAATTCAATTCCCATGACAATATAATATAATAATTTCAACTTTCAATTGTCAAATCTTGATGCTGCAGGTTTACTACAAGATAAAACCGTTTAACTTAAGAGTTTTTTAAGGGATTATATTGTAGATGAACGGAGTGATAAACCTGGACTACGATAAAACTAGACTTTATGCTTTCATTCTTTTGAGGTTAATTACTAGGTATATACTTAATACGATATTTAGCGCACCCTGGGCAGTCAGTCTCGCTACCAGTCTTGCTGACTGGCTAATCTTTTTATCACGGCGTGAGCAATTCTCGTATAACCCGTGCTGACACGACGAGCGAGATGGAGAGGCTAGATACATTTTGTTTGACATTATTTGATTAGGTTTACCTCGTCTGTCGCGGACTGTTGCAATAAAATAGGAAAGACGCTCTATTCTGTGAAAGTTAAAAGATTTCTATCTAATCTGTTGGACATACGACAAAGATTAGAAAACATAATCTGAGAGATCATTATCATTATTAACATCAACACATTGTTTTATTTATTGAACATATTGTTTGTCAAATCAATTGCTAAAGCATTTGTTACAGCGCGGTGTGACAAGCGGTCTTTAATACCTACGTTAGACAGGTGGCGCACGCGCCGATCAACGGGAATTGGCGATCATCATTACTGTTAGATGTAGGTAAAGCTCTGTGGAAAGTTAAGCGAGGAATGAGCGAGAAATGACGCTGCAAGCGGAGAATGCGCAAATCTCAGTAAAATTACTTTCGAAAGTTAATTTTCAGTCTCAAGATTTAATTTATCAATTGAATCAAAACTTCAATCAAATAACTTAATAGTACACATTTCGTACTAGACCCCGCAATCTGTCAGAAATTTGTCGGATCCGACACTGCGCGGCTTAGTAAAATTGTATGCGCAAAGTGCCTTCGCGCACTTTTGTGAACTTGTCTGACAGTTTCTTACAATATGCGAATGGTCTAAGGGCCAAGCCACACCTGACAGAAGATACGTCACCGATCTTCTGCCGGTACACATAATTCCATATAAACATCTCACACCGTACACATTTGACCGAAGATGCGTTACTAAAATTCTTCTAGTAAATTACACAACCGGAGCTCAGCGTCAGATGTGACTTCGCCCTAAAACGAAGCTGTCCGAAACACATCTCCTCTTATCTAGATATTTCGCGTGAAATTATCTATGTTATTATATACAGCCTTCAAAGAATGTCTCCACTCATCATTCCCCATGACATTCATCCATGATCGTTCAGATTGTTTTAGAAAAGCTCTGATGGCGTTTTAATGGTTTCCCGCGAGAGTAATAGACAATGTTGTTGATGGAATGTTGTTCCATTCCATATCGTAATATGATGATTGGAGATATCGAGTGGAATCAATGTCAGTAGTTCTTAAGAATAATGAAAAACATTATGGAAATAGAGTTGTGAAACTACAGCTTGGCGACTGTTAAATAGACCTTCATAAGTTTTTTTTGAGTCCATATTATGGATAGCGGTCCGTTCCGACTTCGCACGGGTGGACATTTTCCCCGTTTTTGCAACATTTTTCATTTATGTTCGTTCCTATTGGTTGTAGCGTGATGTTATATAGCCTATAACCTTCCTAGATAAATGGACTATCCTATACAAAAATATTTTTTCAATTCCAACCAGTAGTTCCTGAGATTAGCGCGTTCAAGCAAACAAACAAACTCTTCAGCTTTATAATATTAGTATAGATTTACACAAAAATAAATATCTATGGACTCTATAGGCTACTGTCTAGAATCTGAAGGCTATAAAAAATATTGTATTGTGCGGGTATCCTGTGAATCGTAGCACAATTAAGACGTAATTGTTTTATGGGAATCTAGTAGCATAGATACATTCCCTTTCCTATCAGGGAAACGCTAGTTTGAACAGAAAAAACATTACATTCGGTGTTTTAATTCGACTAATTCATACTAGTCATTATATCTACAATTATTAATAATAACACATAATAGAAGAAAATTATAAAATAATGCAGCACTTCTAGAACGCAGCAAGTGTGCAGCGCAGCACGTGATCAACGCAGCCACGCGTTACTTGTTTGTTTAGGCACGCATAACACTGTGCTAATGTCTGCTACTGAAGTGTTGATTTAAAGAGCACCAATTCAAAACACCCAATAGGAAATTCCTCTCCCTGAGGCTCTGTCCACCGGTAGCTTGGACCCTGTTCCCGATGCCGGTGGGCTACAATTTTTCATATTTTTAAATGTTTTTTTATATTTTTTATAGAAATATTTAAAAATGTAAATAATATCTATAGAAAATGAATTAACGATAATATGAGTATTCCTAATGGTAACATTGGTGTGATTCGAATTGGTGCTCTTCAAATTAGTGCGCTAAATGGAAAGCCTCGTTACAAACGCACTGTATTTAGTGCGACATGTTAAATGCTGTAACGCACGTGTGTTGCAGTTGCGTACGCGCTGCAGTTTAGCTTAGTGCGGGACAGCCTTTACTTGCCTTTAAGATAAGATTATTCAACAATATGTAGACGTAGTTATGTACGTTTATAAGTGTTAAAATATCAACCACTTTTTTAGTTGAAGACTATAATCATTTAGTTGACCTTACTACTTGAAAATGTAAGTTAATTACAGCTTTTAAATTAAATTACCGATTAGTTTAGATTGAACAAATATTATTTATTGTTGTTTTTTCTATGTCTGTTTCGTTACTTTTAGGCTAGGGTTGACACGTAAAACTACACTTGCCTGCAAAAATAAGTATCACACTTTAAAAGAAAATATCATTAAAAGTGTAGTACTTATTTTTGCAGGCCAGTATAGAACGAAACCAGCAATTAAGAGTAGTGGTTATTGAGTGCCAGGCAGTAGAATGAATTATTATGCTTTCAGCGCATATTTGGGCTACCAGCAGCCTTGTCATTCGTGGTTTAGAAATAAAAGTATTCACCGCTTCACCTCCGGAGTGAAAAACGAAAGAAAACCGAACTGAACGTTAGTTAGTGATTGAACTGAAACGTAATAAGAGTACGAACATAAAACTTGGAATAAACAATACGACACTACCCAGTCCTCATCGTTTATTCTGCCTAGCTTTTTCCCAACTATGTTGGTGACAGCTTTCGGTCTAACTAAATGCGGCTGTATACCAGTATTTTATAAGGAGCGACTGCCATCAGACCTCCGCAACCCAGTTACAGGGCAATGCCGATATCCTAAGGTTAAATTTTCGGGCTTCTAAGTTCCCGTAACGACTGTCATAGGTATAACACTCGGGACCGACTGTTTAACGTGCTCTCCGAAGCACTGAAGGGTCTCGATGTGCAACGAACGGTCCGCCATCCACAGATTGACGGCGGCAAGCGCAGTTTAGCTTCGCAAATCGTATGAGCCCCTCACCTAGTCCTTATACGATACATAAAATAATTGTTATAAGGATACCATTAAATTCCCCATCAGTACCCTCAGAGTACAAATAACGCAAACAAGAGCAGCCCACTCTAGTGACCTCGACGCGGCCTTACTTTCATCTGAATCGCATTAACTGGGTTTCCTGTACTGGTCACCTACTCGTACTCGTTAGATAAACCACATTGTAAAGCTGTTCGTAGCTTGTAAAATGTCAATATTAACTGCAAAACGTACCACAATCAGTGCAGGTAATTTTTTTTGGGTACCAGTTAACTGATCAGTGATTAATTTGTATTTTGATTGGTGTTAATAATAACTTGATCAGCAAAAAACATTAGTTCATCAGCGATGCATAGTCAGTGGAGACAATTTCGACTTTTTAGGTGTTTCAAAAAAAAAAGCAATGCACTTCCAACCTAACCTAGCCGATTTGGGTTCTGATTTTGTCACTGATCAAATATTGATTCTACTGATCAAATATTAATTTCTGTGATCACATATTAATTTCGCTGATCAATTAATTAGTTCCTAATTGTTTTTGTCGAAGAGTTGAATATGAAAATTGGTAAAGGTTTTATAAAAAGTCACTCAGAATTGTCGAGGAGAAAAAAAGCTTGAAAATAAAAACTTGCGACACATAAGAAAAGGATACGTTGTAAACTTGAGGAAAAAGTTAATAAAAATACTTGCAAATTATTTAAAAACCGTGAAATCATGTGTTGCAATAAAACAAATACATAATTGCTAGTTTTAAACATTGCGAGTAAGATGTACCTTGACTTTTAAAGATGATTACTCAGGGTTCCTTACTGCAGGACGGGGAACTACAAGATTGTAGTTTTGTAGAATAATAAATAAAATATTTTTGGGTACAATAAGCAGAGAACCTTTAGTGTAGTAGATTGGCGATCATGCCGACGGCCCACGTGATGGAAAGTGGTTATCTCCACCTCTATACACCTATAACACCAAGAGGTTTGCTGATAGGTTGCCAACCTTAGAGACAAAGTAGGAAAATCTCATGTGTCTGTAATATCATCGACATCCATATCCTTTAAACTGAACCATAGCAGTGCTGTGTAGCGGCAAAAATATGTCCCCAGACGAACTATAAATTAATGCTAGTATTATCGCAAAATTCTCTGATGATACACTCAATAATGCGTTTAAACAAATTCCAGTGAAAAGAAACAACAAATAAATAAAGCCTTCACTGTCTTTGCCAAACTCGTGCTCGGCGTGCCGATCACCCAGGTGCGCCCGCGCCACCTCAGGGCAAGAGAAAACAACCTGTCACAAACCCAAATTTGAATCAAAACCTGTTTCGCGCTTTTCGCTTTTACTACGACCTCGATATACAGGGTTGCCAGATATTGAATTTTTATTTCCATGTTTGTGGGGAATATTCTAGTTCCACTGATTAACTGGGAGACCGATATAATGTCCTGCGATAACGGTAATTGGTAATCTAAAAAAACAGACGAATTGAGTACCTCCTTTTTAAAGGAGTCGGTTAAAAAGAAGCAATGATTTAGGTTTAATCATTACGCGTTTTTGCAATGCTTTTTTGTGCAAAACAAGAAATTTGTCATTTGTCAGTGAAAATGCTTGCTAAATAGGTAAGTATTAACCAGCTCTTTTAACTCTAAAGACCAAGTCAGAAGCTCTTAAAACTGACTGATGACGAAGAATCTGACTTCGTGCCGTAAAATTGGCCCAAAACTCAACACTTAAATCGATCGATTAAATCAATATTGGTTTTTATAATCGATATAGTTGCATCAGAGCTGGTCGTTAGTTTGATGTTGAGCAATTTATAATGGATAATGGTCGTGTAGGCGATCGTTTGTAATTATGCTTAATATGGTGCTATTATAGCGAAGGTTACTGTTAATAGGAGCGGATTAGTGAAAAAAGTAGGCTTTGGGGATAGAATACAATAAGTAAAAAAGGGAATTTGATTTTTAAGAAGCCATATTATAATTAAAAATATTTTATAACCAAAACGAAACAGTCTGATATTTATATTAAAGAATAGCATTGGATTTACACATTGTCATACATTCGATAATCATAATAATGTTTATTACCCCATCTTATGGGAAAATCAATATAAATAGTCTGGCAACCCTACCCGTAGGTCGACAATGGCCGGCGCAAGCGCTAACTTTTTTCCGAATTAACACTTTTCAAATACACTTTCGATTTTGTTGAGTTGTGAAAGAATGTTTGTTATCTTTTTATTTGCGAATGAAAGGTATAAAAGATCGTGAACGACGTCACCATTTAGAAGTTTTCAATGGTTTACCGTTGTTATTACAACATTTCGTAGTAACTATAGTAAAATATTTAGTGTGTTCAGTTATTTGATGAAAGTAAATTTCTCGTTGGTATAAACTCTTCGTCATTTTTATTCAAGTTTTAAACCTGTATGTCATGACATGCTTAACGAAATTATTATTATATGAATGAAGCTTTCATTTTTTAAGACACCACAGAGCTCTCGGCAATCAGCCGTATGAAATAGGATTGGTAATAGATATTTATTGTAACATTTGAAATTATGTTCGGTAAAACACAATTGATATTATTATGGTATAAATACTGTAGTAAACATTACGGTGGGAAGCGCTAATGTCAAGTCTCCAGGGATCCTCCCAGTGTTGCCAGCGCCATCTTGTTACTTTTAACCGCTAGGGATGGGACGCGTCGCAACAAAACCACTTAGCATTATGTACTTAGCAAAATATTAGATGTAGATGATTTCGATAAAAGCGATTTCATGTTTTTCAAAACTAGTATTTTTTTTCTAATTAATAATCTGCGCCCAGTGCTATGTTAGCGTCTAAAATAACACCAAAAAAATCCAACATAAATCTTTTTTTATACCTCAAATCAAATAACTAGTACCTAGTACTATTTTCAATCAAGATCAAGGTACCCAAAGTACTAACCTAAGTCTGTAATCAGGCTCTATTACTACCAGTTCAAAATGATCGCGTTAGGCCATCGACATCTGATCAGCCACATTGACCCAGAATGCTGCGTTCGCCTATAATTTTATGGTTAGAGCTCTGTAATTAACTGGACTACGTAACTGGTGGCACTGTGGGTTAACTGTTGTATTTTTATGGACAAAATTATTATCGAATTGGTTTTTTTATGAGTTATTAATAAAAGTTGGTAGTGTAAGGTCTTTTTTTAGTGTCGTGTGTTGAGTAATCGTAATTACATTTTCCTGTTTATAATTTGTATCTTACATAATAAATTATGTATTTTTGTAATTAAATAATGTAATAAACAAAATGCAAAAACATTTAAACAAAAAAATTTAAATCAACTTGAAAATATCGGTAAGTTTACATTTTAACAAAACTATCGCAACATAAAAAAGTCGAGTTAGAAAAAAATATATTATTTAACTAAGTATGTATAAATATTCGCAATAACTCGAGAAATTCATAAGAAAAGTATGTTACGCAAACAAAAGCGAATTTCATATATTTTGTCCAAGTGCAAAGTTCGACGCACTGTGCGTCAGACATCCGTAGGTAGATCTGGGTACACAAAAAATGTAGTTTCACTCTCAACTCGGCTCTATGACCCGAATACACTGAATGATTACTTTAAAAAACCTATTACGTTAGTTTAAAACAAGATTTTTGTTAACAACCATGGCTAATTAACAATCGCACCGATCATACGATTTGCGAGGTTAAGCTGCTCTTACCGCGGTCAGTTTGTGGATGGGTTACCGTTCGTTACACATCGAGACCCGTCTGTACCTCTTAGAGCACATTAAACCGTCGGTTCCGGGTGTCATAAGAATACCTATGATAGTCGTTACGGGTAGTCAGAAGCCCAAACGTCTGACAACCGGTCTAACCTTAGAATATCGGCATTGCCCTGTAACTGGGTTGCGGAGGTCTGATGGCAGTCGCTCTGTGTAAAATACTGGTATTCAGCCGCATCTGGTTACACTGGAAGCTGACGCCAACAAAGTTGGGAAAAAGCTAGGAGGAATAGAATATACTACTTAAATAAAAGTTTTATGTGAAATACTTTAAGAACAATGCCCCGTAAAAATCTTAATTAGTTATACTTTTTATAAAGTAATAGGAAAAGGAATAAAATATACCACACTGAGTATAAATAAAGTGTATAAAATGCTAATGGTCTTTGACCAGTGCCATTGGCCTCAACTCGAAAGTGTACGAAAATTAGCGAACCACTACCTACAATCAATTTCTTGTACTTGACATTCACGTCGCCTTTGATAAGTAGAAGGAAAAAAACAAACGAAATTAACCCTTATACTCATAACAATATAGCTCAAAATGTTAGTAAAAATATGTTATACTAATTTGCTATGCGACACCAATCGCAGGCGCATGGTATAAGTTCGATCTGTTTTTACCTCATTTTGAATTTCGAAGGCGTGGTGAGAATGTGATTCGATTTATAAAATTTAACGAACTTTCTTCTTTTTCTGATTGGCTTTCTTTATAAGGAATTAATCATTCTTTAAAAGTTATAGGTATCTTGTCATGATTTATTATTATAGACCTAATTTTTCTAAAACTTTTGACTAGTGCGAAGTAACGTTTCTCATAACTGTATACGTTAGTTATAAAATCAGTTATGACTTGAATTCATACATTTAAAGGTAAACGACCTTTACTCGCCAAACCTCAAACGTTACTCAATAAAACTTTATTACTTACCATCAACAATTTACTTGCAGATAAACCAACAATAGAAATCACTCGTAATTGTGCAAGAAACATCTGCAATAAAAATATATTTTTTAACTCTGACAACACCGGTCCGTCTTCGCGGTAAAGTCGAAAATGGCGGACTCTGAGTACGTCAAATTGATGTTGTATATTCAATTTACTATGACAACATGTTTAGTAATAAGATTTCGCGGTTGTTAGACCATGAACACAATATTATCACATTAGGCGTGTGAACGAAATTTTTCGGAATGTGAAATTTTAATTCTTTTAACTTTCACTTCTATGTCGCTTTCTGACCAACGTGGTCTGCGGCGCGAATAGAATAAAATGTAGATTTAAATTTGGAATGCCTGATTTCCTTTTTATTGCATTTGGGGTAATCGGTTTTTGGAATTGGCAATACACACATACAATTTTATATTTCGAACTAGAAATCTTGACATAGTTTTGTTAGTATGTAAAACGATTTAATGGTAATATTATTCTTGTTAATTAAATTGCTTGCCTCAGAGAGCATGTTAAACAGTCTGTCCCGGCTATCATAGGGAAGTCAGAAGCCCGAAAGTCTGACAACTGGTCTAACTGTAAAATATCGGTCTTGCCCAGTAACTGGGTTGCCGAGGTCTAACGGTAGCCGCTCCGTGTAAAATACTGGTATTCAGCCGCATCTGGTTAGACTGGAAGTTGATCCCAACATAGTTCGGAAAGAGCTAGGCAGAACATGTTTATTAAATAAATTGTAACGGATTTGCTATATTTTTAATTGCTAAAAGTGCAAATATCTTCTTTACATAGTATAAAACAAAGTCGCTCCCGCTGTCTGTACGCTTAGATCTTTTAAACTACGCAACGGATTTTAATGCAATTTTCAGCAATAGATAGAGTGCACCTGTGCGAGGCCGGGGCGGTAAGATATTGAGACTCTTTAACTCCAATACCGCACTGATACATAGTGACAAGGTCAGGTACCTACAATCGTTTCTGGGTCACTGTTCCCCGATCACATGATGGTGAACAATGGGCCGCTATGGGAAGCTCTCCGTACCATTTGCATATAATAGGATTGATTATTTAATAGGGATCATTATTTTACCCCCTAGAGCGGTTAGCGTGAAGGTGATTAGGGTTCCTTAAACAATATGCGAATGAAGAAATTAATCTATACTAACATTATAAAGCTGAAGTGTTTGTTTGAACGCGCTAATCTCAGGAACTAAAGGTTGGAAATGAAAAAATCCTTTTGTGTTGGATAGTCCATTTATCAAGGAAGGTTATAGGCTATATAACATCACGCTACGACCAATAGGAGCGGAGCATAAATGAAAAATGTTGCAAAAACGGGAAAAGTGTCCACCCGTGCGAAGCTGGGACGGGCCGCTAGTGTTTTTTATTTTGTTTTTCTAGATTTTTATCTTTCATTGCTTCTTTAACTCTATTCTTGGGTAAGGCTTGTCGCGGTCATTCCGTTCGTTACACATTGAGACACCTCCGTACATCGGCGAGCACGTTAAACCGTTGGTCTCGGGTGTCATAAGAATACCTATGAAAGTCGTTACGGGTAGTCAGAAGCCCGAAAGTCTGACAACCGGTCTATCCTTAAGATAACGGCAATTCCCAGTAACTGGGTTGTGGAGGATTGATGGCAGTCGCTCCGTGTAAAATACTGGTATTCACCCGCATCTGGTTAGACTGGAAGCTGACCCCAACATAGTTGGAGGTTAGGAGTGTAGTGGACCTGCATCTATAAATTTGTAAATTACTACAATATTATTCATATTGCTTTTATTTTTTAATTTTATTTTTGTTTGTTAATTTTTGTACTCAAGTCTTTTAATACTACTTTACTCATTGGTCTGTGGTCAGGACTTCATTGTTCTCTCACTATCCTAAATCATTGTACTGTATCCACTGAAATTGTTAAAGGTATTATTTTTAAAAGAGTAACCATGGAGTTTCTTGCCGGCTCTTCTCCATAGGAAACGACTAATTGGAACTGTGCACCTAAATTCGACGTTTCATAAGCACCTGTATTGGTTTATGTGAAATAAAAATGATTGATTTTGATTTTGATTTTGAGGAGGATAGGTAGCTGAACAGCTTCAGTTTCAATACATTTCGACAGCGAGGATATAGTTTCACGTCAATAAGTACTCGTTTGAACTCTGCCCAGCCTTTGTGGCGACTACAAATTATGTAAGGTATCAAGTATCATATATGATAATGTATAAGGCGGCACTTACGACACCCATACGATGACCTATACTTAGTCTGGGGTCTGGGGTCAATAGTAGAATATTCGAAACAGCTGTATGGCTAGCACAAACGTTTGACGTAGGTATAGTATCGTAAACATATCGCCAATGTAAGCGAATATTGAATCGAAAATACAACTGTCCTATAACATAAAATTACGCGTGTGGTTACACCTAGTAACACCCTCATTTCGCCGTTATGTTTAAGTCCCGTGTAATAGGGGGCGACCCTATTACCATCAACAGGGCACAAATCCAAATTCCGGGCTGCTACTGAGATTCCACACTGAAAAATCCAGTAACAGTCAGCCGTCATACTATTATTTACCCCTTTATCTTTCATATCACACAATCCATCCATCTTTTCTTTGGTCTCCCCCTCCATCCATCAACATTCATATTCATCACTCTCTTAGTCACATGTGTTTCATCCCTCCTACAATATTTCCCCTTTCAACTTTTCTGTCACTGGTGCCACGTTCAAACTCCTAATATACTAATTTCTTACTTTATCCATTCGCGTCACTCTACACATCCATCTCAACATTCTCATCTCCACTACGTGTAATCTTCTTTCATTCGTCTTCTTCACGGCCCAATACTCCGATCCGTACAGAACGACAGGTCTTATAACGAGTTTGTAAATTTTTCACTTCAGCTTCATCCGTGGGTCACAAGTTGTTCCTGTGACCTGTCGCCATTTCATCTAACCTGAGTTGATCCGTTGCGACTGACTTTCTGACACTTGACTGCTGTAAAATGCTATGAGCATATTATTCTAAAATGTCTGCTACAACTGATGAGTATCGGGAACCCGACAGCCATGGCGAAAAAGTTGCTAACAACATCTCTATATCATTGCATACAACCATAAACAATAATATATCCATGTATTCATTTCGAAAACTCCTAAACAATAGTTACATCTCTCATGGCTATCCGACGTAAGGCCTTATATCACACCGTTACGTAACTCGTAACATTTTCCAAGAGATTCGCGAGTGTAGGAAGTATATACTTCCGAGCATTCAATGGAGCTTATCGGCGCTGGTCATAATTTTGTAATTGCACGCGTGAATGATCTAGTTACTGTGGTGTGAGGTCATTCTTTTATCGCTTCAAATAAACCTCCCATAGATTGTTATTATGAGTCTTCTTGATTAGTTAGGAAATAAACTAATTATCATATTTTAATAGCCAGATTGACTACATAACAGAACATAACATCACGCCTGTATTCTCTGAAGGGTTGGGCAGAGGTGTATAGTAACACCCTCATTTTGCCGATATGTTTAAGTCCCATGTAATAGGGGCGAGCCTATTTTAGTGAAATAAATATTGCTATTCCCAAAATCACAAAACAAAAAGTAGTATTTATTAGCCTAGAGGTTAAACGCTTACCTTTTATGCAGAAGATTCTAAGTTCGATACTGGCGCGCTACTCTGACTTTTCGAATTTATGTACAGATCACAATTTGATTATCACTTTTGTTAATGGCGAAGGAAAAACATCGTGAGGAAACCTGTACACCTGAGAGGGCTCCATAAAGTTCTCGATGGTGTGTGTAGTCTGCCAACCCGCACCAGGCCAGCGTGGTGGACTAAGGCCTAAACCCTTCTCATTCTGAGCAGAGGCCCGTGCCTAGCAGTGGGACAGTAAAGCTGATTAAGCTTATTGCTTAATAAGTCACTTATTACATCAAAAAGATGCCTCTAAGTTTAAGTAGGCATCTAAATTCACATGCCAATTGCAAAACACTGATTAAAATTACTAAACTCATAACGACATTCGTGCGTGTGTAGTGCGACCAGCATATCTTGATACACGGTACAATAGGGACCTATTAAAATGTACTGAGTTTCTCATACAGTTGCTTTTAACCTTAGCAAGCAGCGCTGCCGTGAGATGTCAAGATTTACTGGGTGGTGCACTACAGTCAGCTGCGCCTGCGACTTATGTCGATGTCGACAGACTCTGATCCTCACGCTTAGTCATCAGGTTAACTTTATCCAGTCAAGTGTGAGACGGATCTTATGCAAAATATGCCGAAATATGGTTAACGAGGTTCCGTGTTGGTTTTATGAGGTCATAGTTTATTTCTCACGGCTTATATAAGAGCGGTGATCATCTTTTTAAACGGTTTTCAATTAGCTTCACTTCGTATATTTGTTTGTTTGTTTCAAATCTTGCGACAGATTTTTCAACCATAATAATAATCTTTAACTGAAGAAATTAAGTATCAAGACCTGGCACACGAGGTTGTCGACATGTGGGGGTTGACTCAGCAGCCATTGTGCCGATAGTCGTTACGGCCAATGTCTTAATAGCCAAGAGCCTCGACCAACATCTGGCGAGGCTCTCGTTGGGCAGCTGGGTCAAGGGCCTGATACAGAAAGCGGTACTTCTGGACACGGCGAGTATTGTCAGGAAGTTCCTCTCCCTGAGGCCCTGACCACCGGTAGCTTGGACCCTGTTCCCGATGCCGGTGGGCTACTATTTTTTATATTTTTAAATGTTTTTTTATATTTTTTGTAGAAATATTTAAGAATAGAATTTATATGTATATAAAATGAATAAACGCAATAATAATCGTTAACTGGATCAAAATAGGTAAGTTTACAGTAATATGAACACTGTCACTTAAACTAGGTATAAATCCTGAGCTATAAGTAACAATCGTCGTTGATCTAATTATCTTAATGGTTATGGTGGAACAATCCGTTATTATTATAATAAGTAATTTAGGTTATTTAACCATTTTATATTTTGTAAGCTAGTAACTAAATTAAAGATTCTAATCATAAAGTAGGTACGGTCTGTCTGATATTCGTATAACATAGAATGTGAGTTTGTGTTATGTTTGTGTTTCCTAATGACAAACAAACTGAGTAATGATCTGTTAAAGTTGTGGTTATTACTGCAGTTTAAGATAGATTTTATCATAACATAACATAACTACTTTTGTTTAACCGATTCTCCTGAAACTTCGCACACAAATTCAAATTAATTGTCTATGATAATACAACATTATATTTTCAATTTTCAATCCTTAAATCCTGATGCTGCAGGGTTACTGCAAGATAAAACCGTTAGGCTGAGCATCCACCAGAGCTGTGCTAAGCTGCGTAGCGAGGAATGTGTTTTGTAAGCACCAGTAGAATCACTTCATTTACCTAGCTTCGCTCTGGTGGATATGGGCTTAGTGGAGCGAGGCTTTTGTTCATACAAAACAAGCGAGAAATGCGAGCGAGGGATGTGTTGCGAGGAATGTGTTGCGAGGAATGTGTTGCGAGGAATGTGTTACGAGGAATGTGTTGCGAGGAATGTGTTACCGCTCATTTGTACACATTACGCATTACACACTACCCATTCCTCGCACAGGTCTGGTGGAAAGGGTCACACCGTTTCACATCCTCGCTACACATTTTCGCACCGCACATTTTCCTTGCACAGCTCTGGTGGATGTCCAGCCTTATACCTAAAAGATTTTTTAAAGTACGTGTTTGCTCAACTCTATTGATAGTTTAGACCCGTTTTCACACACAATGACAAATCTAACTACATAATAACTTATTTTTTAACAGGAAATACCAAATCAATTTTAAATACAACATAGTTAATATCAGTATTTCTGAATCCGTATAACCGGTCAAGTGCTATTATTTTTGCCATTATACAAAAAATGCAAATTTTAGAAAAAAAGATAAATTTTGTAAAAAAAGGTTCAACACGTCTCTACTTCCGCGTTAATTAATCTGGTCATCTTTTTTCTCTTAAACGATGAGTATGGTTTTAAATGGTCATCTACCATATTTGGGCGTGGTGACCTTGATTGACTTCACATAAGTATTCCACGATGCCAATTATTAGGAACTAGAATATAATAAAAACTAGATGTACGGTGTAAAATCGTGATTAATTATCATCGTGCTAAACTCCAGAAATTACCTATTTCCGTTCACATGGGCAGATCAATTAATTGTTTGTAGTATCATGTATTAAAGCAATTACATTATAATAACTGTGTTAGTACATTAAACCACGCGTTCTTTGAATATCTCATAGGAAGTCCCCTCCTCCCAGCCTTTTCTCAACTATGTTGGGGTTAGATTCCAATCTAACCAGATGCGGCTGAATACCAATATTTTACACGGAGCGACTGCAGATCTCCGCGACCCAGTAACTGGGCAATGCAGATATCCTAAGGTTAGACCGGTTGTCAGACTTTCGGGCTTCTGACTTCCAATAACAACTGTCATAGGTATTCGTATGACGCCCGGGACTCAAAATAGATAGGTACAGAAGTCAATCTATATATAGGTATAGATATATAGATAGAGCGACCGCCGAGCGTAGGTATGAAAAGTGAAGTACATACATATGATTGACTTCTGTACTTATCTGTTTTGTGCCCGGGACCGACTGTTTAACGTGCTCTCCGAGGTATGGAGTGGTGTCGATGTGTAACGAATGGTCACCTATCCACTGACTGACCGCGGCAAGCGCAGCTTACTGGGCTATACTGATATCCCAGATATGCTGTCCAGGGTACGCCGGATACTTCAGTATCCTCACGCGTGCAGGCTCACTTAATTCACCCTTGACCCTTGACCTTTTATATTAAGATTTTCTATAATTACATAGAATATTGATACAATCTTAATAAAAAATTAGCATGGATAAAAATATAAGTTGTTTTTCAAGATGTTTCAGTATAATTAATGACGTAAGGTACCAGAAAATCTAGTTGTAATAAAAATTTGTTTGAACTTGTTTCGGTAAGTTAACAATATAAACGACCTTGACAGAACAGCCTAATGGCTTAATAACTTAAGCATGAATTAAGTTAGACATGTTTTTTGTCAAGTTCATAGAGCAGTCACGACTGTTTGCAGTTTACTTAATGTACCGTGAATAATTAAGTTAAGTGAAACACTAATTTGTTTCGTTAACTTAATTTATACTAGGATAGCGGCCCGTCCCTGCTTCGCACGGGTGTTGACAGTTTTCCCGTTTTTGCAACATTTTTCATTTATGCTCCGCTCCTATTGTTTGTAGCGTGATGTTATATAGCCTATAACCTTCCTCAATAAATGGACTATTCATAACAGAAATAATTTTTCAATTCCAACCAGTAGTTCCTGAGATTAGCGCGTTCAAACAAACAAACTCTTCAGCTTTATAATATTAGTACAGATTTAATAATAATAATTTAATTTTTAAGTTAATCTTCACGATGTAAGTACTGTTCTACCTAGCCTTTTCCCAACTATGTTAGGGTCAGCTTCCAGTCTAACCGGATGCGGCTGAATACCAGTATTTTACACGGAGCGACTGTCATTAGACCTCCGCAACCCAGTTACTGGACAAAGTCTAAGCTTAGATCAGTTGACAGACTTTCGGGCTTCTGACTATCCGTAACGACTGTCATAGGTATTCATATAACATCCGGGACCGACTGTTTAACGTGCTCTCCGAGGCACGGCGGGGTTTCGATATGTAACGAACGCTCAACCATCCACGGACTGACCGCCGCAAGCGCAGCTTAACCTCGCAAATCGTTTGATCGGTGCGGTTGTTAATTAGCCACTAGCCCTACTAAGTACATGTTATGCATAATGGTGGGTAAACGGTAGCCTTCGTATGCAAAAACTACGAACACTTATTTCCAAAGCTTTGCTTTCATTTACAACCAGAATTTCGCCATACATAGAAAGAAAGAAAGAAAAAGTATTTATTTTTCGCCCAAGCGGACGCACACGCATACTTAAAATTAAAAATATATTATTCATGATATTAACTTATAACAACAAACCAAACAAAAAAAAAGTTAAAAATAAAAATACAGCAATCCACAAAATCTATGGCGACTATCATAGATAAGAGTTAGTAGCTACTATTTAGTCTATGGTGCACGGGCTACCATAAATCATCATGCATCATAAATCTAAGTAACAAACAATACAAACATCTAAACATGTTGAATTTGCGCGTCGCATGGTGAGTAAAAATTTAGGTCGTTGCTCAGCATTATGCTGTGACTTCGGACGAACCTAATGCCAACAGCGCTGATTTTCAGCAACAACCTTCTGGACTTATGAACTTGGTTAAACTTGACCAACGTTTTGTAATGGTTGGTAAATAAGCCGATGGCCAATGGAAACTGGTTACTGTCGACCTACAACACCGAGAGGATTGCTGATGCATTGCCAACGTTAGAGACAAAGTTGGAAAAATCTCATGTGTCTGTAGTTTCACAAGCATCCATAGGGGCCATTCAAGTATTACGTAAGCACGAAAGGGGGGTGAGGGGGTCTTTGCTTAGCTTATTTTTGATGACATGGGGACGAGGGTGTCTAGATGATGATTACGTCAGCAATTGTTATTTATTTACTTATTTTTCTAGACTTAAAAACTGCTGCTCATGAATAACAATAAAGAAACCTGATCAGTTTAAAAAAAATATATACCAATGTTTACGTAAGCATAGGGGGGGGGGGGGGGTAAAAGCTTTGCTTACATTTGTTGACAAGGGGGAGGGGTGGGTTAAAAATTACTAAAATTTTGCTTACGTAATACTTGAATAGGTACCCTTAAAATCGGAACACAGCAATGTTGCTCGGCGGCAGAAGTAGGTATGGTGGTAGTCTTCTTCATCTTCTTTCCATGTGGTTAGTGACTAACCTGGTGTCAGAGTTTTTGCCACCCATGGGCCTCTGACTTGGCTTCACATGCCGTCGAGAAATATCTCTCAGGCATGCCGGTTTCCTCACGATGTTTTCTATGGTGGTAGTACAGTCACGTGTGATAAGATGTATACACATAGCGAACTTAAAAAGCGAATTTCTTTTAGAGAATAATGTATAATTTAGAAATATTCGATACGGTAATTCGAATGTAATTGTAGAAACTATCTGTGGAATATTTCATAATTCTAATAGATATTTTAGAAGGAAATCGCTTTTTAATTTCACTATGTGTATACATATTATTACACGTGACAGTACATCCCAGTTTCGTTATTCGTAAAAAAAATGTCACCTCTTCTTTTCGATACATATTATACAGTCTATTTTAGAATTAAATTGGTCACGCTTTCTTCATCTTCCAATGTAAGCAGAGCTGCAGGCATCAGAACTAATGAATATAATATACTTATAATAGTGATTGAAATAAGTCGCATTTTGTTTGTTTTTCATGTTTTGATTATTGTTGGAGTTATGTGATTGTAGGTTACATGGGTTATGAAGATGAGTGTAGTGATGCCTTGGATAGGTCGAGCATGTTTGCCGTCGGTCTCGACTATTGTCCGACATAAGCTGATTATTTGATTAATGACCGATTCCTATAATTTACGGAGCGTAATTGGTTAAAATTGAGACTCTTGTATCTTTACCAATAATGAAGCAAAGACCTCATGGTTCTGCATAGTAGACCCTCCTAAATGGAAGTAACTATCGTAGGTAAAATTAGCTTACGAATCTATTTGTCGTGGGTTCGATCCCCGCACGAATCAAATATTTGTATGGCCTACAAATAGTTGTTTCGGGTCTGGGCGTTTGTGCATGTGAAGATTTGTGTCTGTAAACGCACCCACGATACAGGAGAAATACTAGTGTGGGGCAACGTTTTTAAAAAAATATGCCTAGTTTGGCAATAAAAAATGCTACGATTGGTAAGCAAAACGATTCGTTGTTGTTTATAGGCACCGGCCATAAATCGACTTTTTCTCCTACTAACAAGAATTTCAACTTAAAATGGCGATGTTAAATATAAAAAAAAAAAATTAAACTAAGAAGAAAAACAAAAACACTACCGACATCAACTTTCAAGCTACTTACATCAAAAAGATTTTTATCTTTGACAACACTAATACACGAACAAGGTCATTTCACAATGATGAATTATTACGGCAGTAGTGACGTGAAAGCCTATCTATCTGGGACCAGTACCGATACCGGTTATTTCAACAACCTGGTACCGATTTTGCAACCGTAAAGTCTTGTTAAATTAGGTCACAATATTTGCTTAGTATTTGTTTTACTGATAAGAATATTGTTTAATAGACTGCATTATGATTGATTTTGAAAGTGAATAAAAAATGTACCGATTGTTGGGCAATTTTCAAGCAAGAGTCTGAGATAGATTTCTAAATAATATTTATTTAATACGAGCTGCCCGGACAGACTTCGTTCTGTCAAAAGTTATTGGCCTGTAGTGGGAAAAGAAAAGTGTTGTTTTTACTTATTTTATTTTCCACGCAATTTTTATGTTTTTTCTCTCCATAAGAAGCTTCCTTGTGCCTTAAGGAATATATTTAAGAAAAAATAGTCGAATTGGTCGAGCCGTTCTCAAGTTTTGCGCTTAGCAACACATTTGGCGATTCATTTTTTATTTATATAGATATAGATTGATTGATCATTCTAGACTATATTTAGCTCTTAGGAGAAATAAAGTAAATAGGTATACAGCTAAATAACATTTAGTATTGCGTTAAAATTAAATTCCATAGAGGTTTATGTTATTCAGCTTAACCGATAAATAATCCTTTTCATAGATTACCCAGTTTAGCTCTATCAATATTTTGTTTTTTTTATTTATATATCGACACATACTTACATAAAGTCACGGATTTTTCCCATGGGAAATGCAGAAACTATAGAACACCAAATGCTTCGATCCTTGCCTACTCTTTTCGCTTCATCCACATTCATACATCTTGTTATACACGTACGCCGGTTGTGAGTACAACGCACCTGTCCTTTATGAAGAACATCATCAATAACATCGATATATGTTCTTATAGGGCGTTACCGAAATGGACACCTATAGAACTATTTGAATTCATTGATTAAGGTAGTACCTTCAATCTTTCCAAGACCGTTATAGTGGTCTAAAACAAAGATATACAAGGTTAGTCGGAAAGGGGGTACTAAGCCGAAAGGGTGTTAAAGTACCCATAATAGGGGATAACTTTTGTTATACAACTTTCCCCAAAACTAGATAGTTTAAGCGAAATAACTTTTCAAAGATTTCGTAAAAAAATATGCTAAAAACTATCTATCCATAGCTATGATCAGCTGTTTTTACAATTAAAGTCATATTTGAGATTGATGGATGGATGCATTAGAAAATTTATTTTCTGAATTCTTAATTAAATCAGGTACCTATGTTTTTTTTTTAAAAAACTAATATAAACATCTTTTTGCATACAAATAAAAATTATCGAATTTTGAAATTTTAACACTTGCTTTAAAATAGTCATCAGTGATACTTTAGGTGGCCCGCGGCTTAGTACCCCCTTTCCGACTAACCTTGGATACAGAATGATTTGTGAAAATACCTTGAGATCTCAGTGACCAATTTTCATGAATCACTCTGTATATTCAATAGTAGACGCCAACAAATTTATATGCATGCAACATTTTTGTAATTTAAAACCCAAAACTTACAAAATCACACCAATTAAAATTGCTACAATTAACAAATTTTAAGACCCAAAACATGTCTTCTAGAACAACAATCAAAATGTTAATAACATGTGAACGGGGCAGGGTGTCGCAACTAGTGTCATCAAGAGACAGACCGACGGACCGTTGTGTAAATAGTTGTAAACAGACCATTATAATATGGATAAACGTGAGAAAACGCTTTGCGAAACGATATAGGTAAACGAAGTGATGATTATAATGATATGGTTACTTATATGAGGTAAGCTGTCTTGAGGTATGAATAATATCGGGTGTAAAAATACCCTTAACGAAGCCGAGAGCCACGTATTCTTCCCATCATTACGAAGTTTTTTTGGTATTGGGCCTTACCTGGGAACCGACTGGTTATGGAGATATTGAAGGTCAAAGTCACCATATTTTTGTACGTTTTTCACGAAAACTAAGTTTAAATGTTATTTCAAACATTATCAACATTTTTGAAATGCGCGCTTCCATTGCGCGCTACATTTAAAAGCTGTTTTTTAACACCAAAAAATAAAAGTCGTTGTCCAGCAATTATTTTTGCAGTGTGTTACTTAGTTTTATATACAGTATACGTAGACTTCGGCTTCGTTAAGGTTATTTTTACGCCCAGTATACAGGGTGGCTGGAAACTCGACATATTCTTTGAAAGGGGTTGCTTTTTTTTTCGGTAACCAAGCCGACGCCGGCTGCCCACCTAATGAAAATGGTCACTGTCGCCCATAAACACTTACAACAGTAAGAGGATTGCTGATACGTTGCCAACCTAAGAGACAAAGTTGAGGAATCTTAAATATGTTTATTCGAAAATACTTAAAAAGCTTTACTTTAAATCGGCGATCTTAATATCATGTGAATTGACATCTAAAAACACAAGAAATTATTAATTTAATTTTTATTTTATTATGAAAGTCAAGTCACACACAGTATAAAATAATTAAAAACTCATATTCCACAAGTCGTTTTTGCACCACAGAGCCGCAATTGCCAGTGCATTGACTCAGGGCTTGCTCACCCACTGACACACATTCCATCTCTCTCACACGTAAAGCAAACAATATTGTCGTCTCGCTCTCCCGTGTAAGTTTTTACACGACACTTTTCCCGCCATTCGCCATAAAAGTTGAGGACTCATTTCGAAACGCTAAACCACTTAGGAAGTGGTAGCGTGCTATAAAATGGCGGGCTGTTTCATTGAAACCTATTTTGTATTTAGTTTAGATAGACGAAACTATGGTTTGAAGCTTTTATTAGTTCATTTGCTTAATTTCTATGTGTATAATGGCCAAATACTTAAACGGTATACAATTTTAACTCCTGATCGTGAGGTTCTAGGTTCGATTCCCAGGTCAGGCAAAGTGTTATTGGGTTTTTCCGTGAGGAATTCTTCAGTAGCAGCCCGGAGTTTCGATTTATGCCCGGTTGTACATGGGACTTAAATATAACGGCGAAATGAGGGTGTTACTATACACCTCTGCCCAACCCTTCGAGGAATACAGGCGTGATGTTATGTTATGGTACTCAATTTTAAGTTGCCATTAAGTCTCGTGCTGTCACTGTCACTTTAAGGTAAAGTGACAGTGACCGCCTGAGACAAAACGACAAACTAAAATTGAGTAGCGTTTGGCTATAAGGATAAGGATGTCATGGATTTTGAGCTAAATATTAGTTACAATGGATTTTAGCAAATACAACTCCTACTTATTCTGCTTACCTCGTGTCGTCACGAGTTATACGAGAATAGCTAGTGCCGTGGTGAAGGAAGCCTGAAAGTGGCGCCGGTGACTGAGAAGTTGTGTGGAAACCGGTTGACATGGTATGGGCATGTGATGCGGAGGAACGAGGAACATGTCGTGAGGAAAGTATTCAGTATGAATGTGGATGGTTATACGAGTAGAGGAAGACCAAAAAAGCGATGGATGGATAGTGTGAAAGATGATATGGCTAGAAAGGGGGTGACTACCGAAATGACGGCTAATAGAGATGTATGGAAGAAGAAGACATACTGTGCCGACCCCAAATAAGTTGTGATAAGGGCAGGAGGATGATGATGAGCTGATGCCGTGGTGAAAAGATGAGCCAGTCAGCAAGGTTGGTAGCGGAGCTGACTGCCCAGGGTGCGCTGGACGTGCTTCCTTAAGTATCATCACTGGTATTTTAGAAGATAAAATAAATAGAAATATTATACTGTAAAAAAGACAATGGATACTACAAAACAATTATTTTTTTATGAAAATTTAATCTTTTCTTTAGGTTAAACTATAGGGTCAAAATCCCCGTAGTTTCGAAAGCAGATAAAAACAAGAAACATCGTACTTTCTTTGGGAGAAGTAAAAGTGAAATTTACTAAAAAGTAAAAATGGACGACGATTAAAATCGACAGACGAACTGTTTTCTCGATAACATCTGTAATATAAAGAATTTTGTCGACTTGTTTGTGTTATAATATCTAAGAAACTATCCGTCATGGGTTGTACTTTCACTGGTTTTAATTGGCGTGTTTTATGGGTTATGTACCCAAGGTTAGGTAGCTATTACAAAAAAAAAAACATTAAAAATGGCTGAAGTCGTGGGTATAACTTTGTTTTAGCAACCATCAGTGAATGAATGAGTGAACGATTACATTCCCAAGTTTACAAAGTTCCCATCAATCTACAACACTATTCCCTATTTTGAATTTCGAACCACTATTTTACCGTTTGTAAATCGTTTGTTGTTCGATTTTAAATCTTATCACCTTGAATTAAAGTCTATTGGCGTCAATCAGGTATGAAGCAACGAACTTTTTAGAAAGGAGAGCGTGCGAAATAATTACTGTTTTGACAGTTCTATGCGTATAATTAGCTCTTTTGTAGTGTACACCTGTTCACACAAGTCTGTCGTACTACGAAACTTTTGTGAGACGATTTTAGACTTTAATCCATTGTCCATAAGGATCAAATTAGCTAGAAAATGTTTGGTGTAGAGCAATTGGGTGTATAAGAAATGATTGTCGACAATGAATTGATGTTGTCCGGAAGTAATTTTGAAATGGGAAATGCCATTTTGTTTGCTTTAGAAGATTTTTTAGATGTTCTTATTTTCACGGTGAAGTTATGTAAGTGACAAATGATGCTTTAGCGTGGTACTAGTTGCACGGGTTGCAGCTTATATAAAATTGTTGAGATTTTAGACGAAATTCCGATGAGTATTTTTTTCTTTGTGAACTAGGTCAGTTCTTGGATTAAGTGACGTTTAAAGATGGTGTCACTGTCACAATGACATTATACAGGTGTACTCTAAAGAATATTTTTTTCTTTTTTTAAAGTTACACACGCAAGATTTTTATAACGGACTATTTAAATAAGACCTTATTAAAGTTAGTTTCTCAGGTTTCTATTTATCCATAATCTTAGCCCATCTCAGTCTGCAGCTGGCATAGGCCTTCTTAAAGTTGCACCACAACTCCTGGTACTCCGTTTTCCGCACTGAAGTTTCCATAATTTCCGTTTTCTCTGTGTATGTGGGGGGTCTTCGACACTTACTGTCAGTGACCTGTTTCCCTCAAATACAATGCAAGAGATAAGCAGCCAATAACAGTTTTACTTCAATTTCTTGATCAGCGTGGTAACCGTGGCAACCAATACACAATCAATAACCTTGAAAAAAAAACGAGAGAATTATGTAGAGAGTATAACCGTTGACGCTTCTATCTTTGTAATAAATGTTGCCACAGTACTGTTTCCCTCTCTAATATCTAGGTTCCGGAACAGCCTAACATACAATTAAACGTCTTTAAATATAAAAGAATCCTTGCCTCACATTAGGCTTTCTTCTGTATCGTGATTTGTACATACTTATCTATTTTTGTTTACATAATGTATAATTATGTCCACTAGTATGGGAGACGACACTGATTTCTGTAACACAGATCTTTTGTACCCAGCTCAGGAGTCAGGGATTCATTGTATTTGTGTTACTTTTATGTGAATTAAGAATGTTTGTACTTTATATTATATTTATATTTGTGGATGCGCTTACAGACGCAACTGTCACATCAAAACGCACTCAAGTCTCAAAATGTTATCTGTGGCCTGTACAAGTATTTATCATGATGCGAGATTTAGGCTCAGTTGCACCAAATAACTAAAACCATAAGCACCATATATCTACGTCATATTTGTATTGATGTGACAGATTTTTTTAACGGTCTGCTTAGACCCTTTGTTCCGATGGCAGACGTTCGGCCATCGTGCCAATTAAATCATTCAATAACACATGTAGTGAAATGAATTCCACGCATATCAAAACAGTCACCCGCAGGAATACGACGCAAGGAGTTGTAACAGTATTGTGTAAATTGATTAATATTAATTCTATCGTATCTAGCACCACATTTACTATGTCCCCAATTAACGGCAAAGAACGTGATATTATGTACATCCGATCCACCTATATCACCAAACTCTTAGACCTCATTCACCAAAACAATGTACCACGTACTAGGTCATCAAACCAATGACCCACAGAGCCAGGTCTGATCGTTATGCGTGCGCCGTGCTTCCGTTTTGATGTCCTGACAGAGTGGGCCAGTGAAAACAGACGCGTGACTGATAGGAATGTAGCTACTCTTGGATAGGTGGAAGTAGTCGGGTCAGCGCGTGCAGGTGTGGGAATGTCACGAAGTAGATGTTTAACGATGATATTGGACTTGTTTACGTTGTTAATGAGGATTCAGTAGTTGTTATTTAGCAGTTAACAGTGATGAACTATGGCGTTTTTCATAATGTGTGAATTTCTTATGACGAAAATAACAGGCTTTTGAAAAATAACTGTACAAATTGAGCCATACAAATTGTTAGCCCCAATGTAGGAATTGAAGGTATTATTACACAGTTGAAATATTTTGTGTTCTTTCGTCTACTTCGAAGCAAAGGAAACAGTGTTTTCAAGACCCTTACCATCTGATATACCTAAAGACATTTCATTCATTGTAAAATCAGCTTGGAAAATCTTATTTCCACAGAATTGGATAAAGCTATCCATGTCTAATCTACAAGACATACCAGAGATAACGTAAACGTCTAAGCGCGTAGTAATTGTGTGAAAAAACCACTTGTAACAGTTTTTTTTATAATGGTGAATCGTTGGGTTGCCCGTAACCATTGTTTGTGGTTTTGCGCAACCACAAATTTTTTCCCAAAGGGCGTCGGTTGCGATGTGCACTTTCGCAAGTGAAATTCTTGGGCGAATTGTTAGATTTTGAGGGCATAGATAAATATTTCAAACCTTTTATTTGTCTACGGATGGTATGTACACATGCTTCAGTGCTCTGAATTATAAACTCTTTGGTTTAAAGAAAATTATTTCTCATAAGAACTTACAGTCCACTTATAATGAGATACAAAGTCATCAAAGTATAATAATACAGTACAATTACCTCAAGAGTATTAGAAGTTATAATGTAAATATTTCATAAGCTTATTTTTAATATATACACGTTATCGCATTCTATTATATAGTCCGGCAATCTATTGAACAACTGTGTTCCTTCAAACAATATGGGTTTTTTATCGTAATTAGTGCGTACGCTGATAACTTCAAATATGTTTTTAATTCTCAAATTATCTGACATTGTTTTTTCTTTAATTACATGTTAGTTTGAATTGAGTTAGTAATTTGCTTGAAATGTAGTATACTCCTACCATGCTAATTTATTCACTGAGAAGCTTGCTTATAAGATTTTTGTAACATTGCTTTGGGTTCAAAATCGAGTATTTTGTCATCATCGTCGCCTTAATAAAGACGTTTATTATCATTCTATTGTCTCCGTGCTAATCTAACACTATCGTTATTTATGAGGTGTTCATTTTCCGTATTGCGTGAGAGTCGATTGAGGAAAATGGGTTAGTGTGGTACCTTAACCTGACACCGCTTCTTTATCTGAGAGCATTTTGCATAAAGTAGACTTGATGAATAGTTTGTTGGCCATGATGATAATTTTCGCGATTGTATTAATTTAATATAGAATTGATACGTTGAATTTTGATGTCCTGCCGTGATGTAGCTATCCAATTAGATTGAAAAAAAAACATGGTTGCGGCAAAATGACTAACTGACGGATGTCAACGCGTTGTCGCATACGACGAATTGTTAACGCTGTGACAACTTGATCACTAGATAGTGTGGTCATTGGATAGAAATGTGGTGTCTTACTTTCTTCCGACTAGAGAGAGTTACTAGATATTTGATGGATGAGGCAGTTTCTATAAGCACATTGGCAAGCTTTGCAAAACCGGGATGGCTGTCATTTCGTATAGATTGAGGGATAAATAAATAAAAATTCAAGAAAACATTAAAATGTATGGATGTCGTGACATTTATAAGTCACGCGACCTTTCGATTGCTTATGTGAACGCTGTATATTTCATTGACGTTTCTGTCTTGGGAATAACAGTTTGCTAACAGGAAATACATCCTTACAATTTTATTTTTTATTAATACGCTCATATGTTCATCATCATCATCATGATCTTCCTGCCCTTATCCCAACTTATTTGAGGTCGGCACAGTATGTCTTCTTCTTCCATACATCTCTATTAGCCGTCATCTCAGTAGTCACCTCCTTTTTAACCTTTCATGTTGTATAGTTTTTAATTTGTTATACCATATGACCACTGTTTATCCACGCCTAAATACCGTGATATAACGAATTTACAACACACATTTTTTATGATCAAATAATTTACAAGTCCACACGAATCGACCTTGCTTCACTTAGTTACTTTCTACAATGCATCTAGGTTATCGTAACGAATCGTTATGAAACCGAGCCAAGTCGGATTATGGAACTAGTGCATTTAGTGCTTATTATCTGCAGTTGCTTAAGCAGGCGTTAAGTGATTCCAATAATTCGGTTTGGGAGACTTTTAAATGTATGAGCGGTAATAATGTAGAGAATTTAGATGTAGGTAGTATGGAAAATGGTGATGCAGATTAAATTTATGAAGATACTTCCAAAGTTGAAGTTGTTTTAAGTTTGCTTTACACAAAAGGAAATTTTAGTGTTGCTCTTAATAATTAAACTGCCAATATGAAATCCATACCCTATAATATGTGTTTAGAAGTAGTAAATGATACTGAGCAAGTTTCCATAGATTTAACAAGCTGAAACTGGTTTAGCTTGCACAAAGAAAACTAATTCTTGTTATGCAAATTATTGCTGATATGTATTTAAATTTATTTACTGGCTTATTTTAAGATATCCAAACATGTAAATGTCCAAACATGAAGCTATTTTATGAGATGTAAACCTACATTTGTAAAATATGTATTGTATTCGTAATCCTGCAAGGCTGATTTTGGTTTATAGGTATGGTTCATGAGTCCAACTTTTTGGAACGATTACCTACCATTACCTACATCATCATCTATAGTAATTGATTTAGTTGCATCGTACTAATTATTATGTTTCTTTGTTACAGAAATAAATCAAGATGAACAAATAGAGTCTTCAAGAATAAAAAGGGAAGGAGTCCCCGAAAACAGGGGTGGGTTTCTGTCCATATTTTTTATTTATTTATTTAATATTTCTGTATAAATACTCTCTGCTTGAATGATTCTTTTGAATGCTATGAAAATAACTTCTTCCAACAATAGTATTTTATTTGACAAGTATGTTTTTGCAAATCTATTCTGTATTTTATCTTTTCTATTTTTAACTTTTCCAAACTCTATTTTAACCAAAAACGAATAGTGTTGTGTAAATTTAAAGAGGTATATGATGTTTAAAAACACCAAGGCTCATTAAATTACATCTAAATACTTGAGTGAAAAATATGTAGAGTTTATCGTATCAATTTCAAATCAATCCTATGTAATTTAAGAGTTAACTGCACAGCTCTGTGTTTAATAAATATTAACGACCGTTTCAAAATATCAAACATATTATCTTTAACTCGCACGAATTGCTCTATAAATGCTTCATATGAAAATACATCAAAATATCATAAACCTCGATTTTAAATTCAAAAAGCTGTACAAAATTAGTGCTAACTGTATGCAAATTGTTTCTATTAGTATCCTTATTCTATTCTATTTATATTGCATTATTAATTGTATGTTTTTTCTTTCTCTTTCAAATCTAATCCTGTGGTTCGTGGAACAACTCAAATGGACTTTGTAAAATATAACGCACCTCCAACGAAATCCTACCCACATGACGCTGACGTTGACTTATGACCGCAGACTTGACCGTCCTCCTTGTTAACCAGAAGAGGAATGACTATAACACGAAGATCGGGAGGTACCACAGTGTCAAACCACTCATCGGCCTACTGACATCGACAGCGAGGACGTTCATCCAAGATGGTGTCACCACGGAGTACGCTACCCAGATCCTTGGCACCACCTTAGATAACGGCCGCATTTACGCACAGCTCTTAACAAAGTCTTCACTTGTACTTTACAATAAGCCAACTAATGTTGAAGACCCTGTAATTGTTAAACCAACTCGTGCTCATTCCGCTTTTGATGGCGAATGGAACGTCAAGCAAGATTTAGGCTTCATTGACCCTGAAAAGTTTGTACTTAAAAATACTGATTATCTCGCTCCTAGTAGCAAAATGGAAATAGTTTATGCTAGCAAACCTGTCCAAGAAAGCTTCAAATTCTGGAGCCCTTCTGCTCCTGACAGTCAAGTTGAAAATCAGATATTTGAGGAGCCCGTAGGTCGTAGAGTACAACCTTTCAAAGAGATTCCACGATATGTTCAAAACGAAGCTTTTAATTACCTTGACGGTCCAACCATCGATAGCGATAAAAAGTTCGATTTTGTAGTAGAGCCATCTGTTGTTGACAATGTTAATACATTCCATAGACAAAGTAAGGCATACGAACCAGTTACTGAACCGATAAAGGTAGAAGTACCACGTCCAAAACCGGATGTTTTAGACGAAACAAATATAGTTAAAGTTAAGCCTAATTACGATTTACCGACGTTCACGATAAAGAACGAATTCTCGCCGATATTTTATTATATTGATAATGTCGAGTCTCGTCGCGCTCAGCCGCAGGCAGGGCAGCAAACGAAACTACCCAAGAAGTTGTTTGGGCAGAAAAGCGAACCCAGACCAAAGAAAACATTCACTTACGCTGGCTTTGCTGACTTCACGACCGTTGTTGGTGATACTGTCATTATTTTCAGCCCTAATACTGAAACTAGTCGTCCCCAAAATCCTGATGAAGTAAATGTTTTCCCATCCGCCAGTCGCGTTGATAAACTATCTACCAAAATTACTTTCCTCGCCGCTGATATTCCCGTCCCTTCATCCACTTCCAAAGCTCATGATGCTCCAGCTGCTACTAGAATTGCAGTGCCTGCTGTTGTCGACGAGAACAGGTCCGAGAAAGCTCTTTTCAATGACGAAGAAAGTCTTAAAAAGGTTCTATATGAAGTTGATGATAAGGTGCCAGACTCTATTAGTGTTCAATACAACAATGGTTTTGATTTCAATGTGGACGTTATTCAACCTTCCGAATCTCCTGTGATGACAACAGAAAGTACACGTATCACAGACGATTTGGGTGTCATACCTATCAATGATTATAATTCACAAGCTACTGAACCACTAGTGACATTGTCTCCCTCATCGACAATTCTTGAAGCACCCAAGGAATCAGCTGTTACCGAAAGTGATATGACTGACATATTCACGAATTCTGAAGAGGAGTCTGAAAACACAGCTGCAGAAGTGACCGAAAAACCAGAGGAAGAAGTTGAGGAGGAAGACATGACCACGGAAATGCCAGAAGAATTTATGACTACTACAGAAAGTGGCCACAGTGATGAGTCTTCTGAGGAATTCGAGACCACGACTGAATCTAAATTCACAGTACCCGATACCCAAGAAGACATAAACGAGGATACTCAGGAGGAAGTTATGTGTACTGAAGGTCTCGAAACTCAATCTACAATGACAACAGCTTACAAAACTTTAACTTACCTGACGACATATTTCATTCCTCTAGAGAGCACAGAAACAACTACTTCTATTAAATCAGATGTTGTTGTTGAAAGTAATGTCGGTTATCTAACAAATGTTGTTTGTAGAACAAATATTAATATCGAACCCACAGCCGTCGTAAATGTTGATGTTAACTATTCTGTAGAGACTAAACTGAGGGCTCCGGAGCCTATTACAGAAGAACCTTACAGACCAACAGTAGAAGCGGAAGTGATTACTGAAGCTCCTAAAACTACACAACAACAAGAGGAAGTACAAACTACTGTTCAAGAAGAACAAAATACAGGATCGATCGAGGAAAATAATGGAGAAGAGTTTGAAGAAACTGTTGACGAACAAGAACCTACAACTACGACAACCACTACTGAGAAAGTTACAACAATCCAAGATCGCGTAGAAGTATCAGTCAGTACCGAACAAACGACTACGACGACAGAAAAGGCAACTACTCCTCAGCAAGAAGAAGAAGATACGGAAAATGAAATCGATGTTATTTACAAAACACTTTACACGACTTACACTTACTTCACTACATTCTTCGGCGACCAGACCTCAAGTGTTGCTAGTCACAAATCGGTGGTCACCAATATCATTACGTCGACAATCGATCTTTCTAAATTAGATCCATCACTATTAGGTGCGTTCAATGAGGACGAGATTGCACCAACAAGTGTAGGTATAGGCCGACCGACAGAAACATTTGCGATAAATAGCATCATCGATCTTGTTAAGAATAAAGACGTCATTGAGTCAGTCGAGGTAGATGACATTTATAGCTCTCAGACACCCACTCCGTCATTAGGTGACGATGTTGTTGCAAGTATCAAGCCCGATGCAGTAAAGACTTATTACACAACCTATACATTCTTTACGACAATCTACGTCGGTACTGATGCTAATGTATGCAGCAGAAATGAAGTGTATACAAATTACGTTGGACCAGATGAATTGATTCCTACAAAGGCTAATCCATTAGCAACGGAGAATACTAGAGCTCAATTTGACTTTAGAAACTGCAAACAAGTGAAAATGGCCCGACCTGCTAATCAAGAGGTAAGTTCTTCAATGGAAACAAGTGTTAGTATGGAACAGGATCAGGTTCAACCTTCTGGAGAAACCAAAGCTGATACTACACCAGATCCGAGCCCAATAGAAGTTGATATGCTGTTTAGTGTTGAATCTAATCCTCTAGAATCTGAAAACTCTTTTATTACTGATGTAAAGTCATCATCTTCTAAGGGAGAACGGAAGTTCCTTGATAGTAACAACATAATATTAGACGATCAGATCAGCTCGGAAAGTAATATAGAAGAAATCTTACCATCACCTACTCTGCTATTACAAACAAGTTATACTACATTCACTTATTTCACGACAATGTATATTGGAAAGGACTCCAGTAAAGTTAAAAGTCGTTTGGAAACTATTACAAATGTAGTCACGGAAACTATCATGCCTAATAAAGAACCTGAAGAAGAAAGTAATCTACCGATTACTTATTATACAACGTTTACTTATTGGACTACTCTTTACAAAGATAAGTCTACAACCATTACAAGTCGAGAAGAAATTGTTTCAAATGTGATAACGCCTGCAGCTCAATCTGTTGCTACTATAAGTCCTATTGATACAACGCCCATTGATGTCGATACTGTAATAACACCTAAAGATCTAGAAGTCGAATTAAAACCATCTTTAGTCTCAGATAATCTTGAACCGGATGATGGTAAAGCCACTTTCTATACCACGTACACGTATTTCACTACTTTTTACGCAGGCAACACATCTCAGATTAGAAGCAGTTTAGAGACTGTGACAAATATCATTGACAATACCAAGCTTGTTGAAGATAATCAACTTGGCAGAAAAGTGCCCGTAGGACCTGCTGATCAGAACTTAGTTCAGGATAACGGTGAAAAGCCACACATAACTCCAACTGTGGTAAAGCAGGAAATCATCCCTACCAAATTACCTGATGCCTCTTCGGCTCCACCAACAGTTCTACTAGGCACTTACATTGATAACTTATTCGCTGAAGTTAAACCGGAAGAAAAATCATCTACATCGGCTCCAGAAGGAGAGAAAAAGATACTGTTTTCTCAAGTGGCTGTCATATCTGGAGACTCAACTGTTGTAACTAGTGACAATAAATCATTGAATGCTGACCCTAGTTCAACTAGCAGTAGTTCTTCTACCACAACGACTGAAGGTAACATAATAAGTCCTACTCCCGAAGTGATTGAAAGCTCTGTCGCTGAACCCGACCCTACAACTGAAGGTTCTAATGAATCGGAGGATGAGGAAGATGATAGTACAAATACTAGGAAGAAATCACGTCTTACGTTCACGCCGAAGAAGCCATCCACTACTCCCGTAATTATACCATTTGCCTCTCGGAATCGACCGACATTTATTCCAAAACGTGTGCCATTATCTGGTGGAGCCACAACTATCACCCGTGCTGACTTTACACCACCTGTCATAACTGCTACTCCAAGCTTGAAGTCTGTTAAATCATCAGGGTATAGCGGAAGCAGAAAGCAGTCTGCTTTCCCTGGTTCATCGAGTGCCGGAAAGAGGTTCCCTGGGCGTAGTAGCGCTAATAATCCATCAGCTAATGTGCCATCAGCATCTAGGGCTGGTGGTTTCGCAGTGAGGGGAAGCATTCAACCTACATCTAGGAGGTCTGGCTTTAGATCAAGTTCAGTTAGAAACAACAACGATTACATTAGCAGATCAGCTGGACCAAGAATACGGCCTACTGCTTCATCAAGGCTTCCACCAGGCAGAAGTGTAAGGCCAACCGCTTCAATAACATTCCCACCTGACCAAAACGATGAAACTTTTGGAACTCAGCCAGATGAAAACGCTACTGAGGCATTAGAAGAGATTACTGAAGCTCCTGTCAGAACCACAAATAATCCTCTGCTGAGGTTCAGAAGACCACCTGTTCCCAGGCAGCCCGGAACCGCTATTACCCCAAGGTCTACAACGTCTTCGTCAAGACGAGCTGTCACACCTCGTGGCAGACTTACCACTACAACTAAGAGATCTACAACCAGATCTACATCTAATCCACTTCTATCTTTACGTAGACAGAGACCAAATGCCCTGTTCCCAAAAAGGAATTTGTTTAAGCAACCCGACCCGGAACCTGAAGAAGAAATCAGAGAGGATGAACAGAAGGTAGAAGACAGTGACGAGATCTTAGAAGAAGAAGTATTTGAGGAAGACAATGATTATGATTCGTCAGACAGAAAAGAACGTCAGGTGGCACAACCTCCATCTACTTCAGCTCCTAAGAGAAACATAGTACAAATAAGGCCATTTGCTTTCAGAAGACGTACAAAACGTCAAGTCGATTACGGCAACAGAAAGTATTCGAACTTCCGAAGACCGGGCACTAAAACTACAACTACTCGGCGTCCTGAACCAGAAACTGAACCGCCTACTACCCAAAAAGTAAGGCCTGGTAACCGTTACATTGGACGCACTTCTAATCCTAGAACGACCACTGCCACAGCTCCTAAATCTGGTGCAAGACAACCGTTCATTGTTCGCGGAGAAACTAGAACTACAACAACTGCATCCACTCCAGCGTACAGACGAGGAAAGTCTTCACGGCCGTCATCAAGAACAACCACGTCTGCATCCAGGCCAAAAGCACCCAAAACACCAAAGGCACCAAAAGCTCCTAGACTGAATAAGAATTCGTCAGGCTCCAGGACGAGTACCTCTCGTAGCTCGGGAGGAAGATCACGTCCCCGAACTACCACTAGCAGAGCCTCAAGCAGGCAAAGAAGTTCTTTCGAAAATAATAGTGGCGAACGTTTCAACGCCAAAAATGTTTTGAACGATGGAAAGATCACCATTACACATCAAATACCCACTGAGGTTACAGTGCCAATTGTGAATGGAAAAATAACTGAGTACAAAAACTTGCTATCAGCAACATCTAGTATAGAAACATTATTACTAAACCAGGTATCAACTTCATTTGGACCTTTAGGTAACCACCAACTTGTTCTCGCTGCTGAGTCCACTGAGCTGGCTGACAATGGAGCTACTAAAATTATCAAATATATCCTACACGATACTCCTACCACTACTGTTATCTTTACACCTACTACCATCCGAGGTCGTAAAACTTCTTTCTCCCATATCCTACCTAGTACTGTTTATAACGTAGAGCCTGTAACACAGACTATTTCACCGGAGATAAACTCAAATGTTCCCCTAGCCAATCTGTTGCTCTCACAACTGTTACTGGGTAACAATCAGCAACAAGCAATCAACCCTCTCCTTGCTTTACAAGGACAAGGTTTGATTCCGCAACAGCCAGTAGTACAAACTCCAGTTACTGAATACAAAACTAGAACCACTACCTATGTAACAACAGTAACCGATGCTAGGGAAACAGTTTTACCCATAACGTTTAAAGGCAAAGCTATTTTGACAACAATTGTTGACCCTACCACTAATGTAATTACAGCAACCGAATTCATTACGGATACAGTAGTTTCTACTCCCACCGCATTAGCTCAAGCACCTCAACTGAACTCCTTATTACTTCCACTACTTCTTCAGCAACAGCAGCAGCAGCAACAGCAACCAACTCTTAATTTACAATCAGGCAATCCCTTACTAGGACTAAGTCAGGCAGATCTTGCCAGCCTAGGTGGTCTAAACAATTTCAACCTATCTCCGAATCTGAACCAACAAAATAATTTGAACAACGATATCTACAGTAACAGTCCGAAACCGAATATTCTTTCCGACTTAAACAGTAACGAGGACTTTTCTGAGGATGTCGAGGATATTGAGGAAGAACTCCCACCACCACCATCACCTCCTCCAACCCGTAACAGAAAATCTCGTCCGAAACATGCCCCTGCCGGACCTCCGAAACAAACTAGCGTAGTGACTTTATATGTATCAGGTAGGCACCCAGGTGAATTCAGCACAGTACTGTCCACAGTTGTGTCAGACGATACCCAGACAGTAAGAAAACGTGAGGCCATATACTACGACAATGTCCATGTTCTGCCATCTTTACTACCCACTATAAACGAACTAGCCGGCTCTTATGCAGATAGTGGCATTGTAACAGACACGGAAAAATTCTTGAACAATGCTTCGGTTGAAAATCAAATTGAAACGCAAAGTCTCGAGAGTATTGTTGGAGAAGTAAGCAAACATATTAGGTATGACGCATCACCAACATACGTCGTGAAGGTAGCGAGCCCATCCGCCACTAGGGACCTAAGGCAAAGTTCAATTGACGACGTCTCGTGAAAGATACAAACGGTTAGGTGTATAGTAATGGTTTAGTTATTTATTTCGATTGTATCATAGTAAGTTAACTATGGAATAGTGCCTTATAGATTTAGTTTAGTTTTAAGAACGAAATACTCTTTTGTACTTGACTAGATATTAACATGTTATTCTAAGTTCACCAAAAATGTTATTTCCTATGTTACCATAATCGATGTGTTGGGATAAATTTGATGGGTAACGATTACTCACTGCCTAAGAATAAGCCTAGATTATGATTATCATAATTATCTTTTAATACTCGTTCTTCCTTCGCTTACGACTGTACATTGCAAATACGACTTAAAATTAAAACAATAAATATTTTGAAAATAAAAAGAAATGTTTTTCGATTTAATGATTCCCTTCTCCAAATGCATGATAAAAATCGTATGGTTGATGCGTACTTTCACAGAAACTGAAAGTAATCAGAAATACAAAATGTATAACACCAGACATAACATTTACAATACTTACAACCATTATATGCTTAAAGAAACATTCACACCACACTTCCTTCCTACCTACCAAACTTCACAAGACCCCAAAATCTAGACGAGTGAGACAAGACCACAATCTGACTAGAACTTGACAAAAGACGATAACGAAGACTGGACTGCACCAGAAATTAGAAGATCCTGAAGGTTCCCCATGACGGATGGTTCCATACCCACATCCTGCGACTTCCAATTTGGAGGTGAGTGTAATTAGTGTTTAATTCATTAATAATAAATTATTGTTTAGGTTTTCTTGAATGTAGAACAAATCTATAAAATATTAAATAATTTCTTTGTTACAAACTTTGAATTGTTTACAATAAATAAAAGCATTCAAGAACATCTACACAATATAACAATTTTAGATGTAAATAAAATAAAATATATTAACATTACAGTAATAAAAACTAAAACAGCACATATAGAATTAGAAGTAAGTAATAAACACGATATAAAAATAACTGTAGATATAGACTAATAAAAGTGATCCAACATAGAAATTACATAAGGTATTACAGTAAAAAATATAAACATTATGCATGTGTTTGGAACGACACCGGCGCACGCGCCGCTCTGTCACGCGATTCCGCATAATTGCAATAGTATCATGCTAAGAAATGAAGTAGATCGATGACGTTATTACATATCTGTTAGCCACATGGGTTGGCGAAACGAATCATGATGATAATCTAATTCTATCAGTGCAAGTCTGTTTTGATTTTCGTTGTTATCTGAAAAATGCTGAAGTCTTGATTGCATCGGTTTTTAAGCATTGCAAAACCGACTGGACTTTAGAAAATCACCGTGTTTCACAACTTTCTTGATGTTGTATCATGAAAGTTTCAAATATGATCGGTCTTGTTTTTTGCCGCTTTGCACAGCTGTAAAGCCTTATGTCATTTCTGTCTTGCTAACTGTAGACATAGATAATTAGTTTAATATTTTAATACTAACCTGTTTGCACAAATGTTGTTTATTTTTCAGATGTTTTAATGCTGTAGAAAGGGCTTGTTGTTGTGTGTCACCTGACTGCACGATTATGGTGTCTAACTGATTTGTTTTACTTTAAGTAACGACGAATAGATTACTTTTAGTAGTGATTTTTCCTGTACATATCTTAATTGCAGCTTTGAATATATTTAGCTATTATTAACGTAATTTCAAAATCATTCAAAAATAATGTTATATTTTAATTTTCATTATGTAAAATCATTACTATTTAGTCATACAGTACAAAATATTTACCATTGTATTTAAAAATTCCAGCATTTAATACAAACGGTATAGTATATGATAATACACCATGGAGACCTGGAAGAGACATGGATTTAGTGGAGAAAGAGTCAGAAGAAGACGAAAGGAGACTTAAGAATCTGGCTACAAGGATAATGTCTAATGGTGTGGAAGTCTTGGTAAAGGACAAAAACCCCGATGGAAAGCAGGAACAGGTATGCAATAAATAACAATATTTTACTACACAATCTTAACATATTGAATCAGATAAAGAAAAGTCACATTATCTGAATAATAACTTGTGTTCTTAATTAAGATCTATTCGTAATTTGTGTAAATCTAACAAGAAAAGCAATTCTAAATGCGTAATTATATAAAATAAATTATCTATTTGCTGTCCATATTTCATAGATATCATCTTCTAAAAATAATTTGTCATTTCCTACAGTAAGATCATTTCATTCACTTTCATATCTCATTTTACGTACTCGTAGCATCATTCATTTCATCTTCATCTACGCTTTTTTCTCAGCGCAAACTTAAGCTCATACACGCAACCACGTTGCAACCGCACCACAGCTCATCTTCAGCATCAAAACAATTGCTATCATCTGCCGTCGCCACTGTCGTCAGTCGCCAGCAAATTAGCGCACTCTTCCCTTTGCACCAACTCATGCAACATAATTACATCATCAAGACTTGTATGACCACCTACACATACTTAACAACAGTGGTCCAAAATAAAAGAAGTGCTATATCAACGTTTGAGACTATTGTGTCAGTTGTCACAACTGAATCTCTAACCAATCTTTACGATACCGACGTTATACCAGATTTAAAGCCGACAAAAGTAAGATTTGGGACCCCGGTTGGTCAATTCCTAAACGATTTTATCAATTCTAAACTATGGGATCCAATACACCAGTTAATGCCCCTTTGCCTGAGTAGTTCTCATTAGATTAACCTAACTTTTCCACTTCTAAAATGTCTATCTTTACCTCTAATTTAACAGTAGTTAGTTATGTAACACATGCAAACACACATAACACATTCAAACCATAAATAACTACTTATAACTAACTACTGACAGTTAATTAAATAAATCCTAGGGGCCCAAATAAATATGATCCTGATTTTTAACCATTGGTAATGTTCTTTGGTACTGTATAATGTTAATGAATATTATTTCAATATTTCAGACCAAATACATGGAAGTAAAGACAATTCAACCATCTGCTGCAACCAACATGTTTATGAGCAGCTACCCAAAGATAGACAAACGGATCGATAGTGAAGAAGATGAAAACAACAGCTTTGATCTTATTCAACCATCGGAAGTCAGTAATCCTCCTTGCACAAGTTCCTGCTCATGTAGTCATACAAAGACTGAAGGTTTGCAGACAAAATACAGTAATATGGACATGTCTGGATCATCATCTAAATATGTAATGAAGACGACTAAATATGGCGCTACAAAACTAGACTTAAGACCAACGAACAAAGAATCTATTGATAAGAAAACGCAATATGGACCTTACGAATATGAAACTAATTCTCATACAGCTCCAACTGATAAAGTCGTTGAAAAATATACTGAAGTTATTAATGATTATTCGGAAGAAAAAGACACGAACTCAGTTGAAGAAAGCGAATTGTTAACTAATGAGCAAGCTCCTGCGCCACCAAAAACTAATAAAGTAAGCACGAAAATTCCCGAAAAAACGAAACCAGATAAACCTCAGAAACCAAACAAAAACAAGTTTGTTGTTGCTGATCTTTTAAAATTAGGTACTCTAGGAATAAAAGGATTGACACAATTGGCGCCCGTTATAGAGAAAATGACGGGTGGTTTTATTAAACGACAAGACACCGTCAATAGAACCACTACCACGACTATCAAGCCTGCTGTTAAACTGACTGCTTACAATGCTAATAAAAGGGTAGATAACGATTTAGAAGCAAAGCACAGTAACTTTCCCATTTACATTCCTGTAGACGAATTAGAAACATCGGAATCTCAACTGGTTTTCACTAATGCTACGTTACATCAGAATTTGGCGTGGGCAGCAGAACACAAACAGCCTAAAGCCCACATTGTCCCACCTAAAATGGTGCACGAAAGTCCCCTTGTCAATGGCGGTATACCCATTAGTCCTGGTGAAATAATCACGGCCAATTCGGATGTCATTGTTGGCAAACCAGCCGTGGGCGGACCTCTAACCTTGGCTGCAAGTGGAATCAAATTACAAAACTCGGTCAATCCACCGCCTATTGACAGTTTCATAGCAGCGAATGAACAATATTTCGTAAACGAGAAACCTCTTAGCGATCAACCGCAAGACGATGATTCTTATGACTTGAGGCCACCTGAACCACCAAAACAAAAGTCTAAGCCAAACAGACCTATGTCAAGACCAATGCAATCATTTAATCTTCAAAATTCCGCCCCTAACGACAAATACCCGTATCGCATGCCGTCAAGCATTCATGACCATTTAATGAAGACTGAGCAAATTAAAAGTACTGGACCTGTATTAGGCAATCATGGCAGACCAGCATTTTTAGATTATATTCCTTCATTAGCGAAACCTACAAATGGCCCGGTACAACATCATATTGACTTCAAGCCTGTAAATGAAGCAAGCGCAGATGACGTTCCTGATAATAATCCTAGTTCTTCTGAAGTAGTGAACACGCATATAAGAACTGAAGATGGCTATACGGTCTCAAGCAACACTGAATCAAACAAACCCTTCCTGGTTGACATTCAACCTTCAAGAGTCGCAAATGTATTGATTCCTCACGGCAGTTCTACAGCTTTAGTATTTGCTGGATCCTCAGAACCTCATAAAACTGGAGATTACATCGATGATCCTCTCCCTTATCCTGAACCAGGTTACTTCGGCAGCTTTAGCATAGATGCACCACAAATGACCAACGTGCACAACGTAGCACCCAGCAGTAATAAACAGTATATGGGAAAACCGAATGTTCATCCTAGTGACAATTACAAACCTAATCAACCACCTTACAAGGATCAATCACATAGAAACGAACTCAAAATAAAATGGAAGGATAACAATCGCCCAATTGACTACAATAAGATACCTCCACCTACGAGTAACCAAGAAACTCATGTTCAAGTGGGTCCACAAATAACAGTTTATGACCCAGATGTATACAATCCTACAAATGGCGACTTTGATAAATACAACCAAGTTAGAGGCAAAGAAAAACAGAAAGATGGAAAGGAAGTCATTGATAAAGAGTATGAAAATTATTTAGCAGTGCCTCCACCCCCACAGTCGACGCCACAGAAACAATTTTACAACAATCAAGATAGTATTTATGACAGCAATAAGCCTTACAGTCAAAGACCTATTGTTCATACCAAACCAGTGCAGGACATGAAAGTATTTTTGAATATTCAGCATCCTGTACCTGAACAGTTGCCACCTAAAGTGACATCTGAAATCTACTTTGCAGCTCAAATGCCAAACAGCAAGCCTACTCCTACTTATACTATACGTATTCCACCGGCTTCGCCTAACTATAACAATTTCCATCAACCTCCGAACAATATGCAGCCTCCTAAAGTAAATAACGTTGGTCCTACCCATAATTCTTTCTCTGTTATATCTTCTCCAAATATGGCTAACAAATCTTACGTACCTCAAGTAAATGAAGATAAAGATAACACATATACTGTGACATTGAATACAGCCACCAACGTCGCTAGCAACAGTGAAGCTGGACAGGTGATTGGATCTAGCGTTGCTGTACCTGTTGGGACGTCAACGCATGTAGGCCAAAACCAACTTAATACAGATATACCTATTGGTACAAACTTTGCAATAAGAGTTGAAGAAAATACAGCACCTTTAGAAACGTATAATTTACAAGGAAATAGAAATCCTCCTGTTGTTTATAGTGAGAACGGTCGTGTGCCACAAGTTTCTGTCGGAGACAACCGATGGAACAAGAGTTCCACAGATACAGCTGAAACTACAATAGTTGGAAATAACTATTATAGTAAAAACTATGGTGACAAAAAGCCGAACTACGAAAACAAAAATCAGAATAATGAAAATAAAAATCAGAATTATGAAAACAAAAATCAGAATTACGACAACAAAAATAATTATCAAAACATAAATCAGAATTATCAAAATAAAAATCAGAATTACGAAAATAAAGACCAGAATTATGAAAATAAAAACCAGAACTATGACAACAAAAATAATTATGAACATAAAAATCAGAATAACGAAAACAAAGATCAGAACTATGAAAACAAAAATCAGAAATACGACAACAAAAATAATTATGATAATGTAAATCAGAATTATCAAAATAATAATCAGAATTATGAAAACAAAAACCAGAATTACGATAACAGAAATAAGTATGAAAATATAAACCAGAATTATCAAAATAATAATCAGAATTACGAAAGCAAAAATCAGAACTACGGAGACAAAAACGTACAGAAACCTGTCAGTCCGTCATTACCGCCTTCTCTTAACAGTCACGCGAATTTCCCCATGATGAACGAATACACGCCTTCAACTGGAACCGAAAATGTGAAACCAGTAACAGAATATCCGGATAACATAAAATCTGGTGACGTCAAGAGACCCGCAAAACTGATTCCAAATATTCCAACAAACTCCCATGGCTGGTATTCTAGTGTGCTAAATGAAAATAATATCAACAATATTAAATTAGAAGTTACAACTCGTAGGAATATTCCTTTAATTCATGATTACAATGAGAAAAATAATGCTCCGCAGTTTGGACAGAAAATTACTAGCGTTGGCAAACCACCCACCGAGTTCTGGTCCCAGAATACACCGCCATTGTCAGGGTTTAATATTGGAAAGCCGTTTACGAAACCCCAATCAACAGAAAAGCCATTTTCTACTAACCCACCGTTTACAACTAAGCCTTTTAATATTAATTATATTCCGTCCAATTTTGGTGCCATGAGACAACCTGCATATGATATACCAATTAGAGATAATAGCGATGAAACTACTACAACAAAATCAAAACAAACTACAGAGAAAATAAAACCTGTGTATGAAAATTCTGAAGAAATATACGACGGCGAAGAAGAAACAGAAAATGCTGGTGAAATTGATGGAGAAGTTAGTTCGGAATCCATGAAAGTACCTGTGGTCAGTTCTTCGAGTGAAATTGATAATAATTCTAAAACATCAACGGAGTTAACTTTACTACAAGACGAAATATTTGATCCTCCGAAGAATGCACAGAAAGAAGAAAACAACAAAGTTTTAATTAATTTCAATCCTGGAACACAAACGGAGAAGCCATTCGGTACTTACAACAAAACTAGCTTCCAATCCAATACTATCAAACCAATTTACGAAAACCATCTATTTAATAAACCTAGACCGTTTACTATTAACACTGCAATAGTTTTAGATCATCAACTGCAGCAACCGCACTGGCAGATTAATCATATGATGGAGAACACAACTAACTTGTCATATGAAGATAACATAGATTTAAATATTGGAGAAGAAATGGACAAACCGTCTACTTATAGACCAAGTTCAACTTACAAGCCCGTCTATGAGACAGAATCAGACATTAGGTATAAGAGACCACCAAGACCAGTATTTGCTAATCGGTTCAATAATACGCACGTGCATAACGAATCAATTATAACCTCAACAGTTCATATTCAAGATAAGAAGCCATTGATCGTAGAAAAGGCTACAGAAAAATCAACTTTGCCAACATTCACATTATCTAACTTGGAGTTGAATCGTTCTTCAAGTGAGATTATTGACCTGTCACCACCACCACCAACAATGGATTATAGTTTCAAACCTTCGACTAATGATGAAATGATTATGGGAATGAGTCCTCCGCCGCCGAGAAACCCACCTGGTATCAGACTCCCAACCAGAGTACCTTTAACTCCTCGTCCAGCTATTCCAATTAGAACACCACCGCCATACAGACCAAAGCCGCCAAGGCCTATCCCACCTAGAGTAACTACTCAAAGACCTGTGAGGAAACCAGTTAATAGAGACGAGGTATCAACTTACAGACCTGCTTTTGATATCTTAAATAATATTAGAAGACCGACTTATAACCGTGACCAACCATCATCACAGCTGTTACCACCTCCAAGGGATATCCCATCAAGAGTAGTAAGTCATATGAGTGATTTGCCAGTTCCTACTATCAATGTTCCGGAAGTACCTAATGTGGTCTTCCCAACTCCTATATCTTCAGGCTGGTTAACGTCATCTGACATTGATTTCTCATCAAGCTTTAATTTCAATCCGACATCCATACAATTCCCTGAAACACCACAGACGTCTAGGGTTCCCGATTCCCCAGAAATTACTTCTTCTGAAAACTCTTATTCATATGAGGCTGAATCATCTTCTGAAAATTTTGATGAAGTCAATTCTGAGAAACCTATTACAGAAGATAGAGTTGTTGTACCGAAGGATTCGAGTACAGAATCAACCACAACTGCTAAAGTAACACCTATAACTGAAACAAACGATTCCTTATCTGAATCAAGCCAAGAAGAAACAACGACAGATAAAATGAAGGTTATTCCGCTAGGAAACAAGAATAGAACTCGCAAGCCTTATCCAGTCCGAATCGATGAAAAGAAAACTACTACGAGTAAATATAAATTGCCTCCTAAACCTACATCTATAATAAAACCAACTAGGACTTTATCTCGACCTGAAATATTGTATCCTACAAGACAGACTTCGATTAGAAAAATCGTTCGACCTATCACAAGAGTACCTCCTATTATTCCAACTGGTATCATTGAAAGTTCTGAATCATCAGTTGATGAAGAATTTATTAGACCAACAGAAGTTATCAAAGAAAATATTGTTCCAACTGTATCTGAATTAGAGTTCACTAGTTTGGTAGAGCAAGAAGCATCTAGTATTCCAATTAGTATTCCTTCTAGTATTCCAACTCCAAGCATTGAAGAAGTAAGTACCATACAACCTACTCATCACGCTGGAAATGAAGTAAAAATATCAGACGAAGTAATACCCACTAAGACAGAGTTTAGAACTACTGTGGTTACTCTTACGAAGACTTTATCCGAGCCACCAAGAACTGTATCAAGTATTGGCTACGTAAACTTAACACATACGTTAACGGTCACTCACACTAAGACAAGTTTAGTTAGCCAATCAGAAGGAGCAGTAACACAGACTTTAGTATTAACAAACACGCAAACATCTACTATCGTAGATGTAGTGACTGAAGTACATACACAAGTACAACCGACTACAATAATAGAGACTGTGACAAAACATATACCTATACCTCAAGTGCAGCCTACACCAGTTCAGGAGATTGTACCAAAAACTAAAGTATCTCTTGATGATATTACCATGTCATCTGAAGAGAATGACAACCTTATCATCAGAGATTCAGAGACAACAGATAATATCATACAGAAGATTGAAAATGACAATGAACCCGATAATGATAATGACACATTCTTCGTTGTTATGAATAAGTCTCAGAATGGTGGTCAATCTCCTCCTGTGACCACTGATATAGAAACAGATTACGATGTTACTAGAAATGAACAAGTGAATAATAACGGAGTATCTCAAGTACTGTTTGGAGAAATATTGTTGGCTGGAACACCTTATTTGGAAACTACGAACGTTAATCCTAATGGTAAGAACGTAGCAGTATCTCGAAATAAATATATATCCAAATCCTTAACGTAGATCCGGTTGAAATAATTTCCATATAACCTTTTCAGGCGTAGCATACGGTAAAGAATGCCAACCTGATTGCAAAGCGTCGAGAAACGAGCGCTGTCAAAGAATTGACGGAATCATGAAATGTGTCTGCAGACCTGGATTTGCCCGAATGTTCCCTGATAGACCTTGTAAACGTAAGTAGTAAGGGGTAGATTCAGTAAATGAGGACAATATGACTACGAGCAACATTAAATATTGATGATTTAATAATTCATGAGCACAGAGACAAGAAAGCAAATATTATCTCAATCCAGAATAACGAATTTTCAAATTAATTATTAATAATACGGTTATGTTATTTACAGCTACCTACACCTACTCAGTTAAGTTAGCACTTGGTTCCCAAGGCAACGAACGCCTGGAATTCCACGAGAGCTTATCAGATAACTCCAGCAAGGAGTACCATGCACTAGCAATGGCTACTCATGAGGGCATCAATAGAATGGTGATGCAATCAGATCTAAGGGACGTGTACCACGGAGTCCACATCACTGGCTTCCATCCAGTTGAACTGAAGAGTCCTGGAGGAGAGTTGTATCAGGGTGTTATGAATGACTTCTATGTGCAGGTAACGGTATCAAAAGTGGAGATGTGGTTGATTTAAAGTTGTATTACGGCATTTCTGTTATTTAAGATAACATACATATCTATAAAGATATTGAAGTTGAGAACAAACAATATACTAGCAAAGACGTGACACAGACATATTTTCAAAAAAATCTTGTTTTTTAGTTACCTTGGTCTTATTATAATTAATTCTCTGAATTAATTCTAAAACAAGTTTTGTAATACAAACGAATTCTAAAAAACTTATAAAAAAATTACTTGGGGACTTGTTTATAAATCAAGGTTAAAGTTTAATATTCCATAAACATCACTGCTCTCAAAACTTTCTTCAAATTTTTCAGCTCTCAGACAATGCCCACGAGAGCAGACTGAAGGAGGTCATCGAGAAGTACCTGAGGAATAACAACTATAGTCTAGGAGGTACCGAGGTGCATGCTGCTAGCGAGCTGATGGAAAGACTGGATGTTAGCGGTAAATGGAATAATAAAGTGCATTACTTTTAATCTAAAAATTGAATATTAAGTTTATTACTTTGCGACAAGAGAAGATTTGTCCTTTCTACTGAAATTAGTTTAAATTTTCCTATTAATATCATCGTCAGCTCATTAATTTCTTGCAATTTTTCGCTATTTTATACAGCTATAAGACAAGATACATAAAAAACATAATTAGCCCATTACTGTCCCACTGCTGGGTACGGGCCTCTTCTCAGAATGAGAGGGGTTTAAGTCTTAGTCTACCACGATAGCCTGGTATTTGTTGGCAAACTACACACACTATCGAGAACAGTATGGAGCCCTCTCAGTGCAACTTTCCTCACAATGTTTTTCCTTCACCGTTAACGCAAGTGATAATCAAATTCTGATCCGCGCATGAATTCGAAAAGTCCTAGGTACGGGATCGAACTCAGACCCTCCTGCATGGAAAGCAAGCGTTCAACCGCTAGGCTATCACTGCTGTAGACAAGATACAAAAAAATCAAGATATTCAAATAGAAGAAACTGTCAAGTTAAAGATCCATTTGAACAATGTGTTCCAGATTTCGACGAGTGCGTAAGCGGTCAGTTCCATGATTGTTCGGAACACGCTCAGTGTTTCAATCTTCGTGGCACCTACACTTGCAGCTGTCTTGAAGGCTTTGCGGACCTCAGTGTCAATACCCTGTACCCTGGCAGAATATGTTCTGGTAAGTTATATTGATTGCTTGAAAAGAATCCCCGGTGGATGCTGGTCAAACTCAGTGAAGGGTCTTGAGCAATTGAATAAATTTCTGTTTCTAGTTGATGATATATGTATTACTACATTTGCAAGTAGATTCTCATGATACCTTTAAAATCGTTTGGATTAAAGTCAGAGTTTTAGTCTGATCTTCTTCTCATCATGAGCCTCTGACTTGGGTTCACATGCCGTCGAGAAATATCTCTCAGGCATACCGGTTTCCTCACGATGTTTTCCTTCACCGTTTTTAAGCAAGTAATAATTACACAATACGCACATGAATCCGAAAAGTGAGCGGTGCGTGCCTTGGGTTCGAACTCGAGACTTATGATTTGGCTATCCGACGGTCACACCACTAGGCTATCACTGCTATTCAGATCATTTGCTGTCTTAGTATCTAAACTTTCAGTCTTTCAATCCTGCTCATTAAGAATGTTTACTTCATTATACTCTATAATTCATCGCCAATTTACCATAGTATCAGCTACAACTCTTCTAATTGAAAAAAGTCAACTTGGCCAAAAACAATTGCAGCATACGTTGGCCACGTTGAATTTACCTCTCTCTGTTTTCCTATGACGTTTGTTCTCCATTGGTTATACTATTATTCATTAAAATTGCTAACATTACAGCGGAACCGGTTGGCTGCGAGCGATGCAACTATCACGGCGCGTGCTACTCAAGAGATGACCGTAGGGTGCTGTGTGAGTGCTTCCAATGGTACGCTGGTAGCTCCTGCCAGATCAATCTGAAGGGTAAGTTAATATTTTGTAGTGTTTTTAGAATTTAAAAATTCTTTTAACTGTTATCTTGTTATTACTGTTGTCTGGCACAGTTGATTCAAAGCGAACAATGGTCAACCGTCCCCAGAGTTGCAGCATCTTCTTCACATAAAACGAAAGGTCTTGATAATCGTATTATTTTATTCCCAAGCAGCAAATCTGCAGCGTGTGGAGGAAAGCAGTTATAACCATTTGAAAAATGTGTAATAATAACCTATTTAGATGACTTGTAAATTAATGTTTGAATGAGAATGAATGAGAGAATTCACTTATTATTTAGTTATTCAGACATTTATACATTTATAACTTATGGTGCTACATTTCTGGGGACGGGGTCCATACAATTTTGCTCGCTGTCCTTTTTGCTAACTCCTATTATAATATTTACAGTGGTCCTGATCTCGCTAGTAGTATGCGGTGCTCTTCTAACGGTGGTGCTAGCGGTGTGCGCCGTGCTGGCGTGTTCCCGGCGCGCGCGCAAGACTCCGCGGCCGCAGCGCTCCATCGTCGCGTGTATACAGAGCATGCCTAGTTTACACCAGGTACTTCTTCTTCTTGTGATCATACCGTTAAGAAATAGGCTCCTTAGTCAACGAAATTGTGTTTGCTATTTTTAAATAATAGTTTTATTATTAATTTCTGAATGACCAATTTTTTACATCACGCCTGTATTCCCCGAAGGGTTGGCAGAGGTATATAGTAACCCCCTCATTTCGCCGTTATGTTTAAAGTCCTATGTGATAGGGGGCGAGCCTATTGCCATCAATCGGGCACAAATCCAAACTCCGAGCTGCTACTGAGGAATTACACACGGGAAAACCCAATAAGAGTTTGCCGGACCTGGGGATCAAATCCAGGACCTCACGATTAGCAGTCGCGCCTACCACTACTTGACCAACGAAGCAGCTTATGACTAAATCTTTTCATTGTTATATATACTAACATTTATTTTTCATAATTGTCGATATTTCTCCAAGACATTTCTAAGAATCGTTTTTATATTGTTTGGTAACTTAATTTTGGTGACAAATCTATTATTTCGATTAAAACCAAAATATTTATTTGATCATTATAAACCGATTTAATTAATGATACCTAAAGCTGTACCTTATTTTTACTATTATATATTATTTGCTTCCAGGGAGCAATGCCAAAGCAGAGAGCTGACAGAAGAGCACTGATCAGCGAGCGAGGAGAGTCTGGAGATACGTCTAGTATACAAAATGCGTCATTACCATACTTACCAGCTAAGGTAAGCCTTCACTACTGCATTTTTTGTATAAATCAATCCTTATCAGGACAAGGAATTGCAAGAATAACCCATTGTGAGTTAAATTAGTGATCGGTTACATTATGTCAATGCATGAACAAGTAATCATTATTTGTAGCGATGAGACGCACACTTTTTTTAAATGAGGATCGTGTGTGGCACTCTTTTTATTAAGTGTGCTGGCACACTGTGCTACCACGAATGAGGCGAGGCTGCAGTGGCCTGTGAGTCAACTGAGTTAGGGAACGTACCCGTGACTACGTGACCCCTTCAGGGGCGGAGGGGGTCTTCAAAATACCACGCTTGGTCCTTCTTTTTTTTTCCTATTCGACTGCTTGTCACTTGCTAGGGTCACATATATCCACAGACGATAGAGTGAAGAGGTTTTACAAAGGAGTTTTTAGACTCCGCCCTCCTGCGCCTAAATACAATATCACTTGGGACACTTCTAAAGTATTAGATCATTTGGGTACATGGTACCCCAACGAAACACTGCCATTAGAGAGACTTTCCAAGAAATGCGCTACGCTACTGGCACTTACAACAGCTCACAGGGTACAAACTGTCCAAAAAATTAAATTAAATAACATAGAATCTCAATCATCACTAATCAGAATTAAGATACCGGATCTAATTAAAACATCTAAAACAGGCCATAACCAACCAACATTAAATATTCCATTCTTCACCGAAAAACCCGCTATATGTCCAGCTACTACCCTACTATCATATATTAACAGAACTGCTCCTCTCCGCAATCACAACAATCTATTTATCGCTTTTAAAAAACCCCATAATGTTGTAACTACACAGTCTATCAGTAGATGGATTAAGGCCACTCTAAAAGTCTGTGATATTGATGACTCCATATTCACGGCGCACAGCACACGCCACGCCTCCACATCCAAAGCATACCAACTAGGCGTCAATATTGATACAATTCGAAAGACTACAGGGTGGAGCGGTACCTCCACCACATTTGGAAAATTCTATCACAAATCGATAATTAATAATGATGATCAGATAACCTTAGCCAGAGCAATATTAGATGATAATAATTAACCATTCTAATTACTGTTAAACAATTTGTTATTACACTATAAGCACTAATATACCACTTATGTTGCTAACGCGATTTCTTACCAATTATATAAGCTATAATTAAGAGAGAATTCATATATTTTTTTTTGTGATAACATCAACTATGATTACCTACTATAATATAATAAATAAACGTTAAATATATCATAAAAATAAATTTTATTTATCTACAAATTGTGATATTACCGAAAGGAACTCTCAACATCTACATGTGTTATTTAATATATTTATTTCAGGATACTTATCTCGAGGACGAGGTGCGAGTATAATTTATGATTAAACGAACTTACCAAGTGAAGTTCTATCATAATTATACGAAGCACCTCGTCCGAAGAGATAAGTATCTCCCTCCCAACCCCTTCAGTTCTAACCCGTGTAAGCATCCGGTAATATCACATTATCATAACTCTAAACTAAATGACAATACAAGCACAGGATACAAAATGAACGACTGGTGTGTTGCCAGTGTGACACCGGGGTGACCAGTACCAGAACATATTTTTTCCCTATTAATAATTTACTCTCAACTAATGTGCAACGAACAGTAGCACCTGGCGTGGCCTTGCGGACCGTTTCTACGTAACCGGGCAGTTATTGGTGAGACCTGAAGGGCCTCCAACCAATCCCGACGAGAGTAAAATACTTAACCTAAGCTAACTACTATTATTACGTCTACTATACTAACATCATGACTAGATAGTAACAACACCACTAAGGGCGTCCCCTAGGGGGACTCGAATCTTGGCTTAGGATGTTGCTTGCGAGAGGACTGGGAGGGAGACAGTTTGATGAGGGCTGAATTAACGGTGTGACTGCGGAGTCAGAAGGACGACCGGCTCCGCGGCTGCGGCGGGTGAGCACGGTGGATCAGGGACGGCGGACCACGCTTGGTCACAAGGACACTTGGTCATATACTACGGGTGGTCACCGAGGGGGGGATGGGGGTAAAAAATGGTCAAAAATGGGTCACGTAGTATGGGTACGTTCTCGTTATCGCAACACATGACACACATGTGATGAGTATGATTAGGGAGAGAGAAAGGTTGTGATGTCGCCAATCGAAAACAAAAGACGGAAATAAATTTAGATCTTAAATTTTTTGATTAGACTTGCAAATAGACTGGCAGACTGGGTGGTCGTACTGTGTAGCTAATCTGTGGTGTGCTACCACATAAAAATATAAAGAGGGAGTCACTCGTTTTATCGAAGTGAGTAGCTACAACTGTGCTAGCACATTTATGCTGAGTAACCAACACTAATTATTTGAACACGTGTCTTGAAATAAGTAGGGCCTTCATTGTCATGCTGTACTACCATAGCCTGTGTCACATATCCATCTTTCCCATTGCGTTGGAGTTCAATAAAAGTCTCTTATTGTCTCTTATTTCTAGGAAGAACCCTTCCACAATCATAAATGTCTTGACAGTTCAGTAAAAATTTCCAGAGATCATCATCTAGAGGCAAGCAGTGCGTGATGTCGGACCCCCCGTCACATGACCCGCCTCCGCCCCCGGCGCCTGCTGTTATGATACCCAGAGCGAGGCTGCACCCGCATCATGGAGACAGGTAAATATAAAAATGGTTTCATACAGTATCTGAATAAGGGTAAAAGTTGGAGATGTGACGTGAATGAGTTAAAACACTTTGTAACGTTCAATAGTTCATAGAGTTTAGAGTGTGATTTTAAACAGTTAAAACTAAACTGTATACGGTAGTAATCAATAGTCTTTGAAAACATCTCTATAAAAATTTAAAGTCACAATTTTAGGAAGCCTGAAAATCTGACAATCCGTCTAACCTTAGGATATCGTCATTGCCCAGTAACTGGGTTGCGTAGGTCTGATAGCAGTCGCTCCGTGTAAAATACTGGTATTCAGACTAGGTTAGACTGGATGCTGACCGCAACATAGTTGAGAAAAGGCTAAAGTGCGGTCGCGGTGCAGGACGAATTTCGTACAATGACACGTCACTACTTATCTCTGTCGCTCGCGCAGAAATATCTTGCCGTCGCGCTCGCACAGATGCGGTGACCGCCGTCAACACAGATTACAATTGGTTGTAGGCACAAAGGTCATTGTACGAAATTCTTCCTGCTCCGCGACTGGACTTTAGGAGGAAAACAATTTTAGGAAACTTTTAAGCACCCCCTTTTTATCTTCTTATTCTCTCGTGTCGACAGGACTTATATGAGAATAGCTCATGCCGTGGTGAAAAGATTAGCCAGTCAGCAAGGTTGGTACCCTTTTTCTATACATATTGTTTCTAACGAGGTCTTTGTCATTGTTTCCCAGTCGTGAAAACATCGCCAGGAAGAGAAGCTTGGAGTTAAGCAGTGAAGCAAAACTGATCAGCTATTTAGAATCCGGAGCGACAAGCACCAATGATGAGGCAAGACTTACATTAAACAACAAAAAAAAAATCTTCAATATTATAATTTTCCATATAAGAATCTTCTTCTTAATTTGTAATATCTTTCAGATGAGGAGGAAACACAGTTTGGAATCTTCGTACAGTGCTAACAAAGACAGACATAACAAACAAGGTTGGTATTTAGTTTTGTTTAGTTTCTTATCTTATAAAAAACCTTGGATTCACTTGAGGGCAAAATGTACCCAAACATAACGCGCAACATTGAGCCTACGTTACACTGCAACGATACATATTGTTCCGCGACATTGCACCCGGGACATTCACGTAGATGTCCCGTATCATGTCGCGCGGCATGTTGCTCCATTTGTCCCTTAGGCTCAGTTGCACCAACTATAACCGTAACCGTTCAAAATCAAAAAATCAAAATCAATTTTTTTATTTCACATAAACCAATACAGGTGCTTATGAAAAATCGAAATGAAAAATCGAATTTAGATGCACGGTTCCAGTTAGTCGTTACCTATGGAGAAGAGCCGGCAAGAAACTCCAGTTACTCTTTACAATATTTCTGTCAAATCAATACAAATATGGCGTAAATATGGTATGGTTATAGTAAGTTGGTGCAATTGAGCCTAAGTGAATCCAAGGCTTAAAACTATTTGTTAGAGCGCGTTCATATAACACGATTTCAACGTGTGCTGATCGCGTACGCGCAGCCTTTCGCCAAAAATCGCCCAAAAATCGCGCACGTGTGAACGCAGCGTCAAAGTACCCCTTTTAATACTCCCGTTTTCTCGACCCGTTTACTAGAGTTACGATTTATTTATTGGAATGGAAAATACTTTGAATTGAATATACGTTCATTTCAAATGAACGACGCTTTGACTCATTAATAAGTACTTTAACGCAATACTAATGACGTCTCTTTGAAATCAAGTACCTACTATGTAAAAAAAAAACAAATATGTAGTAGATCGTTCCTCTTAGCATATTTTTTTGGTACTCGATAGTCGATAACGACATTAAACAAAAAACGAATTCCAGGGGCTTTAGTATCAGCTGGATTCAAGGTATCAACCACAATCAGACCAGATGAGGCTGCGATGAAGGATGACCGAGATGACCTGTCGTCAGTCAACAAAGGAGACTTGGAGGCTGAGTTAGCACGGTTTGATACGCTAAGGAAGTCTTATAGGTAATGTTTATTATAGACTAGCCGTGTGCCCGATGGGATTTCCCATCGGATCCCCTATTTAACAACTTAAGGGGATGTGTTTTCAAAAATCCTTTCTTATTGTTCACCTACCTTATTTAAACAGAAGCCTAGACACCAATTTCCATATTTCTAACTTCCAAAATGATGAACTTCCATACAAACTTTCACACCTTATTTAATCCTTAGGGAATGAATTTTCAAAAACCCTTTATTAGTGCTCACCTACGTTATATAAGGAACTACTGTGCAACATTTCATGCTTCTAACTTCAAAAAAGACGAAATTCCATACAAACTTTGACCCCCTATTTAAACCCCTTAGGGTATACATTTTCAAAAAGCCTTTCTTAGTGATCATCTACGTTATAAGTATATAAAAAACGCGTGTCAAAAATTTCATGCGTCTAGACTCGAGTCTTCTTAAACCGTCTAGAATCTAAAATCTTCGGTTTAAGCTGGGCGTTTTCCATAATTCCGGGAGTTTCTTTGCTGCCATGTTTATTATGGATCCTTGGCTATCAAATCATACCACTCAATATGGACATGACTACTTGTGCTTATAAAACCACATGGGTGTACTGACTCGATACTCCATGCTTTTCCCGGGACTCGCCAAAGGCGTAGCGAAAGATGGGCACTGGTGCGTTCCACCGGAGATACCGCAGCCTCTTTTGTACTGAGGTTGACGATAAGGAGTTCGACCCCTCTGCCTTTCCCAAGAGGAATTCCTCTCAAAAAATAAAATGTGCTACCATCTTCAAATCTTCTATTTGGTAAAATTCGTGTCTCTTATACTTGAGTTATTTCTTCTTCCTAAGCCTGATCTTGCCGTGTAGAAATGATTAATATTTAATTTTGCAGTCAAGAAGAATTATCGGAATGGACTGACGCTGAAAGGAGACTTGGAGAATTGTAAGTGATATTACCAACCACTTACTGCAATACCATTAAATTAAAAAGAAAAAATACCAGTCTGTTAATGACTGGGTGGAAACCCGTAACCCAGTGCTTAAACAACCTCCTCCTCCTCTTCGGATGTAACCTCCGGGTTACACCGACATTTTATTTATTTATACATTCGCACAAAAAAAAAAATATACAGAGGCGGACTTAATGCCTTAGGCATTTTCTACCAGTCGACCTTAGGGTGATGCAGACAGACATTTTCAGTGCAGTCTTAAATTAATCGAATAATAATGATACATATCCCCGTGTGGGGACGGGTTAGAATATAAAACTTCCTCACCGCACGTTAGGAATAGACGCATGTTGTAAGATTCAACAAAGTCGCTTGGTGTTAGGATCTATACGGTCCGCCTGGCTAGCTACCACACATTAAAGTCGCGCCAAGCAGTTTACTGTGTTCCGTCGTGTGTATGTGAGAACCAGAGGGGTAAAGAGGAACCCCTCTATATCTCTGTTCCTTGAATTTGTGTGCTCCATCTAATACCCTGACTGCGTCTAACATCAGGTGAAACTAGGGCCAAACGCGACCAAGCTAAGAATAAAAAAAAAACTACATAGCCAAAATAACTTTAAGATTTAAACCACTCTTTATATTTATGTCAATTCGGTCCCAAATATTTGTTTTCTCTTAGTATTTTTTCTATACCCTTCTTGTTATTAACAGGACTCTATCAGAGGCTAGATCCGTCGGTGGAACTCTACCAGCCAGCACTGGGAGGGCGGCCTCGTCTACTCGTCTCACGCACCAGGTTATTATAATATAATTGAAACCATGTAGATCTTTAGTATCAGCCTTTAAGCCAAGTATAATTCTGGCATCAAGTTCTTCCAGCATGGCACTCTAACCTTTGCACCACATCCCCAGGAGCACACGATGGCTGAGCGCGACCTGGGCTCCACCTTCCTCCTGCCTCACGTGCACCTCTACAAACCAGACCTAGTGGGTATCCAGCACTGTCTTCTTCAATACCTTGCTTTGTAGTTTTTGTATCCTTGCACTTAGCAGTAAGATTATTATTTGATAGTAGAGATACTTCATTATTTACTTTACCCAGTACTTCATTATTTATTGGATAGTGAAGGTTGAGTAGCCATCTTAGCTCAGTAGCTTTGGTATTACTTTGTACTTTAGCTTATAGAGTATCTTACTGAATATCTACTAAGAAAATGATAATTATCATCCAAGTAAGCTTTTTTAACTGCCCTGTTGGTCTAGTGGTTGCAAGCGCGACTGCTGATCGTGAGGTCGTTATTTGGTTTTCCCATGTGGAATTCCTCAGTAGCAGCCCGGAGTTTGGCTTTGTGCCCGGTTGATGGTAAAAGGCTCGCCCTCTACTACATGGGACTTAAAATATAACGGCGAAATGAGGGTGTTGCTATATCGGGTGTAAAAATACCCTTAACGAAGCCGAGAGCCATGTATTCTACCCATCATTACGAAGATTTTTTGGTATCGGGCCATACCTGGGAACCGACTGGTTATGGAAATATTGAAGGTCAAAGTCACCATACTTTTGAACGTTTTTCATGAAAACTAAGTTTAAATGTTATTACTAAACATTCTTCTATACAAAAATTAACAACATTATCGAAATGTAGGCACAGTCTGCTGCGCGCGCGCTTACATTACGCGCTACAATTAAAAGCTGCTTTTAATACCAAAAAATAAAAGTCGTTTCCCAGCAATTATTTTTGCTGTATGTTATTTAGTTTGATGTACAGTATGCGTAAACTTCGGCTTCGTTAAGGCTATTTTTACACCCAGTATACCTCTGCCCTACCCATCGGGTAATATAGGCGTGATGTTATGTTATGTAATGTTGACGCTCGGTAAATCATAGAAAACGGCCAATAATTACCTTTTACGAAACCCACGGATGAGGAAGGAGTGGCCTAAGCTTTAGCACACGGGTACTACGTAATTAAACTTTTAATATTAAATTATTTGTATAAAAATATGCTCAAAACAATTTTTCTTATTTTCAGACAAGTGACGTGTCAGAATTCGACTCCCTGTGAACATCAAGATCCAGTCATATTATTATAACAAGTATTACTTTTGCTAATTGCATTAATTAGTCTCTATGTGTTTATAATTACCCTTTTTACACATTTAAAACAGATGACAAAAATGTTTTATTAAACTATTAAATGTTGACAAAACTGCATTTAGGAAAAAAAATTGAGAGGCTTTTTGCAAAATTTAATACAAGAGTATTTACTACAGGAGTATTAATTTCGTTTTTATTGGACAATTTGGTATTTTAAATCCTAGTTCTTAATTTTTTTGAGAAAAAGGGATGAAGGCGTTCATTTTTACCACCAAAGTAAAGACTTATCTAATTTATTTAACTTATTTATTCTATTTAAATGTTGAATGCTTATGTTTCAATTTCTAGATTTGTTATATTTTTCATCTTTATTCAAAGAAACGATTAAATGAAAATATTTTTAAAAATGCCATAGTAAATGTAAGCATTTTTAGATTTTAAGATTACGAAAGAAAAGTGAAAATAATTTGAATGAGAAATCGTGTAATATGTAGTTAGGGTTATTTTTTATTAAAAAAACGATTTCTTATTTGAAGAATTTTCATTTGTTACAAATTGAATTGTGCAACAGAAAGTGCCAATTTCTTATTGTATTTTTTTTTATAGAAAAATGCACCATGCTTTTTAAATATTTTTTCTATATGAATGTACGTAATACAATAAGATAATTTTTCAAACATGATTTATATGTAGTCGACTTAACATTGTAGTTTTACAATATTACATTTATTACATTTACACCACAAGATTTTTTACTTCTAACCTGTTAAAGCAAGGAATGTAACTTGAAGTGAAGTCAAATTAATAACGTTTGAAAATAAAATAACTTACGGAAAGCATGGTGGTAATTAAAAAATGGGTTATTATTATAACAGAATGTGGATACTCAATATCACACTATAGTTAATGGTTTGTATCTTTTCGTTAAGGTTTTTATATTTTTTTTGTTAATAAACTTTAGTTAAATAAGCGATCGTTTTATTCCAAAACCCCTTATTTCCTTTTAAGGAAACAGCACGTTCGTTCTGGCTACCCTTTTCTCAATTATGTTGAAATCAGCTTCCAGTCGACTGCCATCAAACCTCCGCAACTCAGTTTGACGACACGTTTGGTGTAGTGGCTGAGCGATTGGCTTCTGCGCTACGGGTCGTGGGTTCGATTCCCCCACGGAACAAATATTTGTATGGCCTACAGATAGTTGTTCCGGGTCTGTGCGTTTGTGTGTGTGAAGATTTGTGTCTGTAAACGCACCCACGATACAGGAGAAATTCTAGTGTGGGGCAACGTTTTTATAAAAAAAAAAAAAAAAAAAGTTACAGGTCAATGCCGATATAATAATAATAGATCGATCAGAGCGCCGGACAATGATTGTTGATATCACGGTCGCTCATGACGAAAACCTCGTGAAAGCCGAGAAAGATAAACAAATAAAATATCTTGATCTAGCACACGAGGTTGTCGGCATGTGGGATGTGGACTCAGCAGTCATTGTCCCGATAGTCGTTACGGCGAATGGTAGAATAGCCAAGAGCCTCGATAAACACCTCATGAGGCTCTCGTTGAGTGGCTGGATCAAGGGCTTAATACAGAGAGCAGTACTCCTTGACACGGCACGCATAGTGAGGAGGTTCCTTTCTCTGGAGCCCTGACTGCCGGCAGTTTGGACCCTGTTCCTGATGCCGGTGGACTAGGTACTATTTTTTATATTTTTAAATGTTTTTGTGTTTTTATAGAAATATTTAAAAATGTAATTTGTAAGTATTTTAAAATAAATAAAGACAATAGTAATAAAATCTTTATTTCGAGCAGACTCATATAGGATTAGTAAAATCAGTATAAAATCAGAATACAATTACAAATTTTGATACATGTAACTGACAGCAGTGAACAATATATGGACAATCCACTCTGTCAGCTACCATGCGCAGAACCCTGGCTTTGTGGCTGGGTTGGGGCTGGCCATGACTCATGTCACCAGTGATGTTGCGCGTTTGTGCATAGTACCTAGTAAAGAAGCAGTCGACACGCGCCGCTGCAAACATCCCTGACGCACTGCACCGCCAGGGCAAACCCTAACAGTTTTCTGAACGCGTTATTATATTGGACACGAAGGGCTCTATACGACGTTTGCGAATACTTCTCCCACAGGCTGCACAGAATGCTCTATACAGCGTCGATATCCTAAGGTTAGACCGGTTGTCAGACTTTCGGATTTTGACTTCCCGTAATGACTGTCATGTATATTCGTTTGACACCCGGGACCGACTGTTTAACTTTGCTTGTGTTTAAGGAATCAGTACACTGGTGCATAGTACAGGTTGGAAAGAACCAATGGACCTTGGAGCAACAGTCCCCTAAATATTGAAGTTAGCAAATTATACTCAAAGCAAACCTTCCTTTATATAAGGTTAGTCGGAAAGGGGGTACTAAGCCGAAAGGGTGTTAAAGTACCTATAATAAGGGATAACTTTTGTTCTACAACTTTCCCCAAAACTCGATAGTTTAAGAGAAATAGCTTTTCAAAATTTCGTAAAAAATATGCTAAAATCTATCAGCCCATAGCTATGATCAGCTGTGTTTACTATTTAGGTCATATTTGGGGTCACGGATTAGAAACTTAATTTTCTGAATTCATAACTAAAGCAGGTATGTTTTATTTTTTTAAACATCTAAAATAAAAATCTTTTTGCAAGCAAATAATAATTATCGAATATTGAAATATAACACTTGCTTAAAATTGTCATCAGTGATACTTTAAGTGGCTTGCGACTTAGTACCCCCTTTCCGACTAACCTTGTTTTTAAAAATAAGTATAAATGCATTTATATATTATTTTAGGGCTAGCACGCACTGCCGTTTTTTTACGTATTATATGTGAACTATGAAGTGTCATAGAAGAGCGCGCACTGCGAATTATTCACCGCAAACTGATTTACTTGTATTTGTTTTATTCGTTGCGGTGAAAAAAACCCACCGCAAATCACCCCACCGCAGTGTGCGCGTGCGCTTAAAGTTTCTTGCCTGAGCCGGTAATCGTACTATCATAACTGCAAAAAAACAACATTCTGTATTTAATGGCAAAATCAGAGTGACTATAGATAGGTTCTTGCTTGGATAAATACTTGAGATCGAGTAAATACTCATTAACACAATAGAGTAAATCGAGTATTAACCAACTGTTTATTGTTTATCGAGTATTTACTAGTTAGTATTTATCTGCTTGACCATCTTTATACGTGACCTACTATCTCTACTTGAATTTCTGTGCTTTGGATACCCCAGCACACCTTAGTGATGCCATTGGCTGGAGACCTTTCAGGTTTAGCCAATAACTGCCCAGTTACGTAGAAGTAATCCTCAAGGACTATAGCAGTCCATTACAATAATAATAATAGTGATGGGCTCTGCGCCACGTGACATGTAATCTCGAGGACTGGTATCAGTCCCCGCGAACGCCCACCTCACAAAGCGCATCACTTTAAGGCGAGTATTGCCCTCCCTGAAGCAGATTAGTTTGCCAATGAGTGGTCTAGCCCCGTCAATACGACGTTCAATCCTGCACTGCCACCTTCACATAATATTAAGTATCAAGACTTGGCACACGACGTTGTCGACATGTGGGAGGTTGACTCAGCAGTCGTTGTGCCGATAGCTGTAACGGCCAATAGTTTAATAGCCAAGAGCCTCGACCAACATCTGATGAGGCTCTCGTTGGGCGGCTGGGTCAAGGGTCTGATACAGAAAGCGGTATTGTTAGAAGGTTCCTCTCTTTGAGACCCTGACCACCGGTAGCTTGGAACCTGTTCCCGATGCCGGCGGGTTACCATTTTTAATATTTTTAAATGATTGTATTATTTATTTATAGAAATACTAGCGGTCTGTCCCGGCTTCGCACGGGTGGACATTTTTCCCGTTTAATTTTCATTTATGCTCCGCTCCTATTGGTCGTAGCGTGATGTTATATAGCATATAACCTTCATCGATAAATGGACTATCCAACACAAAAATAATATTTCATTTTCAACCAGTAGTTCCTGAGATTAGCGCGTTCAAACAAACGAACAAACTCTTCAGCTTTATAATATTAGCACAGTATAAAGAAGTACAGTAGTGCGACGCCTTTGATCTCGTAGTAAAAGCCGAAAACGTCTAGATAATGTCGTGGAAGGGTATAAAGGCTAGGGTTGTCACAACTCAATAATAGTCAATAACATAGTAATAATCATTTATTTAAGTATGTTAGATCAATTTTGAACTCTCATTCTTGTCTACTCTCCCATAAAAATCGGACGCCGTCTAAGAAGTTTCACTTCAAAAATAATGCCCGCCATCTTGGGTTTCAATACCAACACTCCAACAGTCCACTTGTCCGTAATCACGCGTTGCAGATTCACCAGGACTATTTTCGTAAACTAAAAGTAAAGCAATTGACATCAAGGTCATTTTATGAATGGGTGATCGAGGGATCAGCTTAGGGAGCCCACGTCGGGGGTTTCTTAAAGGGGACCAAAATTTTGGTTATTTTTGATGTATGACTCACCGTTTCAAAGATATTATTAACAATTCATAAATTATTAATTAAATTATTGCATGGATTAAAATTACACTTCCATTGAGTAATACCTCTCTTAAATTCTTACTAGGCCAAATCTTACGCCCGCCATTTTGTTTACCTTGGTTATTTTTTGCCTACTCGAATAATATAAAAAACATAACTACAAACATTAAAACATGCGCGCGACAACCCCTAAAAACATGTCCCGAGCTACTAACAAAATGGCGTGTGTAACTCGGGCTCGCTCTTTCCGCGTCTCGCCCCTTGTCCCCCGCACGATTGACCTGTCTAGACGTCTTCGTCGAACGACTGTATAGATTATTAGACTGTGATATTAGTATAGATTTAAAAATGTAAATTGATATGTATAGTGAATGAATCAACGAAATAATAATCTAATAGTGAGGCCACGCGTATATCCCCCAATTTTAAAATAGAATAATAGTGGGTGACCTATTGGATATTAAAAATACATTAAAATATCACCAAACCTGTATTGTCATTAATAAAATAGAAATATAAATACTTATTGACCAGAAGAAAATGGTCACAGTTATTTGGATATCGTGATAGTTATATCGTGTTTCGCCGATTACAATGACATAAAAATATTACACGTTAAATTATTTTTTGTATTACGAAGTATTCAATTATTTTGAAAAAAAGAAGTGGGACAGTATTTGGAAGGTATGTACTTAAAGATAGTTTTTTTTTGTTAATCGACTAAGGGCCGATTTTAACAACATTGGATAACTTTTATCCTAGGAATAAAATAAACGTTTTGACAGGTTTTGTATAGAAATTCTGTCAAAACTTATTCCTCAGATAAACACAATGCGACGTTGGTAAATTTGGGCCTAACTTATTTAATTACGCACTCGTGAAGGTTAATTGGGTCATTAACTCACGTTTATTTAAGTTTGTTTATTTATCTATACCGAGAACTCTTAAGCAAAAATCAGTTAATGTTTCATTAACGGCTTTGAGTACGGAAGTTTTATTTATTTTACACAATTTTATTATGAGTAAGTACCTATACCGAAATGCCCTTACATTGGTAGACAGGGTTTTCTTAAATCGTGACCTTTTTTTATGTACGGTTAGTGTATAGTACCTAAGTCCGATCTATAGTGGGCACTACGGCCAGTTTCAATGTGGCGGTAGGCTTGCACCAGGGGTCGGATTTCAGCCCTTATCTTTCCTGGGGATAATAGACGCTCTTACAGCGGACATACAGGAAGAGACCCCCTGGTGTATGTTGTTCGCGAGTGACATTGTGCTGGTTGCCGTGATGGCCTAGAGGTCTAGAACAGTTTGGAGGAACGATGGCAAAGACTGTAGAGTGTTAGCTTGAAAATGAGTATATGTTTTGCGATTTCGGCGGTCTCTCCAGCCCTGTGACTATAACTCTCGCTGGAATGTCCTTACCAGTTTGCTCCGTCTTCCGGTACCTCGGGTCACTCGTCCAAGGGGACGGTATTGACCGAGATGTGACGCACCTAATTAACTCAGGTTCGATGAATTAGCGACAGGTCACAGGAACAACTTGTGACCCACGGATGCCCCTCAAGCTTTAAGGTCAAAATCTACAAATCCATAACCTGTCGTTTTGTACGGATCGGAATGTTGGACCGTGAAGAAGACTGATGAAAGAAGATTGCACGTAGTGGAGATGAGAATGTTGAGATACGTGTGTGGAGTGACGCGAATGGATAAAGTGAGAAATTAGTATATTACAGGGAGTTTAAAAGTGGCACCAGTGACAGAAAAGTTGAAAGGAAATCGTTTGTTTTGGTGTGGGCATGTGACGAGGAGGGATGAAACACATGTGACTAAGAGAGTGATGAATATGAATGTTGAGGAAGAAGGGGGAGAGGGAGATCAAAGAAAAGATGGATGGGTTGTGTGAGGGAGGATATGAAGGAAAAGGGAGTAAATGGTGAGATGACGGCTGACAGGGAAGAATGGAAGAGAAGAACATATTGCGCCGACCCCGAGTAACTTGGTAACTGGCAGGAAGATAATGATACTCTTTTCATATTTTACTTTTTTAGAAAATAGTTACTGTTTGAGCCAGTTTTTACTTGAGTTTTTATTTAATTTTGATCGGCTAGAATAAATAATTATCGCAATAATATTATATTTTATAATTATTATCTTTCATTTTGAATAAGTTTTTTTCACTTTTGAAAGCCATCATACTGAAAATCCGACTGATGTCTTTAAGAACTAAAAATACAGCAAACTATGTAATTATAATTAATTCGCTAACTACAGAAAATATTATTCGCGACCTGTTTTTACTAGGCGGCCCAATGTGCGCTGTATAACGTGCGCTTGTGCATCCAAACTTGAATTGACATGCATAAATGGCCATGATTGTGTTTATTTTGAGATTTTTCTTGACAAAACCTTGAGAAATCTTAATGATTGATGAACAACTCTTGATTTATGAACTATTATTATGTTAATAAACATAAGCACATGTAAACACTGCGTGATTCAATCAATGAAGATAATTTAGTTTGCATAGTAGGTATTTAAATTAAATGAATTTGAATAATTTATAATTAACTTGTGGCACATTATGGCCGGCGCTCACTAACAGGACGGCACGGCAAAGGATTTTTTAAGCTCAAATAATTTTAAACCTTATTTTAATACCTTTAGGACCGTATTTACCGTACCCCCTCCTCGTACTCGTCCCCTATTACATGGGACTTAAACATAGCGACGAAATGAGGGTGTTTCTATACACCTCTGCCTAATCCTTCGGGAAATACAGGTGTGATGTTATGTTTATTTGCCGTACCACGGGATGCTTCGGCATGCCACGGCGCAACGAAACATCCTGCAGTATGCTCAAGCAAATACGAGTGTAAGAGCCTGCGCCCGTTGGCGGCACGGCATGGCAAGAAAAATTTACGCGACGAATAGGAATTTAACTTGATAATATGGCAATAAAATTTAAATGATAATCATCGTAGGTATAAAAACAAAACAGCGCAGCTTATAACAGGTTCAGGCGGGTTGAATCGCTTTCAACAAATGACTTGTTCAACAAAAGTTGAAACGTTTTTGTTGCTTCAATTTGATTGAAAATTTGTTCAGACGGTTCAAATCGCATGCGATTTAGCAGTTGATCAACTAAAATCCAATCGTGTGAAACTGGTATTTGCTAAAAAACCCTGCCGTGCCGTGACGCCATTGGACGCAGGCCCTTTAGGTAGGTATAGGGCAAGGCTGGCCAACCCATTTCCTGCTGGGCTAAAATTCATACATTGTGGCGGCGCCAGGCCAGTACTTTTATAGGTATGGAACATGTGTTTTAAAGAAGCATCCAATCAGGTGGAGGCGGCGTCCGGTAGCCGTGCCACTGTGCTGCGACTCTTGCTCAAATGCGCTCACGGACTACCTCTTGGCCCGCAAGCCTGGGGTTGGCATGCCCTAGTATAGGGAGCCCAGAAGTGGGCCTCGCTGGATGGGTCGCGAATGTCATGCGTAGCAGTTCTCGCGGCCCACCCATCAAGGCGAAAGTAGGTGCACGGACGAAGTTTTTAGTGGGTGCAATCCCCGGGCATTTTCAACACTCAAAAAAAAGGGTATTCTTTGCCATGTGGACTGCGGGCGGCGCGCGGCGCCGCGGCGGGTTGGGGGACCCGCCGCCCGACCAGTAACAGGCTCGAGAAGACGGCGCGCAGTATTCTATGCATGCCTCTCTGGAGGACGTGGGGCAAGGCCCCACAGAGGAGAGGTCCGCCAGGAGCTGGCGGACCGGTACCTGCCGGAGTTGCGCTCCATGCTTTTGCGAATCCCGCAACCCCGGCCGAACGGTCAGGAGAAGGAACACCGTTGGTTTTTAGCCGGTAAGAGTCCGACAGACCTCCCCGCCTTGCCTGGGTGAGGGACATCCATGAGAACTATCCAACGATAAAAAAAAAAAATCTTTGCCGTGCTGTTCTGTTAGTGAGCGCCGGCCATTACTTGTGGTTAGACATTTATGTATATTCAATTAGATTGCTGATTTACGTATGGACACATTAAGTGGAATCTACAATGTCGTGTTGCATTTTAAATTAATATCGGTAGTTATTTACAATTTCCGTAAAGCTATAACTTGGAAAGTCAGGAAAGAACTCGGTACAAATTAAGCTTGTATTCGAGATCCTTTAAACAGTAATAATGAAATTTTAATTAATTTTTAAGCTACTATTGTGATTTAATTTTGAGAGCTGGTGTTTGAGGATGAAACAGTATGGTATTTCAATTTGTGGATGCTGTAATGGTGCGTCCAGACCTGACGAACGCGCTGCGAATGCGCCGCTCGCGAGCTGCGCGCGAGCGGCGCGCGGTCGTCGCACGAGCTTTTGTACGAACATGAAATGCACGCGCGCAGCTCGCGAGCGGCTCGCGAGCTGCGCATTCGCGGCGCGTTCGTCAGGTCTGGATGCACCATTAGGTTTATTTTTATTTTTTAGTTCCACATTCGTAGTCAATTTGAATCTATGAATGTTAAACAACAACAAACATTGAACGCTAGATGAGTCATTAAAATTATTTATTTATTAATTAAGTCCTTGACCTATTGAAGACAACTAATCTCCCAGCAGGTCAAAAACCATGACCCACTTGGAAATCATTCATCCTTTTCCGGAGTGAGGTAGGTCACTTGAGATACAATCTAGTCAAATAGAGCTTTTCTTTGACTTGATTGCGTTGGCCCTTGTCTCACCTGATGGTAAGCGCAGACAGGGTCTAAGATGGAGCACACGAATCCAAGGAACAGAGATATAGACGGATTCCCCTATAGCCCTCTGGCTCTCACATACACACGACTGAACACAGTAAGTTTACTGTTAAGCAGTTGCTTGGCGCTGGACTTTAATGTGAGGGTGGTGCCAGCCAGGTGGTAGCCAGGCTGATAGTATAGATCCTACTCCTGATGTCGCATTGTATAGGCTTTCTGTACAATGAGAGGTCAATTTATACTGGATATAGTATAGATTCATATGATGTCGTGGGTACTAATAGGACCGAAAAACATCGATCCGTCTAAGGCCTTTGACTTGGTTTTCTAAGATGTATTATGGAGGAAGCCCGAATCCTACCTCATGAAAGCATTTTCAAGCACTGCAATGGAAATTAGGTCAATAATGTGTTAAGGTCTGAGCTCGATCCCGGCCCGTACCTCTGAATTCATGTGCGGATCAGAATTCGGTTATCATTTTCGTAAACGGTGAAGGAAAAACATGTTGAGTGACTGATGAGATGATAAGGAAACAAATGAGTAATTTCAATGCCTTTGAACATACTGTTTCAAGTATCAACATGGATGCCGTAGCGGAAAAATGGGAATTCGATCATCTGTTGAGTATGGTAAGGTCTCGCTGGGCGAAGATTGACACTCAGCATTGGGACTTAGACAGTGAGCTGGGAGACCGAAATCAAGAGTATCATCGTATGTACTTCAAATGCGAAAAAACATACAACGATGCTATCAAAGCAATCAATAAGAAGATGTCGTCCATTTCCCATAGAGAGCATACTACGCCAAATATAGAAATATCTACATTCAGCGGTCCATCACCACCACCATCACCATCACTACCATCACTGGACATCTTTTAAGGCGAGGCAGTGATAAACAAATAATTTCAAATCGGCCGCCGCGCCCCGCAATCCTCGCACACCCCGATAATCTTGACGTAGTGCGATGGACCGGCGCAAGGCAGCCCGCGCCGTCTAAGGGCGATCGCTCACAGCGACTTTTTGCAGCAATAAAGACGCGCGTTTTGAAAGCGTGCCTCTGGATTGCTACTTTTGGCCGTTGGTAGTATTTGCAACGCGCGATTGTATCGATTCAGCATTATGTCTGCATCGATGCATACGCGCGACATTATCAATGCAAACGCGCAACGGTGTCGATTAAGCGTCATTTCGGTATTATGTTGTCCACGGTTACGCTGTGATTGCTTCCGTAAAAGCAGCAACAAAGACAACGCGACCAATGTCGTGTCGACTGAGTCCATCTAACAACTGTAGCGTCCACAAGCATTCACAGGTCGTCACTACAGCGTGTCGAATCGCGACTGTAGCAATGCTGCATCGCGTCTGTATCGCTGCTGTATTGCGTTAGTCGCGATGCAGAATCATAATTACGTGAGCGATCGTATAAGTATCGCGTTTTTTTTGCGACTGTATCCGTATCTAACGATGTAGATACTGATACAGTCGCAAAAAAAAACGCATGCACCGCGACCCCACCCTAACCGTTCTCAAGATACCAAAAAAGCCGTTCCATACAAAATGTATGAGAAAATGAATTATGATTGGCGATAGGTGTTTGGCGATAGATGATTGGTGATTGGCGATAGATGATAGATTATTGGTCATAGGTGATTGGTGATAGGTGATGGCGATAGATGATTGACGGTAGATGATTGGTGATTGGCGATAGGTGTTGGTGATAGGTGGTTGGCGATAGATGATTGATCATAGGTGATTGGCGGTATGTGATTGTCGACAGATGATTGGTGTAAGGTGATTGGCGATAGGCAATTGTCGGTATGTTATTGGCGACAGATGATTGATGATAGGTGGCTATAGGTGGTGGCGATAGGTGACTGGTGATGGCGATAGGTGATTGGTGGTATGTGATTAGCGATAGGTGATTGGCGGCATGTGATTGGCGATAGATGATTGACGGTAGATGATTGGTGATTGGCGATAGGTGTTGGTGATAGGTGGTTGGCGATAGATGATAGATGATTAGTCATAGGTGATTGGCTATAGGTGGTTGGTCATCGGTGATTGGTGATAGATTATAAATGATTGGCGATAGGTGATTGGTCATTGGTGATTGGCGGTATGTGATTGGCGATAGATGATTGACGGTAGATGATTGGTGATTGGCAATAGATGATAGATGATTGGCGATAGGTGATTGGCGATAGGTGATTGGCGATAGGTGATTGGCGGGATGTGATTGGCGACAGGTGATAGGTGTAAGGAGATTGGCGACAGGTGATTGGTCATAGGTGATTGGCGATAAGTGATTGGTGATAGGTGATGGCGATAGGTGATTGGTGTAAGGTGATTGGCGATGGGTGATGGCGACAGATGATTGGCGATAGGCGATTGGCGGTATGTGATTGGCGACAGATGATTGGTCATAGGTGATTGGTGATAGGTGATGGCGATAGGTGATTGGCGATAGGTGATTGGCAACAGATGGTGATTGGTGATAGGTGATTGGCGATAGGTGATTGGCGGTATGTGATTGGCGATAGGTGATTGGCGGTATGTGATTGGCGACAGATGATTGGTGTAAGGAGATTGGCGACAGGTGATTCGTCATAGGTGATTGGCGATAGGTGATTAGTGATAGGTGATGGCGATAGATGATTGGTGTAAGGTGATTGGCGATGGGTGATGGTGACAGATGATTGGCGGTAGATGATTGGTAATTGGCGATAAGTGTTGGTGATAGGTGATGGCGATAGATGATTGACGGTAGATGATTGGTGATTGGCGATAGGTGTTGGTGATAGGTGGTTGGCGATAGATGATTGATCATAGGTGATTGGCGGTATGTGATTGTCGACAGATGATTGGTGTAAGGTGATTGGCGATAGGCAATTGTCGGTATGTTATTGGCGACAGATGATTGATGATAGGTGGCTATAGGTGGTGGCGATAGGTGACTGGTGATGGCGATAGGTGATTGGTGGTATGTGATTAGCGATAGGTGATTGGCGGCATGTGATTGGCGATAGATGATTGACGGTAGATGATTGGTGATTGGCGATAGGTGTTGGTGATAGGTGGTTGGCGATAGATGATAGATGATTAGTCATAGGTGATTGGCTATAGGTGGTTGGTCATCGGTGATTGGTGATAGATTATAAATGATTGGCGATAGGTGATTGGTCATTGGTGATTGGCGGTATGTGATTGGCGATAGATGATTGACGGTAGATGATTGGTGATTGGCAATAGATGATAGATGATTGGCGATAGGTGATTGGCGATAGGTGATTGGCGATAGGTGATTGGCGGGATGTGATTGGCGACAGATGATAAGTGTAAGGAGATTGGCGACAGGTGATTGGTCATAGGTGATTGGCGATAAGTGATTGGTGATAGGTGATGGCGATAGGTGATTGGTGTAAGGTGATTGGCGATGGGTGATGGCGACAGATGATTGGCGATAGGCGATTGGCGGTATGTGATTGGCGACAGATGATTGGTCATAGGTGATTGGTGATAGGTGATGGCGATAGGTGATTGGCGATAGGTGATTGGCAACAGATGGTGATTGGTGATAGGTGATTGGCGATAGGTGATTGGCGGTATGTGATTGGCGATAGGTGATTGGCGGTATGTGATTGGCGACAGATGATTGGTGTAAGGAGATTGGCGACAGGTGATTCGTCATAGGTGATTGGCGATAGGTGATTAGTGATAGGTGATGGCGATAGATGATTGGTGTAAGGTGATTGGCGATGGGTGATGGTGACAGATGATTGGCGGTAGATGATTGGTAATTGGCGATAAGTGTTGGTGTTAGGTGGTTGGCGATAGATGATTGACGGTAGATGATCGGTAAATGATTGGTGATTGGCGATAGGTGTTGGAGATAGGTGGTTGGCGATAGATGATGATAGGTGATTGATTGGTCATAGGTGATTGGTGATTGGTCATAGGTGATTGGCGATAGGTGATAGGTGATTAGATATAGGTGGTTAGTGCTAGATGATTGACGGTAGATGATTGGTGATTGAAGATAGGTGTTGGTGATTGGCGATAATTGATAGATGGTTGGTCATAGGTGATTGGTGATAGGTGATGGCGATAGGTGATTGGCTGTATGTGATTAGCGACAGATAATTGGTATAAGTTGATTGGCGATAGGCAATTGGTGGTATGTGATTGGTGATAGACGATTGGTGGTAGGTGATTGGCGATAGGTGATAGATGTTTGGCTATAGGTGGTTGGTGCAAGGTGTTGGTGATAGGTGATTGGCGATAGATGATTGACGGTAGATGATTAGTGATTGGCGATAGGTGTTGGTGATAGGTGGTTGGCGATAGATGATTGACGGTAGATGATTGGTGACTGGCGATAGGTTTAGGTGATAGGTGGTTGGCGATAGATGATAGGTGATTGATTGGTCATAGGTGATTGGTGATAGGTGATTGGTCATAGGTGGTTGGCGATAGATGATAGATGGTTGGTCATAGGTGATTGGTGATAGGTGATGGCGATAGGTGATCAGCTGTATGTGATTAGCGACAGATGATTGGTATAAGTTTATTGGCGATAGGCAATTGGTGGTATGTGATTGGTGATAGACGATTGGTTATAGGTGATTGGCGATAGGTGGGTGATAGATGATTGGCTATAGGTGGTTGGTGCAAGGTGTTGGTGATAGGTGGTTGGCGATAGATGATTGATCATAGGTGATTGGTGATTGGTCATAGGTGATTGGCGATAGGTGATAGGTGATTGGATATAGGTGGGTGATAGATGATTGGCTATAGGTGGTTGGTGCAAGGTGTTGGTGATAGGTCATTGGCGATAGATAATTGACGGTAGATGATTAGTGATTGGCGAAAGGTGTTGGTGATAGGTGGTTGGCGATAGATGATAGGTGATTGATTGGTCATAGGTGATTGGTGATAGGCGATGGCGATAGATGATTGATCATAGGTGATTGGTGATTGGTCCTAGGTGATTGGCGATAGGTGATTCGTCATAGGTGATTGGTCATAGGTGATTGGCGATAGGTGATTAGTGATAGGTGATGGCGATAGATGATTGGTGTAAGGTGATTGGCGATGGGTGATGGTGACAGATGATTGGCGGTAGATGATTGGTAATTGGCGATAAGTGTTGGTGTTAGGTGGTTGGCGATAGATGATTGACGGTAGATGATCGGTAGATGATTGGTGATTGGCGATAGGAGTTGGAGATAGGTGGTTGGCGATAGATGATGATAGGTGATTGATTGGTCATAGGTGATTGGTGATTGGTCATAGGTGATTGGCGATAGGTGATAGGTGATTGGATATAGGTGGGTGATAGATGATTGGCTATAGGTGGTTGGTGCAAGGTGTTGGTGATAAGTCATTGGCGATAGATGATTGACGGTAGATGATTAGTGATTGGCGAAAGGTGTTGGTGATAGGTGGTTGGCGATAGATGATAGGTGATTGATTGGTCATAGGTGATTGGTGATAGGCGATGGCGATAGGTGATTGGCGGTATGTTATTGGCGACAGATGGTGATTGGCGATAGGTGATTGGCGATAGGTGTTGGTGATAGGTGGTTGGCGATAGATGATTGATCATAGGTGATTGGTGATTGGTCATAGGTGATTGGCGATAGGTGATTGGCGATAGGTGATTGGCGGTATGTGATTGGCGATAGGTGATTGGCGGTATATGATTGGCGATAGATGATTGTCGGGTGATGATTGGTGATAGGTGGTTGGCGATAGATGATTGGTCATAGGTGATTGGTGATAGGTGATTGGTCATAGGTGATTGGTCATAGGTGATTGGTCATAGGTGATTGGCTAGAGGTGGTTGGTGCTAGATGATTGACGGTAGATGATTGGTGATTGACGATAGGTGTTGGTGATAGGTGGTTGGCGATAGATGATAGGTGATTGATTGGTCATAGGTGATTGGTGATAGGCGATGGCGATAGGTGATTGGCGGTATGTGATTGGCGATAGATGATTGATGGTAGATGATTGGTGATTGGCGATAGATGATAGATGATTGGCGATAGGTGATTGGCGGTATGTGATTGGCGACAGATGATTGGTGTAAGGAGATTGGCGACAGGTGATTGGTGATAGGTGATGGCGATAGGTGATTGGTGTAAGGTGATTTGCGATGGGTGATGGTGACAGATGATTGGCGATAAGCGATTGGCGGTATGTGATTGGCGACAGATGATTGGTCATAGGTGATTGGCGGTATGTGATTGGCGACAGATGGTGATTGGCGATAGGTGATTGGCGGTATGTGATTGGCGATAGGTGATTGGCGGTATGTGATTAACGACAGATGATTGGTGTAAGGAGATTGGCGACAGATGATTGTTCATAGATGATTGGTCATAGGTGATTGGTCATAGGTGATTGGCGATAGGTGATTGGTGATAGGTGATTGCGATGGTGATTGGTGTAAGGTGATTGGCGTTGGGTGATGGTGACAGGTGATTGGCGGTAGATGATTGGTAATTGGCGATAGGTGTTGGTGTTAGGTAGTTGGCGATAGATGATAGGTGATTGGTGATAGGTGATGGTGATAGGTGATGGCGATAGGTGATTGGCAGTATGTGATTGGCGATAGGTGATTGGCTGTAGGTGATAGATGACTGGTGATAGGTGCTTGGCGATAGGTGTTGGTGTTAGGTAGTTGGCGATAGATGATAGGTGATTGGTGATAGGTGATGGTGATAGATGATGGCGATAGGTGATTGGCAGTATGTGATTGGCGATAGGTGATTGGCTGTAGGTGATAGATGACTGGTGATAGGTGCTTGGCGATAGGTGATTGGCGGTATGTGATTGGCGACAGATGATTGACGGTAGATGATTGGTGATTGGTGATAGGTGTTGGTGACAGGTGGTTGGCGATAGATGATAGGTGATTGGTCATAGGTGATTGGTGACAGGTGATGGCGATAGGTGATTGGCGGTATGTGATTGGCGACAGATGGTGATTGGCTGTAGGTGATAGATGATTGGTGATAGGTGCTTGGCGATAAGTGATTGGCGGTATGTGATTGACGGTTGATGATTGGTGATTGGCGATAGGTGATAGATGATTGGCGATAGGTGATTGGTGATAGGTGATTGGCGGTATGTGATTGGCGATAGATGATTGACGGCAGATGATCGGTAGATGATTGGTTATTGGTGATAGGTGATGGCGATAGGTGATTGGCTGTATGTGATTAGCGACAGACGATTGGTATAAGTTGATTGGTGATAGGCAATTGGTGGTATGTGATTGGTGATAGACGATTGGTGATAGGTGATTGGCGATAGGTGATAGATGATTGGCTATAGGTGGTTGGTGCAAGGTGTTGGTGATAGGTGATTGGCGATAGATGATTGACGGTAGATGATTGGTGATTGGCGATAGGTGTTGGTGATAGGTGGTTGGCGATAGATGATTGGCGATAGATGATTGACGGTAGATGATTGGTGATTGGCGATAGGTGTTGGTGATAGGTGGTTGGCGATAGATGATTGACGGTAGATGATTGGTGACTGGCGATAGGTGTTGGTGATAGGTGGTTGGCGATAGATGATGATAGGTGATTGATTGGTCATAGGTGATTGGTGATTGGTCATAGGTGATTGGCGATAGGTGATTGGATATAGGTGGTTAGTGCTAGATGATTGACGGTAGATGATTGGTGATTGAAGATAGGTGTTGGTGATAGGTAGTTGGCGATAGATGATAGATGGTTGGTCATAGGTGATTGGTGATAGGTGATGGCGATAGGTGATTGGCTGTATGTGATTAGCGACAGATGATTGGTATAAGTTGATTGGTGATAGGCAATTGGTGGTATGTGATTGGTGATAGACGATTGGTGATAGGTGATTGGCGATAGGTGATAGATGATTGGCTATATGTGGTTGGTGCAAGGTGTTGGTGATAGGTGATTGGCGATAGATGATTGACGGTAGATGATTAGTGATTGGCGAAAGGTGTTGGTGATAGGTTGTTGGCGATAGATGATAGTTGATTGATTGGTCATAGGTGATTAGTCATAGGTGATTGGTGATAGGCGATGGCGATAGGTGATTGGTGGTATGTGATTGGCGATAGGTGATTGGCGATAGGTGATTGGCGGTATGTGATTGGCGGTATGTGATTGGCGACAGATGGTGATTGGCGATAGGTGATTGGCGGTATGTAATTGGCGATAGATGATTGTCGGGTGATGATTGGTGCTTGGGGATAGGTGTTGGTGATAGGTGATTGGCTGTAGGTGATAGATGATTGGTGATAGGTGCTTGGCGATTGGTGATTGGCGGTAGATGATTGGTGATTGGCGTTAGATGATTGGCTATAGGTGATTGGTGATAGGTGATTGGCGGCATGTGATTGGCGATAGGTGTTGTTGATAGGTGGTTGGCAATAGATAATTGGTCATAGGTGATTGGTAATAGGTGATTGGTCAAGGTTGATTGGCGATAGGTGATAGGTGATTGGCTATAGGTGGTTGGTGCTAGATGATTGACGGTAGATGATTGGTGATTGACGATAGGTGTTGGTGATAGGTGGTTGGCGATAGATGATAGATGATTGGTCATAGGGTATTGGTGATAGGTGATAGCGATAGGTGATTGGCTGTATGTGATTGGCGACAGATGATTGGTGTAAGGTCATTGGCGATAGGCGATTGGCGGTATGTGATTGGCGATAGGCAATTGTCGGTATGTGATTGGTGACAGATGATTGGTGATAGGTGATTGGCGATAGGCAATTGGCGGTATGTGATTGGCGACAGATGATTGGTGATAGGTGATTGGTGATAGGTGATTGGTGATTGGTGATTGGTGATTGGTGATAGGTGATTGGTGATAGGTGATTGGTGTAAGGTGATTGACGATAGGCAATTGGCGGTATGTGATTGGTGATAGACGATAGGTGATAGATGATTGGTATAAGTTGATTGGTGATAGGCAATTGGTGGTATGTGATTGGTGATAGGTGATTGGCGATAGGTGATAGATGATTGGCTATAGGTGGTTGGTGCAAGGTGTTGGTGATAGGTGATTGGCGATAGATGATTGACGGTAGATGATTAGTGATTGGCGAAAGGTGTTGGTGATAGGTTGTTGGCGATAGATGATAGTTGATTGATTTTTCATAGGTGATTGGTGCTAGGCGTTGGTGATAGGTGATTGGCGATAGATGATAGATGATTGGTCATAGGGTATTGGTGATAGGTGATAGCGATAGGTGATTGGCTGTATGTGATTGGCGACAGATGATTGGTGTAAGGTCATTGGCGATAGGCGATTGGCGGTATGTGATTGGCGATAGGCAATTGTCGGTATGTGATTGGTGACAGATGATTGGTGATAGGTGATTGGCGATAGGCAATTGGCGGTATGTGATTGGCGACAGATGATTGGTGATAGGTGATTGGTGATAGGTGATTGGTGATTGGTGATAGGTGATTGGTGATAGGTGATTGGTGTAAGGTGATTGACGATAGGCAATTGGCGGTATGTGATTGGTGATAGACGATAGGTGATAGATGATTGGTATAAGTTGATTGGCGATAGGCAATTGGTGGTATGTGATTGGTGATAGGTGATTGGCGATAGGTGATAGATGATTGGCTATAGGTGGTTGGTGCAAGGTGTTGGTGATAGGTGATTGGCGATAGATGACTGACGGTAGATGATTGGTGATTGGCGATATGTGTTGGTGATAGGTGTTGGTGATAGGTGGTTGGCGATAGATGATAGATGATTGGTCATAGGTGATTGGCTATAGGTGGTTGGTCATCGATGATAGGTGATGGCGATAGGTGATTGGCGGTATGTGATTGGCGACAGATGATTGGTGAATGGTGATTGGCGACAGATTATTGGTCATAGGTGATTGGCTATAGGTGGTTGGACATCGGTGATTGGTCATAGGTGATTGGTGATGATTGGTGATAGGTGATTGGCGATAGGCAATTGGCGGTATGTGATTGGCGACAGATGATTGGTGATAGGTGATTGGTGATAGGTGATTGGTGATTGGTTATAGGTGATTGGTGATAGGTGATTGGTGTAAGGTGATTGACGATAGGCAATTGGCGGTATGTGATTGGTGATAGACGATAGGTGATAGATGATTGGTATAAGTTGATTCGCGATAGGCAATTGGTGGTATGTGATTGGTGATAGGTGATTGGCGATAGGTGATAGATGATTGGCTATAGGTGGTTGGTGCAAGGTGTTGGTGATAGGTGATTGGCGATAGATGATTGACGGTAGATGATTAGTGATTGGCGAAAGGTGTTGGTGATAGGTTGTTGGCGATAGATGATAGTTGATTGATTTTTCATAGGTGATTGGTGCTAGGCGTTGGTGATAGGTGATTGGCGATAGATGACTGACGGTAGATGATTGGTGATTGGCGATAGGTGTTGGTGATAGGTGTTGGTGATAGGTGGTTGGCGATAGATGATAGATGATTGGTCATAGGTGATTGGCTATAGGTGGTTGGTCATCGATGATAGGTGATGGCGATAGGTGATTGGCGGTATGTGATTGGCGACAGATGATTGGTGAATGGTGATTGGCGACAGATTATTGGTCATAGGTGATTGGCTATAGGTGGTTGGACATCGGTGATTGGTCATAGGTGATTGGTGATAGGTGATGGCGATACGTGATTGGCGGTATGTGATTGGCGACAGATGCTGATTGGCGATAGGTCATTGGCGGTATGTGATTGGCGATAGGTGATTGGCGGTATGTGATTGGCGATAGATGATTGTCGGTAGATGATTGGTGATTGGCGATAGGTGTTGGTGATAGGTGATTGGCTGTAGGTGATATATGATTGGTGATAGGTGCTTGGCGATAGGTGATTGGCGGTATGTCATTGGCGACAGATGATTGGTGAAAGGTGATTGGCGACAGATTATTGGTCATAGGTGATTGGCTATAGGTGGTTGGACATCGGTGATTGGTCATAGGTGATTGGTGATAGGTGATGGCGATACGTGATTGGCGGTATGTGATTGGCGACAGATGCTGATTGGCGATAGGTGATTGGCGGTATGTGATTGGCGATAGGTGATTGGCGGTATGTGATTAGCGATAGATGATTGTCGGTAGATGATTGGTGATTGGCGATAGGTGTTGGTGATAGGTGATTGGCTGTAGGTGATAGATGATTGGTGATAGGTGCTTGGCGATAGGTGATTGGCGGTATGTGTTTGACGGTAGATGATTGGTAATTGGCGATAGATGATAGATGATTGGCGATAGGTGATTGGTGATAGGTGATTTGCGGTATGTGATTGGCGATAGATGATCGACGGTAGATGATTGGTGATTAGCGATAGGTGTTGGTGATAGGTGGTTGGCGATAGATGATAGATGATTGATTATAGGTGATTGGTGATAGGTGATTGGTCATAGGTGATTGGCAATAGGTGATAGGTGATTGGCTATAGGTGGTTGGTGCTAGATGATTGACGGTAGATGATTGGTGATTGGCGATGTTATCCCTATTAAATTTTTTTTCGTTCATTTTTCCAATATTTTAATAGTTATTCTGCTATTCGGGGCGGAGACAAATCCAACAAATCAAAGATCATAAAAAACAGTCTAGCCGGTCTTGAGTTTTAAGGCGACGCAGTGATAAACAAATAATTTCAAATCGGCCGCCGCGCCCCGCAATCCTCGCACACTCCGATAATCTTTACGTAGTGCGATGGACCGGCGCAAGGCAGCCCGCGCAGTCTAAGGGCGGTCGCTCACGGTGACTTTTTTCAGCAATGCAGACGCGCGTTTTGTGAGCGCGCCTCTGGATCGCTACTTTTGGCCGTTGGTTGCATTTGCAACGCGCGATTGTATCGATTCAGCATCATGTCTGCATCGATGCATACGCGCGACATTAACAATGCAAACGTGCAACGGTGTCGATTAAGCATCACTTGTGTATTATGTTGTCCACGGTTACGCTGTGATTGCTTCCGTAAAAGCAGCAACAAAGACAACGCGACCAATGTCGTGTCGACTGAGTCCATCTAACAACTGTAGCGTCCACAGGCATTCACAGGTCGTCATTACAGCGTGTCGAATCGCGACTGTAGCAATGCTGCATCGCGTCTGTATCGCTGCTGTATTGCGTTAGTCGCGATGCAGAATCATAATTAGGTACGTGAGCGATTGTATAAGTATCGCGTTGTTTTTGCGACTGTATCTGTATCTGCATCGTTGCTTAATGTTGCCGTGGGCGACCGCCCTAACTCGCGCGCTTGTCAGCCACGCTCGGGAACATAGACGTCATAGATTCTTCTTTCATTTTTTTGTAGGAATATTATTTTAAATATTTTTTAAGAAGTGTATTCAGATTTCAGGATATTGAATATGGGGAAAATGTCACAATATATACATAAGTACATTCATAATGTCACGGCTTTGAAATTATATGTATGTTATGGAAATATTTCAATATTTGCATAATATATTGTTAAACGAAGCTTTCTTTTTGTCAATACTTCTATAGTATCTAGTTAAATTAAGCTTAGACTCTGTGGACAAAACTTGGAGGATACACTGCCTAGATAAGAATTTGATGATTGAATGAATGAAAAAAAGAACTGTTGTTCACAATGTGTAAAATTATCTACTGGCTGAAAGGGACATCATAATGTATGCGTGTACCATGGGTCCAGTATTATGATTCTGAACCCACTAGCGTTGGAATTTTCCGTCGCAATTTTCTTATAGATTTTACAATCTTTTTATTAACTTGCAATATATGTATGTTCGGTTCAAATCTTGCAACTGAATTTTGAACTAGGTACTTCCTCTTACCCTATGAAGTTGAATTTTTACATGTTGGTTCAGTTCCAATGACAATGCATTTATATGGTAAGCATGACCTAAATCGACATCCAGGATTAGCTCCAGATAAAAAATTCTTTAACGGTTAACAGCACAGACACGAAATTTTGTGTACGCATTTTATTATGATAGCCGGTTTTAAGTTTACTTAGATATTTTTACTTTATAGTGTCCTCACGGCTCCGCCCGCGTAAGAAGTTTCATTCCAGTAATAAATACAGCCTATGCTACTCAGTAATAATGTAGCTTTCTAACGGCAAAAGATTTTTTGAAATCGATCCAGAAGTTTTTAAGTTTATTCGTTACATACAAAAATACAAATCTTTTCTCTTTGTAATATTAGTATAAATAAAACCATTATTGTTGCCTATCTCAATGCGATAAAAAAACACATAAATATCACCTAAAACAACAATGAAAATCAAACTTAAAAAGTGCTCCCGATCAGCTATTTTGCTAAAGTTCACGAGCCGAGGATACCGCATTACAGTAGGCACTAGTCACTGAGCTAGCTACTACTTTGTCTACTATCTCGCTCACTCAAAATAGTCGACATACCGCTGCGCCGCTGGGAAATTTTGACAAAGCTATAGCGACCAGTGCCTATGTATATAACAGATGCGTTATTAGGATGCGTTATTTAGACTAGTACTAGATTCATACCATGTACACATAAATACCCTTCCAAAGAATCGACTGACATTGCTTTATTTTTACCTAAGTCCAAAGACGACTCCATGGATTGACTCTGTTCTGACGACTATTTTTTCTAAAATATTATTTACGTTGTATGTTTTTATTTTTATTTTGTAGCTATACACACATACGTAGCCATAATTTTAATAGTTTTTTTCCCCATTTTTAATAACTAAATATCACTCAGATCAAGATACCATTACTGTCGATAGCGCGCGGGAAATCCAATGACACAGACCCGTAGCTGACACTAGTCAGCAGCGGACTGAGGGGGAATTGATTGCATACAAAAACGCACGCGAACTAGCTTATGCCGTAAGGTCGTAACCGCCAAAACAGTATTTTTCGTTTAAAATAAAGACTATCGCTAATTTTATAAAATCGAATTATTATTTTGAAGTGTATGCTTAGACTAAACTATATACAAAATATTGAGGTTGAAATCTGTCTCGTTTCTCTGTAAAATGAAAATCTATGTTATTGAAGAGCAGTTTTTCATATTTTTTTCTGTGCTGTAAAAGTTATCCAATCATGTAAAGCAATTATAAAATTGATCTTAAAGACATGATAAATGAAGTGTATAAATATAAGTTCAGAATGTTTTGTAATTGCTGAGAAATATTAAAATCCCTGCCGCCAATATTTTCAATTCGTCGTCTTAAGAATCTCTTCACAGAAGCAGTTCATAGCAACCCGTCATTATCTGCGGCTCAGAACATGCAGTTCCTCAAGTCGAAAGTGAAAGTTTATAAGGTTGGGTGTTCGGAATGCTTAAGAGAAACACTGTTCTTCATGAGTACACATTTAATACTGGCTAAATACGATTAGATACATTGTATAATATATACCTACACTACACGCCCATACAAAAAAAAAACAAAAGAATAATAATTATAAAGTACATTTTTTTTAAATAATAATTACAATTAATGTAACATCATTTATTATTTCTGCATAATGGTATATAATTAATAACTAATAACATAGAATAGCCATATGAATATGTATAATTAATAACATAATTAATGACTATACAGTACAACCTGTTTTTATATACGGTCTAGTTCGGTTCTTGTGGATTGTCACATGTTTATCTTTATAGTTTATTATTATATTTGGTTCTGAAATTCCTATAATCTGAAATGGACCAATGTACAAAGGGTCAAATTTATTTTTAAGCAAGATCATATCACCGACTTATACATAACTGGATTTATATTCTTATCGTACACTACTTTTCTACATTGCTTACTATTAATTAAATTCTTTCTTGTATCATATTGCGATTTTTGTAACCGATAACTAAGTTGCTGTGCATAATCATAATGATTATATAAAGCGTCCACGTCAGAGGTTAATATTACTTGGTAAACGACACTGCTTCCCAAATACGAGTTCGTAAGGTGTATATTTTGTTTCTGTATGTACCGTAGTGTTAAAGGCAAATCACCAGTAGGGTAACAAGCGGTAATTGTGCGGTTCACCGTCAATACTCAATACTCAATCATTTATTGCATTCCACAATGTGTACTTAGGTGGTAAGTTAAAGAAAATGAGATCATTATGGACCTTGTCGGGCACAGCAAAGTAACGAAATATTAGGAGAGAGGAAGCTTTAGCTTGTTAGTCTATACCTATTTCTAGTGTTATTAAACGTAATATTCTAATTTTTTAAAATAAATATCATTTCTGTTCTTAGTATTCTTCTTCCTCTTAGCCTTTTCCCAATTATCTTGGGGTCAGCTTCCAGTCTAACCAGATGCGGCTGAATACCAGTATTTTACACGGAGCGACTGCCATCAGACCTCCGCAACCCAGTAACTGGGCAATGCCGATATCCTAAGGTTAAACCGTTTGTCAGACTTTCGGGCTTCTGACTACCCGTAACGACTGTCATAGGTATTCGTAAGACACCCGGGACCGACGGCTTAACGTGTTCTTAGTATTATTGTTAAATAATATTCCAGCTAAAATTTGTCATTTAAATATTCATTTATAGTATAATAGCATTTTTTTAATAATAATTGTTTAAGTTTTCTTATAAATAAATTAGTATTTTCTTCTTTTTTTATTAATGCAGGTAACTTATTATATATTTTTATTGACATTACGTAGGGGCTTGTAGAGTGTATTTTTAACCGTGAAGTTGGTATATTTAATCTTGACTTATGTCTGAGTGTGTAACGTGATTGTATTTCTTCGCGTTTTGTATAAAACTCTTGATGCTTACGAACAAATTTACATGTTTCTAATATATATATATATACTGGGGAGAGTTAAAATGTTATGTTCTTGAAAGTAAGGTTTGCAACTGTCAGTTTGATCTATATTTACTAAAATACTATTTTTTTTTGAAGGGTGAATAGTGTTTGTGCGTCTGTGTTATTTCCTTGTCTGTTTCTATTCGAAGAAAAGAAACCAAATTTTTATGTGTATTTCTGGTGGTGATATGCTGTTGGTGTTACCTGTTGAATGCCTAAGATTTGGAACACTTGTTTCATAGCATTAGACACAAATTCAGTACCTCTTTCTGATATTATTTGCGACGGAATTCCATAACGCAGGATAAAATTATTTATGAAACTATTTGTCACTGATACTGTATCCTTATTTGTCAGGGATAAGCCTCTACGAATTTACTTAAATCACACTGTAGTGTGAGAATATAACTATAATTACAACTATCCTTATACAAGGTTAGTCGGAAAGGGGGTACTAAGCCGAAAGGGTGTTAAAGTGCATATAATAAGGGATAACTTTTGTTCTACAACTTTCCCCAAAACTCGATAGTTTAAGAGAAATAGCTTTTCAAACATTTCGTAAAAAATATGCTAAAATCTATCTGTCCATAGCTATGATCAGCTGTTTTTACAATTTACGTCATATTTGGGGTCATGGATTAGAAAATTAATTTTCTGAATTCATAATTATAGCAAGTATGTTTTGTTTTTGAAAAAATTACAATAAAAATATTTTTACATGCAAATAAATATTATCGAATTCTGAAATTTTAACACTTGCTTTTAAATAGTCATCAGTGATACTTTAGGTGGCCCGCGGCTTAGTACCCCCTTACCGACTAACCTTGTATAAGGGATTCGGATTAAAGAATTTATTTCTTATAAAAACTATACAGTTTGCTTAAAATAAGATTTGCAAATATTGTTATTAAAACATTTTGGCATATACATCTGGCATGTTGTGTTACTAAAATCTATAGGTACAATCAACAAAATACATTAGAATTAATTATGCTAAAAAATTACATTGTGTCCAGATATAAAATAAGTAAATTATTCAAAGAAATTACATAATACAATTCAAAATATAATATTATTGTGTGCTTACATTTTTTTTAAATTTAGTTTTAAATATTTGCATACTGTCACATTCCTTTATATCATTTGGCAGTTTGTTAAAGTTATATAAGGGCCCTACTAAATCTAAATATATTATATTAAATGCGGATAAACCGGTATCCGTAAGAACCATTGGTTCTTTTATATCTGTTCATATGTTTATACTGTAAGCCTTTATCGCATTGATTAACATAATCTGTCACGTCCTCGTATAACCCTAGCCAAAAATTTTTTTTCTTAATATTATTTATCATTCTTCTGATGCCAGCGTGGCCGCTCGTTGGCAAAATATGATAATCATTTAATATAATACGCTTACTATCATTATCACTTACTCTGTGGACACCCTTTAAAATAAACAATTGTGGTCCGGACCAATTAGGTGTCTCGTTTATTACACGCGTTAACTTGAGTATTATCATTATTATATAAGATATAGAGACTATTTAGTTTTGTCTCTTTACAAAAGTAATTCAACTCCCTTAGAAAGGCAGCTCGTGCACAATATGATCGGAAAGTTGGATTGACAATTTTACGAAAGTTAAAGATACCCACAATATAAACACAAGGCATAAATATAGGCTATATTTACGGTGGTGGTTTATTTACTTTGGTTGAGCATTTTAATCCTAGATGGTGATCTAGGATTAAAATGCTCAACCAAAGTCCAACATGGCAGTAAAAATATTTAATAAATTATCAAATGATCTTCAGAACGAAACAAAGGAAATAGTATTTATTAGAAAATTAAAAACATATTTAATAGAAAAATGCTTCTACTCAATCAACGAATATTTTGAAAATAAATAAAGTTAAAAACACTCAATATAAGCAAAAATAACATAAACCTAAATAAATAAAACATACAATTAATAATACACCTATACCAATACCTATTTACCTACTCGATAACATATCACTCGATATACTATTTTGTTTTGGTTCTAGTATCCTTAATTAAAAATATTGTGTATTAAGAATAACAATAGTCAAGAATTAGGCACTGTGTACCAAGTAGACACATAAGTAAATTTATAAATATACTTTTATGTTATTAGAGCCCTCAAATATTGCAACACCTGGAAAAGGTTGCTAAGCTGTACCTACTCTATATAATAAGATCTGTATTATTTTACCTTAGTGTGCAAATAAATATTTTGAGTTTGAGTTTGATTGACATATACTATTGATTTAGAAGAATTATAAATGAATAGCTTAAATTTTCTTTCCGCACTGTCTTCTATCTTCCTCCAGTCATGCTCATTCAAAAATAACAATTCGGTACAATCGTCTGGTTTTTTAAGTATCCCCGCAACTTTAGGGTGATCAGTCCAATTGTTAGTGGTAATCTTATCGACCAGAGGATTGCCATTATTCTCCACCACACTTCTATCATCCATCTTCTTTCTCAGAGCTCTTGTCAATACTGAAATAATATGCTCATTCATCTCTTTCAAATCATTACTCGTTATTTGTATTCGTGACAGAGTATCTGCAACATTGGCCTCTCCTTTTATATACCTTATCTCAAAATTATATTCCTCCAGTAATAGCCTGTCATTAATCGACTCGAAGGATTGTTCAATCCAAATAAATAAACAACAGGTTTATGGTCAGTTTCAATTATGTACTCACGTCCGTATAAATATGGTCGAAAATATTTTACGGACCATACTATCGATAAAAGTTCCTTCTCGATGGTAGGGTAATTCTTTTCGGCTTTATTTAATGAACGGCTAGCTTAAGCTATTGGTAGGTAACCCGTTTTGATTACAAAGGACAGATCCGATAGCATATCCTGACGCATCTGTTTTTAATATAAACTTATGATTCTCGTCAAGGTTAGGATATTGCAATACTGGGGGTGTGATTAATGCATATTTAAGTGTAGAAAATGATGTATTGCAGTTATCGTCCCACTGAATAGGTACATTTTTGCGACAAATTCAGAAAAGCGTGGTATAAACTTTCTATAATAATTGGCAAACGCCACAAACCTTTTGACCTCTGCTACCGTGTGAGGAACGGGATAATTTTGTAAGACGGACTTTTTTTGTGGGTTCGGTTTGATACCCTCAGCTGATACCACGTGACCCAGGAATAAGAGTTCCTTTTTAAGAAATTGTCATTTAGCGGGACTTAATTTTAAATTGACCTTTCGTAAGCGCGACAGAATATCGATTAAATTTTTATTGTGTCTCTAAATTTCGTCCTATACATACCAAATCATCTGCATATGCAGCACTTTGTCATAAGTTAACCCGGCCATTGCTATTGTTATAGCGTGGCTGAATAAACTGGGACTTGTCTTTAGACCCATCGGCATTCTGGTCATTTGGTATTGTCCTGACGGTGTAGTGAACGCTGTATATGTTCGACTAGTGGAACTTAAGGGAAATTGGAAAAATGCTTGGTTCAAATCTAAATGTGAAAAGTACATAGTCCCGGATAAGAAGTCTAGAACATCCGTGATACTGGGTAACGGGAACTTATCATCAGCAATGTGGTCGTTTAGTTTTCTAAAATCCAATCGCCAAGTTTTACTGTCGTTGTTCTCTGACCCTTTAGGGACAAGAAGAACTGGGCTGGACCACTCACCGGCTGGCTCGATTATTCCGTCATGTAACAATTTTTTGACTTGCTTTTCCATTTCACCCCTTTGAGAATACGGTAACCGGTATTGTTTAACATAAGCTGGTTCACTGTTTAGTTTTAACTGTATGTTCTGCTCATATAAATTACAAGTCGAAAGCTTATCTCCCGGTACCATAAAAACGTCTGAAGATTTTGCACAAATGTTCATTATAGAGGTATTTTCCTCTTTATTCAAATGATTCAAATTCAATAGAGAAAACATGTCGTGTATCCGTTTTGGATTAATTATGTCTTTCCCGAAACAACAAATTGAATAATTGCTTAAATAGTCTGATTCCGGTCAGAATCCGAATCCGGTCGGTCGGTTAAACTGTCGGTCCCGGGTGTCATACGAATGCCTATGACAGTCGTTACGGGTAGCCAGAAGCCCGAAAGTCTGACAAACGGTTTAACCTTAGGATATCGGCATTGCCCAGTTACTGGGTTGCGGAGGTCTGATGGCAGTCGCTCCGTGTAAAATACTGGTATTCGGCCGCATCTGGTTAGACTGGAAGCTGACCCCAAGATAATTGGGAAAAGGCTAAGAGAGAGAGTCTGATTCCGATCTAAAATAACTGAGACTGACCTCACTCTCTCGCGTATTTAATAACTGTATCGGTATTTTCCCATTTTTCACAGTCGCAATTCCTCCAGACAAAAATACACCTTCACATAGTTCTCTGGGAAAAATCACACATTCATCTCTCCGTCTGTATACCTATATAAAATATTTTTTCACATCTTGGGGGTATGTTTATATAACTGTTAATACCTAACTTGCCCATATTTAAAACTAACTAACTAACTAACGTGACCTCGTCTTTCCCATTATGTAAAGTTATGTGGTTAGTTTCAAAATCTATCTTACAATTAAACTTTCTTAAAAAATCTATACATAATATCCCGGCTGTTGGAGTCGGTAATTGTTTTACAACGTGAAATTTATGCTTAATTTCCGAACCATTTACAGACAAAGTTATGAAAACATATCCCTCAGTTTGTATTTTATCTCCAATACCATTTATGCAAACTTTATTTTTAGTAGGTAATGGGTATGTTTAGATTTGTCAGCATCTCATACTTTAGTGCGCTCAACGATGCACCGGCATCAACTAACCATCCATATTTGGTGTTACCTATTGCGAGCTCAATTGAATTGCTAAATTCCCAATTAAAAATATTATTCGCCAATAAAAAACTCTCATGAAGTGGCATTGGTATCTGTCTGCGAGCCATCTGAATTTTGCGGGACGTCCTCTGACTCACCAGACAGAAAAGAACTCAAGAAATGTATTCGGTGATTATTACCCCGAAAATTACCGCGTCGTTTATTGTTATTAACTCTAGGGAAACTCCGAGTATATTGTGTTTGTCCCCTTTGCGAATAAAAAGTGTGCGGTGCACTTGATTCGTCGTTGTTCAGACTGTTGTTGCGGATGTCTGAATCGCCCGGTGCGATTGCCTCTAAATCCACCACGAGAATCCGATTCCCAAAGTAAACAAATTCTTCCTTATTCTGACGGTTACAAGAAGCCTCTTCATCTTTCGCTGCCCTAATGGCGTCCTTCAATGCGGTATAGTTACGCGCAGTTAGGATAGTACCTATTTGGCGATTTCTCAAACCACTGACGAATCTTTTGATGGCAATTTTTTCATTTAGCGGGCGTAATATCTTAAAGGCCGTTTGATCGCCATCGGCTTGCGAAACCGTCAAATCTACAAACAATTTTTTTATTCTACTGCCATAATCGTCTAATGAGGAACAGTCTTGTTTCATTTGAACTAACTTATTATGTATCACCGTGTCTGATTTCTTTGTTAAAATATGGTTTCGCATATCACCTCAGAGTTCATATTGCACGAGTCATATGATTCTAAAAGTCTCAACTTAGCATTTTGTGTTAGGCGAGTCTTCAATACAAATTTTATTAACATACTCTTACCTTCGTCATCAAGCGTGGTACTGTATAACTCTATTGCATCCATCAGGTTCCTGGTAACGTGCTCATCACCCGTCATCGCAGGGAGCATAGACACCGCTGTTTTTAAATTATTTTCTTCCATTGTGTCAGTGTGCATAATCAAATCAGATAATTTTGAAGTAATTGCGTATCATCAAAGAACGAGCGATGTTAGTATTAGTGCTAACCTATACCTACTCATCAGTTATTGCATCCATAAACCACGTTATAAACGTGTCTATTGCTCAAGATGTCTTGAACGTCTCCAGCATAGAGAGCGATCGAGAGTTTAAAACGATTGAAAACAAAATCAAGATCATGAAAGAAAATTTATTTTTATTGCATAGTCTGTCATCCCATGACATTCATCATTACACCGCGATCATCATTACACTGTATGATCGCCGTGGTAGCAGCATGTCTCGGAGTGTTCTCGTGGAGGCGCGCGCGCTCTCGACACCCGCAACAGACGGCGCGCCCAGCAGCTGCGCGTGCCCGGCCACGCAACGTGCGTGTGTTAGGGATAGTGTAGCGTATCAGTGTGACAGTGAAAGGGCGAAGGTGGTAACAAGTGCGCGAGTGTTAGATAAAACCACCTCCCCTATGTTAGGTTTTTATACAAGCATATCTAATTTGTGAAGTGTATTAACGATAGAGACACTAAGAAATCAGATTAACATCTAATAATTTATTATAATTGATTGCTTCTCAACTGAGAAACAATCAACTGGGTAACTACCCAGTTGTATCTTTATATCTTTTTCCTCGAGGAGCATGTAAGAGCAAACCCGTACATGGACGTAGTTAAGCAGAAAGGACTCAACCCACACAGAGTCACTTTTGAGTTATTGACGTTTTAAGTTCAGAGTGGTTTTCTTCAGTAATGCTGTATTCAGATTTTGTTACGTAATTACAAATTCTTGGTAAAATCAATCATATTTTTATATCTATAAGTTGGTTGATGGTTATATTGTGTATTTCTGGACTTATTTAGGAAAATGAAGGGTTGAATGATTTAAGCAGGTTGGGTCTTTATAAGTAATAAAAAGAAAATACCTGCCTAATATGTGGTTTGGTTTCCTGTCACAAAAACGTATTTCCTTTGTTTATTTCTTGGATCTTTTTTGCTGAATAAAAGGCCCTACCTTATAGACCATTTTGGTACCAATAACTCATTTTTGTCAATTTTGTGGATTGAGTCCTTTCTGCTAAACTACGTCCACATATCAATAGTATCAATTTTATGCTGACATCGACGCGCAGCAAATGAATAAAATATCATGTATTTGGGTTAGCAAGTAGTAGTCGCATAGCATTGTTTGGGCTGTCAGCAAAAGCACTCATTCGCCGCAGGTCGATCATTTATCATGATCATTTATCAGTCCTTGTAACTATCAATACACAAGTTGAACTCAAGTCTATCTTAAATGTATCTTAAATGTACCTTACCCGTATATATATAAACGATGTAATTGAGTCACTCAGCAGTCATCATGTTAATTTTCACGTGAACGGAGTGTGTCAGTAAAGTTATATGTATAGTATATAGGAGCGCCGTGTTTCCATTTTTCCAATTTTTCCACTTATGGAAGTTAATTTAACATAATATCACGCCTGTATTCGCCGAAGGGTTGGGCAGAGGTGAATAGTAACACCCTCATTTCGCTGTTATGTTTAAATCCCATGTAATTAGGGAGCGAGCCTATTGCCATCAATCGGGCATAAATTCAAACTCCGGGCTGCTATTGAGGAATTCCACACGGAAAAACCTAATAACACTTGCCCGACCTGGGGATCGAACCCAGGTCCTCACGATCAGCAGTCACGCTTGCCACTACAAGACCAACGACGCAGTTAATTTAAGATAGCACATATTACGACGCCTACGATACGCCTAGGAACTACCTGTAGATCAATGAAATTTTAATAGACTTCACAGACTAACATTTTTTTTATTTAATTCATTCACTTTAAATGTAATTTTTACTCAATTTTACATTTTGATGATTTATTTATTATATTCGTGTATCCTGTATACAATATTATAAATTCTTCGTCCTTCAAAGTCAGATTTTAGTGTAACCTTTGAAGGGTCAGTTCATCATTATCGTTGTTTAAAACCTGTTTTTTTTTTAATAATAATCTTTTTTTTTTCAGGTACATAAGTGATAAAAAAACATTATTTATCTGATTATAGAGACAAGCTAGTCGAATGGATGATAAAATCTGTAGGTACATTAAAATTTTTATATTTCTCATTGGAGACTGAAAGAACTCGTCCAGTTTTTAAATTAAAGAAAGAATAAAACAAAAGATTTTGGATACTTTAATGAAGAAAAGAAAATGGAACACATTATTGTTGAAGGTGGTAACCAATTAAAAGGAACTGTGAAAATCGAAGGATCTAAAAATGCAGCATTACCTATTTTAGCAGCTTCCCTATTAGCAGAAGAAGGAACTACAACATTAAACAATGTGCCAATCCTATCCGACGTGTTTGTAATGAATCAAGTAATAAAACACTTAAACGTAGATATTGATTTTAATGAAGGATTGAATCAAGTGACCGTCGATGCAACGCAACCGTTAAGCAGTGAAGCTAATTACGAGTATGTTAGTCAAATGAGAGCATCAATCGTTATTATGGGGCCGTTATTAGCTCGTAATGGTTATGCAAAAGTATCAATGCCTGGTGGCTGTAATATTGGTAAACGACCAATTGATTTACATCTGAAAGGTTTCCAAGCATTAGGTGCTAAAATCATTCAAAAGAATGGATACATCGAGGCTGTAGCTGATGAATTGATCGGCAACACGATTTATTTGGATTACCCAAGTGTGGGTGCCACTGAAAATATTATGATGGCAGCCGTTAAAGCCAAAGGTACAACTGTTATCAAAAACGTTGCTAGAGAACCAGAAATCGTTGATTTAGCGAATATACTTAACAAAATGGGTGCGAAAATTATCGGTACAGGCACAGAAATCATGCGTATCGAAGGTGTAAATAAACTTCACGCAGTTGAACACTCTATTTTACAAGACCGGATTGAAGCAGGAACTTTCATGATAGCAGCTGCAATGACTGAAGGAGACGTTTTGATAGAAAAAACAATTCCAGAACACAATCGACCTCTTATATCAAAATTAACTGATATCGGCGCTATTATTCGTGAAGAAAGGGGCGGTTTACGTGTGATTGGTCCTAAAGTGATAAAACCAACGAATGTAAAGACATTACCGCATCCAGGGTTCCCTACGGATTTGCAAGCACAAATGTCAGCAATGCTAGTGTTAGCTGAAGGCTTAAGTACTGTCACTGAAACTATCTTTGAGAATCGATTTCAACATTTAGAAGAAATACATCGAATGAATGCTAACGTGAAAATAGTCGGAAATATCGCTTTTATCAACGGTTCTCAATCTTTACAAGGAGCTAAAGTAAATGCTACAGATTTACGGGCTGCTGCTGCATTGATACTAATTGGATTACGTGCGAATGGTATTACTCGTGTATCGCACTTGGAATATTTAGATCGCGGTTATTATAAATTCCATGAAAAGCTTCAAAAATTAGGAGCAAAAGTTGAACGCATCTACGGTAAAAATGATGTAAATGATATAATGTCAACTGTTCTAGACACAGTCTTTCTGTAAATAGAAGCCCTTGTTTAGTAGATGAGAAGACCTGTTGCTACTTATTATAGGGGAATTATAAAACGATCGAATAAAAAAAACTTAGCGACTGATGATGAGATACTGTTTCTGGAATCCAAGTGAGGCTACTTATACACTTGTACTTGAAAAGGTCCAAAAAGCGTTCTTAAGATTTCTCTATAAGTCGACTTTAGGATATTATCCATATTTATATCCAACAAAATTTATTTTGGGATGTCTAGGATATAATATGTTAGAAACCAGAAGAGCATATGACCAGCTGAACATCATGCTTAAAGTATGTAGGGGAACAACAGATGTTCCTGATCTCCTCAATGAGCTGATTTGCCTTTACGCTCCGAGTAACTATCTCCGCGGCCGGAAGCATCGTCTACTAGCCGTGCCTACATGCCGCACAGTGGCTCTCGCGTCATCCCCTGTTCCTCGCGTTCTGTCTGCGCTCAATAGCCTTGTGGAAGCCAACCCGAAATGTGATCTATTTGCGGACGATTTTAAAACTGTAATGTGCATATGTCTGAGCTTCTGCGAAAGCAAGACGATTTGACATTGTTTCAATTGTTTTATTATATATATATTATATTTTAATTATTTTGTTATTTAGTGTGTTGATTTCCTGTTCTAGTATTATGTTAATGTAATTGGCTTATTGAAGCCGTGTTAGCATATATAAATAATAAATTTAATAACTTGAGCGGCATGAATTTGAGTAAGCGAAAAATTTACTAAACTAACGACGAATATTGATTAATATTAGGTCCTTACCTATGAAATTGGCGTTTTTTTCTCACAAATAGAGAACCTCGTCACTTCTATGATTTAAAATATATATCAATTGCTTGATATTATATCGAATAATGACCATCATAGACAACTACCAATAGTAAAAAAAACCTTATTACTTATAGTTTTCTACCCAAAAAATATACCTTAAAAATGACTCCTCTTTTTTTTAGCAGAAATGACCACTATTTTTGTTTTAACTTAGCCAAAACTTATTTTGGTCGCATAATCTAAGTGGCATACGTTATCTTAGTTTCTAAATATTAGTGCATAAAAGTTTTAAAACATTAGTGTTCATAGTTGTTAAATAAATTTAAAAAATGTTAGTATGAAAAATGCAACTTCTTTAAAATTCTCCATACAAAACGCTGATTTCATAGGTGGGGACCTAACAATAAAATCCGGAACGACCTTACAAAAAGTGGGTTGTGATTAATCCATTTCAGATATTAAAATTCTAGCCGTGCGACTGAATTACTAAGTGAGCGACTAGAAATACAGAGCGGCCAACTTGAATATTATAAACAGTTTGTTAAATTCGTAACGTCTAGGTTAGGTTAGAACTGCGACCACGCAACGCGCGAAGGCGAGCGAGCGAAGCGAGTGTGCCGCGGTAGCGGCCGCCAAGCGCCAAATTTCCTCTTTTGCAAAGGCAAATATTGAAAAAAATGCAGGACTTAACGTTGACACTCAAGCAAATATTAGGTCGCTCACATATTATGAAGCTTCTCATTTTGTATTTCAAGTAACTCAAATTAGTGTTTGTAAGTTGCTGTTCTGTTGATTTCTCGTCACTCGCAGTCAGTCGCTCACTTAGTAATACTATAACGTAAATTAATTATTTTTGTCACTTAAAACTTTAATTTACAGTCACTCGTTTAAATACTACCCCTTATTATATACTATTATTAGAAATAAAACACATCATGTAAATATGAGACATAGCGTTTTTATTTAATATTCAATAATTATTTAATCGATAGAATATTCAGCAATATTACAAATACAACGTGAAACAATTGAACATTGCAACTTAATTCTTTTTTTTTTGAAACTTAATATTATAGCATAGCAACTGTAGAGACACTAGCTTAAAATCCTTAACATCGACATCTTAAGCACACAGACTTTAAAAAAATTAACTATTATTTATAAATAGTTACATTAAGCGAACCCTTACGACTAATCATAAAGGGGACTTCCAGAGCCGATATGAAAAACAATTGCTTCGAATCAGCCTAGCGGTGTATATGAGCTAAGCATGTCGGTTCTAACACATTTTTTTATCCTCTCAGTCTCATCCCATAACATGTCTATCGACGATAGATCTAGATTTCATTAATTATTCTATCAATTAGGACTTCTTTTTTAACCTTTCGAACACCATACGACAATTGGTTAATTTTATGACACTTGATTTACAGTTATACGACACTTTATTTAAAATGTACTATTAAAGTGTCGTATTGTCGTTAAAATACGCTATTCTGTCGCTAAACTTCATACAAAACATGTTACTTTAGGTCCAAAACCTAACATCACCATCATTATAAATCATAAGTGTTACGTAATCGATTATAATAAACTTTTGGAAGTGAGCAAGCCCCGTTAAATTTCTCTAACTTTGATGTAATTCAGTCTACGACCAACTGTAATGTACACACATCTTTAATACGAAAACACATGAAAATTATGACGGTCTTTTTACATTTACGACAAATGTATTGAACTCTATACTACAATTGATTTACAATATGTTTTCATATTAATTGATAATACAAATCTTAACTACATACAATACAAATCCTAATCTAATAAATAATATGGAATTAACAATAACGATAAATATAAGAGATTCTTAAAATAATATCTATAAATAAACAAAGATTAAAACAATATAATATGACTAGATGACTTTATTTATTAAAATCATGAAATGACTAGAATCTTTACAGACAAAATTAAAATTGCTACGGAAGTTAATAAGAAAGAAAATGTAAATGTATTAAGTATCCTCTATTTAAAGGTAAATATGAAAATACAAAAAGGACAAAACCTTCCTAATATCATTCTGATCCCATTCCCTCGCATTTTAGCCGTTCCAGCTAACAAAATCCAGTTGGCCGCAGAATTAGCAGTACTTATCCTACATTGTATCTCTATCTATCTACTTACGTAAGAAATTGTGCAAGAATCAAATACGAAGATCCTATCATTTGCCTATTTTCACGTGAACGGAATTTCCAATGTTAATCAATGCGTTATCAAAATCCATTTCAGATACCTACTTAGTTTACTTATAAAATAGTTAATAGTTCTACACTTTTAACATCATGAGTAAGCATATTGATGTCTAAAGCTAAGCTATGGGTTATAGGTCAAGTAAGATGGACCATGTCGTTTCCGACGGTTCAGTACAAAAGTTGAGTACCAAAATATTATTGAAAATATTCCGTATATATGGCCAATGTTTGATCAAACATTTTCCATATGTACCGATGATCTTTCGTTAGAATGAGAAGTCGACTACTGAGATAGGACTGAATCGCGAGTTCTAAAAGAGTCAGTTTAGTTAGGAGATATCACATTAGACGCTTTATACAGTCATAGTTTTGACTACATTGAGAGAAGTATGAGTATTATGTAAGATACGTCAAACTGTCGAGTTTATTCAGAGTAAATTTTAATGACATTTTTATTTAGAAATATTTTGTCTAGTCTTGTTTTGACTTAATCATTTATTCTTTTTTCTCACATCTGTGGGGTCATTTGAGTTTAAAGCTCATAAAGGCTTTACATTGATTGATCTTTATATTTTCTTAATTCAATGTTCAAGTCTTAATCGGTAATATTTGTCACTTTTTCTTTTAATTGGAGTAAAAGTTTATCACTTTTATCGTAGTTGGACTATACAGCTTTTAATAAGTTGTTTAGTATCCTTGTTTTGTCACTGTCATCAGTTTATCTATAATTAATTTAATTAAAACCATTAATCTCAAAATTGCAAATTGCAACCAGAAGAAACTAGTAAACGAACCCTAAATTCTGTTAATTAAATTATGAGCAATCAGTGCATCATTGCCTAAGCAAGAATTAGGAATAAGAGCTTACGAAATGCTAGGAACATTAAATAAAATGTGTACGTAATGCGTGAAAATCTAGACACACTGTAGTGTGACAGCCTAATCGAGATTATGTTTACTTCTTAGTTTCGTCAAGGCTGGATGGAGGAGATTTTGCGAGCATCGATAATGATCTGAAAAGAATAAATACAGTTTATTTATTTATGTGAATCCACTTGACCGTTTATGAAACGATGAAGATGCTAGTAGACATTAACACCACATAGAATCGACTTATTGTAATCATTATAAATTGTATGATCTACTTCTAAATTGTATTCAGTGTGATTTGTCTCGACGTTAAAACTATTTGGAGGTTTCTAATTCAGCAATGATTTTGGTGCCATTAGAACAATGATTATTATAATTATACTTCAGAAAATATGTACTATACTAAAATCTTCAACATTTCATATAAAAATACACCCTTCACTACATGCCATTAGCGTACCTAATACAGCAATGACACACTTAATAAATCATATTAAATGAATTACAGAATAAAGCAAAATAAACCATAATACTATGGTTATAATGGTGATGGTTATAACGGTGAAAAAGCAAATGAGAAAATAAGAAGCAATACAATAAAAAGTAGTGTACCTATTTGTCGAGCCTATCTTGAGAGTGACTTAAGCAATAGCAGCTGCAATGACAATATTTTTATATTTAGTAGGTATATTTTGGATATTTTAATTTATTTAAAGAATTAATTAGTAGCACCCGTTATAATAGCTAATGCCAAAACAATTGATGGAAAAGCTAACAAAAAAAATGTGATAGACAAAAATATAATGATTTGAAATAAAATTAATAGCATTAAAGTAGGGGAATGAAAAGGTTATGCACTTTAACGTCTATTTTTGCTTGCACAGTGCAAGAAACTGAACTATTTTACCGACTACGTACTGCAAACATTATACTAGAAATGAAAATACAAGTTTTTTTGACAGGATCATTAATTAAATTATAATGGTGACAGACACTAGTAATGTCAATTTATTTAATCATCGATTTGATTGATGTCATGGTTATTACAATAAAACTCCTTAAATCAAAACAAAAACTTTACGTCATATAGAGGCAAAAGGCAATTTTGATCTTTGCTACCAAATAATTAAATCCATGTATTGGTCTGTTCCGTTCAACAGTTTGAAAACAGTTTGCCCGCGATGTGGGAAAGGAATGAATTTGAAAACTGACTAATCTTTTCATTCCCCTACTGTACTTATAATATGATGATTAAAGAAACGAAATTAATTATTGCAATTGTAACAAATAATAGTAGCAGATAGATGTAAAATCATACAGAGGCAATATAACATATTATTGTATTTAGATAATTATTTGTTATTTTGACAATATACCTATACAAGATTTCATTATTGGAATAACTTACGCACTTATAAACCGAAAGATCGTTACCTTCTTTGAGCAGGTATGGGCGGTGAGGGTTGAGTGGCAGCTGGTAGTGATGCTGGAGCACTTCCGGAGAGCGCTGGTTGACCGTCGTCATCTTCTCGTCGGTCTCCTGAAAGTGAAAAATGTTATAATGAAAAAAAGTAATTAAATATCTGCTTTGTAAGAGTAGTAGTAGTAGAAGTTGCTGCTTCAATTAATTGAGCTATTTGATTCATCGGCTTGTATGTCCATGCCTTTTAGTTATCGAGTAGGATGCAACGGTAGGAAAATTATTATTTACATTTAAAATTTTTACAGATGATGTTATATCGAGCTTCAAATACCTCTTTGAGTATGACAATTAAAGATTTTCTCCAAATTCCTTTTCTGATTAATTAAGAATCTAAGTTCTTAAGAGGAAACGCGGGCTGCAAAATATTAATAATTTGAATAGGTTTTTGCGATCTATTTCCGTCCCACCTCTCCTGCAAACCTTCCAATTGAGCGCGAAAGAAACAACTGCATCTCGGACTGATTTCTCTTGTGCAATATTAGCGAAATCGTACTTTCGTATTTCCCTGTTTCCTTTTTCAAATCTGGACCGATTTTAATATTTTTTTCTGTAATAATTTAAGAAAGACGGGTTATGTCTGTATATTTTTATTTTATTTGTTACATTTGTCAAATTTGTTTGCCAGACGTTTGAAAACGGTGATAAAACCGGTCGATTTTTGTACAATTTAAATGTTTTAGTTCGTTTAATAATTAATTTATTGACAAAAACAAAACGTAAGGACTTAGTGGTAGTAGATATAAATCACATGATAAAAAATATTTGCTCTAGTGACATTATCCAAGGAGGAAACTGAGGACTACGTTTATATGGACTAAATGCCGACCGCATTTCCTCTTAAGTGAGTATTTTATAAATTATCGTTGACAAGTCTAACTAGCTACTAATGATGGTGCTCTATACCTCTCGTAATAGGAGTGTCTCCGATATAGAAAGTGAGTGCTGGTGTCTCCACAGCCGCTTCCCTGACGGATCCATCACCGCTGACAGCGCTTAGTGTATCAGTACTATCAAACATGATAGTGCGTTCTTTTGCCCGGGGCGTTCGGCTATCTAGTTCCTAAAAAACGTTAAGTTCATGAAATAAAATATTTTATTGAAAAGTAGAATATAAAAAATACTTAGCACATGACCATGGTCATTTAATATCCGGCAAATTATTGGACACTACACCTGTTATGGGTGACGAATAAGCTGAGTATAGAATAATATTAAAAGATGAGAATGATTGAAAACTGTTGGAATAATATATATATATATATAATAATAATAATACCTTTAAACGAACAATTCTTGTATATGTATATATATATAATCTGAATCTCGGAAACGGCTCCAACGATTTTCATGAAATTTAGTATGCAGGGGACACTAAATCGATAAATCGATCTATATAGGTTTAATTTTTAGAAAACTTAGTTTTATCCGTGTTTTCAGGCAATGAAAAACTGCTACAATAACATTAGAATATGAAAGTAAATTTCACCGCGATCTACAAGGTTAAAATAGCTCTGGTGGGAAATCGGGCGGTCGCAAATTCAGAAGATTCGGTTCGAGTCCAGGTGATTAATTTTTTCCCTTTTTTTTCAAGTTCCTTCTTTTCCCTTTTTTTTTTCTTTCCAAAACACACGATTTACCGAAAAACAAAAACCGAGCAAAACTCGGTCATCCAGGTACTAATATTTATGAATGCACATTTCGGGTTTATTACAACTACTAGCGACCCGCCCCGGCTTCACACGGGTGCAATGTAGATACTAATGTGGGGCATATAAACCTTCCTCTTGAATCACTCTATCTATTAAAAAAAACACATCAAAATCCGTTGCGTAGTTTTAAAGATCTAAGCATACATAGGGACAGACAGACAGCGGGAGCGACTTTGTTTTATACTATGTAAAGAAGATTCGTCTTAGTTAAATCACAACCATTTATTCTGCTGTTTGTTGTGTTCGGAGTACCTACTTTTTTATTATTTTATTATTGAATGGTCCCGCCTTTGACCTCGATCTCACCTGATGGAAAGCGATGGATGAGGTCTACGATGGATCGAACGCACCCAGAACCTATTCACTCTTACTTTGAAGGTTGGTTATGATCTCAAAAGATGAAGAGAAAATCAATGAAAATATTTTTAATAGAAGAAATTCAGGCAATTTTTCTTCAAACCTCGTGTTATTCTTTAATGTTTTTTTCACTTACCAATCTTTCAGTATCAGAATCCGGTTCCTGTACTTCATAATCATGTGAATAATGTTCACTAGTAGACTGATGTTCTAAACTCTCCATCTGAACTGCAGTGATGGGATCCAGGGTGTCCAATGATGATACCATAGTATTCGATCCTGGAGGGGGCACCGCTGTTATCTTTCTGATTAGTATCAAGCTCGGCGGGGTAGCAACATGTATAAGTAAAATAATCCAAAAAACTTAGTTCTCTCAAAAATATTTTTATGAATCTTTGATTGAATACCTAAATTACAGAATGCAAAAGTTTCTATTATGTTTCGAACAGATTTTTTAAATAGAAAATTTTACATGGGCTTTTAATATTTTATTGAGATTCTTAAAAAATATTTTTGAATAAAACTGTTGTAACTTTGTAAGTATTTAAAGATGAAAGCGGGGATTAGACTAAAGCTCTTCTGTAAAATACAAAGATATGATTATAAATAATGTATTATGATAGCTCATGCTGTTAATTAAATAAATTAGTATGGTAAATATAAAAATATTAAGTAAAGTAACCATGTAAGCTTAAGATGAGAATTGGATTTTGTAGTATATTCTCAGACAATATAAATGCTTTATACGTAAGGAATAACTTGAAATGCCAATGATAAAGCCACGCAGGGAGGTAAGAAAGTTTTGGTAAAATAGAAATGGTTATTATAGTATAGTCCGAGATTCGACATCGAGGCTCCAAAATGCTGATAAAAAAAATTGGGCTGTTTGGAAGCAATGATCAATCCCATGCGCACCATCACTAGTTAAGAAAATCTTACAGTCAGATTTATTTTTAAATTCGTGCTGTTGATGATTAATCAGTTGAATAGATTAAGTATGATCACAGTTAGTAAACTCCTGGTTCTGATTTAGGGTTCAATTTCCTTCATCACATCACACGACATCTCCAAATATTAAGTGACCCGTTGGTTAAAAATTGATCACTACCCAAAATTTGAACAACCACTCTATTTAATTCAATTTCTCTTCTTGTACTCTCAGAACAGCGACTAGTCCCAAAATTCAAATAAATTATAAATATTTACACACTCACCTCCAGACGTGAGACTGCCTGTCATAGGAGTGTCGACCTCGTAGTTATAGGTGGCACGGGTGGCGTTGGAGCTGGTCGCCTCCAGGCTGTCCGTACTGCCCAGCATCAGATCTGCGCGGGCTCCCCTATGGATATTAAAATAAATATAAAAGATACTGATCGAATATATTATCTAAAAAATTAAGATAAATCCACTAAAAACTATAAGAAAAGTAAAGATAAAACAAAACTATATTTCAAGAAGGAAGGAAATGTTAGATTTATAAAGTACTTTTAAAAAAAATAACTCGATCAATATAATAAACCAGTTACGGAGGTAGAAGACCTCTTTGTGTCATTTAGGTATCTTGTATTGAATTATACTAACCTGCTAAAACTTCCCGATGAGCTCAACTCTTCGTCCTGGCCGCTCCACGACCCACTAGCAGGATCTGTAAATTGACTTTGACTTTGTTTACCGTGGAACAAGATTATGCCGGGATCCACCGGTCTCCCCGAGGAGGGTGACAGCTCTTCGTCTATATCCCCCCCTCCCATTATAAACTCCAACTCCCCAGGCTTCAGAACGATATCTCGCTGCGTTACAGTCACTACCCCGTCACTACCTATATGTGTTTCCATCACAGTCATTGTATCTGAAGGCTGAGATGTGATAGATGAAGACATTTCTGAGCCATAAGACATGGCGCTGTCTTCAAATTGTCGTGGTCTCGTGGGAATATCCATCGCTCCTTCTCCATGAGTACTTATTATGGTCTCCACAACTTTAACTCCATCAACAAATCGCTCCTGAGTGACTGTCGTCGTCGTATGAATGTTTTCTATTACACCGCTGTCAGTGTAGGTTCTCGATACTATTTGAATATTTTTATATTCCTCTTCTTCGTCTAAAATTTTCATCATTTCTTCACAATCTCCCGGTATAGACTCAGCAGATCCGTCGCTAGGTGCTGCTGCGCATACAAAAGATGAAGATTTCTTGCATTCTTCTGTAACTTCACCAGAAGTTTTACCTTCCTGTTCCGATGTTCCAGGCTCAGTTTCTGGTACAAAGAAAGCTCCTCTATCATCAAATTTCTTCACAGTAATCACTTTTGGCGTAACCTGTTGTTGTAGTTTCTGTTCTATCGCCATTTGCTGGTCAATCAGCTTTCTTATACTTGCAGACTCTGTGAGAATTTTTTGTGATGGGCTACCATAGCTACCCACTTTCTGGGAAGGGCTGCCACTCTTTTGAGAGGGACTACCACTCTTTTGGTTTGGACTACCACCTTTCTGCGGGGGACTACTTTCCGAACTACCACTGTATGAACGTTTTTCTCGTTCCAAGAAATAACTACTTACTTCTTTAGGATCTGCCATAAGCAGTGCCTCTTTTTGTTTAGCAAGTATTTCTGCTTTTAAAGCTTCTAGACAAGCAGATTCAATACCTTCAAACTCTTTTAAACTTGACACAGAAATGTCATCACCTTGACTCTTGCTGAGAATGTAGCGTCTTGGCAGAGAACCATTGAGAGAATCCTGAGAGGACGAAGAATTTTGCTGGTACTGCTCCATTAACGCTCTTTCCAGATTTTCAAACTCTTGCAACGAACTGATGGAAATATCGTCATTGTCACCTCTTACCCTAAATCTTATTCGAGATGCCATTTCAGATTCAGAAAGGCTTCCGTACGAATTCCTAAAGCTACCATAGCTGCCTATCGACTCCTTTTGTGACGTCAAACTGCCAATTCTGCTGGCATCAAAGTCAGTCATTTCTTCTTCCTTGATATCTTCTAAAGGTAATCTTTCATAGTCATATCGCGGATCTCCTTCAAACTGCATCTGTATCCAACGCCTTCCGGCCTCAATTTCAGCTAATTCTTGAGCCTGAAGTTTCTTCTGTTCTAGTTCACTTTGTAATAGCTCTTCATCAGATAAAGAACCGGACGCGCTGCTGGTACTTTCTTGTTTCTTAGTAGTTTTAGATAAATATTCTTCAATCTCGGTATCATGCCGTTTCTCAAATTTTTGTGTTTTTATTTGAACACTTTTGCCCTCAGTATCGGTTTCTTGAGCTTCTTTAGCGACCTCTTCGATGACTACAAAATCGTCCATTTCACTTGGTTTGTCCACCATTTCAAATTCGTCGCTAGTAGGTGATTCTTGTTCTTTTTCATAAGTATGCATAGTTTTTTCTTCAGTCGTTATGACGAGTTCTGACTTGCTAATTTCAGCAAGATCCGATCTTAGTTCAGGTGTTTCTGATATGTCATACATGTCGTCTAGGACATATTCTCTACCATTGTCAGTAGAAAGTGAGCTTTGGCTGGGAGCTGACAAAGGTGTGTGAGGGGTAGACTGATGATCATGCGTCTGAAGACTTGATGTCGAAGTTTGTTTACTGTCTAACTGGGAATCAGGTGTTTTAACCACAGACTTCTCAACTTTAGTTTTAGGAACAGATGAATCACTTTTCGATTTCAAGATTTCTTCATACTGTTTTGACCCAACTGGTATAATATGCTCTTCAATATCAACAAATTCTCGTTGACTAGGTGGTACCTCTGTCTTAGGAAAAGGAATAACACTGACTTCTTTAATTATTTTTTTCTGACATTCCTCTATAACTTCACATTTTTCGCCAGGTGCACTTTCAGCCTCATGAATAGTTTTCTTAGTAATGGTTATATCTTCCTTTGAAAGTTTTCTAGGTTCGGGAGTAATACTTCCATGTCGTACTATATCCTCGTATTCTGAAGACCCGACAGGAATAATATCACTTTCTACATCAACGAATTCTCTCTGTGGTTTCTCTATCTTTATAACTGAGAATGGGATAGCTTCTGCCGTGTAAGATGTTGTCTTTGTTATTACTTCTTTGACTTCTGGTTCTAGATCTGACTGCGATGATGGCATGTCTAATCTTGAAATCGATGACGATAATATCTCATCCGTTTTCAATTGACTTGAAATAGTAGTGTCAGAACCTTCTTTGTCTTTAGTTGAATCTTCATCAACATCAGCACTTTCTGAAGCACTTTCAATTGGGAAATGCTCTGGTATCGAGTCCTTCGGTTGAAATCTCATTTCATGCGACCTCTTCATTTTACCAACAGGCTCGACGTCATCAACTTTTCCTTCTTCTTCATCAGCAGACACTTCCTCGTCACTTACATCTTTAACTTTCTGTTGCTCTTTTTCTGCTTCATGTAGGAATTGTTCTACGTAAGTGCTACTTTCCATTAATTCTTCTTTTAACTCATTAGCAGAAGGCACTAAAGTTTCAGAAGCATCAGAAATATCGATGCTGGCTACGTGGCTAGATCCATCTGAATCTAAGCTTTTCATACTATCTCGTGAAGCAAGTGAACTACCTGCTGTGAAATAATCCTTAGATGTTCTCAACGATTGCGATGAAACATCGTGACTTGTTAATGCAGTCTCAAATTCAGTGCCACTTTGAGCAGTCATCATTACTTCGATATCTGAAGATAGTGGTCTACTCTCTGAATGTTCGAAGCTATGGTAGTGGCTCTCTCCTGAACTGGACCAGCCTTCTACTTCAGACGCTGATCGTCTATCTCCAACGCCGAGCTTTGATTTGATATGTTTCTGTTCCCTAAGCTTTACTTCAAGACTGCTTATGGACTTATCTCTATCATATAATACAAGTTCACTATCAGTTTCAATAATAGAGTGCGGGCCACTATCTGATCTAATTGAAATATCAGCACTGTCCAAAGGTGGGCTAGATTCTTTGACCTGAACAGTATCTTTTTCTTCGTCAGACGTCGTGGTGTCATCTTGTGAACTTATTTTCGGTGATGTGCTCTCAGGTTTTTGGCTATCTAATATTTTGTCTTCTTTTTCAGTAGATACTATTGTCTTATCATGGTCATCATGTTGTTCTTCAGTTATAACTTCAGGTCTATCAGGACTTATTAACAGTTTAAACTGAAATTCAGAGGGGGACTGCTTGTATTTGCTACTCCCATCACTTTTTTCACTTATTATTTCACCTTGCGCTGCTTCAAGAGATTGTTTGACTTCATCTATAGTTTTTTCCAAAACTGACAAGTCAGTGAGTGGTTGAGCAGACATCAGTGAATCGAAATCTACCCTTTCTGACTCGAGTTTCGTCGCATGAAACTCGGCAGAGGAGAGATCAGTGTCATATCCACTACTGCAAATGTCTTCTAGGCTTTTTTCTTTAATAAGTTTCATTTCTTCCCTTTTGTGATCGGTTCCTGTTAAGTAAGCTGAGTCAGCTTCAGTGGAGAAATCTGAGGCATGAAGAGTTTCTGCACTTACAGTAGAGTCCATAGATTTTTGTAACACCTCTCCTTCATGAGACTCTAAAGATTTGATCATACATTCAGTATCAAGGCTTTCCCCTGATTTTATCATATCTTTAGATGTCGTACTTGTTTCATCAGATAGTTCAAATGTTATTGGCGACATGTCAGTTTTGGATGTTTTAGTAACTTCAGTTCTTGTTTCTACAACAGTTCGAATCTCTAAAATAGTATCACTGTCAGAACTTTTTGTTGTGGTACTGGACGTCTCCATACTTGTTATTACCTTGGGTTTTGGAATATCGTCAGCGACTTCAAACGAATCAACTTTCTGTAAAGATACCTCCCATACTTGATCCTGAATTTGTTGTTGTGGTAACTTTATAGGAGATCTGGTAGGTTTCTCTTTTTTTGGCGTGTCTCCAGTTTTGTCATCATGAGGTAACTCAGGTGCAGCTTCAGATTCTGAATGTGTATCTTGACTTCCTGTCCGACTAAATGTACTCTTTACTGGTGAAGTAGTTACTTTAATTTCTTTTATGAAATTCACTTCATAGATTTCATCATCTTTTTTAAAAGACTTCGATTTGCTCTTCGGGCTTGCTTCTGAGGAATCCCGTTTTTCAGTCGGTTCACTCTTGAAGCTTGGTGCATGTGAAGCATCAGAGCTAAGATCATCATGTTCTTTACTTTCTATAACCGACTCTTCTTTGTGATGTTCTATTGTTGAACTTACCACCTTACCTTTTTCAGAAACTTCTACGCTTGATACTACTTCGTCTTTTTCAACAATCTTTAAAGTAGAATCCACAAATGCCACCCTAGATTTACCGTCATCATCTTCGACGATGTTTTCTAACTCAACTGGATCGGTGAAATATTCCTTACCCCACTGTTCGTGATATAAATCTCGTTCAGATATTTTGACTTCATGTTTTTTTTTTATTGTTTCGTCTTTTATCGCAGTCATTTTTTCTTCAGATTTAGTCTGTCTTCCAGTATAAAGTCCTTGCTCAGAGAACTCTCTTTCGACTTTAATTATATCAGTATCATCTGTACTTCTTACAGTCTTTGTTTCAATATCAGATCGTTTTGCAGTAGCTTCGTGAGCTTTCTCCAATTTCTTCTGTGATGTTTCTGTTTGATCACCCTCCTTGCGAACAGTAGTTTTTTCTTTCATTTCATGTTCTTGTCCTCGGAGTTCGTGCTTGGTTTCAGTTTTTATTACCAGCGAGTCATCATCTGAAGACGACACTTGTTTGGTTTCAGAGAAGAATTCTTGGCCGGATATCTTTTTTGTTTCAGTTTCTTTGTGTGTTAATATTGTGCTGAAGTCATCTTTGGTACCAAACTTTGCAACCATATCAGACATGACAGCTTCAGGGTCAATAGATTGGAACTTCAACTCGCCACCTTCAAATGTTTTGTGGACTGACGAAGATGATGTTTCAACCCTGGACTCACTATAGAACGTGTCAGTTGATGTAGATTTCTGCATTTCTTCCATTTTGACAGCAAGCTGTTCTTTCTTTATTTGATCAATGACGTCAATGCTCTTTTCGATTGTTCGATCGACAAGTTCTATGGCACCGCTGGTGATGGTTGGTTGATCGACATTAACAAATGTCATATTATCGGCTACATGCTTGGTTGGAGACTTGGGTCTGGCGGCGGCGGTTAGTGCCTGAGACGCTTCCATCAGTACGTCTGTAAAGAAAAAGGTCAATATGATTTAATGAACTACCTACATCTTATGTTTACGACTTGTTACTGAATTTCTTGTGCTAAACATTATAGGTGTGGTAGATAATAACTTGATCCAATCATTAGTTAGGTTCATTTATGAAATTTGTGAGCATATTGCTTATAGAATTTGGAAAAACGCTGACACAATTTGTAATTATGCACCTGAAGCACCTAAAGCGTGTTTATATTACAAGAATAATGCCAATGTGATGAATATCTTTAGAAAATAGCGATGGAAGCTCATGATGGTAAAATGGTAAAATAAATGAAGACTTAGAATCAAAGCGAAACGTTACTCAAATGTGAATGATAATACATGAAAAAATTGCGAATTAAATACGAGAGATCAACTTATCCGTCATAAATAAGCGATAATAAAATAAAGTGATGGTTCGGTTGCTCGTGGGTCCACTTACCTAAAGCAACGTAAGGGCTCCGCAAGAAAGAAAGTAAAATTTACTGTGCTGACGAATATTTGCATACATTGTATGACTGTTGCAACTGAACTAATCAATTTCTTTTAGCTTTATCTTTTGTTTTCAATGGGATCGCATTAAAATTTATTTTATCTTGCTCAGTCTTAGTGCATTCTATTATTACTCGAGTAGTGCTGTCCGTTTACTGGCTTCGTTCCAAAGTCTTTAGAAACAAAGTTAAGTTCTTAGTGTAAAAATTAACCACGACACATGCGATAATTGGCGTACAAATAAAGAGTGTGGCAAATAAGGCTGTCTATAATGGTTGTTTACTACAAAATTAAGAGTAAAGTTTCGCTATGACTCTACTTTGCCACTACATTACTGCAATAAGCTTGCAATAATTTTGTCTATTTTGAGGGATAAATATTGTAACGTAGACCATCAAAATTCTTAAAATGCCAAAGTCGTTGGAATAAATATTAGGGGATATATTATAAATAAAGTTACGGTAAAAAGTTTTGTAAATAAAATGTTTTAAAAACAAGTTACTGACCACTCTGGTGAGCTTCTGTTTCGCTGATGACACTGTCTCCAGCTGATGAAGCTCTTGGCGACTGACGGCTAGCGTCCAGGAACGATGAGTCGGAGCCTAAATTAAAGGGAGGAGTTAGCTCCTACTTCTAGCACAATATCTAGCTATTAACCGTTCATCCAATTAAGTTAATACGTATGTCAGAATAGAAGTGACAAAGTCTTATCATTTTGAAAGTGTAACTCTTTTATGTTAATGGTATGTATGAAGTAATGTTGATGTTAATTTTATTGTTAATTGTGACTTGGTGATTGCTACGATCACTAATGTTGTGAATATAGCAAAATATACTAACTACGACGACACTATTATTGCAATGTTATCAAAAATCATTATATTACTACAATACTCGTTTAAATATAAAGTCGTGTGGTTATTTAAATTTAAGTAAGATATTCCACATCAAGGTACTGTCCACCCGCTCTTGATATAATTACTGAGGTCGATATTTTAAAGGCGAACAATAGTAATCGAAATAACTACGATTAATCCAAATAGATTAAGTCGCAAATCTAAAGGAAAGTCTCGTTTGCGTTTTATTGAAATAAGAAAAACCTGTTTTCCATAATATAATCATTTTTAACAACTTAAGTAGTGGTTAATTTTCAGCTTTTGCGTTATTGTGGTGGAAACTTGTTACCTCTGGGTTGTAGCCCGACAGGCTTCTCGCCAATACCATCCTCCATTTTGGTTTTTTCTTTGAGGGTCAAATCGACTGGGGACGGTGGTGGAGTTTTGGAGAATTTTGAGACAAGATCTATAAAATTAGTTGAATTAAGATTACTTATTATTAAATATTTAATAGGCATGCAGTTTATCGCCTTGACTATACTTTAATAAAAATGACGAAAAAAAACCTGAAACTCAAACAAAACTACGTTGCTTAGCAGATGCAACTTACCATGTGTGACATGAGATGAGTCAATTCTTATAAGAGCTCCCTGTGAAATATCTTCTAGAAGATTGGAGCACCTTCTGTTCAATTCTTTCATGTCAGGCACTTCATCTTCTGCCTCTTTCTGTATTTCTACATCTTCAGACTTATCTTCTGTGACTTCTTTCTTCACTATGTCTTCTAATTTTGCTTCGATTTTGCTGTCCTTTTTGTCTTTCTCAGTTTTCTTTACATCTTTTACAATGTGTTCTACTTTTTCAGTAATCACGTGCGTTTCTTCAATAATCTTTTGCTTTTTCTCATCTCCAGTAATTTCCTTTATTATAACTTCTTTTTCAATTTTGACTTGAGGTTCCTTATCAGTCCTATCTTTAATACTCTCTTCTTCCTTCCTGAACTCTGACTGCAGTTGAGCAATCTTTTCTTCCATTTCACCAATAAAATCTTGTTCAGTTTTATCAGAGGGTTTCGTCTTTTCCAAAGATTTTTCATCGTGGTCACTAAATAATTTGCTTTCCGTTAAAATAGATGTCTCTTGAGAAGAACTAGTCGATACTCGAACAATCCTTGATACTGATCTCTCCTCTTCAATAAATTCTCTGCTTACTGTGATACCTTCCGAAGCATCTGATGCTAAAGTCTTTGATACGTCTAATGACGAATGATCTTCTGAGAATGTCTTTTCATCAATGGATCTTGAAGTTTCCTTGACACTTTCTACGGAAGCCTTTGAAAAGTCTTTAGTTAAATCAACGGTTGAATCTTTAGACAATTCATTCGTCGCAAAATCTCTAGAAGTATCTTTACTATCAATGGATGATTTAGAGTAATCCTTTGTTAGATCAATTGATTTCTTAGACAAGTCGGGAGTACCCCGGTCTTCAATTTGCTCCTCAATTCTGGAATCTTCTTTCGCTTCAATTGAAGTTTTAGAAGGATCTTTTACTAAGTCTGCGCCACTGATTTTTGAGAAGTCTGCAGACGTTCCATCTTCAAGTACAGACTTTTGATCTTCATCCGAAGATTTTGTTAAAGTTGATATGACAGTGGTAACTGAAGACTCAGTGGTAGACTTTGAGACTAAATCTGAGCGAAGTAAACTGTCCACAAAATGAGTTTTCTTAACGAATTTTTCACTGAATTTGTCATCTTCTTCTACGTCACGAAGAGCACTAGTGCTGGGTCCAGCAATATCGACTTGCACTGTCTCTTCGAATTTAACTCGTTGGAATGATTCAGGTGCATCTTCAATATATTTGTCATCATCGCCGAAGAATTCAGACTACAATATAAAAAATAATTAAGGAACCCGTTACAAATTAGCAAAAAGATAAATGTGTCATAGTTTTTAGTATTTATTTCGTAATTCATATCAATATTTTATTTAAATATGTTACCTCTTTTTCTGGGAAATCGTCAGCGTCATCGAGTGAATCGGTACGTATTTTTCTTGCATCAAAACTAGATGCAGGTGTTTTGCCGTCTAGGTCAGAACTAGGCTCTATAATTTCTAGTACTTTTGCTTTGTCCATATCTATAAACATTGCAAATAGATCATTTAAAAACAAACTTTGAACACCTGATAAGAGTTGTTCTATTAATGGCAATGATAAACTTATTTCATAAAATTATGATTACTTCAAATTAATAGTTTAAGTAAAATCGTGCATAAATAAATAATTTCGAAGGGGCCTGGAAGTTACAGACCCGCTTGTTAAGCACCATGTTGCGAATTTGAACCTAGGCGTGTACCAACGTGATTTGTGGTGCTACAACACTTACCAGATTCAGAATCAGTATAAATCTGTTCCTCAACTTCTTCAGGAGAACTTTGAACGGAGAATGTTCTTGGGTGTTTCTTCTTCGGCATAATAACAATTTCTCCGCTATCTCTTGATAGTGACTTCGTCAACCCCGGTCTTTCTTTAAATAATTTCTTCGTTTCTTCAAATATTACTTCTTTTTTAGCTTCGATTTCTTGCTCTTTTGCATCTTTTTCGTCTAAATATCCTTCAACAGTAGTTACTGCTTCCTCTATAATAGAATCTACAGAGACTCGACCCGCAATGTCTTGTGATTCATCTTCAACTGGATGTTCTTCTGATGAAACATCAATTTCTTCTGATGCCTGTTTTATAATTATTTCTATATTATCAGCCATTTGCTTCATAGCTGAGTCCGATTTCTTCATTTCAGTCGTAATTTCTGTTCTCTTGTGTGTCTCAGAAACTACACTAATGATAGACTTTGGTGGTTCTTCCTCGGTTTCTACTTCAGATTCAGCAATTCTTTCGAGAGAGATAGCTGGACTGATACAAGAATGTCTTCGTTCTTCTTTGTGCGGAACTTTCGCATCATAAGATCTCTTTTCAATTTCCACTATTTCTTTTGTGATTGTCTTGATGTCTTTATCTAGTATGGGGCTTCGTGCTGCCGCAGCAATAGTACCTTTATGTAAAATATCATCAATCACAGGTTTCACTTGTTCTTTTGTGATGTCAGTAGTTTCAACCAAATCTAATTCTGTAGGCACGAACTTTTTGATTTCATCTCTTTCTCCAATATCAAAGTGGCCAAGAGTGTCAGTTCTTATTTTCGAAATATCAAATTTACCTCCTTCACTATGAATGACTTGTTTTTTCGTCTCAATTATTTCTTCTACTGTTGTGGAAGTACCATCTGTGACAACAGTAGTCACTTCTGTTATAACAGTTGGTTCATCTTTAGAAGTTATTGTGTACGTAGTCTCTGTTTGTCGTGTTGTAAATACAATTTCTCTAGGTTGTTGGTCTGAGCGGATTGTTTCAACAATTTTCACCTCTTTTACTGGTGGCGCTGATTCAGTTACAACACTTCTAACAACTTTAACAGTTTCACGTTTTATTTGTTCCTCCCTTTCTTTACTTAAGAAATCACTTGTCTTAACTTTATCTGGGACAGAGCTGTAAAAAATATACAGTTAATGTGCTTGCAATGCGCATTAAACATAAATAATTTAAAGAAATGGAAACAATTTTTACCCCATTTCAGCAATATGTGGTAGTTTGTGAACATAATCAGTAACGTGATCTTCTGGGAAACCTTCAACGTCATCTAGTGAGTCCCCGTGAGTCAGTTTTGCGAGTTTTGACTGATCAATTTTACCTGCAAGAATTAATAAAATTTTGTTTTGATGACACTAACCACACTACCTCTGAATGAGTATGTTTATAATGTTTTCACACACACACAAACATAGATCACACTAACCTGATACAGTTTTAGTCTTAGAATCGCTTTCGGGTTTAACTTCAACCTTTTCCTTGGACATATCGACATGAGTACCTTGTGTACCAATATCATCTTCCGACTCTTCAAACGTGTAGTCCCTGGACTCAGTCAGACTGTGAGCATCTGATAAACGTTTTTCTTCTAAGCGCAGCTCGCTGATTGATCCAGAGCCTGCTGATGTTACCGATTGACGTTTTATTGCATCGGCTGCAATCAATAAGGTTTTTGTAGCAAAAGTATCGAATGCTCTTGCATTTTGATAAGACCCTAATTCATTATAGGCATTAGAGTATAGTCTGTAATGATTGTTAACAACAGTCTATTACATGATAATAAGCTCCTAAATTGTTCATTGCACAACTAAAAAACTAAGTTATAAACTTACCTTTATCTGGTGCGTCATCTTTTACAACTGAAGTTGTAAATTCAACTGACTCGGTTACCCTTACAGTCTCAATAATTGCCGTGACTACTTCTTTTCCATGTTCTAACAGGTCTCGCTCTCGCGTCGCATCTTCTTCAGAAGACGTTTTTTTCTCAGTCACAGCGTCTTCAGAGCTGATCTTATCAGAAATGCCTTCTGAAGATTTCCTGTCAGAGATTTCCACTTCCCTGCTACTTTCAGAAGATATTTTGTCAGATAGTTCATCTTTGTCTGATCGGTCGACATCTTCAGCTTCTGTGACGACGATTTGGCATTCATGTTTTGTTTTAGGAAGTTCTAAGTCTATTTGTAAATCACTCAGCTTACTAATAGATATAGATTCAGTTCTTGAGTGTCGTTTTGGAGTCATTTTTTTGAAGACAGGTTCTGATTCTTCGGCTTTATCAGACCCGGAATCTTGTTTCTCAAGTTCAACTACTTTAGAATCAATTCTCATTGATGTGAAACCGACGCTTTCTTCGAATTTCTCATCACCAAATCCACTTCCCGAGTCAATAGTTTCCTCATATTCTGCTCGCTCATCAAAATCAGATGATGATACTTTAGCCTTCACGTCAGATTGATCTGATTTCAATGATTCGGCTTCCGAATGTCGTCGGGAGTCAGTATGTTCCGAGTCTTCTAAGGAGTCTGAGTAGATGCGTTTGGAGAAGAAGCATTCTTGAACAGAATCATCCTCTGGTACAGTCTCAATGAATTGGCGTGCTTTTGCACTTATAACTGGAGATTCTTTTGGCGATACCTACAAAAATGTTTAAATTAAAGAACGATTAGAGAATTTAGTGAGTGAAAGAAAGACATCATAAATTGTTTTGCAACGAATTAATCGATTCATAATTTAAGTTACCTTTTCTGCTTCTTTTGGCCCTAAAACGGAGCCAAGCACTTGCGAACTGTGTTCACTTTCGTACTTAAGAAACTCTAATGTTTGATCTCTAGTTTCTTTTCTACCTGTTACAGTAGTAGTCACAGTCTTTATTTCAGTTTTAGTAATTGTTTGTTCTAAGTCTTTGTCGACATGTGGCCTATGCGCTGGACTTGTGCCAATCTGGTCATCCAAGTCTGAGAATTGCGACGCCTCGTCTAATGAGTCACTGCGGTGTTTTGAATCCTTTGAGTAAACCTGATGATGAGAATGTGAATAAGAAATACATTAATTTCAAGAGATTTTAAATTTTTGTATTAAAAACAAATTTAAACCTGGGAACTAACCTTGCAATTAATTATCACTTCTTCACCAGGTATGTAAACAATTTGGGCGAGTTTTAGAAATGCCAAAATGTACTAACCTTTGATTCAGTTTGAGACACAAAGCTAAAGTCTTTTTCTGTGCTTTGTTGTAAGTCAGCCAATGAATCAGCTTTGTCAATAGCTGATTGTACTGGTGACTCCTGCGAAATCTTCTTCCCAATCAGATCTTGAGCTTCAGAACCCATGGAGTCAGTCTTGGTATGTCTACTTAGGTCTGATTTTATACTTGTTATTGACATTTGAGTTTCAACCTAAAAGTTAATAGATATTTTATTTATTATACTTAAAAGATATGTAACAAAACTAGCCATAAATTTAATTTCACCATGTTTATTAAGAGTAATATGCATTTTTGATCCGTTAATAATTTATAAGCTAACCTTTTCTTTGGTAAACTGATCACTAACAGATACTTCTTTTTCTTCTAAAGCTTCTGTAATCTCTTCTTCACTTACTTTCGCTCGTAATTCTTGTGTAAGTTGTTTTTCTAATTTTTGTTCTTTCACGATTGCAGGTTGATCATCTTTCTTATCATCATCACCTGGTTTTTTATCTCGATCATCTTTTTGATCTTTCGTATCCTTGGGGAAATCCTTGCCATCAGGTTTGTTATCAAATACATCTCTATCAATTTTGAATTTACTTTTTTGTTCTAGTTTTTCTACTTTAACAGTAGTCTGAGATTCAGTCTCAGTCTCTGAGTCAGTGGATTTTTTCAAAAACTCGCTATCTTCTTCTGATGATACTTGCACTAAAGTAGAGTCTGTTCTCATCGTCTTATGATATGGTTTCGATTTTTCTTCCAATTTAATTTTAGAATCAAAATGCTGTATCGTTTCTTTTACAGACTTCACTGTCTCTACGTGTTTCTCTGTTTCAACTGATACTTTATGGGTAACATGAGTGTCCATACTTGATATTTGTTTAGACTGTTCTCTGACAAACTCTTGTGTGTACTCAATACCCTGGTCTTGTTCAAGTGTATGTTTTTTTAACGCTTCTTTCGTTAATTTAACGGTAGTCTTAGGTAGCTCAATAGAAGATTCTTTAGACATTTTAGATTCAAACGAGCTAATCTTAGCTCTTAATGGAGCTTCAGCTACGTCCTTTTCCTCTTCCACTACTAAATCAGGTGACTTATCACCATCATCCAATTTTTCTTCTACCCTTGATGTGACAATCTCTTTCTGGGAAATAGCTTCTTTTGTGAAGGTATCTTTAGTTTCAGTTACTTTAACTTCAGTAGTTTCAGCTGTCACTGACTTTCTAGGAGTGATAGTGACGTTAGAGAAGTCCCCTGATGGGAACCTCATTGACTCGTTCCTCATATGTCGTTGCAGATGTTTGGGAGTTGGTTTAGCTGGTGACGAAGGGTCAAACTTTCTGAACTGTTCGACAGGTCGTTCTACTGCCTTAGGCTCTTCTTTCTTCGTCTCAACTATTTCTTGAACATTAACTTCCTTCTCTTCTTCGACTGTGTCTGGAGAAGGTTTTGATCGCGTTCGTTCCAATTTTGGTTCTTTTTCCAATACCTAAAAAATATAAACATATTAATATAAGACGACTAAATTATTTCATTTTTTTAACTTAATATTGTTATACATATTGTTTACTTGTTGCTCAATATCCTGGAATTTCTTAATATCTGGTTTTATTTGGGTCCGAATTTCAATTATTTCTTCTCTAATTTCTTTCTTTTGTTTTGAAGCCGGGATTTTGCTAGAACTTAACTTTCTCGTAATTTGTTCTTTTCTTTCTGCTACACTGCGTTTTACGTCTGTAAACAACAATATTTTTTTTAAACTTATTTAATGTGGTTTATGATTGCTGTAACTTGCTTATATTTTTCTTTACTGATAAAATAAAGTGATAATTTTTAGAATTATCATTTAAACAGATTATACCTTCATCTTCCTCACTGTCTTCGCTAGGCGAAGGAGTTCTCTCCACTTCACTCTTCTCGACTATCGACTTCTCTTCCGGCGAATACTTAGCTTCGTCCTGATCATGCTCAGACTCTCGATGTTCAGCAATTTGGTCTTCATCGTAGATTCTGTCCTTGAGCTTATTGTCTTCTTCAGCTGTAGAATAAACACATTATTTTTTATTTCACACTCAAATAGGAATTGACATCTCTTTTAAATGTAAAATGGCTTTCGATTAAGACCAGAAAAGAGAGACTTTTCTCAAATGAAGAAAAAAAATTAAGCGTATGAAAAGAAAAAAACGAACTAACCGATACCTTTGTAGGCTTCAATTTCTTCAGAAGCTTGTCTCTCCTGGTAGATGTTCCGTTGAATTCGTCGTTCATTGGTCAACTCTGACTGTGGTGCGATAATGTCATCTCTGCCGATACGACATAACGCAAGCTCCAGAGAATTATCTGCAAAGATATCGCTGACTATAAATTTCAATAAAATGAAAAAGGAGTTTGCTCAATCTGCACATCTTTAGAAGACAGCTAAAACCAATTTGTACTTAGTTTTGATAACAGCAGTTACGTTGTTTTTATCCCCGGTAATACTGGCAACTCAATAAGTAACAACGAAAATTCTGAACTTTTTTTTTACCTAACACTGCATTCCTACCTAAAGCTTTAGTTCCCGACTGAGTCTTCCACAGTTTCAACATGAGCTGCGCCTGCTCAGCCGCTGTGATCCTCTTCGCCTGAATCTGGTTAACAGTGGCCACGCTCACGCCAAGCTCGTAAGCCAACGCTACCCAGTCCTTGCCAAGAAGGTTGCAGATATCCTCTAACCTATAGAAGTGGAAGATAAAAGGTACTATAAAATGTAACATACATATGCAAATGTGTAACCATACGCTCAGTAGTAAATTCAGGTGCCTTTTACTTAGTTTCCATGAGCGTCATTATGAGGCGAGTAAAATTAATAGCATTATCCACAAAGCCTTTTGTCGTGGTTATCTAAGAGTGAGGCATAAAATTATACGATGTTTTATTGTTGGGGTCAGCTTCGAGTCTAACCAGATACGACTGAATGCCAGTATTTTACACGGAGGTTAGCCATCAGATCTCCGCAACCCAATTATTGGGCAATGGCGATATCCTAAAGTTAGACCAGTTATCAGACGTTCGGGCTTCTGACTTGCCGAAACGATTGTCCTAGGTATTTATATGATACCCGAAACCGACTGTTTAACATGCTCTCCGAGGCACGGATGGGTCACGATGTGTAACGACCGGTCACCCATTCACGGACTGACCGCGACAAGCGCGGCTTAACCTTGCAAATCGTGTGACCCGTGCGGTTGGTAATTAGCCACGAGCCCCTCTGTACGGTGTTTTATTTTGATAGCATATTATGCCAATCTACAATCTTTGAAGATAGTAACTATACCTTGGGTCACTGAGCCTCTGCCGCCAGATCAACTCTTGTTCCTCAGTGCGCAAAGGTACCGTGTCAGTTGGGATTGGTGACGTCCTCTCCGTGGGTTCATCTGGCACCATGATATTGAGCACCGCGATCTGAATATTTAGACATAATTCAGACATTTAGTATGTAAATATAACTAGATACTTAACTGTTTTTGCTACATATTGTAAGAGTAACCCTTGACCTTAGTTTCAAGTATCGAGAATTGATCTTGTCTGAGCTATGACAATTGGCTTTGAACAGCGAAGATGCGAAGACATAACATAACGCCTTGTATTCCCCGAGGGGTTCGGCAGAGTTGTTTTTAGTACATTCTCGGTTCGCCAGTTATGTTTAAGTCCCATGAAATAGGGGGCGAGCCTATTGCCATTAACCAGGCACAAATACAGACTTGGGGCTGCTACTGAAAAAATCCTAATGAAAAAACCCAATATAACTTTGCCGAACTTGGGGATCGAACCTAGGATCCCATACTCAGCAGTCGCGCTTGCGACCACTAGACCAACAAGGCAGATGCGAAGAAGTCAATAGTGTAATTTGATAAAAATATAAAATTAGCGGTTCAAGTCAAATAAAATTCAAAATAAATAGCAGAAATAACAACTCACAGGTGTCGGCGATGGTTCTCCTTTCGGAACCTTAGGATCCCTCATGAACTGGCACCTGCAGATTGGCTCCAGGTCTTGCGTCTTGATCATGACGGGGAAAGCAACTCGATTCTCACGGAAAGCCCGGAATGGTATTGAGAGCTGTTCCCCAGACTTCGCCACGGGTACTAAGTTTCCTCCAAATTCTAGGTATACTGGTTTACCTTCGTGGACCTGTTGAATTTTAAATTTATATTATCGTTAACATTTAAGTTGATACGCATAACGTTTGTTTTATGGTAATTTTATATTATTATTAGGTACACAAGCAATATATTTTAAATCTGTAATTTTCACAAACAAACCTTCTTATTAAGCACAGTGGGTTTTTAAGTCTAGAAATCTATCCAAAACAACTCATAGATTCTCATCTCAGTAGTCCATAAACAGATGATAAACGCTCCTACTCCCTAGAAATTACAAAAACATAATATACATCCACATACCTCAACATCTCTGCTCTTGGCCACTTGTATGAACCGCTCGATGCGCTCCAATGTTTTGTCTTCCTTATCATCAGTGACACAGAACATGCGCAGTTGTGCCTGACACTCATCAGTGCGTTTGGCATAGACCACAAAGCGAGCCATAAACGGTACATGGATAGCTTCCCTAAAATCAAAAATATTTTAATAATATGCAACGTTGTCGTCGAGGTCAACCGCGGCGTAGGTATTTGCGGGGCTGGCATGGTTAGAAACGGTACAAAATAGAGTGGTTTGGAAGGCAAAAGGAGAGGCCTTTGCTCAGCGACATTACATAGGAAACTAAAAACAAAATTCAACGTTACGATTGCGGCATTTTTACTCGATAAAAACTAGCAGAATAATTTGTACCTGTATAATTCTGTTGCCATTTTGGTAGCATCCTCAATGTGTCGGCAATCAATTAGCCAATATCTGGCTGACACAGTCGTTGTAAACGAAACACAATCGTTCACAAACGTCAAGGGAGTATTCTCAGTAACATCTTCCCAGTGAGCTCGATTCGTTCCACCTGTCACCATAAAAACTTCATTTTACGCTCTATAAGCTTTATATTAACTACATACATGCTCTGCAATTAGATACTTAATACCGCTACATTTAAAATGCGTTTTTGTTTGTCTGTTCAGATGAAAGCTATGAGGCAGTATTTGGCGGCTAAGACGCTATTTTCCAACTGCCATGATGATGGGTCTACCCTATAATGCATGCCAAAGCAGGCTTGTAAATTATCTACACAGTACATGTATTATTTTTGTAATTCATAATATTATACAGTCTATTAATTTTTCTACGAAACTGACTAGTTTTACTTATAAAAAGATTCTCAAATGTAGATATAAATACAGATTTCAGATAGCTCAAGTTAAGATAATGTAGTTAATTTAACCTAAACACATAAACACAGAAGATTTATAATGTAAGTAACCGATGTAGAAGAAAGATCAGAAATTAGAAAGACAGGTCAATAACAAATCAATAAAAAACTAAACATAAAATGTTTCCAAAACGGCCTATAGCAAACACACAACAAGCAAAGACACCACATCACACAAATAAAATATAAATAACGTACCATTTTGTTTACTTTTTAAATAAAAAGTGACTATAATGTGGCACACTGTGAACACCTGTTTCTTATAAGTAATGCTGTTGTCTCTCAAAATGAAAATGAACTCTACTTTATCAAAAACGAATCATCAAAATTGCTGTTCAGGTTTTTCGAAAAACAGATCTCTCGAAGGACATTCACTGAAATAAAATCCAAAAATCCAACCGAACTTAACCAAAACATGGAAATAAAAACGTGTCCAGTGAAACAATGACAAGAAAAAGGAACGAGACAAAATAAGAGAAGATGATGTGAACAGAACTGATAGGCCGTTTTGGAAATAAATCTCTGATTCTTACAAGCAAAGTAACAAAAAGGGAACATTGACGTCGAATGATCATGAACATGAAGATGGCACCGATTTGTTATATTTTATTTTTACGCTTATACTAAACAAAAACAGGTATTTAACGTGTCTCAATCATATATAATGTGCCAATACAGTTGCAGTTCCTTGAGTTCTAGTTATGTTTTGTACATTTTGTTCTAAACCGACATGTTTCTGTGAACGTATCGCTGTGCAAACTCTTGATGTCCCAAGATTTATTGAATGGTTATGATACAGAGTGAACGTGACTTAACAAAGCGTAAAAATTTCAGCCCGTGCATAGAGGAAGAATGTATGAGAAGCAAGATATGGAAAAGCATTCAAAAAGTGATAGAGGGAAAAAAACAATGTAACAGATATTTATACTCGAACATCAACGAAGCCGAGTATAAGTATCGTAAAACAATGATTTATGAGAAATAAAAACACGATAAGTTTAAAAGTTTCAGACAAAATAACGGTTAAAAATAAAATAAACGAAACTTAAACCGACATTTTGATTTTGTTTTTGTATAATATTTCTAATGTTTTTACCTTCGAGAGATCTTTTGCGAAATACCCCTGTTGGTGCGCGCCGATAGGTGGCAGCACATTATTTAGCGCCACACACGGTGAGCGTGCAACACACACAAACACACGAGAACAAAGACAATGTAGACACGCACATAACGGACACACAGGGACGTAGTCCCTTCAGCTGCTTGTGTATTTGCTATAAGCGGTTTGCCTTTTTGCACTGTCTTAAATATTTTCTTTTCCCTTCCACTATCATGTATGTGTTATTTCGAATGAAATGAATTACAAACTACGCTATTTGTCATTAACATGCTCATCCTGCTGTCTATAAAATAGGGAGTAAGACTAAACCCGTAATTCTTTGTTCTACACTAACCAATATGATTTAGGATAAAAAGACTATGAAATTCCGATTAACTATCAATACTCTAGATAAAAATTTAAAACTTCAAAATCTATAGTCTACCGATCTCATGTAGAACTATATTTGTTACCTACAAATTGATTTGTAATGATTTATGTTTGTCTATATCCTACGTTACCAATGTGTTGTAATGGAATATTGGTATCAGAATTATATTTCCTTTTGGTTTATTTATTAAGCCAACTTAAAAGCAAAGTCCACAATTCCCGTAAATAGGGCGTAATCTGTAATTAATATTTATTGCAAGGCATTTGTAGGTTCTCATAGCTCAATTGTCTTTACATTTTTGATTTTGCTTAAATATCCATTATTATTTCCACAGACTGAGAGAGCGACAAAATTGCGATAAATATTCAAATACAAATTCCAGCCCATGTTTGGGTACTGTTTGTAAGCAGTATACCTAACTGTAGGCACACTTACCTTCCCTTGGCCAAGCATATCGTCAAGGTAGCAAACATAAGCCATACTCCATTGCAACACATTGCGTTAATCTATTTGTTACTGAAACACATTATTGGTACAGTTCTGACCTTATATTTACCATATAAATATATATGGCGTATCTATTTACTGTTTTATTTAATTTATTAATAGAAAAAAATATCATCGATATTTGACGATATCACTGATCTAGATCCAAATAGTTTCCCAGTAACAAATCAGATTTGCTTTTTTAAATACAAGCGAACTATTTTAATTGTACCTGATATGGAACAGAGTAGCCTTAATGTTGGGGCTGACGATGTGCTGTACTGGTTCGTCATACCCTGAGTATGAGGTCGGGGAGCTGGCATACTCAGAGTGATAGCTTTGTGGAATTTCCTTCGTCTTGGTTCTACAGTTACTACTGGTGATACAGCTACTCCACGACCAAGTAGCTTAGCAGTAAGTTCTGAATCAATGATTTGTGCCTGAAAAGATTTGTTGAAAATATTTATTAGGTTTTTCAAAAAAGTGTACAATGTTTTTTTACTGCTCCATTATAATTATTATTTTTAACGACAAAGATTTTTATTATTTACAATTATAATATTATTTCAATCTTGGCATACTTTCAAACCTAGAATTTATTTTTCTAAAGACCAAACGTAATCGTCGCCAAAGCTTCATGCTGGAGTTAGTACTAACATTAAAAGGCAGTGTGAGGAAATAATAGATTAAATTCAGTACTTACCCTTTTACGGGAAAATTAAAGCAGAAAGTTTTTGCAAACTTTATGAATTATTTAAAAAATCATATTGATTTTAATTCGTTTGTGGGGTAGATTTCATTTACTACACTATATTTACAAATCCAGCTATAATCTTATAAACGAAATGGTAGGAAGGTGGTGTAGAGCGGTCGGTGCAAAATTAAGCAAATATGAACATTATGAAATCACAGGAAAAGCATATAAAAATAAAATTATACACATTTAAGTATGTCAACTCAGACTTTCATCTATTTCTCACACATGCGCTTATAAAACAAGATGCAACACACTTTTATAATAATAATCAAGCTCAAAATAAGACAGCAAAACAAAATATATGTACATCATGCAACTCTCACGTTTGGTCTTTAGGAAATAAAGTACAAAATCGCACAACAGTCCAAGTAACAATTCAATGTAAAAGCATAGAAAGACATTACCCAATAAATTTAGCAATCCTTAAAAATACTACTTAGCTAATTAAATTACGTCACTCCAATTTTATTTAATATACATAATAATATCTTAAAACACACACTTGTATTACTAAATAATTATATATCACATAGTCATTCATATATTTATTTGTCGGCAGTTATAATTTCAACCATGCTTATAATGTCGCCTAAAGACCAACTAGAGATAATCCAAACAGTATTAATACCGCAGTGTGAGAAAAACCTACGAATTTAGACTCTTTTGTGATTTCATAGAATTCAATTTTGCTTAAATTGAAAACAAAAATTTGTTGTCAATGGTTTATTGAAACTCCCTTCTACAATAAATAGTTAAGTGAATTTCTAAATTTATTGGGTATGACATTATCCCTAAAGGAGTAACGTAGAAACTTACTCTAGTGGTAAAATACCTGTCTCATCAAATCATAGAAATTCTGAGATACCACAAAAAATATTTTTTCATGTAACTATATTTTTTATTTCTAGTAGAGCACTGGAATCTTCACATTATTTCAAGATTTAAAATTTGATGAAACAAGTCGTTGCTAATTATTGTTTATAATCACGTACATTGTTATTAAAATATTAATGAATTGAATGTATTTCTAAGATATGTGATGATACATCATTATAAATTGCTAAACAAAAATACTCCACCAATAAACGGATACAAAATAAACTAGTTTGTTAAAAAAATTTGGCATTCACATTTGTACTTTTGTTATAATATGGCAATGACTAGACGGTGTTTGGCAAAATATAATCTGAATCTTTTACTATTTCATACTCATTAAAAATACCTTTAAATAAATATACCTGTGTTAGCTTTCGTTATTATTCTTATCAAAGAGATTAAAATATGACTACTATTTTCAAGTCTATTAAATCACAACTATTTACTTTCTTTGCTTTTGTAAATCGTTTTAAATTTGCCTAAATTTATTTCACTAACACTCCTTTTTTCTAACTTTTACTAATAGTAGATCATGTACAATCAATCAACGCTGTACTCATTGGTCTACAGTCATCTTTTTTCTACAGGAGCTCTAAACGAAATCTCATCAATGGAAATCTAAATCACGCAACTAAAAGTATTCTACATCACATAGGTTCCTTATGAATAATTCGTGAATGAAGGATGAAAATTATTTTCTAAAACTTCTAAAGTGACTAGAATACACACAGACTATAATAATTATAATGACTAACAATATTTGTGTCACATTGCCTTATAGGAATACTTTTTCACATCACATCAATCCCTCTCAGATAATATTTTGCCCAAACCTATCACTAATGACTAAAATTACAATGAAACACAATAAGTCTTACAAATAATAATAAATGAATGAACACAGTACCTACAAGTATAAGTGAAGTAGATGAAAATGAAGTCTTATCTAAAATATTCGTTATAATTCATAAGCTTGTCTGACTATGTCAGCTTATAAGATTAAATTCATTTGAGTACAGTTTTAAGTTTAAATACTACCAAATTAAGGAGAATCGTTTTTTCTTAGACACGTTATTGACAGTGATCTTTTTCAGGTTTTTGTCCTTAACACCCTTTCTTGGTTTGAATAGGTTTACCTGTAGGCCGACTTTGATCTTCTTGGTGAGAGCGCCTTGCGGGAAGACGGCCTGAACTTGTGGGACTACTGAGCTGGATACCATGCCACCTGGAAATTTGAAATAATTGGTGTAATATTAGTGACACTGTTTTGCAGAATTACAGTTATTGATTAAGCAATCGAGTTTTGACGGTTTTATGTAATATAATTTTTTATTCCACACAAATTTTTTCTCACTTTTTGCTATGTTATCCAAGGTCGTGACAATATTTCAGACCCTGATATTACCTTCACTGAATATTGGAATACTTTTTGATGAAGATTTCCTTAAAATATCTATATCTGTCGTGATGAAAAGGTTTATAATACTAACCTTCGGGCCCAATAGCATGCACCTCCTGCCGTATGCGCGATATAACGGCGAAGTACTGCGGGAAGTCATGCGTCAGGATCCTGGTGACGCGCGGAGCGTCCCAGCCTTTCTCGTCTTCATTCGTCTCTGTTGAAGATTATATTTTCATGTTTAATCTAGATTCAGGCATATAGGGCAGACAGGTTGCTGGTAGAGGGAGAACTGGGTATAGTGGTTCCATCTGTAAGAGTTTAGTATTTCATGATTTATCTTCATCAAGTTTTTTCTTGGGATGTCAGCTTCTTATCGTAACGCTTTGAAGGTAAGTAGTTGTGCACTCACTGGCAAGTGCATGATCAAACCTTTCATTAATGGTTTTACGAGGTTTTTGTTATGAAAACCGAGATTAATGCCTCACAGAATTCAGAATCTCAGTTGATTATTTGGAAGTATGTTTCATTCTTTCTGTGTATCTATAAATATACTTGCTTAATCATACCTCCTTTCTATCACTGCCTTCTTACTTGCTTCTACACTATTAAATTGATCTCACCTTCAATCTCAAGAGTCTCATGCAGGATGTCCTGCACGACGTCGTCAGTCGCATCAGCGTTATGTTCCCTCCAGCTAGTCCCGTTGTCGGAACGGAGTATTACGATTTCTCGCTCCTTCCCACGGAGGGAGGCGTAGTGTGGTACTTCAAGTATCACTGGTCTGCAAGTAAAAGTATTAAGAAATAATAATTTAAAAGTTTAAAGCAGATATCCTGTCAAAACTATGCATACAACCGAGTTAAGTCAAAAATAATGGAGAAGAAAGTGTAACTAAGCACCTAAAATCTATCATAGCTCAAGTTATGATAGATTTTAAATAAGTAGGACCAATGAAAACTGTAAAACAAATCAAAGGAAAAGAAGTTCAGTAAGTAATAGTAGATAATTATCTAGTGGAACTTGTGTTGTTAGATTGTTTAAAATCTTCGATAGTTTAGTAGCAGAATGAACTGAATTTGTATTATTAGTTCGGGTTCGAAGCTAAATGAATATTATTGCTGACATAATGATAATACATAGGATCTTGGTAAGATACGTACCCTAAGAACTTGGCGGAAACGGGTCCCATCTCAAGCACCCTGGCGGCGAGGGCCTCACCCTCCATCAGGGGCGGCATGTGATTGATGCGGGATGGCTTCAGATATCTGCCGGAATTAGGTACAATTATAGTAAACTGACTCTGTATACCTTAGATGAGGATTAAAAAATATAGCACCATCTTCTCATGAATACAGTGCAGGTGGAAATTTGACTTTATCAAGTAGATGCATAGAAGTAATACAGTTGTATATTAACATAACATTACGCTTGTATTCTCCGAAGAGTTGGGCAGAGGTGTATAGTAACACCCTCATTTTAATCGTTATGTTTAAGATCCATGTAATAGTGGGCGAGCCTATTGCCATGAATCAGGCACAAATCCAAACTTCGAGCTGTTACTGAGAAAACCAAAAAAAAACCAAGGAAAAACCAAATAACACTGTGCTGGACCTGGGGATCGAACCCAGGACCTCACGATCAGCAGTCGCGCTTGCCATTACTAGACCAACGAGGTATTTGTATATTAATGAACATCATACCGTGGTTAACGAATCCATTGGCTGGAAGTGGTGATAATGACATTTTCATACAAAAGACGATCGTTAAAGCGACTTTCTACGATAACCCATATTCAGAAGTAGACGTCTACAGAGTATAAGTCTTCTTCAAAAGTTCAACTCTTTTATAAATACAACGTGTTACAAAAATACTCCTAAAGCCGAAAGGGGGTTAAAACGTCCCTTGTAAAGAGTCTAATGGCAATATTTGAAAACCATAGTATGACCCAATAAAAAAGAATTTGGATAAAACATAAAATAATCATCATTGAAACGCAATCCTGGAAACATAAAACTAAAAAGTAGACTACCCAGCAAGTTATTTACATTCTTACCTAATTTCCTCTGAGAGGTAAATGACAACAACCATAAAAGATTACTTGATTATTTACATTTTTCATGGGGAACTATGTAACACGTTGTATATGTCGGAGAATAAGTAATTTAGAAGATAAAGGAGAGTAGTCAACAAGATTAATTAACATTCCCGACGTTATAAAAGCAGTTGAATGACGAAACGGGGAATCTATGTCGAACCGCCTGAGATTCTATGTCTGACCTTTATTATCTGACTAGCTTGTCCTTCTTATATCCTAATCTTGTGTGAATTATATATTGTGGCTTAGCTCATGTAACTAACAACTAACCTAAATACAAGTACTGTCAGTGGTGGATAGTTTGTGTTGGTTTTATTTACCAAATACCCGCTTTGCTCCTGATAAGCAGACACTGATCTTAACCTCACTTCCATCCAATTCTATAACTACATCTGCGACATATAAATTAGTTTGGTTATCTTTTTACGTACCTGCAAGTAATTCTGGTAGGCTGTTGAGCAGACAGTGGGGGTACAATGACGCGTACACCTCCGCCGCGACATCCACGCATCGCTCCTCCTCGAGCGTCCACCAGGAATGATACCAGGAAACTGGAAAATACAGGAATGTCATGAAGATACTGAGAACCTGTGGTGAACTGGTGACACGGTGACGACTGATGAATATTTTACTGATGAAACAAGGACGAAAAGGGCGTAGCGAAAGTGTCTATTCAGACCAAGCTAACTCTGCATTAAAAATTAAATGGCAGCACTGCAAAGAACAACTAAAATCTTTACAATATATTTTCCAATGCAAAGTTTGCTCTGCATGGCTAGGTAAGTAAGTATGGATACCGCAAAGCTAATTCGACTCTGAAAATATTATTACAGTAATTGTTTGCAATGTTGCCATAACTCCTCTACAGAGTTAACTTGTTAACTCAGTAGAATTTCTTTAAGATAATTCTTCAAGTTGTAAAAAACCAATGACAATCGCGAAAAAACCATCGTAATCTTTACATAGTATAAAACAAAGTCGCTCCCGCTGTCTGTCTGTCCCTATGTATGCTTAGATCTTTAAAACTACGTAACGGATTTTGATGCGGTTTTTTTAAATAGATAGAGTGATTCAAGAGGAAGATTTATATGCCCCACATTAGTATCTACATTGCAGCCGTGCGAAGCTGGGGCGGGTCGCTAGTTTAGAATAAATCGGACAATGTTAGGATTAATAAAAAAAACATAAGCATATCATAATATCACGCCTGTATTCCCCGAAAGGTTGGGCAAAGATGTATAGTAACACCCTCATTTAGCCATTTTTAATAAAAATAGTATTAACAATAAATTACAACACATACATAATATACTTTAAAATCTTAGATGTTTAACAGTGATTCAGTACAATTAACTGAACGAGCAAGATTACGAAACATTTAACACAAACAGAAGAAACTATTTAGAACTAACAGACAGAGAAAATAACGAAAATATTTATATAATCACTTACTTCTTCCATTGTAGCTTTTTCCTGTAGATCCGAGAGAGCATGCGCAACAATTTTGTAATAAATATTTACATTCTGAAATAGATGTTACAATCATAAACTGTTTCAATGAAAACGATAATATAAAAATAAATCCCTATTTCCCTTGGTCAAGCCATAACCTGAGTACTACTTTACCGATAGAGGTCATAAATTTATCTATATCTATAGGTACTAATCTATACTAAAATTATAAAAAGGAAAGATTTGTATTATTGTATTTTTGTATTTTCGTATGTAACGAATAAACTTAAAAACTACTGGACCGATTTCAAAAAATCTTTTGCCGATCGAAAGCTACATTATCACTGAGTAACATAGGCTACGGGCGGAGCCGTGAGGACACAGCTAGTTATAAAATATATTTGCTTTGTCAAGACAATGGTTCATAGCTATGCTGAAATCCAATAGGTGGCGCTGTAGTAAAATTATTTACGTGGGCACAGCCGCAGGAGAACAGCTAGTTGTTTATAGAATCTAGCATCACTTTACGTTGGTATTGTTATTTTAGAATAGAATAATGACGAGGTGGCATTGAAAATGTTTCCGCATTGTAAATTGTGTCTTTAACGGTCAAATACTCAAACGATACTCATTTTTTTGTTGCTGTTAAGTCTCGTGCTGTCACTGTCACTTCGCCTTAAAGCAACAGTGACAGCACGAAAATAACGGCAACTTATAAACACTACTTGTTTGAGTATTTAACCATAGATCTGTTATTTTCAAGGAGTGAATGCGACGATTAGTGTACTATTGTGTATCAATAAAGAACAGATTGACGTCATTTATAGTGTTTATGTAAAGCTAAATCTTTTACACGTGTTTGATTTCAAAGACGCAACGTGTAAAAGGAAATTAGTAAAATCCGGGCTTATTTTTGCTCAAATACAGATACGTATTGCTACATATTTACATGTATTACTAGCTGTTCTTTTTTGTGGGTAGAGGTTCCACAAAATAGCTAGTTATAATGCAGAAAGGCTTGGGCTTTGAATTTGTTCAATATTAACCGTCGTAGTACAGACGGTACGTAATAAGTGTCTAGAGCCTCATTGATTTAATGGCTCACTTGCAGCACTTATTAACTATTCAGCCAATAAAGAAACAACAAATAAAATTAACCAACATTTAACTTTGAATTTAATACTGACTGGGGTTTCACAGGGAAACATCATTGGACCTCATATGCAGTTATGAACATTTTAATGTGTAAAGAGGTTATAGGCATTAAAAGGTACAAATACTGACTTGGGTTGCGTAGGATCCACATTATAGCAGTATCCCTCGGGCGCCTGTGCAGTGCTGTAACGGCTGATACTCTTCACCACCACCTCCTGTTGGGGCTGGTATGGCATGCCGTTTACTGAACCTAGGTAAAAAAATTATCAATGAAGTATTTATAGTCTCTTAAAATTTCTGACTATTAATAGGGTTTTGTAGTCAGCCTTTATAGAGAGCAAATTTATCATTTGCTGCAGTTCTGGGGGAATTGCATGTTATTTTTTTGTGTTTTGCTATAGATTATTTAATCATCTATTTTTATTAGCGTTGCCATCCAACGTGGCAACACCGCCAGTCTTCTAGGCACGCTTCCAGATAACAGTGATGTGGAGGAATATTTTGACGCCTGAATACACTTTTTTGAAGTTATTTTATACGTATTTTGTATATACATATATTTCGTTTTTACCTTAGGTTCGTATTACACTAGTTTAGATTTTTGTTGTATATATTAGAATAATTTCTTTGTTACTCTGAATAAATAATTGAGTATTGAAACCTATGTATGTATAGCTACCATCTTGTACCATTCTCCTTGGGATAATAATTGTATGGATCTTACCTTGCGACATCTCCATAATATTCTTATGGCTCATAGCAGATTCTGTTCTCTCGTCCTTGGTGACATCAATAGGTAAGGAGTCATCTCCCAAAGACTTCATGTCATCTGCTGTCAGGTACCGGTAAGGCTGGTCATTCAGGATTGTGTCTTCACCTGAAGATAAGAACATTTTTTTTCAGTTTGTTTCAGTGAGTTAGAAAAGAAATGGCTGGATGTTTTGGAATATATAGAAATAATAAAGAAAGGGAAATAGTACCGAAGCATAAAACATAAACAACACCACGCAGCGTATTCCCCGAAGGGTTGGTCAGAGGTGTATAGTAACACCCTCATTTCGCCGTTATGTTTAACTCTCATGTAATTCGGGAGAAGTTTATGTTCATCAGTAGACTGTAAAAAGCTGAGTAGATTACTCACCTCCTTCCTCTTCAGAATCAGACATGAATGTTTCCAGCATGGTCTCCGGGGCAACGACCTTGTATTTCTCCTGTGAGACCGGCGCGATGGATGGCTCTGATACTTCCTTCAAAGTCTCCATGACTGTAACGTAGCCCAATTTGGAAGCGATGTCCAGCGGAGTTTGGCCGTTCTGTTGGAAAGATAAAAGGGTAATTTAGTTTGGAGTCTGGAAAGATTCTTGTTTAGTATTTCAGTTTTAGTTTAAAAGAAGATAGCTAGTCTAAAAAAGGATGGTGGATTTAATAAGGATTTCTGGACTGCGAATGTTAAAAAAGATATCTCTACAGGGTTTAAACAAAATCATGTTATTCCTTCAAACCTCGTGACTTACTGCTGAAATAGATTAAACCTGCATAGGATGAATTCGGATTAAATAAAAAAAAAAATACAAGAAATAAACATGTGTTCTTAACGTGAGGCATTTTAGCGCTCCGACCGAATTGCGCCGCTATCGCTAGCCGCACTGTCATTTAACCCTTTATAAGGCAGAAGGTTTTAGGAAAAGTAAATAACAAAGAATTTGGTAATTTTTATAAATACCTAATAAATTAAAATCAAAATAAATTTTAAGTGAAATTTTTATATTTTATTACAAAAAAACTTAAAAAAAATTGCATACAGCCAGGTTTGAAATTAAAAATATAACAAGGAACCTTACGCGACATCTTCCAAAAAAATTGGTGGCAAACTTATTGCCACTGCCTTATAAAGGGATATCTCGGGGCGCTAAAATGCTTCACATTAAGAGCACAATATGTTTACTACTTGTAATTTTTTTTTTATCGAATCCAAAATTATCCTGCGCTGTGTTAATCTATGTCAGCAGTACAACACGAGGTTTAAAGGAATTGCATGATTTTGTTTACACCCTGTATACTAAGAAATCTGAATGTTACGCTTACACACATTTTGTATACCTTACTCACATGACGGTGTTAATATTAATTTCTTTCCAGAAATGATTCATGAGTGTGTTTGTTTGTAATATAAGCTAAAAATAGTGACGTCTACAAAAACATAACTCATTTAGATTTTTTATTACCACAGATGTAACAACGTATCGACATACTGTACCTACAGCAGGTATTAACGAATGGTAAAATTCAAAAATATTAATCTGCAATTAGTTGATGTTGTAGATTGATATTTTTTCCAGTTTACGGTAGGTCTTTTCCCTAAGTACTTACTTAGCCGTTAGGTTGACCGTTTCGTAGCTATATTTACTATCATCATCATCTCCCTGCCCTTATCCCACACTAGGTGTGGTCGGCATAACATTTATTTCTCTTTCATTCTCCTCTATCAGTCGTCATCTCAGTGCTCACTCTTTTCTTACCCATATTATTCTTCACACAATCCATCCATCTTTTCTTTGGCCTATCTCTACTAATATATCCATCCACATTCATGTTTTAAACTCTTCTAGCGACATGACTTTCTTCCCTCCGCATAACATATTACTCCTCAACTTTTCAGTCGCTGGCGCTACTTTCAAACTTCGTCTGACATACTCATTCCTTATCTTATCCATTCTTGTCACTCCACACATCCATCTCAACGTTCGCATCTCCGCTGCATGCACTCTCCTTTCATCCGTCTCCTTAGTGGCCCAACACTTAGACCCATATAATACTATAGGTAGCTAAACTTACTATAATGATATACAAGGTTATTCAGAAAGGGGGCACTAAGCCGAAAGGGTGTTAAAGTACCCATAATAATGGATAACTTTTGTTTTACAACTTTCCCCAAAAGTCAATAGTTCAAGAGAAATAGCTGTTCAAAGATTTCATAAAAAATACGCTAAATTCTATCTATCCTCAGCTATGATCAGCTGTGTTTACATTTTACGTCATATTTGGGGTCACGGATTAAAAAATCAATTTTCTGAATTCATAACTAAAGCAGGGATGAATAATTTTTGATAAAACTAAAATAAAAACATGTTTTCATGCAAAAAAAAAGAAGAATTTTTAAATATTAACACTTTCTTTAAAATTGTCATTAGTGATACATTAAGTGGCCCACAGCTTAGTACCCCCTTTCCGACTAACCTTGTATAATTGCAAAAGGGTCAACCATCATTTTAAGTGGTAAGGTGTTCAATAGCTCAGTATCGACCAGAAAGCAAGTACCTTGATTTACAATTAAACTCTGTCTATTAGCTAAGTTGTCCACAATAACAGTTAATTTAATAAAAACTCTTCGTAAATAATGTCGTGTACATACCGTAGTAGTGGCATTGGCGTCAGACTTGTGTTCCAGTAGGATGTTCACGATGTTGATGTGACCCTGCTGAGCGGCGTGGTGCAATGCTGTGTATCTGCATTGAAAATTATACGTCAATATGTATTCAGGGCATCTCGACCTGGTTCGTCACGGAGGCGTAAGGAAGCTCCCAGGTACATAACTGAAGTGTCCTTTTGGCTGTACCATAGAATTACATTTGGATATACTACGAGATATTATTATGAGTTTCAGTTCTTCAAGGGAACTCCTCACGTATCTGAAGTTGGCAACTGAGTATACAAGGTTCGTCGGAAAGGGGGTAGGTACTAAGCCGAAAGGGTGTTAAAGTACCCATAATAAGGGATAACTTTTGTTCTACAACTTTCCCCAAAGTCGATAGTTTAAGAGATAGCTTCTCAAACATTTCGTAAAAAATATGCTAAAATCTATCTGTCCATAGCTATGATCAGCTGTGTTACTATTTAGGTCATATTTGGGGTCACGGATTAGAAACTTAATTTTCTGAATTCATAACTAAAGCAGGTATGATTTTATTTTTTGAAAAAACTGAAATAAAAATCTTATTGCATGCAAATAAAAATTATCGAATTTAGAAATTTTAACACTTGCTTGAAAATAGTTATGTGATACTTTAGGTGGCCCGCGGCTTAGTACCCCCTTTCCGACTAACCTTGTATAATAATTAATTTTTACGACTTCCATTCAATTGTACATGTTTGTACCGGATTATACGGCTTTTTAAATGGCTTGTACACTAAGGGGGTAAGAGATATAGAGGTGTGAAAATTTTGGCACCTGATTATACAATAATTATGTTTTATGACTTCCATTCGTTTGTACTATGTTTCTCCTCCCTTGTATTTAATTGGCTCTTCATATTAACAGATGAGGCACATCGTTTTCTGCTAAATCAGGATCGTCACCGAAAAGCCTACTACTTAAGCGCCATTTTGGCTAAAATGAGTTCTGTATTATATCGTTGGATTGGATTTTTTTTCTGCGTCGATTAGTTGGGATTACGTATTTTATTCTATTATCTTACGAAATCCCAACTAATCGACGCAGAAAAAAAATCCAATCCAAAGATATAATACATAACTCATTTTAGCCAAAATGGCGCTTGAGTAGTATTGGCTTTCTGGTGACGATATAATTCAATCTCAAGCACATTATCATAAAAAGAAGTATGATTGAGTTGACCTTAGAAACAAGTTACCTTAATGGGACGGTTTGAGGATACTGGGGGGATGGAGGAAGGTGGTGCCAAATAATTTCCATACCCGTGTGTTGTCTGAGCTTTAACAGAAGCACCGCTTTCCAGCAGGAATCGCACCATGTTCGCTTGCCCGTAGTGACTGGCGATGTGTAGCGGTGTGTACCCGCCCTTAGTGCAGATGTCCACCTGGGTAACGATAATTGTGAATATAAGTGCAATGTTACTTATGTTAGTTTTGTGTTGGTAAGTATAAAATAGACGAATTGATATTTGAAGGCATCAGGGGAAGAACCACTTTTGTCACCTAATGAACAAACTGAGATATTCTTATGTCACGGTCACAGTCGACCACGGACAACGATTGTTTTTTTCCTGAACGGTCCGGACATTGGATGTTTTTCCCCTGTATTGATATTTTAAAAGCAAGAAAGCTCGGAGACTATGGATGTTATTGCCCTGTTGTTTTTGACAGAACATAACGACAGGTAGAGTGCGCGCAAGATAACTCTGCGCGCGACGGAGGGCGTGCTAAATGTTGCCATGATCGCAAAAATATAAAGTCCTACTTTTTAAGGAAAAGTAATATATTCGTGAGCATTAAAATTGGGCAGCCCTCTTGCGGTTTATTATATTTTAATTGAGCTAAGTTATTTACGTTTAAATTTACTACCTATCAATTAAATTAATTAGTATTTTTACGTAATTTGCAAAGGAAAAGAACTAAGCTGATAAATGTGGCATGAGTGAATAAGAATGCATTATGATTATTATCGTCTGATGGGATAATCTTTATTATTATATTTTCTTTTATTCCTAAAATCAGGTAGATCTAGTGACAAAGTTAATAAAACGGCAACACTATGGCGGACCATGATTAGTTCCGATTTTGGCCGCGCGCAGAGTTATCTTGCGCGCACTTTATGGATGTCATTGCCCTGTTGTTTTTGACAGAACATAGCGACAGGTATAACCATTGAGACTTCATTGCCAGTTGAAGAAAATTAAAAATGTGACAAAAGTTGTTCTTCCCCTGATCCCTTCATTTTAAATATTTAGAAACAAAACATTCTCCTTCCACTTGACATCCTAAATTTAGTAGAAAATCACTAGACGATGTTGCAAAAGGACTGGTTTTATACTCATCCATTTCCTAACATAGCGTAGTCGCTGCTACTTTTACCCACCGGCAATTTAGGAGGAACCTACGTCCAATTGTTGAGTGCAATAATTATACTAAGTACCTCAGCTCCATTCTTGACGAGGAGTTGAGCGACAGGCACCCTGTCTTCTTGGGCTGCCAGGTGAAGTGCTGCTAATCCGTTCTTAGACTGTTGATCTACTTCTGCGCCGTGCTCGAGGAGTAATGAGCACATTTCTGTGTGACCCTGATGAAGTAAATAATAGTTAAGTACATATTATTATTATAAATATTTTAGTGATGATGGGTGACCGTTCGTTACACATCGAGACTCCTCCATGCCTTGGAGAGTACGTTAATCCGTCGGTCCTGGGTGTCATAAGAAAACCTATGACAGTCGTTACCGGTAGTCAGAAGCCCGAAGGTCTGAAAACCGGTCTAACCTTAGGATATTGGCATTGCCCAGTAACTGGGTTGCGGAGGTCTGATAGCAGTCGCTCCGTGTAAAATATTGGTATTCAGTCGCATTTGGTTACACTGGAAGCTGACTTCAAGAAAATTGGTAAAAGGCCTGGAGGAAGAGGAAGATTGTAGTGATGACTGCGTCATCACTACAAAAATCTTCAAATCTTATAACATACTAGCGACCCGCCCCGGCTTCGCACGGGTACAATATAGATACTAATGTGGGGCATATAAACCTTCCTCTTGAATCACTCTATCTATTGCTGAAAACAGCATTAAAATCCGTTGCGTAGTTTAAAAGATCTAAGCGTACAGACAGCGGGAGCGACTTTGTTTTATACTATGTAAATATATGATTTCATGACAACTTTTTATTAGGTAGAGCCTATCAAGCTTGATCAAAATCCTTTGCCGACAGCGTACTGTAAGCCACTGTAAGGAGTTTCTGAAGAACCCTTGGCGAGGTAATGGTAGTAAGACCTCCATACTCTAGCAGTGTCGCTGGCATCTGCATCTGTTCTGTCAGGAGTCTGATGTTCTGACTCACCTGCTGTGCTGCAAGATGCAGCGGCGTGAAGCCAGCCTTGGACTCGGCGTTGGTTAAGGCTCCATACTCCAGCAGTGTAGCTGCGGTTTCCATCTGGTTCTTGCGAGCAGCTATGTGGAGAGGAGTGTGCCCATTCTTGGCTACAGCCTGCAAGAAATATTGTATGTTTATAAGATTGGACAAATAGCTCAAAGTGTTCTTATAACAGCAGTATAGAGTCGACAAAAGAGAAAAGTATGCAGGCAACGGATAACATTCGTATTTTAACAGAGTTATGCATGTTTTGCGTCTAAAAGTTATAACGCACACAATAAGAATGACATTTGCCTGCATACTGACTCGATGCTCGTTGTTGCTTGTACATGCACAGACGTATACGTCTGTGGGTAAATGCGACATCTATTTTGACTGTCAATACCTTAGATGATTACAGTAGGAAGTGTGGAAGTGAGAAGCATATACACAAAATTATTAAGAAAACTGAGACAAAGCATCATATCTTCTGTTTCATATGACGTGTCGTTTTTTAGCTTGGTGAAATTTTTATTATCAACCAACTCACTGTCACAGAACGTCGGTTTTCCCGTATTCTTGTATTTATGAGAAATAGACTCCATTATTTAAGTGTTTAGTGTATATTGTATGCTCTACGATGAGAGGATGCAGTAATTTAGTTTTATATTTCGTCTCAAGTGCGGCCACGTAGTGGTTCTATCTAGAGGTACATAATCTAAGATTTTGATTGTCAAAATAAAAACAGAGGCAGAAAGAAGACCTTGTTTCAAAAAAAAAAACTAGATGTCATGCAAACAATATGGAAGAAAAACGATTCTGATTACTGAAAATCAACGGTTAAAAGGAAATAGGGGATAAACGACAAAAGATGAAATGTTCAGGAGAGCCGTTCAAAGTTTTAAATTTTAGAAAAACGACGTATTTTTGTCATTTATTAAGATATTGTGAAAAGTGAAACAGTTATAAAATCATCGTAGAGCCATGGGAGTAAGCGCATTCGAAAGAGCAGAAAATTTCAAGTCCAATGGCATATATAAGTCATTTTGACCAAAATGTCGCTTATGGGCCATATGACTTAGTTGGGTCTTATTTATTTCGACGGTTAAAAGGAAATAGGGCTAGGTATTTCCTTTTAACCGTCGAAATAAATAAGACCCAACTAAGTCACCATTTTTGGCTGTGATGCAATAGCTTACCTTAGCATCAGCTCCTTTCTCCAGGAGTGTGGTAGCGACCGCCTGTTGGTCGTACTGGGCGGCGATGTGCAACGGAGTCATGCCGTTCTTGCCCGCCTGGTCTGGGGATGCACCATGGGCCAGCAGGAGGTTTGCCACCTACAAAGAAGAGGATTGGTTAGAGCTGTTGCTGGAAAAGCATTTTGGAAAGTACAGAGAACGCGATCTTGGTTTGGGCCAATCACTGGTCTGTTTGACTCCAATTGGCAGTCTTGTCGTTTATGTTAATCTTTGTTAGGCTACGATCATAAGGTTTCCTAATAATGGTTGTAGTTGTTCCGTGGATGGGTGACCATTCGTTACACAGACCCCGTCGTGCCTCGGAGAACACGTTAAAAATTCGGTCCCGGGTGTCTTAAGAATACCTATGACAGTTATTTCGGGTAGTCAGAAGCCCGAAAGTCTGACAACCGATCTAACTTTAGGATATCGGTATAGCCGATTAACTGGGTTGCGGAGATCTGATGGCAGTCGTTCCATGTAAAATACTGGTATTCAGCCGAAACTGGTTAGACTAGAAGTTGACCCCAACATAATTGGGAAAAGGATAGGAGGAAGAAGGAGGTTCTTAACAAAGCCGGTGTGTCGGAGATAGGTTCTCACTTCGAGTCCCTTCAAGTTGATCCTGGAAACACCCTTAAAGTTCTTTCGTAAAACCTGAAGAGTCTTCTTTACTTATAAGAAGTTTTCCTACCTTCAAATTCCCATATTTAGCTGCGAGGTGTAACGCCGTGAATCCTTTCTTGGTAGTTGCTGTCAGCGGGGCGTTATGTTCAATCAACGCTGCCGCAACCTGAAAATAGATTGATGTTAGTTAAGACCTAGACATTGTAATGTGTGAAGACTTCTCAAGATTGTTTTAAGAAGACTCCTCTCTTCATCTACTTAATGGCATCTCACCACCTCATCATATGTCATCGTCATGTCGTCACCTTACCAAAGACAGTATAACCTCCAGCACGTAACTTGCCAAGAGTAGAGAAGAGAATTCCTCACCTTTCTTTCTTTCTTCTAAAAGTGACAATTTTTTTGTTGCACTGAGTGTACATGCGCAAATTTACTCCCACTACGCCAAAACCTTACTAAGTTACGTGCCGGCGACTATACTTTCCACCACTTTGTGTATTTGAGTTAGGTCAGGGTACATCACCTATTATATTTGGGTTGGGCATGCTGTGGATATCTGGGTTATTCCACCAAAAGTGGTCGGTCGTCAGTGCTTCAGGACTTCACAGAATTACCTTCATTGATAGTTTCAATAAACAAAACCTCTTACATCATGGTTATGTTGTTTAGCAGCAATATGCAGTGGGTTGTAGTGGTCTGCAGTCATGGCTCTGACGTCAGCACCATGTTGCAGTAACAATACTGCGATGTCCACGTTGCCCAGCCTCGAGGCAATGTGCAGTGGAGTCTGCCGCTCCCTGGCTTTAGCTTCCACTGCCGCGCCGTTGCGGAGTAGGATCCGGATTATGTCAGTCTGAAAATTAAGTGTGAATTAGTTAAATGGTATCTGAATAACTGGTCATTGCAATAGTATACTTTGGGACTACCACCAACAACTAATATCACAGTAAGTTCAAATTCAACTGTAACCATATAAAATTTTAGTGAATTTAATCAAAGTATCTTCGCCATCGAAGCGCTAGCAGCAAACTGTATCTCCATACAATTTATGCCAAAGTAAGTCGACCTTAGTGTAAGACTTGGTCTTCTTCTTTTCGTGTGGTTAGTGACTAACCTGGGTCAGAGTTTATGCCGCCCATGGACCTCTGACTTAGCTTCATACTCCATCGAGAAATATCTCTCAGGTTTCCTCACGATGTTTTCCTTCACAGTTTTTAAGCAAGTGATAATTATACATTACGCACATGAATCCGAAAAGTGAGAGGTGCGTATCTTGGGATCGTTCACAAGACCTATGACGTGGCAGTCCGACTGTCACATTACTAGGCTATCATTGTTTTTTAAGACGGTGACAAAATGGAACATCACAAGCAAGAACATGTTTTGTCGAAGTTTTGTTAGTCCCCTACCCCGAACGTGGGCAACAGGACAAACCAGATCCCTTTTCTGATTTAACGCAAAGGTGTTTCTTCCTCTGACTGTTAGTCAGGATTACGGTATTGTAAAGATTACCTGGTTAGCCCTAGCCGCCAGGTGCAGAGGCGTCTCCCCCCGGACTGTGGGCACGTCAGGGTTGGCCTCGTGCTGCAGCAGGTATATTACGATGTTCATGCAGCCCATGAACGCGGCCACGTGGAGAGGTGTCAGGCCGGACTCTGTCGTGGCTTGTATGCCTGGTGGAGAGAAGGTGGTATGTTTTTACAAGACCCTTCCATATTAAATAAGTTAGAATACAGTAACCCCTTGCATAAATATTGCTAACATTATTTTCCATTTTATTAACAGAATTAGTTCATTCAGCTTCGCAGATTTATCTAATTATCTGAAAAGTGCTTTAAGGAATTTCAAGTGTTTAAAGCCGGTATGTCAGTGTTTTGTTTGCTTGAAGTGAAGCAGTTCTGGATTTACTAAAAGTTTTTCAAATCAAGAGTTTCGGCTTTTTTATATCAGCTAATTTATTTTGGTTAGGTCTACTCGAGGTTCAACTTTTTTTATTGTTTCTGAATCAAAATATAAAGGTTATCCTGGAATTAGCGTTAAAATTACTTACTAGCACCATATTTGAGGAGCAGTTCCACAACTTTGATCCTGTTCTTCTTACACGCGATGTGTAAGGGTGTAAAGCCGTTGAGGGCACGCGCATTAGCGTCTGCATTTCTGTAATCAATAGAAGAAATATAAAATATAATATTCTGAAGCTATCCTAGTACGAATCCAAGAGTTGTAGACACTTGACTTTCTACTTGATAAGGATTTTAATGTTGATCAGGGTAGCTCCTTGTAAAGTACCAATAAGGGGCTCATTTTACTTTGAAGAACCATCGTCCAAGCTTTCGGCAGTACCAGTAAGTACTTCTGTATGTAACCTTCATTTTTTTTTTGGGGTTCCGTACCCAAAGGGTAAAACGGGGCCCTATTACTAAGACTCCGCTGTTCGTACGTCCGTCCGTTCGTCTGTCACCAGGCTGTATCTCATGAACCGTTATAGGTAGACAGTTGAAATTTTCACAGATGATGTATTTCTGTTGCCGCTATAACAACAAATACTAAAAAATAGAATAAAATAAATATTTAAGGGGGTCCCATATAACAAACGTGATTTTTTTGCCGTTTTTATAGATAATGGTACGGAACTCTTCGTACGCGAGTCCGACTCGCACTTGGCCGACTTTATTTAGTTTATTGAATCTGTTAACTGACCTGTCCAATAACAGTTTAGCGACTTTAGCATGACCGCAATGAGCGGCTACATGCAGTGCTGTAAGATAGTCCACAGTAACGTCATCGACGGGAGCGCGGCGTGACAGCAGCACGCGCGCGGCTTCCGCGTGGTCCCCTTGAGCTGCCATGTGGAGGGGGGCTAGACCGTTCTGGAAAGAAAAGAAGTATTTAGAAATAATGGTGTAAGGATAGTCATGAAGTTAAAGGGTTTGGAGATCTAGAGCTAGTCACTGCATTACCAAGCTTAACTGCTTCCAGAGAGCGCCGCGAGAGGGCTTCTTTCGGGCCCCAGGCTCTCGTTATCAAGGAGCAAGGGAACGATGTTTTCAAAGATTTTAATTCCGAATCCATACCTTACTCTTGCTGGTAATAGGTGCGCCCCTATCCAGCAAGGCCTCCACGACCCTCTCGTGGCCTGAGCGGGCAGCACAGTGCAATGGCGTCAGGCCATCTCGAGTGCGGGCCTCGACGTTGGCTCCGTTGTCGCAGAGTAAGGACACCATATTCTCTTTACCTGGAGAAAAAGGTTATTTATTAGTCACCAAATCGTCTGAGTGTGTGCATATGACAGTGTATGTAACCCACAATACCTTGCAACTATTATTTGTATGAGCGTTTCAACAGATTTGCATTATACTTGGTCCAGAAGTAGAACGTATCCTCGATAAGTACATTAGCTACTGTCCACCCTTAAAATTTTAATGTTTTTCACACCACTAGAATAGCCTCCTCGTAGGATTCCTCAGTCAATCCATCAAATTTGGATTTGTGCCCGGTTGATGGCAATAGGCTCGCGCCCTATCTTCTTCTTCTTTTCGTATCTTTAGTGACTAACCCGGTGTCAGAGTTTATGCCGTCCATGGGCTTCTGACTTGCCTTTACATACCGTCGAGAAATATCCACAGGCATGACGGTTTCCTCACGATGTTTTCCTTCACCGTTTTTAAGCAAGTGATAATTATACAATAGGCACATGAATCTGAAAAGTCAGAAGTGCGTGCCTTGGATTCGAACTCGAGACCTATGACTAGGGAATCCGACGGTCACACCACTAGGCTATCACTGCTATAAATGCCTCCTATTACAAGGGACTTAAACATAACGGCGAAATGAGGATTTTACGATACACCCCTGCTCAACCCTTCGGGGAATACAGGCGTTATGTTATAGGATAGCATTATAAATTAAACAAATCTTACCCCACTTAGCAGCGACATGCAGAGGGCATATATTGTGTTTAGCAGCACAGTTGACGTCAGCTCCTTTAGCTAGGAGCAGTCTGGCTACTGCCTCGTTGCCGTAGTGAGCTGCTATGTGCAGAGGCGTGAAACCTGACTTCGAAGTCACGTCGGGGTTATGTTCGTTCTGGTAGAGGAGAGAATCGAAAATTAGTAACATAGGTAGGCCGTATAGGTTCGTGGAATATATTATTAGCTTACCATCTACTCCAGAAGACTTAACCAAGGATGGCTAATGACCGATTCCTATAATTTCCGGACCGTTATTGGTTAAAATTGGTTCTTCAAAAAGCAACAATATTTCAAATTCAGTGCATTTAAATTTAGTTCCTTTTTTCGCTACTTGCTGGGGTTCGTGGCTAATTACCAACCGTGCGAATCATACGATTTGTGAGGTTAAGCTGACCGTTCGTAACACATCGAGACCTCTATCTGCCTCGGAGAGCATATTAAACAGTTGGTCCCGGGTCTCATACGAATACCTATGACAGTCGTTACGGGAAGTCAGAAGGCCGAAAGTCTGACAACTGGTCTAATCTAAGGATATCAGCATTGCCCAGTAACTGGGTTGCGGAGGTCTGATGGCAGTCGCTCCGTGTAAAATGCCTGGTATTCAGCCGCATCTGGTTAGACTGGAAGCTGACCCCAAGATAGTTGGGAAAAAACTAGGCAGAACATAATGGTTAAAATTGAGACTCTTGTATCTTTACTAATTATGCAACAAAGACCTCATGGATTTGCATAGTAGACCCTCTCATATGGAAATAGCTATCACAAGTAAAATTAGCTTACGAGTCTATTTATATGCCCTATGCTACGTTGGTAAGCAAAACGATTCGTTTTTGTTTATAGGAACAGGGCATTAGGGATAATATCTGTAGATAAATAAACAGGAACATCCTGATACTATGGAAAAGGGTATTTTCCCAAAGTGGCTCGCGTGTTCAATCTGTCGATTGGAATTATCTCATATACAGCCAGGCTTTCGATGATTCAAATTGCGAACGAAACCTTTGTTTAGATACTAATACGTAACACGCACGCGCCAACTGCCTCGTTGGTCTAGAGGTGGTAAGCGCGACTGCTGATCTTGATCCTGGGTTCGATCCCCAGGTCGGGCAATGTTATTGGGTTTTTCCGTGTGGAAATCCTCAGTAGCAGTCCGAAGTTTGGATTCGTGCCCGGTTGATGCCAATAGGCTCTCCCTCTATTACATGGGACTTCTTCATAACGGCGAAATGAGGGTGTTACTATACACCTCTGCCCAACCCCTCGGGGATTACAGGCGTCATGTTATGAACACGTCAGAACTCAGATGCAGGGAACATAAAACTTGAATAATAAATACATTAACACAACTCCAAGAAGGTTTACAAACCTCAAGCAATAAATTAGCAGCCTTGACATCGTCTTTCTTGGCAGCGATGTGTAGTGCTGGCAAGCGGACCCTGCCGCGGGTGTCCGCTTCTAAGAGTACAGCTACCACCTTCTCGTGGCCTTGCTGCATAGCTACCGCTAGGGGAGTGAAGCCGTCCTGGTAATGTGAAGAGTGTTATAAATGACGATACAAGTAACGTAAAAATATCAAGTATGATGTGGAAGATTTTATTTATATGATTGTATTTACAAAGTCTAAATTCTGGAAATTATTACCATAATATAATTAGCCCATTACTGTCCCACTGCTGGGCACGGGCGTTTTCTCAGAATGAGAACGGATTAGGCCTTAGTCTACTACGCTGGCCTGATGCGGGTTGGCAGACCATCAAGAACTTTATGTCTAGCTAACTTTAGCCCTCTCAGTTGTGCAGGTTTCCTCACGATGTTTTTCCACCACCGTTAACGCAAGGGATAATCAAATTCTGATCCACACATGAATTCGAAAAGTCAGAGGTACGGGCCGGGATCGAACTCAGACCCTCCTGAATGGAACACGTTCAACCGCTAGGCTATCACTACTGGAACATATTATGAAACTGTAACTAAGTACTTACTAATTTCAGATTATGAAGTCAGTTTTGAGTTATTTTTGTTCTTACAAAACTTGATTGCAATAGATTTAAACTAAGAGTACGATAAGATTGCGTGTAATGTTTAAATGCTTTCATAAGTACTCAATATTTGAAAAAAGACTATGCTGCTTTTGATACAATAAGACTTTATTTATAAAGATACAAACTTATACAAGAACGTGGCTTACCTCAGTGGCGAGGCTCTGATTAGATCCATTAGCGAGCAGGAACTTCACGACACCGTCGTGATTCTCTTGCGCAGCCATGTATAATGGCGTAAAGCCATTTTGGGACTGGATGTTGACCTGGAGAAGAAAAGATTGAAATAGTAATGTTTGCCGATGGTATTTTTACTTAAATGGCGCTGTCGTGAGGATCCTGAATCCAATAGAGGCTGAGAAGGAAGATAGTATCTAACTCTAAAACTATAAAGAATAATACCTATAACAGAGAATTGTTTACACCTAAGAAAACATATATAAATAATAAACACTTTCATTTCACTTCCAGACAAATCTATACTAATACCTAGTCTGGCCATAAATACTGTCACAATTAAAAATAAGAAAAATATTACATTTAAATTTGGAATCTGTCATTTTTATACTATTGTTCATAGAGTTTTCTAATTTTGGCGCCAATACATTGTACAATATTTTGCGATATTAAAAGGGAGTGGGGTGATAAAGAGAACCGAATCGCTGTGATTGCATTACACAAAGTTGGTATGGAGCCAAATGCAATATTTAAAACTCTCCATACGCTTGGTATTAGTCAAATGTTTGTGTACCGAGCTATTAATAGGTACAATGAGACTTCCTCTGTTTGTGACAGAAAAAGATCTAGCCGTCCACGTAGTGTTCGTACGAAAAAGGTGGTCAAAGCAGTAAGGGAAAGAATTCGAAGTAATCCTGTCCGAAAGCAAAAGATTTTATCTCGGGAGATGAAGATAGCACCCAGAACCATGTCGCGTATTTTAAAAGATGACTTAGGACTTGCAGCCTATAAGAGATGCACTGGTCATTTGTTAACTGATAATTTAAAAAAGAATAGGGTGGTAAAATCGAAACAACTACTGAAGCGGTACGCAAAGGGAGGTCACAGAAAAATTTTGTTTACGGATGAGAAAATCTTTACAATTGAGCAACATTTTAACAAACAAAATGTCCGTATTTATGCTCAAAGCTCTAAGGAAGCTTCCCAATTAGTCGGCAGAGTGCAACGTGGGCATTATCCGACTTCAGTGATGGTTTGGTGGGGTGTTAGCTATGAAGGAGTGACTGACCCATATTTTTGTGAAAAAGGTATCAAAACATCGGCACAAGTGTATCAAGATACCATTCTTGAGAAGGTAGTTAAGCTCCTTAACATCACCATGTTCAATAACCAAGTATGGTCCTTTCAACAAGACTCGGCGCCGGGTCATAAAGCTCGGTCCACGCAGTCTTGGTTGGAAGTGAACGTTTCGGACTTCATCAGAGCTGAAGACTGGCCATCGCGTCGTCTAGTCCCGATCTTAATCGGCTGGATTATGATTTATGGTCAGTTTTAGAGAGTACGGCTTGCTCTAAACGCCATGATAATTTGGAGTCCCTAAAACAATCCATACGATTGGCAGTGAAGAATTTTCCCATGGAAAGAGAGCGTGCTTCTATTGATAACTGGCCTCAACGTTTAAATGACTGTATTGCAGCCAATGGAGACCACTTCGAATAAGCTTTTTATATTTTAAATTGTTTTATATTTATATATTAAACTAACACACTGTAAAAGTAATACATATTATTTGCAATAAAAAATTTTTTTTTTCTTCGTGATAATATTTATGGCAAGACTAGGTATTATAAAGCTGAAGAGTTTGTTTGTGTTAACGCGCTAATCTCAAGAAATACTGGTTGGAATTGTAAAAATCTTTTTGGATTGGATTGTCAATATATCGAGGAAGATTATAGGCTATATAACATCACGCTACGACCAATCGGAGCGGAGCATAAATGAAAAATTTTGCAAAAACGGGGAAAATGTCCACCCGTGCGAAGCCGGGACGGGCCGCTAGTCATATCATAAATCCCAAACCATATAGACTACCATCCACAAAAAAAACATATTTGTAAAACATAAAAAAAAAACACCTTAAACTGGAATAAAATTACGTCATCGTCAAACTCGTTAAACTTTTAAACACAGCTAAAACAGTTAAGTTTTTCTAACTTAATTACTTTAAAACAGATTTGTAAAGAATACTGTAATTTTCACAAGCTGTGACCTGGAACCCAGAAGTTAGTTTCTTTAACAAGTTTGTGTTGGAAAGTTAGAGTTAAGTTAGCAGAAAATTAAATCGACGAGAACATTCAACGTTTTATGTCGTCACTAACATTATTGTTAATGAAAATATTACGTTGGATTATATTACTAAAATCGAATCAAGAAATGTATAGTTTAGAGTAGTATTTTCAAGCACCTTATTTTATGCTGGCAAAAGATAATAAATAGTATAAAACGACCCGAGAATATTTTTAACATAGGCACTTTAAAGGTATCCAACAATGAACCACAATAACCTCAGTTAATGGTAGTCTTAATTAAGATGACGAGGAACAGCTAGTACATTCTAATATGACTGCAATTTCATTAAGTCAAGAGTTTCTATTTGATTTTAAACAAAAGCGCACTGCAAATGTCTATATATACTTTCAAGAATTTTGCTCACAGTAATAAAACATTAAAATCTGAAACCACTTAAACTTAGTCCATCGGCGAAGAATCCGTCGAAGTGCAGATGATCATAAATTCATAATCCAAAATAAAACGAGTGAATTACGAGTAAAATCAAAATGTTGCACTTAACCCCAAACAAATGGACGTCCAGCATATTTGTGCCATACATCAAAATATTATTAAACCTGACGATTAGCGAAGTGCTTCCAAACGGCAGGATCTGTTATTGTCGCTGTCAGTCTTTCCATTAAAGACTTCATACATTCAAACAGAATGCATTTCTGGTATAAATCTTTTTTATTTTTGACGCTAACGGTACAATTTAATGAATTCAAATTAATTTGACTCATCTTTTACAGTTTATTTAGCTTAAACATTTTGGTTTCACTAGAAGCGGCTGACTATACAATCGTTAGTGAATCTAGATTATCAAGACGATATAGATCTTCATTAATTCTCATTTTTTTAACAAAATCCAACGATTCTAATTAAGAAATTCAAACTTTTGATAGTAGCTTAAATCGATGAGACGTAAGTGGAGACACTAATTTATAACAGAAAGAGACAATAATTTACTCTAATAATAAATCAAGAGTGTTTTTCGCTTACCCTTAATTTGAGACAAAGCAACATAACACCCTCAATACAGATGATTCATTGCTAATGCGTTATTCATTTATCCTTGCTGAAAATACGATTGAATTCCTACGTGTTAAAGAGTTTATTGAAGTAACGAGGTGAAGAAAATAAGAGAACATTGAAGCGAAAAGCAAACAAATATTGGTTCCAAGAAATCCAAAATGGAAAAACATTTTGCATTCAAACAACAAGATCAGCTTTTACTCCGATATCTAATTACCAACCGCGCGGATCATACGGTTTGCGAGGTTAAGCTGCACTTGCCGCGGTCGTCTGTGGATGAGTGGCCGTTCGTTACACATCGAGACACCTCCGTGCCTCGAAGAGCACGTTAAACCGTCGGTCCCGGGTGTCATACCAATACCCATGACAGTCGTTACGGGAATTCAGAAGCCCGAAAGTCTGACAACTGGTCTAACCTTAGGATATCGGCATTATCCTGGGACTGGGTTGCGGAAGTCTGATGGCAGTCGCTCCGTGTAAAATACTGGTATTCAGTCGCATCTGGTTAGACTGGAAGCTGACCCCAATATAGTTGGGAAAAAGGCTAGGAGGAAGAAGATTTGGGATAAATATGACGCTATTTTTTTCTGTGAGGTGGCAAACTATGCAGAGGCTTTACAAATAAGAAAGGAGACGCTGGATTTCGTCACTGAAGCATTAACGCAGCTCATCAGGATGCATGTCCAAGATCACAAGAGACAGACAGACTGGAAGCTGACCCCAACATAGTTGGGAAAAAGCTAGGCAGAATATGGACTTTATGCTGAAACTAATTTCCTTTGCAAGAGCAACAGATGAAAAAAATTATTCATGCGAGAATATTCGCGTATGAAAAGTTAATTTAAACAAGCTGAGTCAGTGTCTAAATAACAACTTCTTTTATTCACGAAAGCAATTTATTCGTCTGTACATCTGATAGGTTATTAGTTTGTTATTCATGTGATTCATCATATCCTTTCCCAAGTTTGTTTGGGTCGGTCCCACCAGATGTTACTATTTCTTTTCTTTCTTCGTGTGATATATTAGTTTGAGTGATTACTCGTTCCAGTTTCTTTAATGGTATATTATGTTTGTTTATATTTTCCTTTAGCGTTTGACCTTCAGCTTCTGCTTCGATTTAGATTTTTTGGCAATGTTCTTGTTGTTTAGTATTATTTAGGTTGTTGAGGTCATTATTGATGCAACATTCAACAAACTTTCTTTCATCTTGTGGTTTATTTAAATTTTTACCTTTATCAGTTTGGATACTAAAGTTAACGATCTACCATCTAATGGTTCTTTTTCTTTTTTTCTTTTTAAAAAAAAACGTTGCCCCACACTAGGATTTCTCCTGTGCCGTGGGTGCGTTTACAGACACAAATCTTCACATGCACAAACACCCAGACCCGGAACAACTATCTGTAGGCCATACAAATATTTGTTCCGTGCGGGAATCGAACCCACGACCCGCAGCGCTGAAGCTAATCGCTTAGCTACTGCACCAAACGTGTCGTCAAAGTGTGGTTAGTATTGTATTGTTGTTATCTTTGTTTAATTTAAATATTATGGTAACACAGATTTTTTGATTGAATGATCTTAAACTTTTAATCAGTACAAATTTCTATCACTGCTCAGATTAATTGATTGGATTCCGATTTTTTAAATTATTCTTTATTTGTATAAGCTTCATCTATCTGCTCACTTACCTGAGCCCCATTTTGGACTAGCAGTTTGACTACTGATTCTTGTCCAGCCAAGGATGCGATGTGCAGTGCAGTGTTGCCTTTTTTAGTGGCAGCGTCGATGGCTGCGCCGCGCTGCAGCAGCTCACGGACGACCTCCACATGACCATCCTTGGAAGCTAGATGAATAGCGTTTAGACCGTTCTGTGGACAAAGAGTAAGTGGTTATTAATTGTATAGTGATTATTATTGGCAAAAAATACGCCTCTGATCTAGTGGTGGCAAGCGCGACTGCTGACCGTGAGGTCCCGGGTTCGAAATCCAGGTCGAGCTGTTTTTGGGTTTTTCCGTGTGGAATTTTTCAATAGCAGCCTGGAGTTTGGATTTGTGCCCGGTTGATGGCAATAGGCCCCACTATTAGGTACACGGGACTTAAACATTACGGCGAAATGACGGTGTTACTATACAGCTCTGCCCAACCCTACGGAAAATACAGGCGTGATGTTATGTAAACTAGGCCATCAACTCTCTTTGATAAGAACATAATACTTGCCTAATTCAGTGATTATGGTAATATTTTACTCACAACCATTAATTACTAATGAGTTCAGCGGGTAAGTCCGTTTCATTAAGATATTTTTGTAAGTACTTATAATTATTATAATTTACCAACATATGGATGTACCTTGTCCGAAATAAATTTGATTGATTGATTGATTGATTAATTGTAGTGGTGAATAAGGAAACATTTTTTTGCAGTGGACGTTTACGGACTTAATTAAGACTATGATGATTTAGGACGAAATTTCCATAGTTTGACAGTTTAGAGTATTTGAAGCTCAAAAAATTAACGAAACAAGTGTACAAGGATAAAGTGGATGGAACAGTTGGAAGGGATCGACCTCGGCGAAGGCACTACGAACAAATCGCGGATGTTTTCTAAAAGGGCCAGGTTGGAAGCACCCTAAACCAACGAGCACGCATGAGAGGTTAATGAATATAGAGAAAATGAAAGGGGTGCGTCAGGATCGTAGCAGGTGGAAATCTATAGTCTCTGCCTACCCAATGGGAAATAGGCGTGAGTGTATGTATGTATGAAGTTGAGCCTGCAGCTGACGGCAACGGACAAACATCTACCGCAGTTGAAGTTTAAATCAATAAACACGACGCGTATGTTGCCAAAACTAACAAAAATGAATTCTTAGACCGCTTTACTCGACCACAAGGTTATTGATTCGAAAATGGTTACCCAACGTTGGACCGTAGCCAAATGGTTCAATTAGCCTTTCTTCGGACCTAAGTCAAGATTTTTTCTAGACTTTTTCATTAAAAAAGAAAGCGAAAGCGAAAGAAATAAAGCAAAAGATTTTCTTTCGGTGGGATTCGAACTCCAGATGTTAATTACAGAACTGTATAAGTTATGTGTCTCGGTATTCTTCGTTTTTCCGAATTTGTACGAATTATACGACACGGTCAATCATTCTTTGTGTTTCTTTATAATATACTAGCTGTGTCCTCACGGCTCCGCCCGTAGCCTATGTTACTCAGTGATAATGAAGCTTTCTAACGGCTAAAGAATTTTTAAAATCGATCCAGTAGTTTTTAAGTTTATTCGTTAAATACAAAAATACAAATCTTTCCTCTTTATAATATTAGTATAGATATAGATAAGTCCAACTTAAAGCTGAGGCTGACTTATAAGTGTCCACAGTCGTTTGAAACATCCAGCGGGCCAGATGTCAATCGGACGTCCGAACGCTCAAGGACAGCCCAAGGTTACGTCCGATAGTTTGCGATAGTTTAGTGTACAATCATTAACCAGATAGGTACCTATAAGTAGCGGTTGTCACCCGCGTCTATCAGCCGCGTCCGAAAGTTTGATTCCAGCTTCATCCTCTTTGAATGAATTCCGGATAGGTCACTTAATTGGTCGCATAAAGGATGAGTTGGAACTCATCCTTTATAATTAAGTCAGTGGACCAAGGGCTCGTATCGGATCGGAAAGGATACGAACGGATGCGGCGACAGCCGATAGCGTCCGTCAGGATGTCGACGCATACGATCGGCTCCGTAATGTCGCTTGCGAACGTATCCGTTTCTGCGCCTAGTCAAATAGTTTCATTCCTACATAGTGTTGACGTGTTCTAATTTTTGAAAGGATCTGACGGATACGACGACATGCGAACGGAGCCGATCGCGCGTCGCAGCATAGTTTTGGCTACGATCGTGTGTCGCGGAAGACGCCTGCGGTCAAGCTGCTGTGCGCGGCTTGGTAATATAGACTTTAAATACTGTGTACACGATTTAATATCCTTTAAAGATTGTAATATCCGTTCCGACCCGATGCGATGAGAGCCGTTTAGTGAAAATCATCCATAATTCGTACATATTCGGAAATACGAAGATTGCTTCGGCACAACATACGTACATCTATGTTCATTCTTCTTCTTACTAGCTTCATGATGCACCTGCCTTTCTATTTGAAATAATTCTTTAGTCAACTCTTACATTATGAAAAAATAGGTCAACTTATTCGAGGACACAGGACCGGGATCCACACAGCCCTGTGTGGTATTAATATCAAACCTTGGAAAGCTCGATGCAAACCAATATGAAAAGCCTTGAAGCCTACCAAAACACACAGGAAATTGGGTCACCGAGGTCCTATGTATACCTATGCTGAAAATAAGGTCAAGGGCAGACGTAGAAATTGGTTCAAGCTCCTTACTTTAGAAATCTCTATAGGTACAGTCACGTGTAATAATATGTAGGTATACACATAGCTTAAAAAGCTAAAAAGAGAATTTATTTTAGAAAATAGATTAGATTAGATAAGAAACATTCGAAATAATAATTCGTATGTATTTAAAGAGGCTATGTGTCTAATATTTCATAATTTTAATTGATATTTTAGAAGAATATCACTTTTGAAGTTTGCTACGTGTATACATATTATTACACGTGACTGTACTTAAAAGGATATTGTTCGAAGGATTTTCTTGGGAAGAAATAAGCTTATGTAAAGAATAGAAGCCTAATCTTATATTCGGGTGTTATAATGCCTGTAAGGGTAGGATTTGAAGGAAATACTTTGTGTTGCTTTTCGTATGAGATTTTTTTGAGATATACTGGCCTGCAAAAATAAGTATCACACTTTTAAAATCGCAATAACTTTTTAAGTACACAAGATATATTTTCGAAACAAAAAGGACTCAAAAAAGAGTTTAACTTTGTTACTATAGTTTCAAAGAAAGCTGATAAAAATTGCTATAAAACGTTTTTTATTTTAAATCTCTAACTTCTACAGTTTAGAAAAATTTTAAATTTTAAAAGTGTGATACTTATTTTTGCAGGCCAGTGTATATTTTGCACGATTGAGGTCGTTTTTCTGTTTGATCGATAGGGTAAAATGTAGGTCAATATCATCATAATCAGCCCATTACTGTCCCACTGCTGGGCACGGGTCTCCACTCACAATGGGAAGGGTTTAGGAATTAGTCCACCACGCTGGCCTGGTGAGGGTTGGTAGACTACACATACCAACGAGAGCTTTCTTTATTGATGCCCTATCAGGTGCGCATGTTTCCTCAAGACACTTTCCTTCACCGTTATAATATCCTTTAAACTTCAAGTATACTCCACCAAGAAGAACATAGTCTGCTTAGTTGTCGGCAATAAGATTGACAAGCATATCATTTTGGGACCCAGTGCGTAATATCAGCAAGCACATTGGGTCAGCCGCGCGATGGCGCAACGAGTATTCCCAAGGAGGGTTGATGTCAGGCAGGCGGCCGGTCATAAAACAATAAACCATAACCTCTAACAACATGGATTTGCCGACCCCACCTAGTGTGGGATAAGGGCAGGAAGAAGAAGAAGAAGATTTTCCTTCACCGTTAATGGAAGTGAAAATCTAATTCTACTAAACATTGAATTCTAATGGGAATTATGGATTAAAATCTGGTGTTAAACCGTGAGGTAGGCATGTAGCTACATACAATAACGCGACTGCAGGCATTCGGTAAAAAACAGCACAGTAACCAAGTATTTAATAAAACAGCATTGCCTAATCACTACACTTACATAATAAAAAAAACCGGCCAAGTGCGAGTCGGACTCGCGCACCGAGACGGTTCCGTACATTTATTTTTGTGGTGTAACTACAAATTTAATGATTTCGGGTTTTTCTCTTTAGAGCTCTGTCTCATTAGTACGTTGCGTTGCGTTGCATCCTCGCAGCGTCAACGCTGCGTCGTTTTCCATATATTTTAAATCACATGCCACATCAAAGCGTTGCGTCGTCGCACGCGACGTTTCAACGGACCGGCGGACGAGAGACGAAGCGGGGGGAGGGTGATGCGCTGCGCTGTCGGAGCTCCGGTGCGACGACGGACAGTGTTCCACTGCTAGAGGGGCAAACGAGACTGACTAAGGTGCGAGCGTCATCCTCTTGCGCTGCGACGTCGTGCGTCGTCGCAACGCAAGAGTGGCATACAATACGTTGATCCGTTGCGACGACGCAACGCACTAATGAGGCATTGCCCTTACTTGTGCTATAAGACATTGCTTCTTGCCAAATTTCATGATTCTAGGTCAACGGGAAGTACCCTATAGGTTTTGATTCCCTTGCGAGTGTATATATATGCGGCATAAATGGCCGTATCTTTTGATTTCACAGCTCCAAGGGATTGCAGACCTGATTATTTGATATTAATTTCAACTTGATACCTCAACGCGTTCCTGAGAAAAAGGGTCTTGACAGACCGAGATTTATTTTATTTATGTAATTAATTTTTGTATTTGCTCGTGACTGCCCGTGGCCTCACTATTAGGACCCATCCGAAAACCAGCGCTGCTATACTTCGGTGTAGCAGTATTATGCTGAGATGGGCTCCTTTAGTCTTGTGGAGGCATGAAATGTAACTTTTTTATATTGTTGTTTTTTTTTTATTTGTCTTTTAATGTGTTTGTATGTCTGTTACGAGACTTAAATAAATAATTATTTGCTAGAGAGACAGACAACGAACTGTTACTATAAGGGTTCCTTTTTTTCTTTTGAGGTATGGTACCCTAAAAACCAGTTCGTCCGTCGTATACAAAATGTCACGCAATCAAATCCATGTTTGCACGCCACGACTTTGTCACGCCAAGTACATATAATGTGGTAATTAATACAGGCATTTTTATAATATAACACTAGGTAATAAACAAGAAATAATTATAATAGCTAATTGGAAAAGGCTTTTTAATCTAATGAGTTTTTAAAGAGACATTTTTTAATCCCGTTTAGAGACGCTAGAACAACTATAACATCACGCCTTATATTTCCCGAGGGGTCCGGCAGAGGTGTTTTACTACACCCTTATTCCTCATAGTTTTGCCTGCCTTGTTGGTCTAGTGTACACAACTACAATTGACTGGTTATTGAATCAACGTTTTCCAAGTGGCAATTTTCCATCGTCAATGGGTAGCGGTTCTGGCGACAGATTGGTGCAATGGTGTCATGGAGCACCTCGTTTTGTACCCTTGTGCACCCTTCAACGGCCAAGTCACACAACATTAACTATAATAATAAAGAAATCGCAGTAAGGAACCTTAGACTTGGGACGACTTTGTCTAGATTTCATTACTTTTTAGAGATAAACAAGCAGCTCCATAGAGACTTGGCTAGTTTTTTACAGAATGTTTTTGGTGGGATTTCACTTCTTTTTGTAGAAACGTCATTTTGTTGATTTATTAAGTAAGGATTACCATAAGCATATTCGATAAAGTCTTCAAAATTAATTTTTGTTACATACGAACTTTGACACTTTCTTCCTTAAGGTAGGTTCCGAGGTACTTTGAGTTTAACAGATGATTCCTTACCTTGACTGAGGAAAAATCTCGAGTCGACGACGTTTATGTCAAGTTGAGGTGGAGTCGAGTCGAGTAAGTTTTGGAGGAACGTCTTAGAATATGGGTGTATGCATACAACCAATCTTCTTCTTTTTCCTGCCCTTATCCTACACTAGGTGGGGTCGGTACCGCCGGAGGGCGCGTGATGATCTCCGGCCACCCTAGTGAGTGGCCTGCGGGCGGCGGGTTGGGGAACCCGTCGCCCGACCAGTAATGGGCCCAGGGAGGATGGCGCGTCTTGTCCTGCGCGCGCCTCTCGGACGGATGTGGGGCAGGGGAGCAACTGCCCCACCACAGGAGGGGTCCACCAGAAGAAGCTGGTGGACCGAGACCTGTCGGGGTCGCGGTGCATGCAACAGCGAATCCCGTGACCCCGGCCTTAGGTCAGAAGGAGGGACACCGTGGGGTTTTAGCCAGTAAGAGTCTGGCACACCCCCCCGTCTTCCCCGGACGGGGGATAGTCCATGAGGATTTCCCCACGTGAGAAAAAAAAAAAAAAAAAAAAAAAAAAAAAAGTGGGGTCGGTACAACATGTATTTCATAAATCCATGTTGTTAAAGGTTTTGGCTTACCTATTGTTTTATGACCGGCCGCCTGCCTGACATCAACCCTCCTTGGGAAATGCAATGCATACAACCAATATGAACCCTTAATATAGCCAAGGAAAACGCAAGCTAGAAGGAGGTAACTCTCTAATGCCCGGTTCCTATAAACAAAAACGAATCGTTTTGCTTAACAATGGTAACATTTTTTATTGTCAAACTGAGCATATAAATAATACACTCGTAAGCTAATTTTACCTATGATAGCTACTTCCATATGGGAGGGTCTATTATGCAAAGCTATGAGGTCTATTGTTTTAAAACATAACATAACATCACGCCTGTATTCCCCGAAGGGTTGGGCAGAGGTGTATAGTGACACTCTTATTTCACCGTTATGTTTAAGTTCTATGTAATAAGGGGCGAACCAATTGCCATCAACCGGGCTCAAATCCAAACTCCGGGCTGCTACTGAGGAATTCCATACGGAAAAACCTAATAGCTGGTAAAGATACAAGAGTCTACATTTTAACCGATACCTAATGCTTCGTTAATTATAGTAATCGGCCGTAAGGGAAAAACCAACAGACATATACAAGGTTAGTAGGAAAGGGGGTACTAAGCCGAAAGGGTGTTAAAGCACCCATAATAAGAGATAACTTTTGTTCTACAACTTTCCCCAAAACTCGACAGTTTAATAGAAATAGCTTTTCAAAGATTTCGTAAAAAATATGCTAAAATCTATCTGTCCATAGCTATGATCAGCTGTATTTACTAATTAGGTCATATTATTATTTGGGGTCACGGTTTAGAAACTTAATTTTCTGAATTCATAACTAAAGCAGGTATGTTTTTTTTTAACTAAAATAAAAATCTTTTTGCATGCAAATAAAAATTATCGAATTTTGAAATTTTAACACTTGCTTTAAAACAGTCATCAGTGATACTTTAGGTGGCCCGCGGCTTAGTACCCCTTTTCCGACTAAACTTGTATAAAAAAACTTTGTAACAACACAATAACGAACTGACACAATTTTGCGCACATTATTTAGTTCATTTCATTCCTTTAAACAGTATGATGTCTGTATTCGTGACGACATCGCGTGCTTAACTTAAATATACGGGAAACGGCAATAAGTTAGACCCGCAACAAGGTTTAATAAAAAGAAACCTTATTTAAATTAACGTAGAGTTCTTTTCCCCTTTGAAGATTGGAGCGTCGACTCGGCAGTAATATTTTCGCAAATTAATATAATATAGGATTATTAAAGGACTTTATTGTCGGTTATATTAAAGGAAATAGAAATGCTTTTGTTGCTTAAGGTTTAATACTGTAACGTTACTCAATTTTAAGTTGCCGCTAATTTCTTGCTGTCACTGTCACTTCACCTTAAAATGACAGTGACAGCACGAGACTAGAACTAGCACCCATTAAAAACCCATTTTGTTTGGATTGGCATAATTTATAGACCAGGGTCGATAATTTTTGAAACCAAAAAAATTATAGGATGAAGCCCATTGAAAAAGGAAGAGAATATAACAAAAATGAAAGGAAACATAATTTACTGGCGATCTGAGGTCGGGAAGTGGAAGGGGGTGAGTTCTTAAGGCGTAAAAACGGTTTGTCTCGATTTCCGGCAAAACTACAAGTCCTATGGAAAAAAGTTAAATGGCAAAGTTGTAGGTAATAAAAAGATCTACAACTTTTGTATTTGCATATTTTTCACGTAACCTCAAAATTTATGTGAAACGTTCAAATAAATATTTTAAATCAAAAAAATTACAGTGTAAACACATTTTTTTTTATTTAAAATATTTATTTATTCACCTTATTTTGACTTAATATCGAAAAAGCACCCTAATTTTCAATCGAAAATTCTCGCGTCAAAGTATCAGCTTTTTTAATAAAGTCAGTGGGTTTTTTGTTTGTTGAAATCTCTACTTTCTGATGGTGTAAAAAATATACATTACTATGGTAAATGTTCTCAGGAAATGCAAAATAATAAGGAATATAATAATAAGAAATAAGGAATAAGGTAAAAAATTATATATTTTAAATCAAAAAAATTACAGTGTGTTTGGGACATAAAAAGGTAAGTTTTCACCAAATTTCGAGGAAAAACACAATTTTTTGTAAAAGATAAAAATAAAAAATCAAAAACTTGGTTATTTGAATTTTTCACATAAATTTTGAGGTCATATGAAAAAAGTGTAAATAAAAAAGCAGTAGATGTTAGAAATAAGGAAGAAGGTAAAAAATTATATATTTTAAATCAAAAAAATTACAGTGTGTTTGGGACATAAAAAGGTAAGTTTTCACCAAATTTCGTGGAAAAAAACTATTTTTTGTAAAAGATAAAAATAAAAAATCAAAAACTTGGTTATTTGAATTTTTCACATAAATTTTGAGGTTATATGAAAAAAGTGTAAATAAAAAAGCAGTAGATCTTTTTATTACCTACAACTTTGCCATTTACCTTTTTTCCGTGGGACTTGTAGTTTTGGCGGAAATCGAGATAAACCGTTTTTTACTGTTAAAAACTCACCCCCTTCCACTTCCCGACCTCAGATCACCCGTAAATTATTTTTCCTTTCATTTTTGTTATATTTTCTTCCTTTTTCAATGGGTTTCATCCATTTTTTTTCACTTTTTACCATTTTCAAAGGCTTCAGCCCTGGTCTATTATATAAGGGAGGAGGATGGAACAGCATTGTTTGCTTGTCATGATCTGTTCTGCCTAACTGTGCTGGGGTCGGCTTCCAGTCTAACCAGATGCGGCTGAATACCAGTATTTTACACGGAGCAACTGCCATCAGACTTCTGCAATCCAGTTATCTCAACAGAGGCTAAATTTCAGGAGCCACTGGCTACACAATTTTAGCGGGAAATAACCAAAGAATCATAAAAAATATACTACCAGGAAACTCATAAACTTACTGAAATAAGGGTCAAATATATTTGTCAGCATTTTCCTTGAATTGTGTGTAAAATATCCGTAATGATAAGATAACAAAGAGGAAATTTCGCTGGAATAAGGTGCAAGATATTAGACATATAAATCTTGTATTTTCTTATTCCTCGTCCGATGGGATCTGTTGTATAATTATACTTGACTTATAATAAACTGCTTCGTTGGTCTAGTGGTGGCAAGCGCTACTGCTGATTCTGAGGTCCTCGGTTCGATACCCAGGTCGGGCAAAGTGTTATTGGGTTGTTCCGTGTGGAATTCCTCAGTAGCAGTCCGGAGTTTAGATTTGTGCCCGGTTGATAGCAATAGGCTCGCCCGGGTATTACATGGGACTTAAACATAACGGCGAAATGAGGGTGTTATACACCTCTGCCGAACCCTTCGGGGAATACAAGGCGTGATGTTATGTTTCCAAAACAGTATCACGAATGATTCTTATAATCAATATTGCATATACATAAACTTTAGTTTCCGAGTATACAACCACTGTATTTCAATGCTCACACACTCCTTACCCTACTGCACAACATGGAATTTGGAGATTTATTAAAAAAAAAACGAAGCTGTCGCGGGACCCCTGTTGGTGGATGTGAAACATAGAAACTCATACATTAGCCCATTACTGTCCCACTGCTGGGCATAGGCCCCTTCTCGAAATGAGAAGGGTTTAGGCCTTAGTCCACCACGCTGGCCTGGTGCGGGTTGGCAGACTACAGACACCATCGAGAACTTTATGGAGCCCTCTCAGGTGTGCAGGTTTCCTCACGATGTTTTTCCTTCACCGTTAACGCAGGTTATAATCAAATTCTGATTCACACATGAATTCGAAAAGTCAGAGGTACGGGCCAGGATCGAACTCAGACCCTCCTGCATGGAAGGCAAGGGTTCAACCGCTAGGCTATTACAGAAACTCATTTTGTAAAAAAAAACTAGTCTAATCAAACCGAAGAGAGCCGACGAATTACGAAGGTCTGCCGTCGTGTGTCTGCCATCGCGAGCGTCGCCACGCAACAGCCGCTCTCACATCCGTACCACCGTATTAGATGATTCACATTAAAAAAATTGCTTGAACTGATATTCTAATAAAAATCTTTTTAACCTGTTTTTTGTAGACTAATAAAAACATTTTTTACAAAAAATTTAAACCGACTTCAAAAAAGAATAAAATAATTACCATATAAAATTAACAGTTTCAGAAGTCGGTGCTGATCCACGCTGAACCAAATTGAAGGAACCGACTTCTGAAACTGTTAATTTTATATGGTAATTATTTTATTATTTTTTGAAGTCGGTTTAAATTTGGCATTAATTAAAACTTGGTTGGACCTACTAAAGACGCTGCTCGTAACATAATCACACCATCACAATATGCGTACTGTTCGTCATTGAGGAGTTCCATTGTCTATCTCCGAAGTTCTTCATCAGATCTTCACCAAATTTAAATGGGACCAACTTCGAAGTATACCCTATCCATTAAAAAAAGAATAATCAAAATCGGTTCACAATTGGCGAAAATATCGATGAACATACACAAAAAAAAAAAACATACAGACGAACATAGTAACCTCCTCCTTTTTGGAAGTCGGTTAAAAATAGCATTGTATACTGTGTACAATAATGTAAATATAAATACGACGAGGCATCTAATGACGTCTCCGCCCACGTCTCAAGTGCTGCTTATGTCAAATGACGTCACACAGCGCTGCTGGCGTATCTTGTTGACGCTATGCCACAGTTATAATTACTAGCGTATATTTATAGTGTGACAAGCAACCGTACGGTGACTTGCCTATCTAGTGACGTCACTTATACAGGTTGTAAACGAAATCATGTACTATGCGTGCCAAATAAGAATAGGATCGCGCTTGCTACAACTTCACACGATAGCTATCAAATTGGTACTGCCAACAAAAAAATACTATGAAAAAAAAAATGTTATATTTTTTTATTCATAGATTTCATTATTATTTACATTCATTTTTATAAAATGTTATTTAATGAATTCCATAAACAGATAATTTTGTATAGTTTAATAATATTTGAAAACAGTATTCATTAAAGAAATGAACCAATATATAGTTAACTTCACGAAATGCTACTGGTCACCCTAATATGTCGCCATAATAATAATATAATTACTGTGTAATTAATTTGGCGTAAATTGATTAGAAATACCAAAAAAGTGAACTAAAAATAATTAAACTGAGTATAATTTCTTTATTTTTTTGCACATCTTACACTTTGGTAATGAAGTTCACGAGTATTGCGGAACAAAATGGCGTCTTGACAGTGCTATTCTTATTTGGCACGCATAGTAATTCCTTCAAACCTAGTGATGTACTGCTGACATAGATTAACCCTGCACGGGACACATTTGGATTTTTTTTTTTAAATACAAGAAGTTAACATGTGTTCTTAACGTGAGGCATTTTAGCGCCCCCAGTTAAATGACCGCGCGGCGAGCGATAGCCGCGCAATTCGCTCGGGGCGCTAAAATGCCTCACGGTAAGAACACGTTTATTTCTTGTAATTTAGTGTTAATCTATGTCAGCAGTACATCACGAGGTTTGAAGGAATTACATGATTACGTGTACACCCTGTATACGGAACTGTTGTTTTTGTAAATAAAGCGGGATTTTATATCCGATCTACATAAAATCACGCCTGTATTCCCCGAAGGGTTGGGCAGAGGTGTAGGAACACCCTCATTTCGCCGTTATGTTTAAGGCGAGCCTATTGCCATCGATCGGGCACAAATCCAAACTCCGGGCTGGTACTGAGAAATCCTACACGGAAAAACCCAATAACACTTTGCCCGACCTGGTGATCGAGCCAAGGACCTCACGATCAGCAGTCGCACTTGCCACCACTGGACCAACGATGCAGTTCATATCATTTGCCATATTGACGTTTACGTTTTAACAAAGATGATATTATTCACGAGGAGAGGGGCTCATGGCTAATTACCAACCGCGCGGATCATACGATTTGCGAGGTTAAGCTGCGCTTACCGCGGTCAGTCCGTGGATGAGTGACCGTTCGTTACACATCGAGACCCGTGTGCCTCGGAGAGCACGTTAAACTTTGGAGCCCGGGTGTCATACAAATACCTATGACAGTCGTTACGGGAAATCAGAAGCCCGAAAGTCTGTCAACCAGTCTAACCTTAGAATATCGGTATTGCTCCGTAAGTGGGTTGCGGAGGTCTGATAGCAGTCGCTCCTCGTAAAATACTGGTATTCAGCCGCTGCTGGTTAGACTGGAAGCTGACCCCAACATAGTTGGGAGAGTCATTAGAAATTTTTGACCGTCGATATCTATACACGCGGCAGCGTGTCAAGCCAAGCTCAAAGAAAAAGGAACTCGCGACGCAGCAGCTGTATGTTATATTACACGAACCATTTGAAGCCACTTTTGAGCTCTTAATAACTCAAAATCTATTCAATATAAACACATGAAATTTGGTTTATTTATTGAAACCCCCGAGATTAACTATAATCCCAAATTTCATAAATACAGCTCAAACGGTTATTGAGATATTAACGTCTAAAAATCAGCATTTTTAACACTGACTGACATATAGATCAAAAACCTAACCCACTTCCAGATGACGTTTTGATTTGATTTGGCTAGTTTTCACATACAAGTTATCTTATATTTGGCTAATCAACTTATCTTCTTTATGTTATACGCAAGTTACTGTTTTTATACCTATTGTAAGGTCAACATCTTACTCTTCTAAAAATTTGGGTTGCTGGTAAAAACTAGCCAAGTCAAACTTGAGCTTCAATTTGTCATAAGATATCTGCTTAGTGTAAATAAATTTCAGGATTATCTACAGAACTTGGCACCCATTTAGATCTCAATTCTTTTGCCGGCGAAGTCGACAAACATGCATATTCTTATTATTGAACTTGGCTCCCGTTTTCACATTTATGTTTTTGATGGGATTGTTACTTACAGCATTGCTGACGTTTATGTCCACGCCCTGCTCCAGAAGGCTTATGATCTTCTCTATCTGGCCGGCGCGCGCAGCCCGCAGGAATGCGGTGCTCGCGTCCGCCTGGAGACAAAGAAATTACATCTTTAAACAAAAAAATTAAGGTTTAACTTTGAATACAAAAGGGTTGTAGGTTATGTCTGACTGTTGATGAGGAAATAACAACCTAAACATCAAAGGAATAAGTTATACTATTGTTTGAGTGAGATAGGCTTTGTTTGACTGCTGTTACGGAAACAACAGCTCTTTGTTTGAGAAAAATATATTACGTATGTTCATAAAAGCGAGAAGAACGTAATGTAGTTTGTAGGATTTGAGTATGATTATTTCTATCTTATTGTGAACAAAAAAGGACTTAAATAGTAAATATCGTCGCTGCGCCTGCAAAATCTGCTATGTGTTTCTTTTTTTAATCTGTCTTTAATGCTATTATATAATAGTTCTCGAGCCACGTACACCTTAAAATCTGTTTTCTTAATAATTTATTTGGTTAAGAAGATAGCAAAATAAATTGTTAGAAAACGTATTTTACAGATGCACGTGGCTTGAGAACTATTATAAAATAGCATTAAAGACAGATTAAAAAAAGAAACACATAGCAGATTTTGCAGGCGCAGCGACGATATAAGGTTCAATATTGATAAAAATTTAAACCTGCGTATTTCCACATTTCCATTATTAGCAGTCGCGCTTACCACCACTAAACCAACGAGGTAGTTAATAATTACGTATAAATAAGGTTAAATTTTAAACTCAATACAACAGAAAGACAAACAAAACAACTCCTAATTCTGAATTCGACACTTCCAATCCAATTTATTTTGTTGAAGAACACGTAAAAACTCACAGCCCACGTTCCCGAAGTTAAAGCCTCTGTAAGCACAAAAAAGATACCTCCAGGGACGAGTGGTTTATGGTCATGGCTGCTGTGGAACCGTCTGGTAATGTAGTCATATCGATCTGAAGGGTAAAGTGGGATTTGTTAATGGAGGGGATGAAAAACGCCTTAACAACACTGGGTCTAACACTTGATATAGATATGAAAGTAGATAAATAAAGCTGAAGAGTTTGTTTGTTTGAACGCGCTAATCTCAGGAACTACTGGTTGTAATTGAAAAAATATTTTTATGTTGGATAGTCCATTTATCGAGGAAGGTTATAGGTTATATAACATCACGCTACGACTAATAGGAGCGGAGCATAAATGAAACATGTTGCAAAAACGGGAAAAATGTCCACCCGTGCGAAGACGGGCTGGCCGCTAGTCGTCTATAAATCTGGACTTGTATTGATTTAAGGTCTAAAGCCCGCAGTGTACGTACTGCGTAAAGTTGTACGTGTATTCGCTATTCTAAAACAATAAAGGAACACGGTTGGGTGAATAGTCACAATTTAAATTGAATAGGTTTAAGATATTTATTGTAAATAATTTTGTTTCAAAACTAGCACTTTGCTTACGCCTTCCATCCTCTATTTTATCCCTTAATCATACGATTTGTGAGGTTAACTGCGCTTGCCACGGTCAGTCTGTGGATGGGTGACCGGTCGTTACACATTGAGACCCCACCGTGCCTCGAAGAGCACGTTAAACAGTTGGTCCCGGGTGTCATACGAATACCTATGACAGTCGTTACGAGAAGATAGAAGTCTGAAAGTCTAATAACCGCGCTTAACTTAAATTGCCCTATAACGGGGTTGCGGAAGTCTGATGGCAGGCGCTCTGTGTAAAATACTGGTATTCAGCCGCATCTGGTTAGACTGGAAGCTGACCCCAAGATAGTTGGGAAAAGGTTAGGCAGAACAGGTTTAAGATATTTGTTGTAAACAATTTTGTTTCATAACTAGTACTTAGACCGCGACTTCGCCCGCGTGAATTTTTATACAAACTTCCATCCCCTATTTTACTCACTCAGCGGTAGAATTTCCAAAAATCCCTTTTTAAAATAGATAAAATTGTTTGTTTTAACATCCTATCTCATCCCAACTGATGTAATCTTTACATAGTATAAAACAAAGTCCCTCCGGCTGATTGCCTGTCCCTATGTTCTCTTAACTGATTTTGATGCGGTTTTTTTAATAGATAGAGTGATTCAAGAGGAAGGTTTATATGCTCCACATTAGTATCTACATTGCACCCCTGCGAAGCCGGGGCGGGTCGCTAGTTTTTTTAAATATTTTTTTCAAGGCATTGTTTTATTTATGGAAGAACTCTTTTACTTTGGAAAATGTTATCGGTAACTGGTAACACTGAACAATGTTGACATAGGAGGTTAATCGTCAAGATTAATCAACGTACCCGAAGTTATAAAAACAGTGGTCATTCAACGAAGCAGAGGATTCCATGTCGAACAGCTGAAGAAGTCTGACCTTTTATATCTGGTTTGCTTGTCCTCATTTTCTGATCTTGTGTTAATTATTATATTGTGAACTAGCTTGAGTAACTAATCACTAACTTAATTAAAAGTACTTTCAGTGGTGGAGAGTCTATGTTGGTTTAATTTACTTTATTTACTATGCTCCCAATCCTGACATACCGATATTAGCTATAACTGTAATGATAGATTTACCCCTATAAGATTCTGTTGTATGTATTTGATAAGAAAAACTTTTAATTAAAAGAGGGAACGACAGCTTAGAATAGAATATACTTTATTGTACACCAAAATGAAGATTATGCAAATTAAACACAAAATCTCGGACGCCATGTTGCTCGTAGTCAGTTAAATAATTTAAACGCCTTTCTCAACGTGAAGAAGGTATATAAAGTTTTAACTGCAGTTATAAATTACGCCAAAGGTCAGTTTATACAGAGGCGGCCATGTCTGAAAACGTCTGAAGCCTGGATCGATCCGAAGGTGAAGGTCAAAAGTATTCAGCTGAAATTGAAGTAGAGGGAAAACGTATCAGACAACCCGTTCAATTTGAAGATTTTCCTTTACGTGGCTGTTATTTGGTACTTTTTTAAGCGACTTCGAAAAGGAGGAGGTTAGCAATTCGATGAGTATCTATTTCTTTCCTTTAACTTAGTCGCTTGGTTGGTTACCTCGTTGGTCTAGCGGTGGCAAGCACGACTGCTGATCATGAGGGGTTCGATCCCCAGGTCAGTCAGTGTTATTGAGTTTTTCCATCAGGAATTTCTCAGTAGCAGCCCGGAGTCTGGATTTGTACCTGGTTGATGACAATAGGCTTGCATCTTATTACATGGGACTTAAATATAACTGGCCATATGAGGGTGCACTAATAACACCTCGCCCTTCCCTTCGGGGAATACAGGCGTGATTTTATGTTAAATAAAATACTCGGTCGCTTAAGACCCTAGTCGCACTTGATGGTTAGCGCAGACACGGTCTAATATGGAACATATGAATCCAAGTACCACCATACTTGTCTGTCGAGTATGATGGTAGTACTTCCGTGCTCCGTGTTAAATATTGGTATTCAGCCGCGTCTGGTTAGACTGGAAGCTGACCCCAACATAGTTGGGAAAAGGTTAGGAGGATGAGATGGTGGTATTGTCTGCGCGCAAGTGCTAGTCACCTCCTGAAGTATGAGAGCGACAGGAGGGGGGTGCGAAACAATAGACCCGTTCTGTCAGTTTGCTTTGTCCTTCCTACCGCGCGTACCCCCCTCCTGCCGCTCTCATACCTCAAGTACGCGCGGACTGCAGTACCTTTTTTTTTTTTTTCTCGTTGGAAAATCCTCATGGATGTCCCTCGCCCGGGGAAGGCGAGGGGGTCTGCCGGACTCTTACCGGCTAAAAACCAACGGTGTTCCTTCTCCTGACCGTACGGCCGGGGTCGCGGGATTCGCAAAAGCATGCACCGCAACCCCGGCAGGTCCCGGTCCGCCAACCCATGGCGGACCTCTCCTCTGTGGGGCCTTGCCCCACGTCCTCCTGAGAAGCGCGCACGGAACACGGCGCGCCGCCTTCTCGGGCTGTAGTACCTACTTCCTCGGATGTACTCTAACACCCATATTCTAAGACGTTCCTCCAAAACTTACTCGCCTCATACTCGACTCAGGACGGCCTCGAAAACACCTTCAAAATTGTATCGCAATTTCGAGTGAACCTTGAGGTTCCTCGACGGAGAGGTTCTTACATGAGTCGGGGTAGAGTGGAGTCATTGCGTCACAATTTGAATTATTTGCATCGCGCAAATAACGCCGCGATAAATAGTTGAAGAATTATCGTAAGCATATTTGATAAAATCTTCAAAATTCATTTTTGTTACATACGAACTTTGACACTTCCTTCCTTAGGGAACCTATTCCAAGGTACCTTGAGTTTGACAGATGATTTCTTACCTCAACTGAGGAAAAATCTCGAGTAGAGGACGTCTATGTAAACTATAACTACCGATGGTAGTGAGAAAGACTGAGTCGAGGTGGAGTCGAGTCGAGTAAGTTTTGGAGGAACGTCTTAGAATATGGGTGTTACACAAGGAGCTATACTAATACCTATTCCTATGCCTGTGATCCCAAAATATTTAAGCACAAAAGGAAGAAATAGTTATGGTCGTGGTCAGTGGTTTTCCCTAAGGATTGTATTTCAGGAAATGCCAGTTTTCCCAGTAGTGGGGTGTCTCGCATAAGCGACAAATGCGTCGCGACGCTGCGAACGCTACGAACACGATCAAAACAATGGCATTCCCTACTGGCGGCCAGCCGTCGGTCTACCAAGTCATAGGTTTCGAGTTCGAACCAAAAGCATGCACCTCTGACTTTTCGGATTTATGTGCGTATTGCATAATTATCATTTGCTTAAAACCGGTGAAGGAAAACATCGTGAGGAAACCGGCATGCCTGAGAGATATTTCTCGACGGCATGTGAAGTCAAGTCAGGGACCCATGGACGGCATAAACTCTGACACCAGGTTAGTCACTAACCACACGAAAACAAGAAGACTGCCGGCCTATGTAGCAGTCTGCGGCGAGACGCCACGTAACGCGTAGTCGCGTCGTGGCGCATCGTGTCGCATAATAAACTATTTTATTCCAGAAATCATAATTTTATTACGCTATGGCTATACGAAGGGTTTCTCCGAAGCGAATGGAATTATAAATCGTTTAGCAGTTCGGAGAAAAAAATCGTTAGGGGTGAACTGAACTGTAACCCAACATACACATTGTATGTATTACATACACACACTATATGTACACATCTAGTAGTATTAGAACTCCTCGTCCGGGGAAATACAACCACCACACATATTTTTACCGCAAAACATTGCTGTGTTTCGGTTTAAAAGGTATGGGTACCGGTAAAATTACAGGTACATGAGACTTTTCATAACATCACGCCTTGTATTCCCCGAAGGGATCGGCAGAGGTGTTTAACACACCCTCGTTTCGCCGTTATGTTTAAGTGCCATGTTATAGGGGGCGAGCCTATTGCCATCAACCGGGCAAAAATCCAAACTCCGGGCTGCTACTGTGGAATTCCACACGGAAAAACCCAACAACACTTTGCCCGACCTGGTGATCGAACCCAGGACCTCCCGATCAGCAGCTGCGCTTGCGACCACTGGACCAACGAGGCAGTTCAAATATGAAATACTAGCTGTGTCCTCACGGCTCCGCCCGTAGCCTATGTTACTCAGTGATAATGTAGCTTTCTAACGGCAAAAGATTTTTTGAAATCGGTCCAGCAATTTTTAAGTTTATTCGTTACATACAAAAATACAAATCTTTCCTCTTTATAATATTAGTATAGATGGAATATCCTTAATATGGAATAATATTATTACATATTAGGGATACTATTCCATATTTGATTACTTTCCTTTTACTTATCCACAGATATCCATATTTATTATCACATCCCTAAGACTAGACCTTGCAAATAAGATTCATCCCCACGAAGCTCTGACGTCATGAATGCCTACAAACTGTTTTATTATGATTATCGCTCCTTGTAACGGTTCCTTTATTACCTATATTTATTGACTAACAGAATTGGGTAACAGAGAACACACAATAGTTTGTTCCCACATAGTATGCATACTAAATAACAAAATAACAGTCTGGTATTTCAATACAAGACTGTTATTTTGTTATTTACGTGGAACAGGAACAGGCGTAACAGATACGAGATTTTACCTGTTACAACCCATTCCACAGAGTACATGAATATCAAACATACGAAAAAAAAAACAGTCATATCAAACTGTCAGTAAGGCAAAGGACATGTGATTCATACAGCCTACGATACGTTTTCTATTTAGAAAATAATTTGATTTTAATTAATATTGACATGCATATATTATTTTAATTAGATTTACGGTACACAGATCGAATTATATTAAATTAATGATAACTGTGCACTAATTCTATAAAATTGTTCGGTAAGGATTATTTGACAATTCCTGTTTGGCTGAATGCCACTTACTCCTGTCAAATAAACACTGACCTCCAATAAAAAAACAAGAATGGATTAAACGGATATCAAGTTAAATATTTTAATGATCATTATATTTTTACCCTACTTAAACAAACTTGAGAATTATTTAATTATACATATTTTATTTTAAATACAATTAAGAACTATTCGTAGTTTCTGTCCATTTCAGGCATTTTATGGGCGTTCCCCTTTGTATGTAACAAAAATGAATTTTGAAGACTATCGAATATGCTTACGATAATCCTTACAAGTATTTATCGCGGCGTTATTTTCGCGATGCAGATAATTCAAATTATGACGTAATGACTCCGTCGAGGAACCACAAAGTTCACTCGAAATTGCGACTACGAATACAATTTTGAAGGTGTTTTCGAGGCCGTACTGAGTCGAGTAAGTTTTGGAGGAGCGTCTTAGAATATGGGTATCAATCCCTTATCTCTTCTTAGATTGCCATCGATATCTAAGAAGAAGACTACAATCATAAAAAGCGAGGGTGTGCTCTATTATGACCTCGAAAAGCCATTACTTTTTAATGAAAAATCATACACCCTACAACTTCCTTCCACCCGAATTAACAATCGTAAAAACCCTCCCTTAAAATCTTTACCACAATAATTACAGCCCTCTTCAAACGGGCTTCGAACCCACAACTCCATAACACTCAATATTCGGAGCATGCCGACTTCAAATGCTGCCTACCCCACAGAATTAACAGGCGAGTGGTTCCTCATATGAATCTCAACGAGCTGTTAAAAGGGGTTCTAAGACCTCGACCAATTATTTTAACCACCAAAATGCATGGCGTGAAGTTTATAATTACTATGTAAAGTTTTACATATACCTATAGTCCAGTCCTTCAAATGTTGTATAAAAGGTAAACAAACCTTTGATCTTGAAAACATTCACCCTTTTATTATGAGAGATGGTTTGAACCAAGGTAGACCAAGGTAAGGTAAACCAAGTTTTCAAAATATGCCGATAACTTTTTAACCTTATACCACAAAAAGAGACGGTTTTGCTTTATCCAAGTCTATTGATAAGAGGGTTAGTGTTCTTTCAAAGGTTTAAACACACAAACAGACAAAAAATCTAAAAAAATATGTTTTAGCATCAATATCATTTCTTGTACGTATATCAGCATTGCCCAGTAACTGGGTTGCGGAGGTCTGATGGCAGTCGCTCCGTGTAAAATACTGGTATTCAGCCGCATCTGGTTAGACTGGAAGCTGACCCCAACACAGTTGGGAAAAATCCATGTAGAATAGAACATCATTCCTTGCACTAGTAGGTAGCACTTTTTTTTTAATCTTCAATGTACAGTTTTGTCATAACATAACGTCACACCTGTATTCCCCAAAGGGTTGGGCAGAGGTGTATAGTAACACACTCATTTCGCCGTTACTTTTAAGTCCCATGTAATAGGCCATCTACAGCGCACAAATCCAAACTTCGAGTTGCTACTGAAGAATTCAACACGGCAAAACCCAATAACACTTTGCCCGACCTGGGGATCTAATCCAGGACCTCACGAACAGAAGTCGCGCTTGCCACCACTAGATCAACGAAGCAGTTTTATCATCGTTACGATTTTATTATAATATGTATAGATAAGTAACATTATATTGAATATTATCATATGTACACACCCATGTTAAAATCGTGATGTTATCACACCATTTAATTACGTATGTGCATGTCAAACTGTCATTAGAACTTTGTTTTGATATCAGCTTTAATAAAATGACAGAAAAATCTATTATTCTTTACATAGTACAAAACAAAGTCGCTCCCGCTGTCTGTACGCTTAGATCTTTTAAACTACGCTACGGATTTTAATGCAGTTTTCAGCAATAGATAGAGTGATTCAAGAGGAAGATTTATATGCCCAACATTAGTATCTACGTTCGAAGCCGGGGCGGGTCGCTAGTCTATACTTATAAAGCTGAAGAGTTTGTTTGTTTGAACGCGCTAATCTCAGAAACTACTGGTTGGAATTGAAAAAATATTTTTGTGTTGGATAGTCCATTTATCGAGGAAGGTTATAGGCTATATAACATTACGCTACGACCAATAGGAGCGGAGCATAAATGAAAAATTTTGCAACAATGAGAAAAATGTCCACCCGTGCGAAGCCGGGACGGGCCGCTAGTAATTACTTACATTAAAAAATAACGAATTTATTACTTAGTAAATAAATCATCATCATCTCCTTGTCCTTATCTCTCACTAGGTTTGGTCGGCACTACATGTATTCCTCTTCCATTCTGCTCTATCAACCGTCATCTCAGTACTCACTCCTTTCTTACCCATATCATCATTCACACAATCCATCCATCTTTTCTTTGGCCTACCCCTGCTTGTATATCCATCCACAGTCATATTCAATACATTACATTTAATTTAATTTTGTACAATGAATGGCCGGTTCCTATAAAATACGAAGCGTTATTGGTTAAAATTGACAGTCTTATATCTTTATCAATGATGAAGCAAAGACTATAGCATTGCATAGTAGACCCTCCCATATGGAAATATACTGGCCTGCAAAAATAAGTACTACACTTTTAATGATATTTACTTTTAAAGTGTGATACTTATTTTTGCAGGCCAGTGTAGCTATCACAAGTAAAATTAGCTTACTTTTCTATTTATAGGTATATGCCCAGTATGGCAATAAAAAATACTACCATCGGTAAGCAAAACGATTCGTTGTTTTATAGGAACCGGGCATTTATAAATAAATCATCACATTTAATTTAATTTTGCACATTTAAATCGTTTATCATCGATTTGTCATCGACTTTTTTATATCAACCAAGTTCAGCCATATTAAGAGGGGTGAACAATTCACAATAAAAATCTATTCATATTAATATCTATTGTATAACTATAATGGGGTCTATAAGGTCTTGCTGTGCGTATAGTTAGGGTAACATTGAAATAAATAAAAATAATAATATAACATTATTTTTATTGTACTTGCACCGTGGGGGGACGGTTTAAGAATACAACTCCCCTACGTTTCCTTTTTTTTCCTTATTTTTCCTATTCGACTGCTTGTAGATGGCCTTGCGGACCGTTTCTACGTAACCGGGCAGTTATTGGCGAAACCTGAAGGGTCTCCAACCAACGAGGACAAGAGTAAAGTACTTAACCTAAGCTAACTGCTATTACTACTGCTAACATCATGACTAGCTAGCAACAACAGCACTAAGGGCGACCCCTTGGGGGGACTCTGACCTCGGCTTAGGGCGTTACTTGCGAGAGGACTGGGAGGGAGACAGCTTGATGAGGGCTGAATTAACGGTGTGACTTCCTTACGTCACCGGGCAAGCGACTCTATTATTGTGCCCGGAAAATGGCTAAATGCCCGAAGGCGTACTCCTTCTGAAAGAGCTTGTTCAAGGAAGTACTATCACCATACCTATTTCTTCCGCCAAGCAGATTTCTGTGTTCCGATTTGAAGGGTATGGGCCAACGCACACCAAACTGCAAAATGCTCTCGCATGGTCGAGCAAAATTTGCTTGAACATGCAGGCGGTATGCACGCCCCTCCGCAAGCAAGCTCCGTTGAAAATGCTCTGGGTTGCAAGGCGGGCGTGCATGACCAGTTTGATGCCATAATCTGACGTTGGCAGACGTATTCAATACGGTTGATTTGAACTTCTTAATTATCGCTCTTTTGGCAGACGAAGAGGAACATAAATTTCTCAGTGCGGCAACACTGAATCTGAGCGCGGGCGGCGCGCAAAGGCTAAACGCTTACTCGAACACGGATCTTGCAAGCTCGAGCATGGTCGAGCATCACGTTTGGACGTGTATTTAATTTTGCACTGTAGTCTTAAAGTAATTTTTTCAGTGGTCTCTAAAAATGCTCTGCTCTACTCTGCTCTCGGTGTGCGCTGAGCCATTGACTGCCAATGAAATTGCGGGCACATGGGATTTTCCAATTTTGTTTCTAAGGTTAGCAACGCATCAGCAATCTTCTTGATGTTGTTGATGACACGGAGGAAACCACTTACCAAAGTCTAGCCCGAATGCTATCGAGTTACAAACGTAACGTAAAATAAGTGAATTTTGAATCGGAAATACTCGTTTCGCACATACTGTTCTGTTCTGCCTAGCTTTTTCCTATGTTGGGGTCAGCTTCCATTCTAACCAGATGCGGCTGAATACCAGTATTTTACACAGAGCGACTGCCATCAGACCTCCGCAACCCAATTACTGGGCAATGCCGATATCCTAAGGTTAGACCGGTTGTCAGACTTTCGGGCTTCTGTCTACCCGTAACAACTGTCATAGGTATTTTTATGACACTCGGGATCGAGTGTTTAACGTGCTCTCCGAGACACGGAGAGGTCTCTGTTTGGATGGTGACCCATCCACGGACTGACCGCGGCAAGCGCAGCTTAACCTTGCAAATCATATGATCAGTGCGGTTGTTAATTAGCCACGAGCCCCTCTAGGCCTAGTAGGCACTATTTATGCCCTATTCCCAAAGTAACATTTCGTTTCACACATACTATTTAATTAAATTTTGTAATGAATAATTACTAAATAGTTCAACTTCGATATCTAATGTAATATTACATTATGTGGTTGCTCATATATTACTCTACTGTTTTGACGTTGCACGACTCGACTAATTAATTTTTATTACATTTATAACCAATTTAACCTTTTTTATCTTGTTTTTTCTCTTGGTTTGCAAGTCACTGTTAGCGAACATAATCAACGCAAAGTACCTGTGACTAGATGTGTATATGTGGAAGCTTGTAATTAGCAAATTTTCCTACCTACGAATGATTTTTAATTGTGTTATTAGTCTGTAAGCTTTCTGTAAAAATAAATAAATAAAATAAATAAAATTAAATTAAATTGAAAACATTATTCATATCTATGTATGATAAAAATTGTGCATGTCGCAAGAAATAAACCAAAATGTTATAGGACAGTTGTATTTTCGATTCAAAATTCGCTTACATTGGCGATACGTTTACGATACTATGCGTAACTACCTCGTTGGTCTAGTGGTGTCAAGCGCGACTGCTGATGGTGAGATCCTGGGTTCGATCTCCAGGTCGGGAAAAGTATTATTTAGTTTTTCCGTGTGGAATTCCTCAGTAGCAGCCTGGAGTTTGGATTTGTGTCCGGTTGATGGCAATATGCTTGCCCCCTATTACATGGGACTTAAACATAACGGCGAAATGAGGGTGTTACTATGTATAGAGATGTAGAATAGAATAGAATAGAATATACTTTATTGTACACCATAATTGTAACACAGCTCTTATACAATAACAAACATTAAAGGGTACAATGGCGGTCTTATCGCTGATAGCGATATCTACCAGACAACCTTTGGATGAACAGGAAGTCAATGAATAAGATAGAGGGGGTAGTCCATGGTGTACTGCTGCAAAATATATACTACACACCATACATAGACATAATACTTACATATAGGTATATATATACATTTATAAATATTGTAATATATATATATATGATATATAATTATGTGATAGGGAAAACAAGGTAGATTGGTGATGACTAATTATCTCTGCCCAACCCTTTGGAGAATACAGGCGTGATGGTATGTTATGTTAATATACGTCAATCGATCGTGCTGGGCTTATATACGGGCCTTCGACTTGTTGGCCAACCTACTACATAAAAATAAACCTAGTAGCATAAAACAGATAGGTACAGAAGTCAATCACATGTATGTACTTCACTTTTCATACCTACGCTCGGCGGTCGCTCTATCTACACTGGCCTGCAAAAATAAGTATCACACTTTTAAAATTTCAATTTTTTCTAAACTATAGAAGTTAGAGATATAAAATAAAAAACGTTTTATAGCAATTTTTATCAGCTTTCTTTGAAACTATAGTAACAAAGTTAAACTCTTTTTTGAGTCCTTCTTGCTTCGAAAATATATCTTGTGTACTTAAAAAGTTATTGCAATTTTAAAAGTGTGATACTTATTTTTGCAGGCCAGTATATATATCTATCTCTCTCAAGCGCATGGCACTCGCGCTCGCACTCACTCGCACACTCGTCCCAAACGGTCCGAGATATAGTGTCCGTCAGCAGTGTCTATGTGTGCGTAGCTCGAGCGCACTTGCATGTTGATTGACTTCTGTACCTATCTATTTTGTGCTAGTAAGTAGTAATCGTCACAACCTACTTGGTCACGTGCATCAAAAATTTCAAAAACACTCATCAAAAAAATCTCACTAATTAATGCAAAAACAAAAGTCAAGCAACCCTGCTTGCCTTCAGAGTATGGAATGCACGCGAGCAATTATTTCACACCCCTAGCTAGGGTTGCCCCCTCTGTATGCAGAAGGGTTCCCGTGGTGATTTGTGAATCAATAGATGTGCTTGCTTAGATTATATGTCTGTTTTGAATTTGTCGATACATTTTTTCGGTAAAGTAGGTAATTCAGTATTTTCATTTTATTTCAGAAGGTATTTTGAAAATGCGCGTAGAACCAGAAACATGAACTAGAACAACTAGATGATGATGAAAGGAGTATGCTTAGGTGGTTTGGTCATGTTGAGAGTAAACGGCGATTAACAAAAGGAATTTATAAGTCGGATGTCCATGGAAACGCTGGTAGAGGACGTCCTAGAAGGACATACATCGATGTTATTGGTGATGTACTTCACAAAGGTCAGGTGCGTGCTCTCAACCGGCGTGCGTGTATGACAAGATGTATGAATGTGGATGAAGCGAAAGGGGTATGTAAGGGTCGTAGCATGTGGCGTTCTATAGTTTCTGCCTACCCCCGTGGGAAAAAGGCATGAGTTTATGTATGTATGTATGAACTAGAACATTTGCACTATTAACTTAAGTAAGACCAGGTTTTGCAAACAAAGGTAACTTTACTCGACCCATCACTGTTCATAGAAGCTGAACTTTTAATCCCATGTGTGGACGGGTAAGAATATAAAACTCCCTCACCGCATGCTAGAAATAGACGCGTATTGTAAGATTCAACACAACCCAGCATGCTTGGTGGTAGGATGAGTAGGATCTATACCAGGGGTGGGCAACCAGTCCATCGCGATTGACCGGTCGATCGCGGCTCTGAATCCAGTCGATCATGGCAAGGCAAAGAAAAATATAAGTTGAATGAAGAGGTACTGATTATGTAATTGGTAGATCGCACAGAATCTACTCAGTAAACAGTAGATCTTGGGTCGAATCAAGTTGGCCACCCCTGATCTATACGGTCCGCCTGGCTAGCTATTTTCGCAAAAAACAGTCGAGAGCTGCCCATATAACTAGTTAGATAGCTCAAAGGTCATGATTTTGCTAACTCGATACGTGCTGCGTTGTATAGAATGAGATGAACGTGTTCACACATTTACTGAACAACGCGACACGTGCTACACGCGCCACAATTCGCCAACGCGACTTCAGACATCTAGGAGAATGGATACACGGCTTCTCAAGAAAAAGGGTTCAAAGCTTAAGATCATATGGCTACAACAACAGCAGTGATAGCCTAGTAGTGTGACCATCCTCCATCCTTCATCCTGGTTCCATCATTCTCGTCATAGATCTCGAGTCCGAACCCAACGCACGCACCTCTGACTTTTCGGACTCATGTGCGATTTTGCGTATTGTATAATTATCACTTGCTTAAAAACGATGAAGGAAAACATAGTGAGGAAACCGGCATGCCTGAGAGTTATTTCTCGACGGCATGTGAAGTAAAAGGCCCATGGGCGGCATAAACTCTGACACCAGGTTAGTAAACCACATGAAAAGAAAGAGACAGCATATATGACTATACAACGTCAAACTAATAGCCCAAACACTAGCCACATGAGCCGTACATCAGAAATCGATATCGCTAGTAAGGGTCGTAAATGTCACAGTAAGTGCCCCTCTCTACGATATCGCCTACGTCATATCGAGTGACGTCACGCTAGGGGTGGCCAGTGATTGATGGCGCCTTCCAGACGGACTACACTTTGGTATTTATTTAAAGTTTGTGGCCAGGTCATTGAAGGATCGTTGATCATTGCTTTTTACGTCTTGTTTCTCGTTGTGTTATATCAACACTATAATTGCGTTGAGGGTTGTTGAAACTAATTAAAAGTAACGCGTGGCTTGATTCTAATTTGATATGTGTGTATGAAGCGGAAGACTAGACTTCTTTTTTTTTATGGTGAAAAGATTAGCCAGTCAGTGTTGAGAAAAAAGTTTGTAATACATATAAACTTAGCCAGTTTCTTTAAGAAGTAGACAACTGTCATTATTGAACGAAGAATCTCTCTGTAATGTCATTGATAATTAATGAAATATATTTTTCATTTTTGTTCTGAATAATATCGAGTTATCATTAATGTTTCCGTACTAGATAAACCTGAGCTATTACAACTTAAAACTAAGAACACTGAACCAGTGAAATCATAAACTGTAATAGTCAGCTAGGTTGGTAGCGGGGCTGACTGTCCAGGTTGCACCGGACGTACTTATCACTCACCGTCACTCGTGAAGGGTCTTTTATAGCACTTTAGGGGGGGGGGATCAGTTGTTAGCTCATTTAAAGGCTTTTATCCTTATGGACTCGTAAGGTGCTCTTCGAGGCACGGGGAGGCTTCTATGGTTCAAGAACGCTCCTCAGTCTAAAGAATGACCGTTAGAAAACTTGAGTTGGAAGGACCAAGTTAAAAATAGACTAAGTTATTGGTAAAACCAATATTAAACTGGTTCTTCGTAAGGAGAAAAGGACAAAAAAAGCTGGCGGCAAGGACAACAGATATACAGAATGATAAATACAGTACCCTTAGTACAAGTTTGCAAATGTTGAACACGGCAATCGTTTTCGTGACCTCGCGAAACTGAATAATATATTTGTCTCTTTTCCTTGCGGGTGTATAAGAGAGATAGAATTTAGCGAGCTCATGAAAACTTATGCTGTTTTCGTCATTTACAAACTAAGGGTATCATGTTCTGTCTAGCCTTTTCCCAACTATGTTGTGGTCAGCTTCCAGTCGAACCAGATGCGGCTGAATACCAGTATTTTACACGGAGCGGCTGCCATCAGACTTCCGCAATCCAGTTACGGGGCAATGCCGATATCCTAAGGTTAGACTGGTTGTCAGATTTTCGCGCTTCTTACTTCCTGTAACGACTGTCATAGATATTCGTATAACACCCGGAACCGACTGTTTAACGTGCTCTGCGAAGCACGGAGGGGTCTCTCTTTTGTATATTTGAGATGTGTTTGCTCTTGACTCTGTCTAAGTCAGAGGTGACAGACAAAGTCTACGATGGAGTGAGCTTATCCAGAAGAAGCCTGTTCATTCTAACTTTGAAGATATTCAGGTTGTATGCGATCGGGAACACAGACGCAGGTAATGAGTCTCAATGTGTAACGAGCGATCACCCATCCACAGACTGACCGCGGCAAACGCAGCTTAACCTCGCAAATCGTATGATCCGTGCGATTGTTAATTAGCCACGACCTCTTACTTCTTCTCTCTTCTTCCTCTTCTCTACTCTTAGTGGGGACTAAGAGTATTGATCAAGTAAATAATAAAAGTGTACCTATCTGATACCGAAACAAAGACAGCCAAACTATTCTTACATAACAAAAATGGGACAACAGTTTGTGTTTCGTCAAGGGTTCGGGGTTCAATTTCCTGTTAAAGGGTCGAAATGTGTCCCTGGCTTTTATCACCTCCCACGGCCACACTCCACAGTTGGGGAAAGGATGAGTAATAAAATTGTATTGATACGCAGACGTTAGATTAGATTAATCAAATGGTCTATTTTATGGCGCGCAAGTAATGCGAGCTGGGAGCGTGATTAAAAAAGTTTTTCTCGTACGAATTTTTAGTTTGTTTTTCTTACTGCGTCTTTATGATCGATTTTGTTACAGGATAGCAGAATTCCTGTTGGTTAAAGGGGTAAAGGTTTATACTACCCTGGTAGCCTAGTGATGATAGCTTAGTGGTGTGACCGTCGGACTGCCAAGTCACAGGTCTCGAGTTCGAACCCAAGGCACGCACCTCTGACTTTTCGGATTCATGTGCGTATTGTATAGTTATCACTGGCATAAAAACGGTGAAGGAAAACATTGTGAGGAAACCGGCATGCCTGAGAGATATTTCTCGACGGCATGTGAAGCCAAGTCAGAGGCTCATGGGCGGCATAAACTCTGACGCTAGGTTAGTCACTAACCACACGAAAAGAAGAAGACTACCCTGGTGGAGGTAAATAGAAACCTATATTCAGCGTGTCAATGGATTTTAAATAGATGATAACATAAGTACCTGCTAACATAACATAACACCACATTGTACACTTGGTTCGCAATAAATGTTTTGACTTTTGACTTTTTGATGGTGTTGCCGAAAATATTACTACGATAATAATTGTAAGATATTGTCAGAATCATATCGTCACTTGATAATCAAAGCAATCACTAAGAATGAAACGCTAAGGGGTTCGAACATTTTTCTATGGAAACAGGTAGGTATAGCCACCATGACGCCATTTTTGTTTTTAAAGTTTCGGTGCACTTTTTAATTGCCATATTATTATATGGGTAGAGGACACTTAAACAAACAAAAAATGTCACTAATATATGCCAGAAAAAAAAGCGCGTCAACTTTAAAAAAAAATCGTCGGCAGGGTGACTATGCCACAAAGGTTCTATCCCATTTATTATCTCACATTGAACAAAAATAAGAACAATCTAAGCAATTGCCGAAATCATAATACTCTAAGATCCCAATATAGAATGACCTTCACCGAGCTGGTTAATGGATGAAAAGTATTTTATATCAAATTAAATATGTAAATAAATATATTGCAAATGGGTTGACTAAAAAGTTTCAGTCCAGAATATGATTAATATTTTTTTTTTTAAACATTTCACTGGTTTGGTTAATAGATAAATTCCATACGAATCGAAAGTATGAAGCCTATAGAATATGCAAACGTTAGGTTGACTAATTTTTCCCGTCACAACTCTTGGGTATAAACACATAATTCTGGACAGAAATTTTTTAGTCAACCAATTTGCAATATATTTATTGACATATTTAATTTGATATGAAATACTTTTCATCCATTAACCAGCTCGGTGAAGGTCGTTATATACTGGGATCTTAGACTATAAGATACAATTTTTTGGAACAAAACTGGGCCGTGTTATTCAATAATATGTCAACCTACAAAAATATGAATTTTGTGTTAACGTCATCTAGTTCTTGTGGTAGATCTATACTCAACACTTGAAAAAATAACTGAACTAGAACTGTAGTTTTAATAGAGCGTCTATCAAAAAAATCTTAATGCTGTTTGCATTTTTTTCTAGCGTTGGATAAACCTACCACTATAACTAGATAGCGTTAACATAAAACTAATATTTTTTGTGGGTTGACACATTATTGCATAACACAGCTCAACTAATCTTCAGTGTATGCTTTGGAAATCTGCAAGCAAAGATCCCCTAAATAATCCAAAACCCTGCATAATACCTATCCGTCAAATTAAAGATAAACAAAGGGAAAGGAACTACAAAATCAAATCAAAAGGACATCCCTTTTATATTTTGTTCGCTTTGCTCTTTGATGCCTCCTCTTTGTTTTGGAAGATGGGCAAGGGATTTGGTCCATATTGGATTGTGGCAAACCCACACTACACTGTATTCCTACCATGACAGAGGTATAAAGAGTTCGGGGTTCGTAGCTACTTACCCACCGCGCGGATATACGATTTGCGAGGTTAAGCTACGTTTGCCGCGGTCAGTCCGTGGATCGGTGACCGTTCGTTACACATCGAGACTCCTCCGTATCATATGCATACCTATGACAGTTGTTAAACGAAGTCAGAAGTCCAAAATTCTGACAACTGGTCTAACCTTAACATTGCATTGCCCAGAAACTGGGAAGCGGAGGTCTGATGGCAGTCGCTCCGTATAAAATACTGATAAAATACTGATATTCGTATAAAATACTGATACTCCGTAACCCAGTTACTGGGCATTGCAGATATCCTAAAGTTACACCAGTTGTCAGAATTTCGGGCTTCTGACTACCCGTAACAACTGTCATAGGTATTCGTATGCCACCCGAGACCGACTGTTTAAAGTGCTCTCCGAGGCACGGTCAATATAAAAAATAAAATACGGTCAAAGAATGTGGATTTCCAATTTATATTCAGGGATATCGAACAAGAATCATAATGTAAAATCTGATAATAATTGTCATATTATAATTAATAATACTATGAACAAAAGAACTGATCCCATGTTTTCTGGTGACTGTATTTTAAACCTAAAAGCATGTATTGTGTTTCTAACAATACGCTAAACGGAGAAGTTTTGACCACAGTCTAGCAAGAAGCAACCAAACATGTTCCTTTGAAAACTCTGTAAACTTCAACCACACACCTTCCGCTTCTACACCAACATAAATATTCATAACCAAACATACCAGCAAAAAAATAAAGTAGGTACAGTCGGCAAGACAAATGAGTGGTTGAACAAACAAAACTCCCTGTTCCACGAGACAGACTTTACAAACAGTTGACGCTTGACAAATAGCTTACTTGTCTATGGTATAGCAATGGCGGACGGCGCGGTTTTGTAAGGGATTATTTTTTTTAAACGTTTTTTTAAACGGGAGCAAGTATTGTGTGTTTCTTGGTTATTTTTTTGGGCTTTCACTGTATTTTTTTTTGTAAGATTTCATTAAGCCTTTGTTTCGGTTCCCTGTTATTTTTTTAATAAAGTTTATAACATAACATCACGCCTGTATTCCCCGAAGGGTTGGGCAGAGGTATATAGTAACACCCTCATTTCGCCGTTATATTTAAGTCCCATGTAATAGATGGTGAACCTATTGCTATCAACCGGACACAAATCCAAAATCCGGGCTGCTACTGAGGAATTCCACAAGGAAAAACACAATAACATTTTGCCCGACCTGGGGATCGAACCCAGGACCTCAAGATTAGCAGTCGCGCAACGAGGTAGTTCTAATTACAGAACACTAATTATTTCTCAATCCTGGCCACATATCTAAACAGCAAACAAAACGAAGTTAGCTCAAACTGGGTCATATTTCCACGTGAGATGTCTCACCGGATACTGTCAGGATGTCAATGTAGAGCTCAGAGCCTCCGGGTATCCTTTATCGAGAGTAAATAGGTTTCGCAAAGTGGAGGAAGTCGAGAAGTGTTAGTGCTAATAAGGAATCTGATTTATCTCAGCGATCTATTTTGCTTCTTCATGGTAAGCAGGATTACTAATTGAACATCATATAAAATACATACAACAGAATCGTGTAAGGGTGAATCTATCATTACAGTTATAGCTAATATCAGTATGTCAGGATTGGGAGCATGGTAAATAAAGTAAATTAAACCAACATAGACTCTCCACCACCGAGAGTACTTTTAATTAAGTTAGTGATTAGTTACAGAAGCTAGTTCACAATATAATAATTAACACAAGATCAGAAAATAAGGACAAGCAAATCAGATATAAAAGGTCAGACTACTTCGGCGGTTCGACATGCAATCACAGATTAATGATATATGTCTAGGACATGCAATCCTCTGCTCCGTCGAATGACCACTGTTTTTATAACTTTGGGTACGTTGATTAATCTTGACGGTTACCCTCCTATGTCAACATTGTCCAGTGTTACCAGCTACCGATAACAATCAATAAGATATAGACTACGTTGTTGGTCTAGTGGTCGTAAGTGCGACTGCTGAGCATGGGGTACTGGGTTCGATCCCCAGGTCGGGCAATATCAAGCCTTGTAATCCCCGAAGGGTTCGGCAGAGGTGTTTTAGTACATCCTCGTTTCGCCAGTTATGTTTCAATCCCATGTAATAGAGCCTAGTGCTATTAACTGGGCCCAAATCTAGACGGCTAGCTACTGAGAAATTCCTAATAGAAAAACCAAATAACACTTTGCCCGATCTGGGGATCGAACCCAGGATCCCATGCTCAGCAGTCACGCTTGCGACCACTAGACCGACAAGGCATTTCTTATAATTATTTTATTTCAACAGCATGCTTGATCCCTATCAAAAAGTTGCGGTACATATCGCACTCTTACTAATGTAAGGGCACAACTCGAAATATTGAGTTTTTGAGTTTCTGTGTTAGATGGTCTCAATATCAACTGTTATACCACTTGGCTTGCACAGAAAGAGAAAAAAGACAATATTAAAGCAAATACTGTAATTATACTGTGAAAACATCGGGTTCCCTGAATCTTTTAACACGTTTTACCAAAAGTTGATATTTTTGAAATAGGCCTTTACTTTATTAAGGGTACGATATAGTATGTGTCACCGTCTTGTATCGCAACATGTGCCCGTTGTGAAAAACCGACAATCTATCGATTATTAACGATCATAGCCGATGATGGGCGATTATAAACGAGCATTCTCCTCACGGTCGTGCTCGCCTGTATCCGTCCATCATGGCCGATTGTGGAGTCTTTATGGAGCAAACTGGACTGCCAAGACGGACAGTCTCGAGTTCGAACCAAAAGCACTAACCTCTGACTTTTCGGATTCATGTGCGTATTGTATAATTATCACTTGTTTATAAACGGTGAAGGAAAACATCGTGAGGAAATCGGCTTGCTTGAGAGATATTTCTCGACGGCATGTGAAGCCAAGTCAGAGGCACATGGGCGGCATAAACTCTGACACCACGTTAGACACTAACCACACGAAAAGAAGAAGAAGACGGATCAAACTACACAGAACAAAAAGAAGAAGAAGACGGATCAAACTATACCAAACAAAAATCTACAAACGTAACTAATTACTGCCATGGTTTATGGGAACTTTGAAATGTTCATGTCAAAAAGTAATAATTTACATATATTATCTCAAAACATTTTAATAAAATTTAAATGCATCAGGCACGTCATGTCGGGGCATGTTCATTATGCACCCCATCAGACAGGGGACGCCACTGAATTTTAATAGAGGGTAGATTTTAGTAATTTGGTTATGAAAATTTAGTCATTCCTCGAATCGGATGGTACCTATTATACCCAATATGTATATACCAATAACCCAAATGTCAACTAAATAGTTTAGTTTGAACTATTCTTGCAGTACAATGACTGTGATTTTCTCGAATTTTCCTTATCGACAAGAATCGAGACGACCGAATGTTATCGGTAGCTGGTAACACTGGTCAATGTTGACAAAGAAGGTGTAGGGACACACGTTAGCATGAATGGCAGAGTGCAAGGATAGCAAAAATGTATGTGAGCGTGATGTATACATTGAAGGACAGTTACTGCGCACTGGTCCGAGCGAACGGTTCCCGTTGGGTTCGTGTGAAATATATTCGGTTATCTGACCTCGACCTCCGACTTTCAATTACCCCGAGATACCTACCAGACGAAGCAGTACTCAAAATAGGGACTATCCAGACAAACCAAGAGTTGTACCGTAGTCCCAAAAAGGGTAATTGACAAGATGAATCAACGTACCCGAAGTTATAAAAACACTGGTCATTCGACGGAGCAAAGGATTCTATGTCGAACAGCCGAAGAAGTCTGACCTTTTATATCTGATTTACTTGTCCTTATTTTCTTGTCTTGTGTAAATTATTATAATATTGTGAACTAGCTTCTGTAACTAACCACTAACCCAAATATAAGTACTCTCAGTGGTGGAGAGTCTATGTTGGTTTCATTTACTTTATTTACCATGCTCCCAATCCTGACATACCGATATTAGTTATAACCGTAATGATAGATTCACCCCCCAACGATATTTTACACGAATGGCTTTTTGATATTACTTCTATGGATTTTTTGTAAAAATTCTACATCTATCCTAGATGCCTACATCAATCAATCTATGCATAAATAATGTGCACCTAAGTTAACGTAAGTCAAATTATCCCTCGCCATGTTCACTAACATTTGTAATATTCCTGTCAACAGACCACATTGTGGTCTACAACAAACACAACCACATCGGAAATTACGGTTTGTGGTATTATCAGTCTTGTCACTAATGAAATGCGTGATTGTTTACCACAGTTTCCACAAAATGTTTGATTTCTATTGTTTTAATTACATAAATACACAAACTCACGCCTTTTTCCCATGAGGGTAGGAAGAAACTATAGAACGCCACATCCTACGATCCTTAACATACTCCTTTCGCTTCATCCACATTCATACACCTTGTCATACACGCACGCCGGTTGAGAGTAGGTACTACGCATCCGTTCTTTGTGAAGAACATCACCAATAACATCAATGAGTGTCCTTCTAGGCCGTCCTCTGCCGGCGTTTCCACTGACATCCGCCTTATAAATTCCTTTTGTTAATCGCCATTCACTCATTCTCTCTATTGTTTTAATTGAAATAAAAAACATTTTAACAAAAATAAAACTGACATCAAAAAAACGATGAATAGAATAAAATATTTACCATATTTTAAAATTAACAGTTTCAGAAGTCGATGCCTTCAATTTGGTTCGGCGTGGATTAATTAGCACCGACTTCTGAAACTGTCAATTTTATAATACGGTAATTATTTTATTCTTTTCATCGTTTTTTGTAGTCGGTTTTATTTTTGTCAAAATGTTTTTAATTTTTCTTTTTAGTGGCCTTAATTAAAACACGGTTGGACCTACTAAAGACGCTGCTCGTAACATAATCACATCATCACATTATGCTTACTGTTCGTCATTGAGGAGTTCCATTATCTATCTCCGAAGTTCTTCATCAGATCTTCACCAAATTTAAATGGGACAAATCTTCACCAAATTTAAATGGGAGGTATATCCTTTCAAATATTTTTTTTTTATTTAAATCGGTTTATAAATGACGGAGTTATGAGGTAACAAACATTTTAAAAAAATACAACCGAATTGAAAACCTCCTACTTTTTTGGAACTCGGTTAAAAATAAAAAAGTTACTTATGTGAAACCACCACCCATAATCATCCTTCACACAATCCATCCATCTTTTCTTTGGTTTATTTGTACATCCATCCAAAACATTTAATACTCTTTTAGTAAGTATCAAGTCTGTTGTATAAAACTTAAATATATTTAGGTAGATTTCAGAAATATGAAAAAGTCCGTATCAAAAAATGTCATGTCATTTTACTCAGAAAAACATTATATAATACATGGTAGTTCCACGTATCACTTCTCATTCACATCAACAATATAATATCAGGGAGATTACAAAGGGATCTCGTTCCATTGTGTCACGATCGGACACAAAAGACTATATTCACCCCTTGGTGACGTCAGGGGATGGTCAGTGAAGTAAAAGTAGAGCACACGTCATATCGACCAAGTACCTAATACTAAGTTTGTATTTAAAATTATATCAGTAAGCCGGAGTTGCTTTCAAATACAGACGCGATGGTGATGGTAACATAGTATAATATAACATATCTATACATATAATAAATAGGGGGGCTCGTGGCTTAGTAATAACCGCGCGAGGTTAAGTAACGCTTGCCACTGTCAGTCCGTAGATGGGTGACCGTTTGTTACACACCGAAACCCTCCGTGCCTCTGAGAGCACGTTAACTGTCGGTTCCAGGTGTTATACAAATACCTATGACAGTCGTTACGGGGTAGTCAGAAGCCCGAAAGTCTGACAACTGGTCTAATTTTAAGATATCGGCATTGCCCATAACTGGGCTGCGGAGGTCTGATGGCAGTCGCTCCGTGTAAAATACTAGTATTCAGCTGGATCTGGTTAGACTGAAAGCTGACCCTAACACAGTTGGGAAAAAGCTAGGCAGAACAGAACTATACATAGGTAATAATAAAGTAGTAACGATGATAAAATTTAAAAAAGTAATTTGGTAAAATGAAATTGTAACGTTTCTACACTGTTCAGGAATTTTTGCATTCAAAAATAAGTATCACGGACACTTTTCATTGATAGGTATTAACATGATTTTTATTGTAATTATCTATTTCTAGACTTGGTCACGTTAATTTAAAATCATTGTATGTCCACAATGGACTGATTGCTGTACACTATCACATAAATATATAACAACTGTAACTACTCAATCAAAAACAATAAAGAATACTTTACTTATTTTACTTTCTATGAACGACACTGATGCAAAAATGAAAATGTCGTACAATTCAAAATACATGACGAAATCAATATTACATAGCCCAAGATTTAAATTATGGGTTGTGGGTTCGATTCCCACACGGAACAAGTAGGTATTTGTATGGCCTACAGATGTTCCGGGTCTGGGTGTTTGTGCATGTGAGATTTGTGTCTGTAAACGCACCCACGATACAGGAGTAATCCCAGTGTTACGCAGTTTTTTTTAAAGTTAATAATAGATATTCTGCCCTTTAAATGGCAATATGCTCATCCACTCACATGGGACTAGATTTACCATATCAAAATGGAGGAATGCCCGTCTAGAGAGCCTTAAATTCCTGATTTTACAGAAAAATGCCTGTAGATCTCACTCTCATGTCGGCAAGAGGATAGCTCATGCCGTGTCGTGAAAAGATTAGGCAGTTAGCAAGGTTGGTAGCGGGGCTGACTACACAGTGTGCTCCGTACGTACCTTCTTAAGTATCGTTACTCATAGAGGCTCTTTGAAAGCATGTTATGTTGCTTATGCCTGTCTCAGAGTAACGGCTGCCACACGCCTGTCTAAAGGTCAAAGCACACGTATCAAATCGGAAAGGGATCGTCACCGTATCAACTCAAACCGTTCAGTATTCTTTGTATGAAACTCCCTACTACAACGCACACTAATCGGAATCGTAACGTAATCGCCTCGCCTCGGGACAAGCTCACGAACCGCGGTGCAATGTGTGGTCAACGTAGTTCCCGCGCTTACGGCTCGTCGTCCCCGCGCTTACGTCTCTCCGTACCCGAGCTTACGTCTCTTCGTTCGCCCTTGCCCCTCTCACCCCTCCCGCGGCCTGCCTGCAGCACACTACTGTTACTGCGAGCCGTAAGCGCGGCGTCACCTAGCCGTAGCCGAGTCGACGTATCGGAGCTGCTGATCCGGTGTGGTTACGTGCTTACGTTAGGTTGACGCCTGTTTGACGGCGAGGCGAAGGGCGATACGGTTACGATCCCTTTCCGAGTTGATATGTGTGCTTTGACCATAAACCTTAAAATACCTGTCAAATGCGGCAAATGCCTGTCATATGGAAACCCTACATGGGACCCAACACTGCTACCACCGAACTCGGTAAAACCCTTCGGGGACTTTTTCTGTGCTATAAAATAGTATGTAAACATAAAAATCACATTGGCTCCGCGATGGTAATACTGATAACCATTCCCCCCTCAGTTATTACAAAGATTGCGGTCCATAATAACAGTGCAGCCAACATAACCGTAAAGTTTCCCTTTAACCAGTTACAGGGAAACTCTATGGTTTATAAATAGCTGTGCGGTTTTTTTAGAAACTTTTGTAAATTATAATTTAAAACCGTCAGTTGCAGGTAAGTAGGGAAACTCCAATATTTATCTAATGACTGGCTTAAGGCTGGGCTCATTTTATTGTGGACTAGCTGTGTCTTCACGACTCCGCCCGTAGCCTATGTTACGCAGTGATAATGTAGCTTACTAACGGCAAAAGAATTTTTGAAATCGGTCCAGTAGTTTTTAAGTTTATTCGTTACATACAAAAATACAAATCTTTCCTCTTTATAATATTAGTATAGATAGAGAAAATACAATAATTTGTGTCTTATTTGTGTGTTTTTGGGGTTCGATCCCCAGGTCGGGCGTAGTGTTATAGGGTTTTTTCATCATTAGGAATTTCTCAATAGCAGTCCGGAGTCTGGATTAGTGCCCAGTTGATGGCAATAGGCTCGCCCCCTATTCCATGGGACTTAAACATAACTGGCGAAACAAGGGTGTACTAAAAACACCTCTGCTGAACCCTTCGGGGAATACAACGCGTGATGTTATGTATGTATGTGTGTCTAACCTAACCTATAGTAGGACCGAGTGATCTTGGTCGCCCTGAATATAGGCTCTCTGAAATTTCAGGCATGTATACTCAGGAGCACGTGGCTAATTAGCCACAAACTAAGCGGTTAAGCTGCGCTTGCCACGGTCAGGCTATGGATGAGTGATTGTTCGTTACATAACGAGACCCCTTCGTGCCTCGGAGAGCACGTTAAACAGTCGGTCCTGGGTGTCATACGAATACCTATGACAGTCGTTACGGGAAGTCAGAAGCCCGAAAGTCTGACAACCGGTTTAACCTTAGAATATCGGCATTGCCCTGTAACTGGGTTGTAGAGTTCTGATGGCAGTCGCACCGTATAAATTACTGGTATTCAGCCGCATCTGGTTTAACTGGAAGTTGGCCCCAACATGGTTGGGAAAAAAGCTAGGCATAACACAGTACCCTTAGTACGAGTTTGCAAATTGCGAAAACGAAAATAGTTTTCGTTAGCTCGCTAAACTGTAGGTATCTCTCTTACACACATGCAAGAAAAAGAAACAAATATACTATTCAGTTTAGCGAGGTTACGAAAAATATTGTCGTTTTAGTAATTTTCAAACTCGTACTATTCTCGTAACTATTCCCTTCCAGAGTATTTTCTGCCGCAGAACATACCGTCACTGCGCCTGCAAAATCCACTATCTATTTTTTTTTGAAAATCGCTCTTTGATGCTATTTCATAACAGTTCTCAAGCCAACGCGCACCTGTAAAATCCGTGTTCTAATAATTTATTTGGTTAAGAAGATAGCAAAATAAATTATTAGAAAACGTATTCTACAGGTGCACGTGGCTTGAGAACTATTACATAATAGCGTTAAAGACAGATTTCCAAAAAAAATATACCTACATAGCGGATTTTGCAGGCGCAGTGACGATACTCAGAAAGGGAATACTTACGGTAAAAAAAACACAAATCATCATCATCTTCCTGCCCTGGTCCCAAGTTACTTGGGGTCGGCGCAATATGTTTTTCTTTTCCACTCTTCCCTGTCAGCCGTCTCATTATCATTTACTCCCTTATCTTTCATATCCTCCCTCACACAATCCATCCATCTTTTCTTAGGTCTCCCTCTCCCCCTCCATCCATCAACATTCATATTCATCACTCTCTTAGTCACATGTGTTTCATCCCTCCTCAGCACATGCCCATACCAAGACAAACGCTTTCCTTTCAACTTTTCTGTCACTGGTGCTACTTTCAAACTCCCTCTAATATACTTATTTCTTACTTTATCCATTCGCGTCACTCCACACATCCATCTCATTGCCGGTCCTAAGATGAAGTTAGCTTAAAGGTAATTAAACGCCATTTTGTTCCTAAAACAATCTATTGCGTAACTACCTGCACGATGTTCACGGCGGTCAAGACATTTCGGTCGTACTGTAATGTTTTCTTGATCCACTTGACTCTAGGGAAATTGTTGTTTTTCTAATTAGAGGCACAAAGTAACCTAATTACTGTCCAATCTAACAGTCATTTAATTCAGAACCTTGACATCGCAATCTATCTTACCAACTCCCAAGAGACAAGCCACAAACACAACTAAAGAAATCGCCTAGTGCGATAAGACCGCCCATTGTACATCTCTATTTTTATAGTAATGTTTCTTGTTTGTTTTGTGTACAATAAAGAGTATTGTATTGTATTGTAAAGACGCGAGGACTACAAGACATTTTTGGTTTAAGAAATGTACATTCTTCGATACCGCAAACACGGTGATTTTATCAATATCTAACGTTATCTACATAGTAATTTCCCATATACACAAGACACTTTCAATCCTTTACTTAACTAATGGTCGATTCCTATGATTTACCGAGCGTTATTGGTTAAAATTTAAACTCTTGAATCTTTACTAATAAAAAAGCAAAGACGCCATAGCAAAGCATAGAAGGGGATGGGAGGGCCCATAGGTAATCTACGTATATCGACGGTGAAATGCCAATACCTCCTAAGGCCCGGCGCCCATTATCGGCATCGGCAAGGAAAAGGATCCTTCGGCATCCTACATGCAAGCGCACACTATCGGCAATTATGCTTTGGCATGCTGCAACAAATTATAAGAATATATTAATTATAACGAATACCGAAGCGGTATTTTTGTTATTACGACCACATATCACGGAAATTTCTACTTTATTGCCATTATGTTATAGTATATTGCTATTTGCCGCCTAAAATCCTCAGTCGTACCGATGCCGATAATGGGCGCCGGGCCTAACTGACATTTTTCGAGAAATTCACTTTTTTATAGTTTTGAATTTAGAGACGTTATTCGCATGTTTTAGTGAAATCCCCGAAGTGAAATTTTTGTTACAACAGCTTGAATTAAAATATGGAAAATTCTCCCAACTAAACCAATTTGTCTATTTTATGGCATTAACTCCTGTCTAACCGAATACCTACTACACTATCATAAAATATACGAATTCAGCATAATATATAACGCATACATTATTAATATTCTAAGTTAATAAATATATTAACAAATTTTTAACTTATCAAGAAATTAAACGTTTTTGCAGTTTGTGTAAATTTTTGATTTTGTCAGTTAGGAGGTATTGGCACTTCACCGTCGATATGCCAAATTTGCGGGCATAAGTCGATCGTCGGTTAAGTCAAAACAACCTAATTACTGTCATGTCTGTCGACCGTTAACCCTCTGAACCTTGACACAACACACCCCAATGACGCCCAGTTATGAGTTCATATTTAGCATTAACTGAATTAAAACGCGTCAGAAGCCTACTTTACGGTTGACGCCTGGTTAATAAAGGGTCGATAAAAGGGTAATGTTTTTGTTTAAACGAATAAAAACTGTCGCCAATATCAAAGTAGGTATTTGACTCCTGATTTTAAGTCAAACCCAAGAGCTTTACGGTCCTACTGGCTAGCCACCATCCTTGACTAGCGCCAAGCATTTTACTGTGTTCCGTCGTGTGTATGTGAGAGCCAGAGGGGTATAGGGCCCTCTATATCGTTGTTATTTGGATTTACGTGATCCATCTGAGACCCTGTCTGCGCTTACCATCAGGTGCAACTAGTGTCAAATGCGATCAAGCTAAAGATCTTCACTAGATAAAGATTTGCAACCAAGCCTGACCGACGTTTTAAATCATTATTCAAATAATAATATCCAGCCTGTATAGTTTTATATCCATTCAAATCCCGTCTGGCTGTTTTAAATCTTTATTCAAGTAATAATATTCATTCTGTATAGTTTTATTGGGTTTAAGAATCTTTATTCTCATAAAGAAATACATTCACTTACATGAGAACACAATAAAAATAACAATATTTACCGAGCGGCGTAACACAAAAACAATATAACAAAAAATGTTTTTATAATTTTTTATAAATTTTATATCCAATCAAATCCCGTCTGGCTGTTTTAAGTCTTTATTCAAATAATAATATCCATGCTGTATAGTTTTATATCCAATCAAATCCCGTCTGGTTGATTTAAATCTTTATTCAAATAATAATATCCATTCTGTATAGTTTTATATCCAATCAAAGCCCGTCTGGCTGTTTTAAATCTTTATTCAAATAATAATATCCAACCTGTATAGTTTTAAATCCAATCAAAGACCGTCTGGCTGTTTTATTCAAATAATAATATCAACCCTGTATAATTTTATATCCAATCACATCCCGTCTGGCTGTAAAATACATAAGTACTCTTAGGAAGCCTTACGTAAGGCTACGGTGGAGTCAAGGCCGGACTTAATGGCTCGACAAATTGTTCCAACGCACACAGCACACCCCTAATCATGTTACAGGTACAGATTTATTAAAGGTTTTATTATTAATCGAATAATTTGTAATAATCATCATTTTGAAAAGAGAATTAGGGGTAAAGTGTTGTTATTTATCGCATAAAATAGTGGTGTGATTTATGCGAGTTGTGATTTATTATTCGAATAATCATTTTGATTAGAGTTTTATTATTTGAAATTAGATAATGTTGAATAAAAATAAAAAGAGGGATCGACATTATTGTATGAATACGACGCTATCTTTATAATATACCTATGATAACATAACACCATGCCTTATATTCCCCGAAGGGTACGGCAGAGGTGTTTTTAGTACAACCTCGTTTCGCCAGTTATGTTTAAGTCCCATGTAATAGGGGGCGAGCCTATTGCCATTAACCGGGCAAAAATCCAGACTCCAGGCTGCTACTGAGAAATTCGTAATGGAAAAACCCAATAACACTGCCCGACCCCATGCTCAGCAGTCACGCTTGCAACCACTAACCCAACAAGGCAGTCTTTATAATAGAATTGAATAAAATGCTATTTAAAATGCTCTAAAGTGAATCTTTATGAAGAGTGGGCCACAATAGTTCAAAGTATGACCTTTTATGACTTTGTACTGAACTCTAAATAGGCAATTGCAACTGAGTTTCTATTGCTTTGAAACACGAAATGTGGCTCGCTAAGCACAGCTAGCAAAGAAGTCTCATATTACTTCCAAAAAGTAATATTTTTTGTTGAATGTCTTACGAGCAAAAAGGTGTTAAATAGCCTCGCCAAAATTAATTAAATTCCAAGTTTTTACTTAAAATATAGCCCCAGAAAGAGCGAACCAAATTACGAAACAATTTTCTAAAAAAAAACCTCTCGTTCCCTAGATCCGGTTCTTTTTTCATAATCATTTCTTGACTGCCGCGTTGGTCTAGTGGTGGCAAGCGGGAATCTGATCGTGAGGTCGAGGTTGGGCAAAGTGTTATTTGGTTTTCTGTATGGAATTCCTCAGTAGCAGCCCGGAGTTTGGATTTGTGCCTGTTTGGTGCCAGTAAGCTCGCCCCCTATTACATGGGGCTTAAACATAACGGCGAAATGAGGGTGTTACTATACACCAGTCCTTTGCCCAACCCTTCCGGGCAAGCAGACGTGATGTTATGTTTCTTGAGAAGTACAAGTATACTCCACCAAGAAGAACATTGTCTGCTTAGTTCTCGGCAAATAAGATTGACAAGCAGATCATTGGGACCCAGTGCATAATATCAGCAAGCACATTGGGTCACCCGAGCGACAACGCAACGAGTATTCCCAAGTAGGGTTGATGTCAGGCAGGCGGCCGGTCATAAAAAAATAAGCCAAAACCTCTAACAATATGGATTTACGAATGACATGTTGTGCCGACTCCACGTAGTGTGGGATAAGGGCAGGAAGAAGAAGAAGAATCATTTCTTGAGAAAAAGTTCATAATGTACATTATTTTCAGAGAAAATTCTTTGATAAGAGTATTTGAATATCGGATGAATAAATTGAATTCCCCGTCCTTCAATCTCGATTGATTCAATTTCCGGATTTTGGTAAATAACGGGATTTCCGACACCAAGGCCTGAACGGGAGATATTAACTGATCGTTGAAGATTAGAATCTTTGGCAATCGATTATGAAATCTGAAAGAATTATTATCGAATTATCCATTATACAATTGTTGATTACGAGTATTTGACTTGGGCGTTCGAACCCAAGACACGCACCTCTGACTTTTCGGATTTATGTGCGTATTGTATAATTATCACTTGCTTAAAAACGGTAAAGGAAAACATCGTGAGGAAACCGGCATGCCTGAGAGATATTTCTCGACGGCATGTGAAGCCAAGTCAGAGGTCCATGGGCGGCATAAACTCTGACACCAGGTTAGTCATTAACTGCACGAAAAGAAGAAAGAAATAAGAAGACTTGGTCGCATTTGAGCATATAAATGCAGACAGGATAACGAATCGAAGTAACACAAAGATATAGAGAGATTCCCCTATACCCATCTGGCTTTCACATACACACGATGGAACACAGTAAACTGCTTGGCGCCGGACTTTAACGTGAGGGTGGTAGCTAGCCAGGCGGACCGTATAGATCCTACCACCACAGAGGGGTATACGGGAATCCCTCTAAATCTCTGTTACTTGGATTTATGTGCTCCATCTTAGACCCTGTCTGCGCTTACCGTTACGTGCGACTAGCGTCAAAAGCGACTAGGTCAACGAATGAAACAAAAATGGTCTACACAAGCTAATTCCATAAAAGTGAGAAGACATTCTTCACTAAAGAACTGGTGATTATATTATAAATTGCAACCCCATGACGAAATACACACTTTTGCCGGAGTTGTTGAAAGCATTTGTCTAGGAAAAGGTCTTCGTCTGCCTAGTCTTTTCCCAACTATGTTGGTGTCAGCTTCCAGTCTAACCAGATGCGGCTAAATACCAGTATTTTACAAGGAGCGACTGCTATCAGACCTCCGCAATCCAGTTACAATGCCGATATTCTAAAGTTGAATAGACCGGTTGTCAGAGTTTTGGGCTTTTGACTACCTGTAACGACTATCATAGGTATTCTTATGACACCCGACCGACGGTTTAACGTGCACTCCGAGACAAGGGGTCTCGATGTGTAACGAACGGTCACCCATCCACGCATTGACCGTGGCAAGCGCAGCTTAACCTCGCAAATTGTATGATCGGCGCGGTTGTTAATTAGCCACGAGCCCCTTAGTAATAAACTTATTTAGGGGCCGATTTTTCAACCGTCAGATGACTTTTATTTGAGGAATAAATATGGTGGTTTGACATATCTTTATCTTTACACAGTATACAAAAATAAAAGTATAAAAGTCGCTCCCGCTGTCTGTCTGTCCCTATGTATGCTTAGATCTTTAAAACTACACAACGGCTTTTGATGCGGTTTTTTTTTTATAGATAGAGTGATTCAAGAGGAAGGTTTATATGCTCGCTATTTTCTATATAAAAGCTGTCAAAGCGACAAATATATTCCCCAGATAAAAGTTATCTGACGACTGAAAAAATGGCCCTAAATGTAACTTTGAATTGAAATAATAATACTTAACAGGTGAAAATGTTAATATCGTAATATTATACCTAATAAGTAGGTTTAAGAAAATAGTGTGGTTAAGAAATACAAACAATCAACAGTACAATGCAGTGATATCGATTTTAAAATTGTAACAAAAACGCGAAAAGTGAGCTCTGTATTTAAAATTAATTAAGCACACAAGTGTTATACAGTGTAAAGAGAATTTTACATAGTTGTGAACTATTACATAACTCTCAGGTGGCCAATTCTGGAGGCCAATGGCCTTGACATGGGCCACCCAAGCCAGCGCCTAGTGCGACATTGCGGTAAAATCACACAAAGTCAACTCACCTGGTTCGGCGTGGCAGTTTCCGTCGTCATCTCGACTTCCACCGACGCCAATCTACTCCTCTTCTTTCTTTTGTGACATGTACAACAGTCTCTGAACGAGGACAGCGTAAAACTACCCTTGAATCAAGCCGACATCACCGAAATATCGATTTTTAGCGTCCCACTATTCACGTACAAAATAGTCAATTAAAAGTCCTCACTAACATTCTCGCTCCAAGAAAAGATTTGAAAAAAGAATTATATTCGAATATCGATTCAGTTCTATATTCGAAATGAAACGCGCGGCTCGCGCTCCGCCATTTTCCTTCCGTATTCAAATGCCGTGATTGGACGTTTCACTGTAAGTTCTTTTGGAAAATGGGCGCTACTACAAAACACTAAGCGACAATTAAAGCTGAAATAATACACTGCTTTATTAATATAAATAGATACGTTTTAAACGGTTATAATAATTGTTTTTCGTACAAGTTGTTGCGTTTGGTTGTTCACCACGGGGGTGTAGAAGAATTTTGCCGGCTTTGGACGACAAGTGAGTTGGGTGGGGTGGTGTGATTCTACTGCGACTGCGCGGGGGTGTTTCTGTGTGTGCGTGATTTGCGTGTACCATTACTAGGTTAACGTGACCCTTACCTCCCCCTCTGTTTGTGTACAACAGGGTGGAATTAGGGGTGTCAATTCTTGGTACTGGAGGTCTGAATACACTGGTTTTTTTGTATGTATTAATACAATCGATAATGTAGACTCAGATGGTAGGAAATATCAGACGGAGAGGGGCCTACAAAGCTTGATACAGAATCGCATAGGCAGACAATGCCGTATATAGGCGGTATGGTAATCCTAAAAAAAGTTATTCGCAAAATAAAACGTATTGCAATTCAGACACCGATATTGGCGTATTAACTATATTCTAGCTTGTAAGTCCAATGCTTTTGGTATTTGAAAAAAAGATTGCTATAAAATTGCCGTGAAAATACGTCGCGCCGTCTCGTCTCCACGTAATAATACGCTGTCTCTGTAGACGGCGATCGACGTCGTAGGAGGTACTTAAAGGATTATTATATCAGGGGGTTATCGGCGGATTTCACCTGTACAATAATAGCATATCGACCCTGAAGTGTCAATATATGATAAGTCCAAAAATACAACTTTACAGGAGGCGACAATATAGTTAAATTTCGTAATTATAGTAGCTAGATGACTAGCTTGACTACACTTGATTATACAAGGTTAGTCGGAAAGAGGGTACTAAGCCGCAGGCCACTTAATGTATCACTGATGGTCGTTTTAAAGAAAGAGTAAAATTTTCAAAATACGATTTTTTTTCCATGCAAAATCATTTTTATTTCAGTTTTTTCAAAAATTCTTCATCCCTGCTTAAGTTACGAATTCAGAAAATAAAGCTTCTAATCTATGACCCCAAATATGACTTAAAACGTAAACACAGCTAATCATAGCTGATGATAGATAGAATTTAGTGTATTTTTCATGAAATCTTTGAATAGCTATTTCTCTTAAACCAATGACTTTTGGGGAAAGTTGTAGAACAAAAGTTATCCATTATTATGGTTACTTTAACGCCCTTTCGGCTTACTACCCCCTTTCCGACTAACCTTGTATATCTAAATTGAGTTTTGATAGGAAAACCACCTTTATGGGTATATATTACCCTATTTTTAGCATTACTATATTAGACAAAGTTGCGGTTTAAAAGATGATGTAGTGACAAAAATTTAAAGGAGTATGCTTAGGTGGTTTGGTCATGTTGAGAGAATGAGAGAATGGCGTTTAACAAAAGGAATTTATAAGGCGGATGTCAATGGAAACGCTGGTAGAGAACGTCCTAGAAGGACATACATCGATGTTATTGGTGATGTTCTTCATAAAGGACAGGTGCGTAGTACTCTTAACCGGCGTACGTGTATGACAAGATGTATGAACGTGGATGAAGCGAAAGGAGTATGTAAGGGTCGTAGCATGTGGCGTTCTATAGTTTCTGCCTACCCCCATGGGAAAAAGGCGTGAGTTTATATATGTATGTATGTAGTACGATAACGCTATAAATCGAAAGTCAGATCCAACATTATTAATCCAAAATATTTTAAGACGTACATACATCTATGAATGCTAAGGAAATATAAGAAATATCAAATTACTTATTTATACATTTTATTGTTAATAAAAAAAATATGACTTGAATAACGATAAATTTACTGGCTCTCATTATAAAAATACTAAATCGGGTCTAATCGCGTAGAAAATTTTATAAGGCAGATAAATACCTTATTTATCCCGACGTTTCGACCGAATTTCACCGGCCGTGGTCACGGGTAGACAACATTTTCTACGCGATTAGACCCGATTTAGTATTTTTATAGTGTGTACAAATCGCGAAAGTTTGAAAACATTTACTGGCTCTCTTTACACTTCAGGGTCAATATTGCAACTCCATGCTTGGCAATTTTTTATTGTTCAGTTCATCAGTACTGTAGTCCGCACTCGGAGTTTGCCAGCGAGCCATGGAGCGCAGTACCTTAGGATTCCGGCTATCAGACCGTATACTGCGCTCTAAAACTCAGATCGCCGACGTTGGTCAGAAAGCCGCAAGCTTAAAATGGAACTGGGCTGGTCACGTCTGCCGCATGTCGGACGAGCTGTGGGCGAAACTCATCACTGAGTGGAGCCCACACAACGTCAGACGACGTCGCGGCAGGCCCAGAAGGAGATCTGCCGGGGTTGCGGTGCATGCTTTTGCATATGCTTTTTACGGTCAGGAGAAGGAACACCGTTGGTTTTTAGCCGGTAAGAGTCCGGCAGACCCCCTCGCTTTCCCCGGGCGAGGGACATCCATGAGGATTTTCCAACGAGAAAAAAAAAGAAGACCCAGAAGGAGATGGCGGGACGAGCTAGACACTTATTGGAAGGCTTGGCCGCAGAGAACCTTAAACCGAGAAGAGTGGAAGAAAGGTAGGGAGGCCTTTGACCTGCAGTGGGATGATCATGGCTGAAGAATAATAATAATAATAAAATTGTTCAGCCATGATCATCCCACTGCAGGGCAAAGGCCTCCCTACCCTTCTTCTACTCCTCTCGGTTTAAAGTTATCTGCGGCCAATTCTTCCAATAAGTGTCTAGCTCGTCCCGCCATCTCCTTCTGGGCCTGCCGCGACGTCGTCTGACGTTGTGTGGGCTCACTCAGTAATGAGTTTTACCCACAGCTCGTCCGACATGCGGCAGATGTGACCAATCCAGATCCATTTTAAGCTTGCTATAGATGTTTTGCTATGGATTACTTAAGTAAAATAGTAGTCGCTTCGAGTAAAATAAGCTGGTACTGAATTTACGATAGAAACAACAAGTTTTTGTAGGCATTGTGGACTCTGGCATTATGCTAGCAAAAAAACACTAGGCGTAAGTAAGTGCTTATAAATTAGCAAAAACGGTATTAAAAGTCGGCTGCTGTATTAATTTACATTACTTAATTTGGGAGTGGAAGTTAACCAATGCTTTTAATTTTAGGGTTTAGGAGTAAAAAGGGTGGTGTAAAAATGTATGTACGCGCTACAATATTTACTTAAGATACAGTGTACAATTCTTGAGTACAAAGGTACTGCTTATACATATACTCACGCCTTTTCCTCATGGGAGTAGGCAGAAACTATAGAACGCCACATGCTACGATCCTAACATACTCCTTTCGCTTCATCCACATTTATACATATTGTCATATACGCACGCCGGTTGAGAGTACCACGCACCGGTCTTTTGTGAAAAACATCACCAATAACATCGATGTATGTCCTACTAGGGCGTCCTCTACCAGCGTTTCCACTGACCCGCCTTATAAATTCCTTTTGTTAATCGCCGTTCACTCATTCTCTCAACATGACCAAACCACCTAAGCATACTTCTTTAAATTTTTGTACTGCTTATTTCAAAAGATATATCTACCAACAGACCTTCAAAAGGAGAAATATGTAGACAGCAGTGAAGAAAACACATGAAGATTTTAAACTAATAAATAATCTAGTTTTGTTATTAAAAGTCTTTATTCATATATAAATATATATACAGAGGCCCGTGGTTAATTAAATACCGCGCGGAACATACGATTAGCGAAATGAAGCTGCGCTTGCCGCGGTCAGTCCGTGGATGGGTGACCGTTCGTCGAGACCACTCCGTGCTTCGGACAGCACATTACACACTCGATCTCGGGTGTCATACGAATACCTACGACAGTCGTTACGGGAAGTCAGAAGCCTGAAAGTCTGACAATCGGTTTAACCTTAGGATATCGGCATCGCCCTATGACTTGGTTGCGAAGGTCTGATGGCAGTCTCAGTCCGTGTAATAGACTGGAAGCTGACCCCAACATAGTTGGGAAAAGGCTAGGCAGAACGATTATTATATCGTAAACATACGGCTGCGCAAATCAGAGTATACATTAAAAGGAGTCTTCAATGAATATTCAGTAAGGAAAGCAAAAAGCGGATGGTCTTAAATCTCACAACACGCGCAGCCCACTGTCGTGTTTTACTTAATATGCTTCGCGTATAATAACGTCGTGTTATTCTATGAATTTCAACTTGGATTTCAACATATTTTGAACACAATTTCACGCTCGTGCATCCGATATCGTTGATAGAAACATAATTACGGCCAAATCATAGCAAAGCTTGAAGTCGAAGCTAGCATAAATTAAGTCAGCTGAAAATCGATACCTAGTGCTAATCAATAAATAAAAACATACATAACATAACAACACGCCTGTATTTCCCGAAGTGTTGGGCAGAGGTGTATAGTAACACCCTCATTTCGCCGTTATGTTTTAGTCCCATGTAATAAGGGGCGAGCGTATTGCTATCAACCGGGCACAGATCCAAACTCCGGGCTGCTACTGAGGAATTCCACACGGAAAAACCCAATAACACTTTGCCCGACCTGGGGATCGTACCCAGGACCTCACAATCAGCAGTCGCGCTTGCCACCACAAGACCAACGAGACAGTTTAAAATCAATTATGTTGAAAAGTCTCCTATGCTATGTTTGTGCCTATTATCTCTGTGGTTCCCGATTGTCCCTCGTTTTATCCAGTACTATCGCACGGGTGGACATTTTCCCGTTTTTGCAACATTTTTCATTTATGCTCCGCTCCTATTGGTCGTACCGTGATGTTATATAGCCTATAACCTTCCTCGATAAATGGACTATCCAACACAAAAATATTTTTTCAAATCCAACAATTAGTTCCTGAGATTAGCGCGTTCAAACAAACAAACAAACTCTTCAGCTTTATAATCTTTACCTATACCTAAATATATAGGTATATAATTCGACTGTACGTGTGTATGTCACTGAACTCCTCCTAAACAGCTGGACCGATTTGAATGAATTTTTTTGTATGCATTTGGGTGGCGCCCTGGATGGTTTAGATTCAGAATTGGACCCGGTAGGTGGCGCTGCTGTCGGTATGTCACCAAATTTTTAGGGCAGGACGACGTCTGCCAGTTCCGCTAGTATTAGTATAGATATAATAATATTTATTACATATTCAAGTTCTATTTCAAAGTGCACACATAAAATGGTACCTATCGTTACTAAAAGCGTCGACACCACTCGATAGCAAGGGGTTAAAGTGGCCACTTGAAACGCTTTGAAGATTGAAGATATCCATGTAGCATAAACAGGCATCGTTACCCCATAGCGGGAACTACCAAACACCCTTGTGAATTTATTTACGAGTGACACAAGCTATAAGTATTATTTACGACAGTGCCCATGGCGCCCCTGTGCGAAGTTTTTGATTTTTTTGATATCACTGCTAACTTATATCTATAGTTAAGTTAAAGTTAAAGGACAATGCTCATGAATTATGGAAAAATAACCCAGGCCCGGTGCAAATGAAACGTATCTCACATTTTTAGTATTTATACGTGACAAAATAATACGTAGATGGCGTTGTCAAAATATTTTTCTAAATGTCATAAATTGCTCGTTGTTTTTTGTAAGGAGCTATACTGAAGAGTTAAAAATGGGGAAATCGATCTTGCTTTATTTACTCTTGTCCTAAGTATGATATTTAGTCATATATTTTGACTACGCCACCTACATAATCTGCAATGTAAATAGCCAAAAAACAAGGGTAAATAAAATTAAGCATTACTTACATTACTGCTGACATAGATTAACCCTGCATGGGATACTTTTGGAGTCTCTAAAAAAAAAAACAAAATGTAAACATGTTGTGTTCTTAACGTGAGGCATTTTAGCGCAACCAGTTAAATGACCACGCTCCGAGCGATAGCCGCGCAATTCGCTCGGGGCGCTAAAATGCCTCACGTTAATAACACATGTTTACTTCTTGTAATTTTTTTTATTGAATTCTAAGGTGTCCCTTTCTGTGTTAATCTATGTCAGCAGTACATCACAAGGTTTGAAGGAATTACATGATTTCGTTTACACCCTGTATAATGTTTCGTTGTATTTTTTGTGTTGTGTGATTTAATTACAGCAGTGTAGCGGTTGAACGTTTGCCTTCCATGCAGGAGGGTCTGCGTTAGATCCCAGCCCGCACCTCTGACTTTTCGAATTCATGTGCCGATCAGAATTTGATTATCACTTGCGTTAACGGTGAAAGAAAAACATCGTGAAAAATCCTACACACCTGAGAGGGCTCTATAAAGTTCTCGATGGTGTGTGTAGTCTGTCACCCGCACCAGGCCAGCGTGATGGACTAAGGTCTAAACTCTTCTCATTCTGAGAAGACACCCGTGCTTAGCAGTGGGACAGTAATGGGCTAATTATGCAACTTTGTAAGGGTCAGCTTTCAGTCTAACCAGATGCGACTGAATACCAGTATTTTACACGGAGCGACTGCCATCAGACCTCCACAACCCAATTACTGGGCAATGCCGATAACCTAAGGTTAAACCGGTTGTCAGACTTTCGGGCTTCTGAGTACCCGTAACGACTGTCATAGGTATTCATATGACTGACACCCGGGACCGACGGTTTAACGTACTCTCTGAGGTACGGAGGCGTCCCGATATGTAAAGAACGGACACCCATCCACGGACTGACCGCGGCAAGTGTAGCTTAACCTTGCAAATCATATGATCCGCACGGTTGTTAGGCTAATTATATCATGCGTGTGATTTAATTTTGTATTATAATGACAATTAAACCTTTATCCTTTCTTCCTTGAAATAAGAACAACAAACGAACCCAAGGCACGCACCTCTGACTTTTCGGATTCATGTGCGTATTATATAATTATCACTTGCTTAAAAACGGTGAAGGAAAACATTGTGAGGAAACCGGCATGCCTGAGAGATATTTCTCGACGGCATGTGAAGCCAAGTCAGAGGTCCATGGGCGGCACAAACGCTGACACCAGAATAGTCACTAATCACACGAAAAGAAGAAGAAGAACAACAGAACGTAACAGCTGACTGTTTTCCCGCGTAAATAAACGTCAATTAGGGGTTACTCTATGTCTATGGTATGGAACGCTTTGTAGGGTAGGATAGAATTACGATATTGTGTGTCAGGGGCACGATCCCGGGGCATTGTCAGTTAATTGTTTTTAGGGGAAAATATAATTTGTCATTACACCTAATTATCTTCAAACAATACAAAAAAAGAGCTAACTGCCTCGTTCGTCGTGAGGTCCTGGGTTCGATCCCCAGGTCGGGCAAAGTGTAATTAGGTTTTTCCGTGTGGAATTGCTCAGTAGCAACCCGGAGTTTGAATTTGTGCCCGGTTGATGGCAATACACTCGCCACCTATTACATGGGATTTAAACATAACAGCAATATGAGGGTATTACTATACACCACTGCCCAACCCTTCGGGAAATACAGGCTTGGTGTTATGTTGTTTATGTCATACAAAAGAGAGTGTAACACTTTAGGGTGGCTTTAGGAGTCAACCCTCAACTAGCATGTGCACATAAAATTTTGCAGGCGTGTACTTACGGGAGGATTAAGAATAACACTTGTAACCGTACACTATATATATTTAATTAAGAATTACAAAATAGATCAACAGAGCGTGTTTGTACAATGCGAAGAGTCCAGGGTCTTCTTGAGCAGGTGTAGCACTTAGCTTGGTAACTGCAGCGGCTCGAAAGGCTCGAGCTGCAGTGTGCCCCACCTTTTATAGGCCAGGGCCCCCGCCAGTCAGCCACCACCCGTCTCAAGAGGCAAATAAGCGCATGACCGGCCTCTTTAAACAAGATGCGTATCGACAGTACCCCAGGTATTTTAACTTCAAATAAATAGCCTGAACTTCGTCCACCGTGTCGTGCATTGTCGTTTCTGTACCTATAAACATAATTAGCCAATTACAGTCCCACTGCTGGGCAAGTGTTATCGGTAGCTGATAACACTGGACAATCTTGACATAGGAGGGTAACCGTCAAGATTAATCAACGTACCCAAAGTTATAAAAACAGTGGTCATTCGACGGAGCAGAGGATTCCATGTCGAACAGCCGAAGAAGTCTGACCTTTTATAATATCTGGTTTGCTTGTCCTCATTTTCTGATCTTGTGTTATTTATTATATTGTGAACTAGCTTCTGTAACTAATCACTAACCTAATTATAAAAATATTTTTTACAAAAAATTTAAACCGACTTCAAAAAATAATAAAATAATTACCATATAAAATTAACAGTTTCAGAAGTCGGTGCTGATCCACGCTGAACCAAATTGAAGGCACCGACTTCTGAAACTGTTAATTTTATATGGTAATTATTTTATTATTTTTTGAAGTCGGTTTAAATTTTTTGTTAAAAATGTTTTTATTTTTTTCATTTTAGTGGCCTTAATTAAAACTTGGTTGGACCTACTAAAGGCGCTGCTCGTAACATAATCACATCATCACAATATGCGTACTGTTCATCATTGAGGAGTTCCATCGTCTATCTCCGAAGTTCTTCATCAGATCTTCAACAAATTTAAATGGGACCAACTTCGAAGTTATTACCCTATCCATTAAAAAAAGAATCATCAAAATCGGTTCACAATTGGCGAAAATATCGATGAATATACACAAAAAAAAATACATACAGACGAACATAGTAACCTCCTCCTTTTTGGAAGGCGGTTAAAAAGTACTCTCAGTGGTGGAGAGTCTATGTTGGTATAATTTACTTTATTTACCATTCTCCCAATCCTGACATACTGATATTAGCTATAACTGTAACGATAGATTCACCCTCTATAAGATTCTGTTGTATGTATTTTATAAGCCCATTACAGTCTCACTGCTGAGCAAGAGCCTCTTCGGTTTAGACCTTATTCCACTACGCTGGCCCGGTTGGCGGACTTCGCCTTCTAGAACTTCTTTAAGTCTTCTGTTTTTCAGGTTTCCTCACGATTGATTGACTGATAACGGAAATGATAATCGTATTCCTAGGGATACTAACTGCGTAACATAACATCACGCCTTGAATTCCCCGAAGGGTTGGGCAGAGGTGTATAATAACACCCTCATTTCGCCAGTTATGTTTACGTCCCATGTAATAGGGGGCGAGCCTATTGCCATTAACCGGGCACAAATTCAGACCCCGGGCTGTTACTGAGAAATTGCTAATGGAAAAACCTAATATCACTTTGCCCGACCTGGGGATCTAATCCAGGGGCCTATGCTCAGCAGTCACGCTTGCAACCACTGGACCAACGAGGCAGTCCTAGGGAATATACCGTCAACATTCTAGTTCCGTGTCTTCAGGTTCCAGAGGCGACGGCTATCAGACATTTAGTCGTAAATAGGCGGTGTGGTATTGATCCATGTCTAGTTACACTGGGAGCCGACCCTAACATGTGTGTTTGAGCTAGCAAAATAATTCACGCATAAAAAAAACTATATGCCTTGTTGGTTTTTGGAAATTATTATATTGTGAACTACCAATAAGTACCTACTCTCAGTGGTGGAGAGTCTATGTTTATTTCATTTACTTTATTTACCATGCTCCCAATCTTGACATACTGATATTAGCTATAACTGTAACGATAGATTCATCCCTACACTATTCTGTTGTATGTATTTTACACCCTAAAATCCACAATAGTAAATTACGGAATCATTAATGACTGTAGTAAATGAAATAAAAGTACCCTGCCAAAATGTTATTGTCTACAAATAAAATCAATTGCCTCGTTGGTCTAGTGGTGGCAAGCGCGACTGCTGATTGTAAGGACCTGGGTTCGATCCCCAGGTCGGGCAAAGTGTTATTGGGTTTTTCCATTAGGAATTTCTCAGTAGCAACCCGGAGTCTGGATTTGTGCCCGGTTAATGGCAATAGACTCGCCCCCTATGACATGGGACTTAAACATAAGTGGCGAAATGAGGGTGTACTAAAAACACCTCTGCCGAACCCTTCGGGGAATGCAAAGCGTGATATGTTATGTTAAAAAACAATGTTGTTTAATAATCCATTAAACGAAGACATTTTAAGGTGTGCGTGTATAATAAGATGTATAAATGTGGACGAAGCGAAAGGAGTATGTAGGGGAATCCCGGGCAAGACGCATATCGCACCTTCGGTGGGACAAAGTCACAATAGCTCATTTTGTAATTTTGACAGGAGAGGACTTTTAAGATTTTTTCGCATTTATTTCCATATTACTGGATTACTATCTGCAGTAGGTTAAAAATATTTAGATAGTAATCCAGTAATATGGAAATAAATGCAAAAAAAACTTAAAAATCCTCTCCTGTAAAATTACAAAATGAGCTATTGTGACTTTGTTCCACCGAAAGTGCGATATGTTAAGGGACAGTGTGAATAAAAGCACAATCTAATAATCAATAGAACCCTTTGTTCTTTTAATTTGTACTATGTTTAATCATCTTTGGGAAATAATAATCTTCTTCTATATCTATACATATAATAAAGCTGTAGACTTGGCGTGTCTGTACATAGCAAATATTTTGAAAAATCCTGATTGGGGTGTTAAACGATAACCAATAGAACCCATTTTTAACATTTTTGGAATTTTTGTCTGTCTGTTTATCTATTTGTTTGTGCAAGCATCACGTAAAAACAACTGATCCAATGTTGTTGACTTTTATAAACAAATATTGTGCTTATCTCCATGTAACCTATCGTTTTTGTTTCATCGCAATCGGTTCACGCAATCAAAAGATATGCGAATTTTAAGTTTTCTAAAAGAACTTAGCATGTGCATGTTTATACCATTTATTTTCAATAGATGGCGTTACGTGTATCAAATCACGTTGTGAGGAAATATATTACAACGAATAAATCCACAGATTACCTAATATTGAATTGGTACCTATTCTCAGTCTACGGAAGGTCTATTGAAATGCTATCTTTATGAAGAAGGTACTAAGCTTTTATCAAAAAAAGTCGAAGATATTGTTATTTAGAATTTAGTATTTATTTTTTTTATTTTTATTTATCTATATGAATGGTAGTGGAAGAGAAATACACTCAATTTCATAAGTGAGTGTATTCATAATTGTTAATTGTGCAAGGCAATGCGATAGATTAATTTGAAATAATTATCCAGTCTAACCTTAGGATACCGGCATTGGCCAGTTACTAGGTTGCGGAGGTCTGATGGCAGTCGCTCCGTGTAAAATACTGGTATTCAGCCGAATCTGGTTAGACCGGAAGCTGACCCCAACATAGTTGGGAAAAAGCTAGGATGAAGAAAAAGAATTTGAAATAATCATATATTTTATTAATATTATCATAAATCTGTGGACTTGCCGTGTTTGACAATGGGAAATACTTTATAAATAATAGTGGGAGTCGTTAAAAGATCAGAAAAAAAATCCATTATATCATTTTTGGATTTTTTGTCTGTTTGTCGGTTTGCTTGTTTCAGTGTGATTGACTTTTATAGACAAATATTGAGCGTATCTCGGAGTAACATTTAGTTTCTGTTTCATCCTAATCGGTCCGCTCAATCTAAAGTTATTAGAATTTAAAGTCAATAAGAAAACAATTAGCATCATTTGTTGTAACATATTTGCTCAATAGATGGCGTTGCGTGTATACTAAATTACGTAATCTATTTTCCGTTCAGTTTTAAACGTGTACAGTTTCCGGTTAGCTTATGTTATGCTATGAAGCTGCTTCTCGCACGATTAGCTCTCTCCTGTATACCTAAGCAATCCGAGCTATCTTTATGCACACATCCCGTTTTTTTTATCGTTGGAAAATCCTCATCGATGTCTCTCGCCCAGGGAAGGCGTGGGGGTCTGCCGGAGTCTTACCGGCTAAATACCAACGGTGTCCCTCCTTCTGACCTAAGGCCGGGGTCACGGGATTCGCTATTGCATGCACCGCAACCCCGGCAGGTCTTGGCCCAACAGCTTCTTCTGGTGGATCTCTCCAGTGGTGGGGCAATTTGATGAATAAAGTTGTAATGTTGTAATGTCTTTTCATGAATAATGTTATTATTATAGGTTGTCACTAACAACACGACAAAAAAAAACAAAAAATAATTCTCCCCTGCCCTGCAACTTCCTTCTGAGAGGCGCACGCGGAATCCTCCCGGGCCTGTTACTGGTCGGGCGACGGATCCCCTAACCCGCCGCCCGCAGGCCAGTCACTAGGATTGGCCGGAGATCGTCACGTGCCCTCCGGCACCCGGGATGTCTAGCCGGAGAAGGGAGGGAGGAAGACGCCTCCCTCTCCCTCTCCGCTACCTCCTTGGTGACCATCACTTCTTCGCAAAAGGAAGCGACGGCCTCCCACGCACTCTCGCTCCCCACCATGGACAGAACCACAGCCGGAAGCGAGAGATCACCACCCACTGCCGCTACCAGGTCACGGCACTGCGCTGTCCACGCAACGCACACTTACAGCGTCTGCTGCGCCGGGTCCTCCTGGCAGTCCATACAGTGGTGACATCCGAGCGTCTGCACCCGGTCTATACGACACAGGAACTTCCTGAAACAGCCATGTCCCGAGAGTACCTGCGTCAGCCGGAAGCTGAGGGCGCCATGACGCCTCTCCAGCCACATGCACTCATCCCTGGTGTTTCTACTGCTAACATTGTTCACATGGAAACCTTATTATAATGGACCTGACTACTGACAGAAATGCAACATATTTTGTTTAGTAAAAATCCTAATTTTCAAATCTAACAAACTAAACATCTACTCAGCCTAAACCGTTGGTGAAAAATACATAGAACACCCGAAGCTATGTGAGGTTTCCGTTTTTTGTGTATTTTTTCATAGTTGTTAGAATAAAGAAAGATTATAAGAAACCCACCTAATCTATACCTAATAATAATTACATAATAATTTCAGCTAAGCAAGTAATGTTGTCCTACGCTACGCATACGAAGTTGCGGGCACAGCTAGTACTTAAATAAACGTGCAATTGAATAAACCTAACATATTCATAGGCAATTGATGGTTAATACAAAAAGTTTGTGTACATACCTTCACAAAAATCGTAACAAAACAACGATAATCTTTTTTTGTTTCTTAACAACAAATGCAGTCGCGTATTGTTTTGGTTGCACTCTCATGGCGTCGCCGGTAGCACGAGTCACGACTAGAGAAAGTGTTATAGCACCAATTATTATAGATTTTTGGAAAAATCTGTTATTCTTCTTACCCGCACTATGCTTCTTGCCCGGGCTTCCCCTAAGGATCGTAGCACGTGGCTTTCTATGGTTTTTGCCTACCCCCATGGGAATAAGGCGTGAGTTTAATTTAATTTAAAAAAAAAAAAACAAAATCCAAAAAATATATATATATTTCACATGAACCAATACAGGTGCTTATGAAAAGTCGAATTTAGATGCACGGTTCCAATTAGTCGTTTCCTATGGAGAAGAGCCGGCAAGAAACTCCATGGTTACTCTTTTAAAAATAATATCTTTAACAATTTCAGTGGATACAGTACCTACTATGATTTAGGATAGTGAGAGAACAATGAAGTCCTGACCACAGACCAATGAGTAATGTAGTCTAAAAGACTTGAGTACAAAAATTAACAAAAAAATAAAATAAATGTTTTCAAACTTTCGCGATTTGTACACATTATAAAAATACTAACTCGGGTCTAATCGCGTAGAAAATTTATAAGCCAGAAAAAATAAATATAAATAAATTATAAATTTTCTACACGGTTAGATACGAATTAGTATTTTTTTAAAATAAAATAAAAAAAACGATATGAATAATAGTAATTTACAAATTTATAGAAGCAGGTCCACAAAGTTCTCACATTTACAAAAGTGAAAAGGAAGCTAAACTATATAAAACAATTGACATAATTAAATTAAATTGAAGAATAAAGGTTCAGGTATTAGGTACCTTTACAGGCTGTCAACGAATTCGTGTTATTCTGGTCTAAAATAATAAAGGAAGGAAAGACTGAAGTAAATGATTAATAAAATTAGTTAATATAATTTCACATTATGTACCTCTCACTATAAGTACAATTTTCAGAAAGTCTCCTTGTTACTAATATATAGGTTTATCATTAGATTCGTAAGTAATTTTATCATTATGTTTTCTTTGACATGTTTTAGGTTATAATTGTTAACTTTGAAAACCTATAATATCGTGGATACTGTTTTTTTTTGGATTTTTTATATTTCGTATGTTTTAAGTTTAATTTTATATCTTTTGCGAATGCTGTGCATGTCTTTAATTGATATAAGCACCAGTCTATGTGTATTGCTTGTTATTTGTCAATGTTTGTGTTTATGTTGTTGATATGCATTAATAAATAAATAAATAAATTCCTTAAAACCACACGATCTGTTACTGGTAAAAACTTAAAAAATCACGGGTTTTGGATTGATTAAAAAATAAAGTTTTTTGTTATGCGATAGTGGTAAACTGAATATTTTTCTCAATCCAAGGTACCTACATAACAATTTTATTTTAAAATAATTACCGAATTATTGGAACTGACACCCCCGAAATTCTTTCATAATTAGTCATAAAGTCATGACAAACAAATAAAAACAAATAATTAATCGTCATCAAAACAATGCCAGAGCAATGATTAATATCATAGAACGCATCCCTATTAACAGCAGTGATAGCCTAGTGATGTAATCGTCTGACTGCCAAGTCATAGGTCTCGAGTTCGAACCCAAGACACGCACCTCTGACTTTTCGGATTCATGTGCGTATTGTATAATTATCACATGTTTAAAAACGGTGTAGGAAAACGGCATGCCTAAGAGTTATTTTTCGACGGCATGTGAAGCCAAAGCAGAGGCCCATGGATGGCATAAACTCTGACACCAGGTTAGTCACTAACCACACGAACAGAAGAAGACTAGTCATAAACATACAAGGTGTAAAAAGACCCTTCACGAAGCCGTCAACGATGCATTCAGTACATCAAACTAAGTAACCCTACGAAAAAATTGTCGCTGGGAAACGACTTTTTTGGTGAGAAATTTCGTTTTACTGTAAAGCTCAATGTAACGCACTCAAAACACTGTGCTGATAGATGCAATGAGTAGTAAACGGGTAATGGAGGTATTTCAAGTACATTTGCAACCTTCAAAACTAGTATTTAAAAAGTTGGAACATTGACCTCCAATATCTCCGTAACTAGAAGGTTTCCAGGCATAGTCCAGAACAAAAAAAATTATCGCAATGACGTGGAGAATAAATACCATTCAGCTTCGTTAAGGGTCTATTTACACCGTTTATAAAAACAAATAATGAGTCATCATCAAAACCATGCCAGAACAATGATTAATCCTAGAACACATCTCTATTAACAAGTAATCACACATTAAAATGCCACAATGATGATCAATACCATTCTTAATATTCCTAATTCGTCATTCGGGTAACGAAACGGTGCAATAACGCGCGGTAGCTCTCATTCATCGATTGAATGGCGTTCCGCATTCCAGTTTAAAATTAAAAACCCTTAGCTCGATGTTTCAGACGTGGATTCTGTATATTATTTTTGTATTTATGGATTTATGTGAATATAAGTACCATAACATACCATCACGCCTTCTATTTCCCGAAGGGTTCAGCATAGTCGCCTGTCCCTATTAACAAGGTCGGATATGCAATATTCTTGATTTTGGTTTTATTTAACTGTCCTCTTAGCCTTTTCCCAATTATCTTGGGGTCAGCTTCCAGTCTAACCAGATGCAGCTGAATACTTGTATTTTACACGGAGCGACTGCCATCAGACCTCCGCAACCCAGTGGGCAATGCCGATATCCTAAGGTTAAACCGTTTGTCAGACTTTCGGGCTTCTGACTACCCGTAACGACTGTCATAGGTATTGGTATGACACCCGGGACCGACAGCTTAACGTGCTCTCCGAGGCACGGAGGGGTCTCGATGTGTAACAAATGGTCACCCATCCACAGACTGACCGCGGCAAGCGCAGCTTAACCTCGCAAATCGCACGATCGGCGCGGTTGTTATTTAGCCACGAGCCCCCCCCTTTGGTTTTATTTAACTAATGATCTAAAAAAAGCATTGTCTTTCAGTAGCTTTAACAAAAAGTTATTTTTTTCTCATAGTTTTTGAAATAGCATATCTATTAACAAAGTCGTATATATAATTTGTATATTTAAAAAATATAAGAAACAGGCTTTGACGCGCTCTCCTGTAAAATTACTGTTTTGCAGATCCTACATTGTTAATAGGAACAGGCGTGTCTAAATACGCCCTCGTTTCGCCAGCTATGTTTCAGTCCCATGTTATAGGAGCCGAGTCTATTGCCATTAACCGGGCACAAATCCAGACTCCAGGCTGCCACTGAAAAATTCCTAATGGAAAAACCCAATAATACTTTGCCCGACCCGGGGATCGAACCCAGGACCCCATGCTCAACAGTCGCGCTTGCCACCACTCCACCGAACAACTTATCATCAGAATGATATATAAATAATTTTCTAACCTCCGACAAAAAATAGGGGTGTTATAAGTTTGAACCATTTGTATGTCTGTGGCCGATGATCCCAAACGGATGAACAGATTTCAATACAATTCAAAAATAATTCCTCAGTAGCAGCCCGGAGTTTGGATTTGTGCACGGTTGATGGCAATAGGTTCGCCCCTATTACATGGGACTTAAACATAACGGTGGAATGTAGGTGTTACTATATACCTCTGCCCAATTCTTCGTGGAATACAGTCGTGATGTTATGTTATGACAAGTGGTGTCTTGTCTTCTAAACGTTCTTAGTAACCCTACACAATGCCCTCTTTTACATAGGTATTGCTTCATTTGTATGCAAAACATTAAAAAAACAAGTTAGCAATCTGTCAATGTACGTCAAATTGTGCAATCATTATGAACTAGAAACATTTGTCATACTCTGTGATCACTGTGGTCATCAATAACACTGACAGCTCTCGAAGCTGTCATCTGTCTTTATTTGTGTAATACGACAGTGTAACTATCTATTCCATAATACCATCTAATGCTACTATTATAACTCACTGAGTAATCACAAGAGTTACAGAAACGTGTTTGAAATTACGCGTCAGTGAGCGCGTCTGTTGGGTAATTACGTAGCTATTAAAAAATGCTACGCTATCCTATCAAGAATGAAAAAATACCCCATAACTTTTTCCACAATTTGCTGATCGACAGCCAACATACTAAATCCTCTCCCAAACCATAATTATGCTAAAATACACACAATAAACGTCGCCAAAACTTTCGTATACGGATCTCTAAGAAAACATCTGCACAATATCGATCTCTCGATTCATCGATCGATCGCAGGCGCATCGCCGACCAGCGCCGGCGACTGCCGAACGCGATGCACCAACACGCGTTAATTTTAGCCAGTCTTACACGCGATGTCAAAGATATCGTACGATAAACGCGTTATACAAAAAACCGAACGAGACCGAAAAAAAATCGTTCGGAAAAAAAAGTGACAGTTATTTGCGCGCGCATTTGTCATGTGCCGATGACAGATTTAAAAGATAATGAGCGTGCGAGAAATGTTTAAATAAAACTTATAATTAATTTGTGTTCCGTGAAAAAAATAGCTCCTAATTTACGAACGAAGATTTTAAATTAAAAAGTAACCAAAAAAAAAATGGCGCGTAATTCACGAATGAACGAAAAGCGGCGAGTGATCGTTCTCAACACACGTTGATTAGCTGTACACGGAAAAGCGATGTTTTTCATCAACGTTGAGGTACTCCGAGTTATTTTTATGAGTGAAAATCCAACGTATTCTGTTCTACACGTTGCGCGTTGGTTCAGTAACGCTGCGGTCGCGGTTTCGAAAGTTTATTCCTATCGGTTACCATTAGGTCTTTAAAACGATGTCCCCGAGTTCCATTCTTCGTTTTATATCGTCGTCTGTTTAGTGGTTATCTGTGGTGAATTTTATTGTTGTTTAAAAAGTGTTATTTTTTTTGTTTCTTTGGATTTTCTTCGGCTGTTCTTCGCCGAGTTTTTTACGATTCAGGTATGAAATGTTTTTAATTTTTCTAATTATAATTTGTTTACTTTTGTACCTACTATGTTTGTTTACGGACAAATTTTATTTCGTATGTTTGTATTTGGACGGTGAAATTACGATGTAATAAAGCTGAACGTAAAGCATTCTATGGACTTGAAGCTTATTTCTTTAAATAATTATATAGGTAGGTATACTTTTTATGTTTTCGCTAGATACGAGATTCTATCATAAATATTAAAAATTAGAGTTTGATTTCCTATAAATTTCTGAATGAACACTGAAGCTAACCATTTTAAATATCGAATTTTATTGTGACTGCTATACATCGGATTTCTTTTTATGTAATTATAAAAAAAGTTTAGCAGTTCGATTTTCAAATAACATTAATGAACATTGAAGTTATAATTTAAATATCGAATTATGAATTTATGACTGTCACACCTATTATTTACTTAATTTTCGAAGGAAAAAATGTCTTGCACGAATAAGTTCTACAACGGATAAAGTTTTAGTTATATTATATTTAACATTCAAGTATAAATTGTAAGTATAAGTAACTACTAACTTTCAACAGAGAAATGGATTTCAATTTCTCAGTTTATGCCTCGATGGTCGAAGTATCAATATTATTGCAGATTTATACCCAGAATATAACTGCTAAACGAGACTGCGAAGTAATTAAATTTCCTATTACTGTTAGGTACTTAGAACTTTAGCTGCACCATAAACAAAACAGAACGATACCCATTTCCATTAATTAATTATCATTCATTAGGTAAATGGGGCTTCGTACGACTTGCCGCGGTCAGTCCGTGGATGGTTGACCGTTCGTTAAACATCGAAACGCCTCCGTGCGTCGGAAAGCACGTTAAACAGTCGGTCCCAGGTGTCATACAAATACCTACGACGGTCATTACGGGTAGTCGGAAGCCCGAAAAACTGACAACTGGTCTAACCTTAGTATATCGGCATTGCCCAGTAAGGATTGTGGAGATCTGATGGCAGTCACTCCGTGTTAAATACTGGTATTCAGCCACATCTGGTTAGACTGGAAGCCGACCACAACATAGTCGAGAAAAGGCTAGGCCATGTAGGATTCTATCCACTGCTGATCATAGATCTTCCCCGTATAATGAACTATGATGGGGATTAATTTAACCATCACCATGATCGACTAATGGATTGGTTATGATTCAAATATTATCAGCATAGTTTCGAGTTCGAGGCCAAGGCACGCATCTCTGACTTTTAGGATTCATGTGCGTATTGTATAATTATCACTTACTTAAAAACGGTGAAGGAAAACATCGTGAGGAAACCAGCATGTCTTTTTTTTTTTTTTTTTTAATTCAAATATTTTTCCGAGGCATTAGTTCGCCCTTCAGCGACTACGCAAGCCTCATTGTGTACGTCTTATATTATTAGATACTAAAGAAAAACATTAAATATAAAAAATCACATACATAAAAAAACAAGAAAATGTATAATATCGACATCAGGGAACACAATTTCACCGACACGGACTCCCACAACAGAGGACCAGCATGTCTGAGAGATATTTCTCGACGGCATATGAAGTCAAGTCAAAAGCCCATGGGCAGCATAAACTCTGACTCCAGGTTAGTCACTAACCACACTAAAAGAAGAAGAAGAAGCATACAGGTAGACTAATAATCCTTAAACGTAACTTCAGTATTTATTACGATATTTGAACCGCGATTCTGGATCGTGATATTTTTTTACCGTTTAGATCAATGTATTGATTGTTTAAACGCTCAATCAATATGAAACATGCGCCTATGAAATTTAAGATAAGTGCCTAATTTATCTTTTATCTACACTCGTGATGGGGCGGATGGAATATTTTTTATGACAAAGATGACATATTGTTCACGAGTCGGATGGCATATTTTTCTTGAGACGGATGGTATAATTTTCATGAGACGGATGGCATATTTTTAAGTAAACTATTTACTTTATAACCACCAAGAAAACAGTAAGATAGTGTAATGATACAGCTCTTGACTGACGCACGCGTAGAACATTCGGCCGGCCACGTTCCCTCGTTTGTTTACAAAAGTAATTCAAACACCGCAAACTATTCGGTTTTGTACTCTTTTAAACTATCGACACTTCACACATAAAAAGAAACGTCTTGTTAAGATACGGATAACTGTGTAAGAATAAATATAACAAAGTGTTTAAAGATCGTATATTTGTTATAACCGAAAGTAAAGAAAAAGAAAGTTAAAGTTGAAAGGAAAGCGTTTGTCTTGGTATGGGCATGTGCTGAGGAGGGATGAAACACATGTGACTAAGAGAGTGATGAATATGAATGTTGATGGATGGAGGGGGAGAGGGAGACCTAAGAAAAGATGGATGGATTGTGTGAGGGAGGATATGAAAGATGGGAGTAAATGATAATGAGACGGCTGACAGGGAAGAGTGGAAGAGAAAAATATATTGCGCCGACCCCAAGTAACTTGGGACCAGGGCAGGAAGATGATGATGATATTTGTTATAACCCTAGCTGTGCAATACAATACAATACAATACTCTTTATTGTACACAAAACAAACAAGAAACATTACTATAAAAATAGAGATGTACAATGGGCGGTCTTATCGCACTAGGCGATTTCTTTCAGACAACCTTTGGATGGACATGAAGTGCTGTGCCTAGTTTTAATTTTTTTGCGCGGATCCCTAATTCTTTTTCTAAAATAAAAGTAGCCTGTGTTACTCCTTATAACATCAGCTATCTGCCAGTAAAAATCCCGTTAAAATCGGACCAGCCGTTACGGAGATTAGTCGTACCAACAGAGAGACAAAAATTTTAAAAATCGTGTTTTTTATTATAGGTACCGTTTATACTTTCATATGCAATTAGTAAAAAACTGTTATATTGACATTACAAACATACACTTCAATTATACAAGGTTTAAAACGACCCTTCACGAAACCGTCAACCATGCATTCAGTACATCAAACAAAGTAACCCTACGCAAAAATTGTCGCTGGGAAACGACTTTTATTGTTGGGTGAAAAATTTCGTTTTACTGTAAAGCTCAATGTAACGCACTCAAAACACTGTGCTGATAGATGCAATGAGTAGTAAACGGGTAATGGAGGTATTTCAAGTACATTTGCAACCTTCAAAACTAGTATTTAAAAAAAAGTTGTGAAAAAGTTAGAACTTTGACCTCCAATATCTCCGTAACTAGAAGGTTCCCAGGCATAGTTCAGAACAAAAAAAATATCGCAATGACGTGGAGAATAAGTGCCTTTCGGCGTCGTTAAGGGTCTATTTACACCGTTTATGTTTTGTATAGATTAGAAAATAGGATCCATTTTAGCACGGAAATGTATAGAAACAAGCAACATTTTTGCTTCCAGTAGAGATTCAACACAGTATTATGCTTTTATGAACCTTAACGGTCAATCAATATGTTACTAGAAGAGTGTTAAATATGAATATGGATGGATATACAAATAGAGGTAGGCCAAAGAAAAGATGGATGGATTGTGTGAAAGATGATATGGGTAAGAAAGAATTGAGTACTGAGATGATAGAGGAGAATGGAAGAGGAATATGTGCTGTGCCGACCATTCTTACACCCATTTTCTAAGGCGTTCCTCCAAAACTTACTCGACTCAGGACGGCCTCGAAAACACCTTTAAAATTGTATTCTTAAGAAGTCATTACGTCATAATTTGAATTATCTGCATCGCGCAAATAACGCCGCGATAAATAAGGATTATCGTAAGCATATTCGATAAAGTCTTCAAAATTCATTTTTGTTACATACGAACTTTGACACTTCCTTCCTTAAGGTAGGTTCCGAGGTACCTTGAGTTTGACAGATGATTCTTTATCTCGACTGAGGAAAAATCTCGAGTCGAGGACGTTTATGTCAACTATAACAACCGAAAGGCTGAGTCGAGGTGGAATCGAGTCGAGTAAGTTTTGGAGGAACGTCTTAGAATATGGGTGTTAGTGTGGGATAAGGGCAGGGAGATGGTGATTATGATGAACGATCAATCAAGATGAGCTGAAAGTCTGAAACTCTACTTGAAGAAATGGTTCAAAAGATATTCGTGCCTAAGTGGGCCCACCTTTTTCTATAGTAAACTTACGAAATAGTAAGATGTACCTACAAAAATCGACTTACCTCGTTCGTACTCCCCCGTTTGGCCTTCTGAGCTGAATCAGTTCTATTGTCCTACTCTAAATGGGTGATAATTAAGGAAGACATTTATATATAGTCTTTATATGTATATCTCTTCTATAAGAACATATGGTAAACTGGTTACCTCCTACGGTGCTATAATGACGTCATTTTATCAAATAAGTTTAAGTTTTAAAACAGCGTAGCGGTTGAACGCTTGCCTTGCATGCAGGAGGCTCTGAGTTCGATCCCGTACCTCTGACTTTTTGAATTCATGTGCGGATCAGAATTTGATTATCACTTGCGGTAACGGTGAAGAAAAACATCATGAGGAAACCTACACGGGCCTGCAGGTGCCTCTTCTCAGAATGAGAAGGATTAAGACCTTAGTTCACCACACTGGCTTGGTGCGCGTAGGCAGACTATACACACCATCGATAACTTTATGGAGCCCTCTCAGGTGTGCAGGTTTCCTCACGATGTCTTTCCTTCACCGTTAACGCAAGTTATAATCAAATTCTGATCCGCACATGAATTCGAAAAGTCAGAGGTGCGGGTTGGGATCGAACTCAGACCCGCCTGCATGGAAGGCAAGGATTCAATCGGCTAGACTGATTTTTTCAGTTTGTTTTCTATATCCATACTAATCTATACTAATATTATAAAGAGGAAAGATTTGTATTTTTGTATGTAACGAATAAACTTAAAAACTACTGGACCGATTTCAAAAATTCTTTTGCCGTTCGAAAGCTACATTATCACTGAGTAACATAGGCTACGGGCGGAGCCGTGAGGACACAGCTAGTATTTTATATTCCAAAACTAGGTTCACGAGCGCCATGCCTACATAAAAAATATCAAAACCTACATTTTGCACCATAAACTCCGCTATGGGGTTGCTAACCTAATGAAACGAGTTCACAGCCGTGAACGTAACTTTTATAACATCGGTTTATAACAATAAATAGTTGAAACTAACGCTATTTTACTGATTCGCCAGGCAATTTTATGATAAACATTACATATACCTACGCTTATAATCCCCAAAGCGGTAAGCAGAGATGTTCTCCTATTACAGGACCCTGTACACCCATGTTACATCACATAAATATAACGCCTGTATTCCCCGAAGGGTTGGGCAGAGGTGTATAGTAACACCCTAATTTCGCCGTTGTGTTTAAGTCCCATATAATAGGGGACACGTCCAAATCCAAACTCCGGGCTGCTACTGAGGAATTCCACACAGAAAAATCCAATAACACTTTTGCCAGACCTGGAGATTGAATCCAGAATTTCACGATCAACAGTCGCGTTTGCCACCACTAGACCAACGAGGCAGTTATTTCGCCTTTGACAATTAATATAATATAAGTATAGTTAGTATTTTTTTTTTTTTTTGTAAACTTTGCCCCACTCTAGCATTTCTCCTGTATCGTGGGTGCGTTTACAGATACAAATCTTCACATGCACAAACGCCCAGACCCGGAACAACTATCTGTAGGTTATACACATATTAGTTCCGTGCGGGAATCGAACCCGTAACTCGTACCGCAGAAAGCCAATCGCTTAGCCACTGCGTCAAACGTGTCGTCATACTTTGATCAGATATGAAGAAACTATCACCCATATTCTAAGACGTTCCTCCAAAACTTACTCGACTCGACTCCACCTCGACTCAGCCTTTCGGTAGTTATAGTTGACATAAACGTCCTCGACTCGAGATTTTTCCTCAGTCGAGGTAAGGAATCATCTGTCAAACTCAAGGTAGGTACCTCGGAACCTACCTTAAGGAAGGAAGTGTCAAAGTTCGTATGTAACAAAAATGAATTTTGAAGACTTTATCGAATATGCTTACGATAATCCTTACAACTATTTATCGCGGCGTTATTTGCGCAATGCAGATAATTCAAATTATGACGTAATGACTTCTCGAGGAACCTCGAAGTTCACTCGAAATTGCGACTAAGAATACAATTTGAAGGTGTTTTCGAGGCCGTCCTGAGTCGAGTATGTGTCGAGTAAGTTTTGGAGGAACGTCTTAGAATATGGGTGCATGATTTACGTACCACAAACTCATTATAATTCTGCCCGAGTAAGACCAATTAGCACTGTCCATACAGAAGGAGTGTGAAAGTGGAGCGAGGGTCTACTGTGACCTTCCTAATTAGGGCTAATTGTGCAATTTTCTACCGCAGTAGACGTTTACAGCCTAATACTTGGGCTTTTGAAAGAGATGCAGATGTATTTGAGTGTAAAGTAAAGATAGGAGATGAAGGTATTGAACAGGTGAATGAGTTTGTTTAATTGGGAAGTATGTTTACAAGAGATGGTAAGATTGACGAAGATGTGGAAAGGAGAGCAAATGCGGGAAATAAAGTAAATGGTGCTATGCATGCGATTGTGGCTAGCCAGTCGATATCCAATAAAAACATTTTTTACAAAAAATTTAAACCGTCTTCAAAAAAGAATAAAATAATTACCATATAGAATTAACAGTTTCAGAAATAGGTGCTGATCCACGCTGAACCAAATTGAAGGCACCGACTTCTGAAACTGTTAATTTTATATGGTAATTATTTTATTCTTTTTTGAAGTCGGTTTAAATTTTTTGTAAAAAAATGTTTTTATTTTTTTCATTATAGTGGCCTTAATTAAAACTTGGTTGGACCTACTAAAGACGCTGCTCGTAACATAATCACATCATCACAATATGCGTAGGTACTGTTCGTCATTGAGGAGTTCCATTATCTATCTCCGAAGTTCTTCATCAAATCTTCACCAAATTTTAATGGGACCAACTTCGAAGTATACCCTATCCATTAAAAAAAGAATCATCAAAATCGGTTCACAATTGGCGAAAATGGCTGGCTGTCCATAATGGTGTGTTTGTACCTACGCTTTTGTATGGAAGTGAATGTTGGTCATGGCAGAAGAGGCATGAAAGTAGAATAAATGCCGTGGAAATGCGTTCCTTGCGAAGTATGTGCGGTGTAACTTTGAATGATAGATTGAGAAATGATGAGATTAGACAAAGTTGCGGTTTAAAAGATGATGTAGTGACAAGAATTGAAAGGAGTATGCTTAGGTGGTTTGGTCATGTTGAGAGAATGAGTGAATGGCGATTAACAAACGGAATGTATAAGGCGGATGTCAATGGAAACGCCGGTAGAGGACGTCCTAGAAGGACATGCATCGATATTATTGGTGATGTTCTTCACAAAGGTCAGGTGCGTAGTAGTTTCAACCGGCGTGCGTGTATGACAAGATGTATGAATGTGGATGAAGCGAAAGGGGTATGAAAGGGTCGTAGCATGTGGCGTTCTATAGTTTCTGCCTACCCCCATGGGAAAAAGGCGTGAGTTTATGTATGTATGTACTTGGGCCAAAATTACCACTAAGTTGAGCCCTGACATAGCTAGATGACGAAGAAGACAACAAGGCAAGTTGGTCCATTCGTATGGTACATTCTGAGGAGAGGCCCGTGCCCAGCAGTGGGACAGTAATGGGCTAATTATACTGTGTTATGGTTCACATTAACTGAAGACCGAGAGGTCTGCAAATCATGGAGGAGGCGTTTACCCAGCAGTGGGAAGATACTGGCTAACAGTAACAGGCTTTTTTCCTTCACCTCAATCAACTATCCACTATAATCGGACTGTTTATTCATAGATTGGCAACACTGCTCTCTCTTCCTTCTAATCCATCTGTTGTTATTTTTACTTAGCATTTTTTTGCGTGTCTATGGTGAACCGATGACCATTTCTTCGTAACTTTGTCGTCTTAAATCTGTTTGTATGAATTTTATTGTTATTGTTTTTAAACATAGATCATAAACATCATTAGTCATTTCAGTTACCTTTAATATAGGTATCTTTAATATTAAAATACTTATCTATACTAATATTATAAAACTGAAGAGTTTGTTTGTTTGAACGCACTAATCTCAGGAACTACTAGTTGGAATTGAAAAATTATTTTTGTGTTGGATAGTTTTTTTTTTTGTTTACGAAAACCGTTGCCCCACACTAGGATTTCTCCTGTATCGTGGGTGCGATTTCCGGACACAAATCTTCACATGCACAAACATCCAAATCCATTTATCGAGGAAGGTTATAGGCTATATAACATCACGCTACGGCCAATAGGAGCGGAGCATAAGTGAAAATTGTTGCAAAAACGGGAAAAAAATGTCCACCCGAGCGAAGCCGGGACGGGCCGCTAGTAGTATATACGAGCACACTGATTTAATGCATATTTTATGACAAATTTATGGCAAAGTTTTCGGGCCATTTACAGAATTGGCTTTCAAACACAGAAATAATCGTAAATATATTCATAAAATCCATTTTATTTCTGTCAAGAGAGATTACGAGGATGATTTGAAACAAGAAGGAGTTTTCATAACGATTCTACTAAACGCCAAACAACATACATAGATCATACTTATTATTTAATGACTTAAACAGAGCTAGTCTTGATGCCAACGATTAATTAAGACAGATATGGACAGCTAAAAATAACTAAATCGGTGCATCCGTGCCGCACTCACAGATGTTTACTAAAGTTAATGGACCATTAACTAACAACGATTACTTGAGGGTGGCCGGTATATCTCTGTACACTGATAACAAGTATGAGTAAAAATCAAAAATATGATTAGTTCAAATCCCTAAGTGTTTGGCCAGACTGGCAGCGCGGTGCGGGGAGCGGCGCGGGTGCGGGTACGCGCGCGATTTACCTGTCCGCAGTGGAGCGCGGCTTCGTTCTGAGCGTTGTCGTGTCCAGTGTTTGTCAAAATATAATATGGATGACGAAGACTTATTTTTACTGGAAAATTCTTACTAAAAAACGATGTTTCGACATCCACAGTGCAGATCGTGCTTGAATAGCACTTATTCATTCTTCAACATTTAATTTTGAAGACGCCATCACAACAACGCGCGTGGTCAGCTCGAACTAGTTTGAGATCCCCCGCTCCCGCGCGGATTGTCGCTTGCCGCCCGCGCTCTCACTGCGGCCACTTGTATGAACGAGCTATGGCGTGAGCTACCCGCGCGCTTCCCGCGCCAAGTAGCCCGCGCCGCTTCCCGCGCCCGCGTGCCCACTATGAACACTCAAATGAAGTTCTTCTGTTTGAACTCGCCGCACCGCGCCCGCCCCGCGCCCGCGTTTGCAGTCTGGCCAAAGGCTTAGTTCGCAGTTTCGTTGTCTATAGGTATATCTTTCCCTACTGAGATATACATTTGTTTTCTGTTCGACTGCTTTTAGATGGTCTTGCGGACCGTTTCTACGTAACCGGGCAGTTATTGGCGAGGCCTGAAGGATCACCAACCAATGGGAACGGGTAAAATACTTAACCTAAGCTAATTACTACATCATGACTACTAGCAACAACAGCATTAAGGGTGACCCCTAGTCGGAGTCGGACATCGGCTTAGGCCGTTGTTGGCGGGAGGACTGGGAGGGAGACAGCTTGATGAGGGCTGAATTATCGGTGTGACACAAGATAGCCAGATATACGAAAGACGTGAAGCCGCCTTACTCCTTCTATTGAGAGATAGCCGCGTGGTGCGTATCCACACATCGCTTATTATTATCTTACATCAGTGTACGTTGTTCTGCCTAGCTTTTTCTCAACTATGTTGGGATCAACTTCCAGTCGAACCAGATGCGGCTCAATACCAGTATATCAGACCTCCGCAACCCAGTAACTCGGCAATGCCGAAATCCTAAGGATAGACCAGTTTTCACACATTCGGACTTCTGACTTCCCGATAACGACTGTCATGGGTTAACACTGTATTACACAGAGGACCGATGGTTTTACGTGCTCTCCTTGGCAAGTAGGGTTCGCGATTTGTAACGAACGGTTACCCATCTACGGACTGACCGCGGCAAGCTGTTAACCTCGTAAATCGTATGACCCGCGCGGTTTGTAATTAGCCACGATAGTGACAAAAAGTGTACGATCGTATTATACTTAACTTACCCATCAACCTGTTACAGTGCGCGTCAAATAGCTAAAACCAAGATGGCGTCGACCGCGTGATCTATACGAGGTTCTGGTCATTTGGTTCGTATTGATGAGTCCAATAGATTGCACTTGGTGTTCAGGGTCTAAAGATGCAGCTAGGAGGTGGATAGTGGAACTCTTCATTGGCTACTAGTAAACCCCTCAAGTTTGGCAGTTAACGCCATCTTGGTTCAACTTATTTGCCGCGCACTGTACTAGGTTTGCTCTTCGTTGTGTTACGTACTGTATACAGACACGAGATAGCGAGATATACGAAAGACGTAAAACCGCGTGCGTTTATACACGAAGACTCGCCCCACTTCTCCGCACGGTGCGTATGCTCAAATCAAACCATTGTATGGCGATAGAACTAACACAATAACAATTTATAATGCACACTTTTGCACTTTAGCGATTTAGACAAAGAGTGGCGCGCGTCTTCGTGGGATTGAACTATGTACAAATTATATACAAAGGTAACACGCAAAGCAACATTTCCCATACATTTGAATGTGTTCGCTGACACAGTATTGTTTTGCCTTTAGTCAAATTACCCATAATCAGAATGTTCTGCCTAGCCTTTTCCCAACTATGCTGGGGTCAGCTTTTAGTCTAACCAGATGCGGCTGAATACCAGTATTTTACATGGAGCGACTGCCATCAGACCTCCGCAACCCAGTTCAGGGCAATGCCGATATCCAAAAATTAGACAGATTGTCAAACTTTCGGGCTTCTGATTAACAGAAACGACTGTCATAGGTATTTTAACATGCTCTCCGAGGCATGAAGGGTTCGCGATTTGTAACGAACGGTCACCCATCCACGGACTGACCGCGGCAAGCGCCGCTTAACCTCGCAAATCGTATGATCGGTGCGGTTGTTAATTAGCCCCGAGCCCTAATTAGAATAAAAATAGCAAATACTTTGTTTAACCGCGTAACGAACGAACTAACAAAGCATTTATAGGTCACTCAGGTGAATAAACTCTGCGTCACAGATATGAATAGGTCATTGACCTCTTAATCATCTCCTTAACAACTGCATTTGATTTGTTTATAATATTAGACGCTTTTAGGCTACGATGTTAATTTTTGTGTTGGAAATATCTCAGCTGTCTTAAATCTAGATGAGAGATAGACAATACAATCTTTTTTCTAGATAAAAAAACAGAGAAATGTGTTGGTAGCAAAGTTGTGTTTATTTTCTTTGCAATGGAAATTCACCGTCACTGTGTTTTTTACTTTTTTTTCATGCTAAGATTAATCCAGAAATGAATGCCAGATGGTTGGTGATTGAACTCTAATTAGAAGTGGTTTCTTCATTTTTTATCTGATAAAATGCTTAAATAACAAGAATTCATAAAGTAGGTACTATACAAACAAATGAAGAACAGGAACCGAACGAACTTCACTCGGGTGAGTAAGCACATCCTATACAAAAATCTTACCTAATGCGACTCAGCTGAAGTTTGTTTGATAGCTTAAACGTCACAATATGGCGAAAGGACATTCCTATTCTTATTTGGATTTCTCTATGACTCTCTAGTCATCGTGGCGCTGTTAAATAATATTATGTCCAGTTCGGTACATTTAAAATTAATAACTTATTTTTCCGATAACACATTTGGATGATAATGTGACCACGTTATGTACTTGTTACGTTTTGATGTGTAGTAGTTAGTTGTTGCGGAGCTCGTAACTCATTAACAACCGCGCAGATCACATGATTTGCAAGGTTAAGCTGCGCTTGCCGCGATCAGTCCGTGGATGGGTGACCATTCGTTATACATCGAGACCCCTCCGTGCCTCAGAGAATACGTTAAGCCGTCGGTCCCTGGTGTCATACGAATACCTATGACAATCATTACGGGTAGTCAAAAGCCCGAAAGTCTGACAACCGGTCTAACCTTAAGAAATAGGAGTTGCTCAATAACTGGGTTGCGGAGGTCTGATGGCAGTCGCTCCGTGTAAAATACTGGTATTCAGCCGCATCTGGTTAGACTGGAAGTTGACCCCAACATAGTTGGGAAAAAGGCTAGGCAGAACGAACGTTTTGAGTAGTAAATAAGGCCTCAGGAAAAACCTCTCTAGTTGTGTTCAACCCTAATAGGACGAATCTGTCGTTATCAAAATCTCAATTGAACCCATATTTTTTATTTTCCTATCACACTCAAAATTGAAAATTCACGACCATCCTTGTCAGACAAATGAAACGTTCTCAATATGGATGCCCCAATAAAACGTAACGCGTTTAGTTTTATGTCGCAACTGCGTGTCAAGGCTGCGGGGGCCACAAATAGCCCTAGTGTCAGCCCTAGACAACGCGTACATACCAAATAAGAAAGTACAGAAGGTCCACACTCAATCATAGATACTTGATATCGTCAGTGGAAAGGTAAAAAGACTAACGCGCCAATCTACCTACTTAACCGTAGAGATATTCAAATTATTTTTTAACCGACTTCCAAAAAGGAGGAGGTTACTATGTTCGTCTGTATGTATGTTGTTTTTTTTTTTTTGTGTATGTTCATCGATATTTTCGCCAATTGTGAACCGATTTTGATGATTCTTTTTTAATGGATAGGGTATACTTTGAAGTTGGTCCCATTTAAATTTGGTGAAGATCTGATGAAGAACTTCGGAGATAGACAATGGAACTCCTCAATGACGAACAGTACGCATATTGTGATGATGTGATTATGTTACGAGCAGCGTCTTTAGTAGGTCCAACCAAGTTTTAATTAAGGCCACTAAAATGAAAAAAATAAAATCTTTTTTACAAAAAATGTAAACCGACTTCAAAAAAGAATAAAATAATTACCATATAAAATTAACAGTTTCCGAAGTCGGTGCCTTCAATTTGGTTCAGCGTGGATCAGCACCGACTTCTGAAACTGTTAATTTTATATGGTAATTATTTTATTCTTTTTTGAAGTCGGTTTACATTTTTTGTAAAAAAGTTTTTATTTAAGAAAATAAACAGTTATTTTTCTTAGAGTATACATATTAAATAGATAATTTAATTATTAAATAACTATGTTTATTTTCTGGCCAACAGGCGCTTAACCAAATTCATAAGATTAAGTCAAGGAATAAATATAAATGAAATTGATATAAGCTATCATTTCACATCGTTGGTCTAATCGTGGCAAGCGCGACTGCTGACTGTGAGGTTTTGGGTTCGATCCCTAGGTTGGGCAAAGTGTTATTGTATTTTTCCGTGTGGATTTCTTCAGTAGCAGTCCGGAGTTTTGATTTGTGCCCGGTTGATGGCAGTAGGCTCGCCGCCTTTATTTCCCGAAAGGTTGAGAAGAATTGTATAGTAACACCCTCATTTCGCCGTTATGTTTAAGTCCCATGTAATAAGAGGCGAGCCTATTGCCATCAACCGGGCACAAATCTAAGCTCCGGGCTGCTACTGAGGAATTCCACACAGAAAACCCAATAACACTTTGCCTGACCTGGGGATCGAACCCAGGACCTCACGATCAGCAGTCGCGCTTGTCACCACTAGACCAACGACAATTAGAACGTAATTGTAAATCGCATAGGAACATAGTGAGCGCTTTTGTACAAGCTTTTATTTAACTTGACCTGTTAGTATGTTAGTGTGGGACAAATTTTTAAACTGAATTTTGAACTACTTCCTCTTATCCTACGGGGTTAAATTTTCATATATTGGTTCAGTACCCCTGACAATGCATTTGTATGGTAAGCATAACCTGAATCGACATCCAGGATTAGCTCCAGATAAGGGAATTCTGCAACGGTAAACAGCATAGACACGAAATTTTGTTTACGTGTGGCATTAAATGTGCGGGAATCCTTACTTTCTTACCAATATTATAAACGCGAAAGTTTGTATGTATGCATGTATGGATGTTTGTTACTCTTTCACACATAAACGGCTGAACCGATTTGGATGAAATTTAGCACACAGATAAATCATGTCCTGGATTAACACATAGAATACTTTTTATTCGGGTATAGGAAGTAGTTCCCACAGGATACGAGTGAAACCGCGGGTAACAACTAGTTTCTTTATTATGACGAGTTGTATGGAGTTGGACTTCTGCAGGTTTTCTGTCTATGTTCTGTCTCACCTGTTACATCGATATGTGTTGCTGTCTGACCGTATTGATCTAGTTATGTAACCTGACTCAAGATCTTTGTTTTGGACTCATAGACAATATCATCTTTGTTAAAGCGTAAACGTCAATATGGCTAATAATATGAACTGCCTTGTCGGTCAAGTGGTGGCAAGTGCGACTGCTGATCGTGAGGTCCTGGGTTCGATACCCAGGTCGGGTAAAATGTTATTGGGTTTTTCGTGTGGAATTCCTCAGTAGCAGCCCGGAGTTTGGATTTGTGCGCCCGGTTGATGCCAATAGGCTCGGCAAAATGAGGGTTTTACTATACACCTCTGCCCAACCCTTCGGGGAATACAGGCGTGATGTTATGTTATGATATTGGCTAATCATGCAGGCTAGTACCAACAAACTTTTGTAAGCCTAGCTACAAAATAGTATTTTTTTGTCTTTTATTCTTGGCTTCGTCGCTTTTGGCCGTAGTCTCACCTGGTGCTAAGCACAGACAAGGTCTAAGATGGAGCACATAAATCCAAGGAAAAGAGATATAGAGGGATTCCCCTATACACCTCTGGCTCTCACATACACACGACGGAACACAGTAAACTACTTGGCGCCGGACTTTAATGTGAGGGTGGTAGCTAGCCAGGCGGACCGTATACCTATAGATCCTACCACGTCGCGTACTGGATTTGTTGAATCTTACAACACGAGTCTATTCTCAGCATGCGGTGAGGAAGTTTTATATTCTATCCTATCCCCACACATATTAACAGTGATAGCCTAGTGGTGTGACCGTCGGACTGCCAAGTCGTAGGTCTCAAGTTCGAACCCAAGGCATGCACCTCTGACTTTCCGAATTCATGTGCGTATTGTATAGTTATCACTTGCTTAAAAAATATGAAGGAAAACATCGTGAAGAAACCGGCATGCCTGAGAGATATTTCTCGACAACATGTGAAGCCAAGTCAGAGACCCATGGGCGGCATAAACTCTGACACCAGGTTATTCACTTACCACACGAAAAGAAGAAGAAGCTAAATACTCAAACGCTATTCAATTCTAAGTGGCCGTTAATTTCGTGCTGTCCCTGTCACTTCGCCTTAGAGTGATAGTGACGGCACGAGACTTAACGGCAACTTAGAATTGAATAGCGTTTGAGTATTTGGTCATAATTATGGAGGGATGGATTAAGAATACAATTCCCATCCACTGACGGGCAAGCGAGTCGTCAGAGGCGATGCACCTGGCACCATCAATGTGCCAGAAAAATGGCAATAGGCTCGCCCCGTGTGACGGGTGATGGCGACTGGCGGGGGTCCGGGTCTATAAAAGGTCGGGCACGCTGCAGATCGCCCTTCTTCCTGATCCTACGTGCTCACCCGCCGCAGCCGCGGAGCCGGTCGTCTTTTCTGACTCCGCAGTCACACCGTTAATGCAGCCCTCATCAAGCTGTCTCCCTCCCAGTCCTCTTGCAAGCAACGCCCTAAGCCGAGGTCCGAGTCCCATTAAGGTTCGCCCTTAGTGCTGTTGTTGCTAGTAGTCATGATGTTAGTAGTAGTAGTTAGCTTAGGTTAAGTATTTTACTCAACTCCATTGGTTGGAGACCCTTCAGGTCTCGCCAATAACTGCCCGGTTACGTAGAAACGGTTCGCAAGACCATCAAAAGGAATCGAACAGAAAAAAAAGCAACAGGCTCGCCCTCTATTACATGAGACTAATACCCATATTCTAAGACGTTCCTCCAAAACTTACTCGACTCGACTCCACCTCGAGTTGACATAAATAATGATTTTTCCTCAGTCGAAATGAGGAATCATCTGTCAAACTCAAGGTACCTCGGAACCTACCTTAAGGAAGGAAGTGTCGAAGTTCGTATGTAACAAAAATGAATTTTGAAGACTTTATCGAATATGCTTACGATATTCCTTACAAATATTTATCGTGGCGTTATTTGCGCGATGCAGATAATTAATATTATGACGTAATGACTTCTCGAGGAACCTCGAAGTTCACTCGAAATTGCGACTGAGAATACAATTTTGAAGGTGTTTTCGAGGCCGTCCTGAGTCGAGTAAGTTTTGGAGGAACGTCTTAGAATATGGGTGTAAATCTCGAGGCGAACTCCTGTTATAAGAGAAAACCTCTGCTTACCCTTTCGGTGATTAAATGCGTGAGTATATTTATATGTAAGCATTGTTCTAGATTCAAATGGAGCCTATATTTATTATATTTGGATGACACAATAATCTGGCACTGGGCCGCAGCATAGGAATGTTCTATCGGTTCGGAACTACGGCTGTGATCGTTATCGCTTAGATATTTGTTGCAATATCGTTCAATTATTAGAACTGTGAATACACCCATTAAATTGTATTGGTATGTATCTAATGAACTAAGAAGTACATAGTCTGCTTAGTTGTCGGCAATAAGATTGACAAGCATATCATTTTGGGACCCAGTGCAGTGAGGGGCTCGTGGCGTATTACCAACCGCGCCGATCATACGATTTACGAGGTTAAGCTACGCTTGCCGCGGTCAGTCTGTAGATGGGTGACCGTTAGTTACACATCGAGACCCCTCCGTGCCTCGGAGAGCACGTTAAATAGTCGGTCCTGGGTGTCATACGAATACCTATGACAGTCGTTACGGGAAGTCAGAAGCCCGAAAGTCTGACAACCAGTCTAACCTTAGGATATCGGCATTGCCCAGTTACTGGGTTGCGGAGGTCTGATGGCAGTCGCTCCGTGTAAAATAGCCGCATCTGGTTAGACTGGAAGCTGACCCCAACATAGTTGGGAAAAGGCTAGGCAGAACAGAACCCAGTGCATAATATCAGCAAGCACATTGGGTCACCCGTGCGACGGCGCAACGAGTATTCCCAAGGAGGGTTGATGTCAGGCAGGCGGTCGGTCATAAAACAATAAGCCAAAACCTCTAACAACATGGATTTATAAAATACATGTTGTGCCGACCCCACCTAGTGTGGGATAAGGGCAGGAACAAGAAGAACATCTATCTAATGAACTGCCTCGTTGGTCTAGTGGTAGCAAGCGCGACTGCTGATCGTGAAGTCCTGGGTTCGATCTCCAAGTCGGCCAAAGTGTTATTGAGTTTTTCCATTATGAATTTCTCAGTAGCAGCCTGAAGTCTGGATTTGTGTCCGGTTAACGGCAATAGGCTCACCCCCTATTATATGGGACTTAAACATAACTGGCGAAGTGAGGGTGTTACTATACACCTCTGCCCAACCCTTCGCGGAATACAGGCGTGATGTTATGTTGTTATGTTTATTTAATGATGGATTACTATCAAATCGTTATATTTTTCAAGGGGCTTGCGGCTAATTACCAACCGCGCGGATCATACGATTTGCAAGTTTATGCTGCGCTCGCCGCGGTCAGTTTGTGGATGGGTGACCGTTCGTTACACATCGAGACCCTTCCGTGCCTTAGAGAGCACGTTAAACAGTCGGTCCCGGGTGTCATATGAATACTTATGACAGTCAATACCCGTAATCGAACCCGAAAGTCTGACTACTGATCTAAACCTGCGATATAGGCATTGCCCATAAGTGGGTTGCGGAGGTCTAATGGCAGTCGCTCCGTATAAAATACTGGTATTCAGCCGCATCTGGTTAGACTGGAAGCTGACCCCAACATAGTTGGAAAAGAAGGCAAGGCAGAAAGAACATTAGATTTTTCAAAAAAACATGGTTACTTTTAATAAACTGGCGAAACTTCTCAGGGTTACTAGCACCCATATTCAAAGACGTTCCTCCAAAACTTACTCGACACATACTCGACTCAGGACGGCCTCGAAAACACCTTAAAAATTGTATTCTTAGTCGCAATTTCGAGTAAACTGAGGTTCCTCGACTGAGGTTTCCTCAAATGAGTCGAGGTAGAGTGGAGTCATTACGTCATTATTTTGTTTAACTGCATCGCGCAAATAACGCCGCGATAAATAGTTGTAAGGATTATCGTAAGCATATTCGATAAAGTCTTCAAAATTCATTTTTGTTACATACGAACTTTGACACTTCCTTCCTTAAGGTAGGTTCCGAGGTACCTTGAGTTTGACAGACGATTTCTTACCTTGACTGAGGAAAAATCTTGAGTCGAGGACGTTTATGTCAGCAATAACTACCGATGGTAGTGAGAAAGGCTGAGTCGAGGTGGAGTCGAGTTGATTAAGTTTTGGAGGAACGTCTTAGAATATGGGTGTAGGTATCATTAATAGAACACATTCATGTAAAACAAATCCTAAACTTTAATTAATTAATAAACAAGATACGAACTACGTACATCCTCTTCGCTACTTACTGTATTAGATAAATATTTTGTTATAACATAGCATAACGCAGTGAGTCGATCCAACGCAAATTTATTAAGTACCTAAATTACAAAACTAAAGTTGAAATCCCAAATTACTCGGACTCCTGTCGATACCATAAATGTACTCTGGAAGAACGACGACAGTTAAATGATATGATGTTATTGTACGACATATTTTACAATAAATTTGACTGTCCACAACTGCTTAGCAAAATACACTTCAACGTTCCACTCAGACGTACCAGACATACCAAGTTGCTATCAGTACCATCGGCCTCCACTAATTATCTAAAGATGTCACCATTCTTGCGTCTACCTACATTATATAATGATAAGTTCCCGTCTCTAGACCTCTTTAATACCACACGAATCAGATTTAAAAAGGAGATTATCCAAATCCTTCATCAAACATCGGATACTCAACTTACTAAGTGGTGCCAGTTTAGTAGACATACACACATCATCACACACATTTACAGCACTTACACCGCATAGATACACCCACACACACACTATTAAATACCTATTAATAATTAGGTATGTCACTCTCTGTATTTCTTATTTTACTGTGTACTTCGTAATTGGCGTAATGTTTGGAATAATATTCATGTTATACTTACTGTCAGCTGTGAAGCTACCATAAATAAATAAATAAAATAAAAATAACGCCTATATTCCCCGAAAGGAATGGGTAGAGGTGTATAGTAACACCCTCACTGCGCCGGTATGTTAAAGTCCCATATAATAGGAGGCAAGCCTATCGCGTGACGATCTCCGGCCACCCTAGTGAGTGGCCTGCGGGCGGCGGGCTGGGGAACCCGTCGCCCGACCAGTAACGGGCCCAGGGAGGATGGCGCGTCGTGTCCCGCGCGCGCCTCTCGGAAGGATGTGGGGCAGGAGAGCAACTGCCCCACCACAGGAGAGGTCCACCAGAAGAAGCTGGTGGACCCAGACCTGCCGGGGTCGCGGTGCATGCAATAGCGAATCCCGTGACTCCGGCCTTAGGTCAAAAGGAGGGGCACCGTAGTGGTTTTAGCCAGTAAGAGTCTGGCACCCCCCCCCCCCCCCCCCCCCCCGGCTTCCCCAGAGACGGGGGATAGTCCATGAGGATTTCCAAAACATAAAAACCCAATGACATTGTCCGACCTGGGAATCTAACCCAGGACCTCTTGATCAGCAGTCGCGTTCGCCACCACTAGACCAACGAATCAGATTTTATTATCTAAACTAGCAGCCCGTCCCGTCTTCGCACGGGTGGCCATTTTTCCCGTTTTTGCAACATTTTTCATTTATGCTCCGCTCCTATTGGTCGTAGCGTGATGTTATATAACGTATAACCTTCCTCGATAAATGGACTATCCAACACAAAATATATTTTTCAATTCCAACCAGTACCTAGTTCCCGAGATTATCGTGTTCAAACAAACAAACTCTTCAGCTTTATAATATTAGTATAGATAACATTTACAATACATGTTATTTTAGTTAACCAAATCAAATGGATTACTCTGAAAGTCGTAACAAATATATGCTAACATCCTATTTAATGCTGTGCAGAATCCAAATCTTTGAACGTAATCCTCGTATAACGATTAATACGTTCTTCTTCCGGTGCTAAACATGTTATGTGTACTGAGAAGTACTCATACGTAAACCACATACCGCTGATTTAAAAATTTGCTGTTATTTTCATAAATTTTAAAGTGCAAAATAAATCCCTATTTAAAGGCACTTTAAAATTAATGAAAATAACAACAAAAAATGTATAAGGCACATTTAATATAATACGACGTAAATTATACACTAACAATACTACTATCTACACACATAATTTAAAATAAATATATGTACAAGTATATAAAAAAGGAGGGAAAATAATAATAGGGCATCAAAAAATTCGTCCGCGTCGCTGTCAGCAGGAAAAGTGCCCAAAAGGCTGGCAGCATTGCCACGTTGTATGGCAATGCTGATTCTATGGCCAAATTAAACCGACTTCAAAAAATAATAAAATAATTACCATATAAAATTAACAGTTTCAGAAGTCGGTGCTGATCCACGCTGAACCAAATTGAAGGCACCGACTTTTGAAACTGTTAATTTTATATGGTAATTATTTTATTCTTTTTTGAAGTCGGTTTAATTTTTTTGTAAAAAATGTTTTTATTTTTTTCATTTTAGTGGCTTTAATTAAAACTTGGTTGGACCTACTAAAGACGCTGCTCGTAACATAATCACATCATCACAATACGCGTACTGTTCGTCATTGAAGAGTTCCATTGTCTATCTCCGAAGTTCTTCATCAGATCTTCACCAAATTTAAATGGGACCAATTTCGAAGTATACCCTATCCATTAAAAAAGAATCATCAAAATCGGTTCACAATTGGCGAAAATATCGATGAACATACACACAAAAAAAAAAATACATACAGACGAACATAGTAACCTCCTCCTTTTTGGAAGTCGGTTAAAAATAGGCCAGCTGTATGGTCACGTGAAGAGTGATTTAAAAATTTAGCAAATTTCAAAAATAATGCTTACCACAACAAAATAATAGCTGCATTTTAATACTTCTTATTTTAAAAATAATGGTTCGCTCTGTAATCATTCAAAAACCACTAGTTTCTGTATGCACCCATTAAAGGAATAGTGGAAAGTGATCGGCAAATCGCTTCTGCCACTTGCCGGCCGCTGCGGCGGCACCGCTCGCTTCGCTCGCTCGGCTCGTGCGTTGAATGGTCACAGTTCTAACATAACCTGACTTTACTTTCAGCTATCTGTTTGTTATTTTATTTATTACTAGCGACCCGCCCCGGCTTTGCACGGGTGCAATGTAGATAATAATGTGGGGCATAAAAACCTTCCTCTTGAATCACTCTATCTATTGCTGAAAACTGCATTAAAATCCATTGCGTAGTATAAAAGATTTAAGCGTACAGACAGCGGGAGCGACTTTGTTTTATACTATGTGAAGATTTAATAGAGTATATTATTGCAAAGCAAAACTGTTCCTAAACAGAATTAAAAGCTAATTTTACGTGCGAGCGCTGCTTACGTATGGGAACTTCTACCACGCTATGCTGGTAGCCTGGTAGTTTGTACTTTGGATATTGGTAAAGTTACACGAATTTAAGTTTTGACCAATAACGATTGGTAAGATCCCTATAGGAACCGGGCAAAAGTCATGTAGTGTGTAGTTTATGTGTCGTACCTCCAGCCTTAATGTTGACAGCTGTGATAGCCTAGTGGTGTGACCGTCGGACTGCCAAATCATAGGTCTCGCGTTCAAACCCAAAGCACGAACCTTATTCGGATTCATGTGCGTATTGTATAATTATCACTTGCTTAAAAACGGTGAAGGAAAACATCGTGAGGAAGCCGGCATGCCTGAGAAATATTTTTCGACGATGTGAAGCCAAGTCAGAAGCCCAAGCCCAATAATCTCTGACCCCAGGTTAGTCACTAACCACACGAAAACAAGAAGAAGCCTTAATGTTAGGTCTAGCATATAAGGATTTAGTATAATACAGGGTGTAAATGAAACCATGTAATTCCTTCAAACCTCATGATGTGCTGCTGACATAGATTAACCCTGCACGGGATACTTTTGGATTAAATAAAAAAAAAAAACAAGAAGTAAACATGAGTCCTTAACGTGAGGCATTTTAGCGCTCCGAGCGAATTGCGCGGCTATCGCTCGCCGCGCGGTCATTTAGCTCGGGGCGCTAAAATGCCTCACGTTAAGGACACATGTTTACTTCTTGTATTTTTTTTTATTTAATCCAAAAGTATCCCGTGCAGGGTTAATCTATGTCAGCAGCACATCATGAGGTTTGAAGGAATTACATGATTTAATTTAGACTCTGTATACGCCTTACATTGGGCAACATGTCTTGTTATTTGACACATAATAATCCCCACATTGCAGTCAGTTGAATGGACAGCAGAAAACTTATTAATGCTAACAACAGCTAATTGTGTTCACCAAATTTTTTGCCCAATATAAGTGTAATTATGTCTCTTCTTCGTGAGTGTTTTTTTAAACGGTTTTAATTAGTTTCACACCACTCCATGTACATGTGTACATGTCTCCAAAATAAAACATCACTCCATGTAAACCACGAAGGGAACGGCAGAGGTGTTTTAGTACACACTCATTTCGCCGTTATATTTTAAAGTCCCATGTAATAGAGTGCGAGCCTATTGTAATCGGGCACAAATGCACACTCCGGACTGCTACTCCGAAATTCCTAATGGATTAACCCAATAACACTTTGCCCGACCTAGGATTAAACCCAGGACCTCACGATTAGCAGTCGCGCTTGCGAGCACTAAACCAACAGTTTAATCAGTTTGTTTTTAAGGAATTATTATTTTTCATCAAATGGGACGCTACGTCCAGCAGCATACTCCAATAGGTCCGAATCCTAAATGGATAATGACTACGTAGAATTCAATGATCAAACCACAGACCTTCAACAAACAATATAAACATATTTTTACTCATCTCAAGTCGTAAAATTTTCAAACCCAACAACAATGTACTTCAATGACGTCAGAACTAATCATTGAATGTGAATTCTGTGTAATCAGCGGCGAATGAACGCCTAAAGACGATAGTAACGTGGTTTTATAGTATTTTCATTGCACATACGTTTTATGTTAGTCATAGTACGCGTCTTAACTCATATTTGAGATTAGGTGTTTGTTTCTTCTGCCCAGCCTTTTCCTAACTATAAGGTTAGTCGGAAAGGGGAGTACTAAGCCGCGGACTATTTAAAGTATCACTGATGATTGTTTTAAAGAGTGTTAAAATATAAAAATTCGATAAAAAAAATCCTTGAAAAAATATGTTTTTATTTCGTTTTTTAATTTATTTATTTCTCAGTATACGGTACATTGAGATCTTAATATTAAAACAGTTTCACTTAAGTATACTACCGTTGCCGGTGTAGAAATATTAAAATTGGAGTAGGTAGGTACAACAAATTAATTTGAAATATAAATATCTTGGTAATTTTTGTGCCAACAATATCAAGTTCAAATTTCAAGTATCAAGAACAATGTCTATAAATTATTTATGAATGACATGTCAAAATTTACTAATTATATAATGTCAAATGCTTTAAAAATAAAGCCAAAAATAACATACAAAATAGAATTCAATATAGGTACACACACGAAGTAGGTATTGATATAATGTCAAGTTAAAATTTATAATTTAAAAATTCGGTAACTGAATAGAAACAGTTGTCTAAAAGCCAGGCAAATATTGTTTTCCTGAATTTATTGATAGGCATGATGCATGGGGGTAAATTATTGAAGATTTTGATTGCCATGCAATTAGAATTCCTGCTATATTTTATTTTTTTTAAACGTTGCCCCACACTAGGATTTCTCCTGTATCGTGGGTGCGTTTACAGACACAAATCTTCACACGCACAAACATCCAGACCCGGAACAACTATCTGTAGGCCATACAAATATTTGTTCCGTGCGGGAATCGAGCCCACGACCCGTAGCGCAGAAGCCGATCGCTCAGCCACTGCACCGAACGTATCGTCAAAAATGTAAAAATGTAAAATGTATGTCGTATAAATGTAGTCTCTGGCTAGGTGCAAGTAATTTATTTAGGTTTCTGCTTTCAACCCTTTTAGAAATGTGTTCATACAATGGGAACATGTGCGGATACCTTTTTACAAACATACAAATGTCAAAAATGTAAACGCAAGGAAGTGGAAGAATTTTTAGTGCTTTAAATAATGGCTTACAGTGCTCTAAATATTCTGCTCCATACACAGCTCTGACACATTTTTTTGTGCAATGAATGCTCTGTTCACATCTACTGAATTACCCCATTATTAAATTCTTGATCGCTGCTTTTGTTATGAATTCAGAAAATGGAGTTTCTTTTCCGTGACCCTAAACATGACGTAAAATGTAAACACGTCTGATCATAGCTGAGGTTAGATAGAATTTAGCATATTTTTTTCGAAATCTTTGAAAACCTATTTCTCTTAAACTATCGAGTTTTGGGGAAAGTTGTAGAACAAAAGTTATTCCTTATTATGGGTACTTTAACACCCTTTCGGCTTAGTACCCCCTTTCCGACTAACCTTGTATATTGGGGTCAGCTTCTAGTCTAACCAGATGCTCACACCGTTAATTCAACTCACATCAAGCTGTCTCTCTCCCAGTCCTCCCGCCAGCAGCGCCCTAAGCCGAGATCCGAGTCCCATTAGGGGTCGCCCTTACTGCTATTGTTGCTAGTAGTGATGTTAGTAGTAGTAGTTGTTAGCTTAGGTTAAGTATTTTACTCTCGTCCCCATTGGTTGGAGAGCCTTCAGGTCTCGCCAATAACTACCCAGGCAGAAACGGTCCGCAAGACCATCTACCAGTCGTATAGAAAAAAAAACTAATCAGATGTGGCTGAATACCAGTATTTTACACGGAGCGATTGCCATCAGACCTCCGTAACCACGTTACTGGGCAATGCCGATATCCTAAGGTTAGACCGGTTGTCACACTTTCGCCAGTAAGCACTTAATATAATAATTACACACAGAATAACCGTTATATCTAAGTTTTTATTCAAATCCCTTACTACAGATAAATGGCGTTACAACAAAAAGGTATTAAAACTGTAATAATAACTGAAATAACGAGGTTGACTCAGCAGTCATTGTGCCGATAGTCGTTACGGCCAATGGCTTAATAGCCAAGAGCCTCGACCAACACCTGATGAGGCTCTCGTTGGGCAGCTGGGTCAAGGGCCTGATACAGAAAGCGGTACTTCTGGACACGGCACGTATTGTCAGGAAGTTCCTCTCTTTGAGGCCCTGACCACCGGTAGCTTGGACCCTGTTCCCGATGCCGGTGGGCTACTATTTTTTATATTTTTAAATGTTTTTATTATAATTTTTATAGAAATATTTAAAAATGTAATTAGTATGTAAGTCAATGAATAAAGTAACTGAAATAGTAACAGTTAAACTAAACTTGTCCTTTGTCAAGGATATAACGGTTACGGCTCGCAATGTTACAGACATTTGTGTTGGAAATAGAGTGACATTACAGGCTCGTTGCTAATGGTTCCTGTAATCGATCGATGTAAACCGAGATTGTCCGGTCAAACTTCACACAAAAATTTGATCAGAACTGTTCATGATCTAAACAACATAACATCACATCTGAATTCCCCGAAGGGTTGGGTAGAGGTGTATAGTAACACCCTCATTTCGCTGTTATGTTTAAGTCCCATTTAATAGGAGGCGAGCCTATTGCCATCAACCGGACACAAAACCAAACTCCGGGCTGCTACTGAGGAATTGCACACGGATAAATTCAAAAACACCTTGCCCGACCGGGGGATCGAACCCAGGACCTCACGGTCAGCAGTCGCGCTTGCCACCACTAGACCAACGAAGCAGTTAGATCTAAATAAATGTAATATTTTTTTATATTTATATTCTAATAAATCCGAAGGGGCTCGTAGTTAATTACCAACCACGTGGATCATAGGATTTACGAGGTTGAGCTGCGCTTGCCGTGGTCAGTCCGTAGATGGGTGACCGTTCGTTACACATCATGACCCCTCCGTACCTCGGAGAGCACGTTAAACCGTTGGTTCCTGGTATCATAAGATTACCTATGACAGTCGTTAGTTACGGATAATCAGAAACCTGAAAGTCTGTCAACCGGTCTAACCTTAGAATATCGGTATTGCCCAGTTACTGGGTTGCGAAGATCTGATGGCAGTCGCTCCGCAGAAAATGCTGGTATTCAACCACATCTGGTTACACTGAAAGCTGACCCCAAAATAGTTGGGAAAAGGCTAGGAAGAATGAAATTCTACTAAATACTCAAAACCTCCAAATTACGCTGATAGTCTGATCTAAATCCAGCAATTTTTCAGCAATTTACGTACAAAACAAACAATTTAAAAATAGCTTTTTTACTTCGATCTTTCCATCAATATACCTTCATAAACAAATCAGGCAACATTCACAACCTTACTATAGATACAACAAATCACTTCAATTATACTCCGCGAAGATCATCTGGGCTATAAATACGTCACTAATCTCACAGTGTTCGCGTAAAACAGGAAATGTATGAAAAATCAAATAAACTTTTTTATAATATAAATATCTGGATACCAGTTCTGGCACCTTGGGCAGTTTCATCACAACTTTATGTGTACCAATAAATTAGTAGACCATGTTTATGTTACAATCGGATACAATTATGCATAACGTCGAACAAGTTTTTTTTTTTCGTTTTTGGCACCGTCTGTCTAAATAGTTTTCGACCATTGCTCGTTTGTCTAATGGTCAAACTCAAACTCAAAATATTTATTTGCACACTAAGGTAAAATAATACAGATCTTATTATATAGAGTAGGTACAGCTTAGCAACCTTTTCCAGGTGTTGCAATATTTGAGGGCTCTAATTATATGAAAGTATATTTATAAATTTACTTATGTGTCTACTTGGTACATAGTGCCTAATTCTTGACTATTGTTATTCTTAATACACAATATTTTTAATTAAGGATACTAGAACCAAAACAACATAGTATATCGAGTGATATGTTATTGAGTAGGTAAATAGGTATTGGTATAGGTGTATTATTAATTGTATACCAATACCTATTTACCTACTCAATAACATATCACAACGCAAGCGCAACTGCTGATCCATGGAGTCTTGGGTTCAATCCCCAGGTCGGGCAAAGTGTTATTGTGTTTTTCCATTAGGACTTTCTCAGTAGCAGCCTGGAGTCTGGATTTGTGCCCTGTTAATGGCAATAGGCTCGCCCTTTATTACGTGGGACTTAAACATAACTGGCGAAACGTCGTTCGCAAGTGACGGTACGGAGCCGATCGTATGCGTCGACATCCTGCCGGACGCGATCGGCTGTCGCCGCATACGTTCGTATCCTTTCCGATCCGATGCGATGCGAGCCGTTTGGTGGAAATCATCTCTTACTCCTGGAAACACTAGACGCGCGTTCTTCTCTATAATTTTAATAACGTTGCTTGCACCAATAACACATAGTGCTATCCAATTTATAACCGGGTCAAGTTCTAGTTAACAGTTACACGAGATCTTCCTAACCTTGTTCTGAATGGCTACAAAAAAGTTTGTTGCGTAAAGAGTTCGATATCAAATATATAGTTTATTTTTAACCTGATGGAGGAATGTGTATTTGTGGTATTTATAGAACATCTATGGTGGGTTTGGGTGGATTGGCCACTTTATCTTGCTGGAAGTGTTGAGAAAGTGTATCAGTCGAGGTGGTATCCATCTGGATACCTACTAATCAAATAAATAAAATAAATTGTCTGTTTGTAATTTCAAAATAATAGCTTTTTAATAAATGCACATGAAAGTGTTTACGGCACATAAAACAAAACACAATTTTAATTTCTTTGTCTGACTGTCTATCTGTTTGTACCGGCTACTCTCCGCAATGGCTGGGCCGATTTTGACGGGAATTTCACTGACAGATAGCTGATGTTATAAGGAATATAGTAGGCTACTTTTATTTTAGAAAAAGAAAAATAATTATAGTTCCGCGCAAAAAATAGAAAACCCATCCGACTGCTACGGACACGAAGTCGCGGAAAAAGCTAGTAATATATAGTTATTTAACTCGATCTACCGTAGTAACTGTACGTTTTTAATGTATACTTATAACACTCACGCCTGTAATCCCCGAAGGGGTAAGCAGCGGTGTTCTCCTATTTACGGAGTCTGTACACCCACATTTCGCTCATCGCCATTTTTCGGCGACACAAGTATAATATAAGACCAGACCATCTGTCTCACAGCTGTCATGGGCCTCTTCTCATAATAAGAAGAGCTTAGGCCTTAGTCCAGCTGGCCTGATGCGGGTTGACGGACTACACACACCATAGAGAACTTTTTAGAGCAATCTTAGTTGCGCAAGTTTCTTCACGATGTTTTTTACATACATACATAACATCACGCCTTGTATTCTCGGGGTCGGCAGAGGTGTTTAATACACCCTCGCTTCGCCAGTTATTCGCGAGTCTATTGCCATTAACCGGGCTCAAATCCAAACCCCAGGCTGCTACTGAGAAATTCCTAATGGAATAACCCAATAACACTGACCGACCTGGGGATCGAACCCAGGACCCCAGGCTCAGCAGTCGCACTAGACCAACAAGGCAGTCATATGATGTTTTTCTTTCACCGTTAAAGCTAGTAATAATCAAATTCTAATAGCTACAAGGTTAGTCGGAAAGGGGGCGTACTAAGCCGCGGGCCACATGAAGTATCACTGATGACTATTTTAAAGCAAGTGTTAAAATTTCAAAATTCGATAATTTTTATTTGCATGCAAAAAGATTATTATTTTAGTTTTTTCAAAAAAAAACATACCTGCTTTATTTATGAATTCAGAAAATTAATTTTCTAATCTGTGACCCCAAATAAGACCTAAATTGTAAAAACAGCTGTTCACAGCTATGGACAGATAGATTTTAGCATATTTTTTACGAAATCTTTGAAAAGCTATTGCTCTTAAACTATCGAGTTTTGGAGAAAGTTGTAGAACAAAAGTTATCCCTTATTATGGGTACTTTAACACCTTTTCGGCTTAGTACCCCCTTTCCGACTAACCTGGTACGTACGATAAGACAGTGCTTCCAGGCGAAAGGTTAACGACCTTTCACTACGAAGTTAGTGCTATAAGTCGTTATAGATATGCACGCAATGGAATTTCCCATTACGAGTGTAGCATTTCAAGTGACACTTCACAGGAGCGACGACGCCATTCAGCTGTGAATGCGTTCCCTTTGCAGTAGAATAGGAATTAAAAGAATAATTAGAATGTGAAATAATGATGGTGACTGTCTCGTTGGTCTAATGGTGGTAAGCGCGATCGGTGAGGTCCTGGGTTCAATCCCCAGGTCGGGTAGTGTTATCGGGTTTTTCCGCGTGGAACTCGTCAGTAGCAGCCCGGAGTTAGGATTTGTGCTCGGTAGATGGCAATAGGCTCGCCCCTTATTACATGGGACTTAAACATAACGGTGAAATGAGGGTGTTACTATACACCTCTGCCTAACCCTTCAGGGAATACAGGCGTGATATTACGTTGTTTTATGTTAATTAATGTTGATGATTAACACGACTAAGAACCCTCTCGGGTGTGGAGGTCTCCTAACGACGATTTCCTTCACCGTTAACGCTAGTGATAAATTCTGATCCGCACATGAATTCGGAAAGGCAGAGGTGCAGGGTGCTTTCGAACTCAGACCCTTCTGCAAGGAAGGCAAGCGTTCAACCGCTAGGCTATCACTACTGTTCGTTCGTTCGTTCTGTCTAGCCTTTTCCCAACTTAGGGTCAGCTTCCAGTCTAACCAGACGCGGCTGAATACCAGTATTTTACACGGAGCGACTGCCATCAGACCTCCGCAACCCAGTTACAGGGCAATGCCGATATCCTTCGGTTAGACTTTCGCGCTTCTGACTTCCCGTAACGACTGTCATAGGTATTCGTATGACACCCGGGACCGACTGTTTAATGTGCTCTCTGAGGCACGGAGGGATCTTGACCGATCTATCTATGGTTATCACTATTGTAATGCAGCCAATGTATTTTCGTTCTTTTTTATAAGACACAGTCATTGTCCTACATAATTTTCCACCAGATCAGTATAAAAACGTATTTAAAAATATATTTGACGAATTTTAAGCGCATGCTTTACAGTGATCGTTAAATATATGGGTAATAAAAATCGCGAGCTCAACCACCGCTTTCCACCAATTTTACTGTTCCATAAAACAATCATATTGCTTTCAACGCTACATTGTTAGTAAATATTATACTGCCCGCCATAGACATTTATTAAAATAAAGTAATATAGGTTTCTATGGTATTAACTTCTGCCCGCGGTTTCACTCAGATCCTAGAGAAACTTCTTCTTGTACCCGGATAAAAAGTATCCTATAAACGGTGTAAATAGACCCTTAACGAAGCCGAAAGGTACTTATTCTCCACATCGTTGCGATATTTTTTTTGTTCTGGACTATGCCTGGGAACCTTCTAGTTACGGAGATATTGGAGGTCAAAGTTCCAATTTTTTCACAACTTTTTTTTAAATACTCGTTTTGAAGGTTGTAAATGTACTTGAAATACCTCCATTACCCGTTGTTTACTACTCATTGCATCTATCAGCACAGTGTTTTGAGTACGTTACATTGAGCTTTACAGTAAAACGAAATTTTTCACCCAAAAAAAAAGTCGTTTCCCAGCGACAATTTTTGCATAGGGTTACTTAGTTTGATCTACTGAATGTATGGTTGACGGCTTCGTGAAGGGTATTTTTACACCTTGTATGTTAATACAGAATCTGGTCTGTCTGTGTGCCAAATTTCATCCAAATCCCTTCAGCCGTTTAAGCGTGATTCAGTAACAAACATCCAAACATCTTTAGAAACTTTCTCATCTAATAATACTAGTTGTTTCCCGCGGTTCCGCGGTTATTTTCTTTCTATTAGTACTTTATTTTAATAAGTTGTAATACTATATACGTATGATACACACATTCAATTCTGAACCTCTAATAAAATAAACAAAAGAAGTGACCAAGTGCGAGTCGGAGTCGCACACTAAAGTTTCCGTACCACCACACATGTCTGTGAAATTATTGTTTTTATTATTTTTTATTTAACTATAGAGTATGCACTACAGTCACACCAATTTTCACGCTTGTATATATTAGCGTTTTTAAGATAGAGCAGGAACAAAAAACGTTAATAAAATCCATTTTTTTTCAAGGTTTCTTGTATAGGGCCTCGTTTTGGGTTTAGAATTTTTATTGTTTTCAATATTTGCCATGATAGAGGTCATAGTAAAACATTCTGTGAACATTTCAACCAGCTACCTATTACGGTGTAAAAGACACAGCCCTGTGACAGACAGACGAACGGAAGACGGACAGACGTAGACGGCGCGGCGGAAGCTTAGTAGGTAATTCCCGTTTACACCCTTTGGGTACGGAACCCTAAAAACGTTCGTCCATAAATAATATCAATCATATCTTTATTATTTATTTACTCAATTACTGTCTCGTTGGTCTAATGGTGGCAAGCGCGACTGCTGATCGTGAGGTCCTGGGTTCGACCCCCAGGTTTGGCAAAGTGTTATTGGGTTTTTCTGTGTGGAATTCCTCAGTAGCCGCCCAGAGTTTGGATTTGTGCCCGGTTGATGACAATGGGATCGCCTCCTATTACATGGGGGCTTAAAACATAACGGTGAAATGAGGGTGTTACTATACACCTCTGCCCAACCCTTCGGGGAATACGGGCGTGATGTTATATTATGTGTTAATATTTACGACGGAATATTTTGATGTTGATGAAACAAATATTATGTGTGCCAGTATTTTTTATATGGCCAATGGAGCCATTAGATTTTTCCTTGATTTTGTGCCAGATTTGAGCGGATTTAGAGAATTTATCATCGGTCCATAAATCCTATCATTTATCGGAACGGAAAATATAAATTTAATTTTTTGCTATCTAAATCAGTTCTGTATTTAGTGGAGATTTATTACAATTATTTTTGTATATAGAAGCAATGATATTCTTATAATAATCATTGTTTAGAAGTATATTCGTTGACTCATTGGAAACCACCCCGCATGTCAGTCAAATTGCAAGTCATTGACTCAGATTCAGATTCAAACATTAATCCTGAATATTAGTCTGTCTGGTGTGACATACTGGAAGAAAATTATACAGGATGTTCCGTTTTAATGGGGCATGAAGGGAATACTGTTAATAGCAAATTCTATAAAAAAAAATTAAAGTAAGAAATACTGCCTTCTATGATTCTGTCTCTTGTTTGAGCCGGGAACCAAACCAACACAAAAGTAAATAATTATCCTGTATTTTATGCCACCATTAATAAGAATCAAATACCTCCAATAAGCATTGTATCTAAAATTAATTGAAGACCTAGAATTAACCTAGAATGTTTCACGACCTAAATAGTGAAATTGTAAACCTACTTCAAAAATATTGATAGTGACTTTAACATCCATACCGTAGGCTATTTGGGCCGATTTTCAACACATTTATTACAAATAAAACCCAATAAAATGGCGATCCCATCCCGAAGGAATTCTTAAAAAAATATTCCAGTTTATAATCATGTCAGTTTATTGTATTGACCTAAATATCTGGACGAAAGATAAACATTCGAATTTATTTACTTCAATTTGAAACGTAATTAAAAGCTTATAATATAAATGTAAATAAAATTTGCTTTTAGGTGGCTTAATAACGATACAAAAATGTAAACATTGGCACCGTCTTTACCTTTAGGATATAAGGGTCAATGCAGACACGATACTATCTTCTCTTTTTCTTTACATGTAGTTAGTGACTAACCTGGTGTCAGAGTTTATGCCACCCATGGGTCTCTGACTTGGCTTCACATGCCGTCGAGAAATATCTCTCAGGCATCACGATGTTTTCCTTCACCGTTTTTAAACAAGTGATAATTATACAATACGCACATGAATCTGCAGTCAGAGGTGCGTGCCTTGAGTTCGAACTCCAGACCTATGACTTGGCAGTCTGACGGTCACACCACTAGGCTGTCACTGCTTACACGATACTATTAGCATCTGGGATAGGCGGTTTTGCGACTACGTCCATGCAGCATCGCGTTTTGACAACTCTCCTTCCCCTTAATTACGACAGATGGTTTAAAACAAAACTAAAGTTCACCCAGTTTTAAAATGTACCCATCACTTTCTAACGTTATATAAAAAAAGAGACGGGTCTATTTTAACACCTGGGACTTATGTAGACCATCTTTTGTAAAAAGAGCCTGAGTTTGATTGCGGTATTAAAATCGCGCGTTTATTAAAATGGAATCGGAAATGTTAGCGCAAGCCCGCACTGACGGCTTCTATGCAATTATACGCAAAAAAACTGCGTCACTACTGAGGAGAGTGAAGGGCCGTCAAAACAGCATCCTGAAAACTGTAGCCGAGAGCCTCGGCTCTCCGATTGTACAGCAGTTTGTGTGGAGGTTGATTTTTACTAACACTAGACAGTAAGTTATTTTTTGTATGCTACTAACACTATATGGATACTTGTGTCCGAAATAAAGATATTTTATTCTATTAACATCGCATTGCAACGGACACTGGGTCGTGTTTTGCAGATGCCTGAGTCTCAGTTAATCGCTGCGACTGGCGTTTGAATGTGTGCGGAGTAAAGTGTTCAGTCGCTGCACATTAACGCGATAAATCTCCAATATTAAAAGCTTCGTGTCTGCATTGGCCCTAATTGATAATCTTGTAGTCGGAACGACTTCAAGTATTATTTTTTCTGAGTGGCAATGGCGATAAGTATTTATAGGTCGGTCCACTTTGGCACGGCTGCAGCACAATATTGACTGGGGAAAGCTACTATTGTGTGTCCGTCTCTCATGACGACGTCTCATACAGGTCTTCTCATAGCCTGTAACCCAAGATGTGCCTGCACGACGCCGTACAGTCAACATCAAAATCAAGTTTTATCATACTTATGGGACTGAATACCCGAAGTATGAATGTGAAAAAGTATGTACACTTCTGCCTACCCTTTCGGGTTACAGACAGTCGTCATATGTGTTATTTAATTAAAAAGCTTTTACAGCAACTGTGAGGTAACAAAATAACAATGTAAAGGTTCACGCACATTACGCTTATGTTCGAAACACAAAGCGATGTTGATAACCGGAACATTAGAAGGAGCAGATATAACACAATGTTAGGTACTTGTAACGTTACTATTGGACGATAACATTTTATAGCCGCATAAATGCTGTGATCCAGGAGAGGATAGACTGCAGAATATACAAGGTTAGCGCCCATTCACACAGCGGATCCGCTAAAACGGATCCTGTAAACAGTTTCTGTGTGAACTAGCTGTTGGAAAGGGAGTTTTGTTAATCCGGAAGGGTATAAAAGTACTCTTATTAAAGACTAGCTGTGTCCTCACGGCTCCACCTGTAGCCTATGTTAGTCAGTGATAATGTAGCTTTCTAACGGCAAAAGAATTTTTGAAATCGGTCCAGTAGTTTTAAAGTTTATTCGTTACATACAAAAATACAAATCTTTCCTCTTTATAATATTAGTATAGACTAACTTTTGTTCTACAACTTTTCGCAAACGTCAATATTTTTAGAGAAATTGCATTTTTTTAGACTTGGTCACGTTTGACCCTAGTTTCATCTGATGATAAGCGCAGACAGGGTCCAAGATGGAACACATGAATCCAAGGAACAGAGATATAAAGGGATTCCCCTATACGCCACTAGCTCTCACATACACACGACGGAACACAGTAAACTGCTTGGCGCCAGACTTTAATGTGAGGGTGGTAGCTAGCCAGGCGGACCGTATAGATCTTAGCACCAAACGTGCTGGGTTTTGTTGAATTTCACAACACGTCAATTCCTATCGTGCGGTGAGGAAGTTTTATATTATTATTCTAACCCGTCTCCTCTACGGGATACAATGCTGTACATTATGCCAGGTTAGTCGGAAAGGCGGTACTCCGTGGGCCACTTATGTATCACTGATGACTGTTTTATAGCAAGTGTTAAAATTTCAAAATTCGATAATTTTTATTTCCAAGTAAAATTTAAAAAAAAAAACGTTATTAAAAAATTCTACATCCCTGCTTTAGTTACGAATTCAGAAAGTGGAGCTTCTAATCGGTGACCCCAACTGTAAACAATGCTTATCACAGCTGAAGATAGATAGATAAACGCGTATTATTTGTGAAATCTTACAGCTATTTCTCTTAGGGGTGATTTCCACCAAACGGCTCGCATCGCATCGGATCAGAAAGGAATTATGAACGGATGCGGCGACAGCCTTAGCGTCCGGCAGGATGTCGACGCATACGATCGGCTCCGTACCTTCACTTGCGAACGTATCCGTTTCTGCGCCTAGTCAAATAGTTTCATTCCTACCGTGTTGACAGTCGAAAGGATCCGATCGGATACGACGACAGATGAACGGAGCCGTACGGGCGTCGTAGCATACTTTCGGCTACGATCGCGTGTCGCGGAAGACGCCCGCGGTCAAGCTGCTGTGCGCGGCTTGATAATATAGACTTTAAAGACTGTGTACACGATGCGATGCAAGCCATTTGGTGGAAATCATCCTTTAAACAATAGACTTTTAGCGAAAGTTGTAGAACAAAAGTTTGTCATTATTATGGGTACTGTGACACCCTTTCGGATAAGTACTCCCTTTCCGACCAACCTTGTATGTATATTTGAAATCTTTTTACCGTGATTTATTGCCATGTTATTTTCCCATTAACCTTTGTAGGTCATCCAACTGAATCGTAGGTACTTATCTAATAGAATATCGCCGTTACCACCATATCTGGCAAATGCCTTGGTAATTACGCCATGATGAATTAGGCGGACATTGCCAATTTCCTCAAGATGATTGTGGTCTGTTTGGAATGAAAACACGGTGCATTATTAGGTGCATATTTGGATCTACCTAGCACTCAGACATGTGACTTATTTAAGATACAAGTATCTGAAATACAGATACAAGATACAAAATACGTATTTCCATCTTGTATCTAAAATACTTTTTTAAAATTAATTTTGTATCTTGTATTTAAATACCTTTTGTTTGGTATCTTAGTATTTTGTAGATACTATTTTTGCTAAAATACTTTTAGTAATAATTAGGTATGTATGCATTTATTTATAAATGTGACAAGATTCTATGGTGACATTAATTTTAAATGTCAATGTAACTATAGATAAAACTGAACGCGCCGCTGAAACTTTAGTCTGGGACCAAATTGATAGATGGCGATTCTTTCTTTCTACAAATGTTATCGGCTATGAAGTCCCTCCCCCCCTGACTCGTGTCATTTATAATTATTTCGGTTTTTTTTGTGTGGTATCAACAATATCTCCTTTGTGAGATTCGAGATCGCGAACATGGAAACGTAAGTTTTATTTTAGTTAGTTAAGTATATATTTACAAATTCAAAAAAAATAAACTTACATTCAATAAAATATTGTTTTCTTATAAAAGTATTTTATCTTTAAAAAGTATTTGAAAGATAAGTATTTTGTATCTAGTATTTCAGATACCATTCCAGAAAGTTATTTTTATCAGGTATCTGAAATACTTAATTTGAAAGTGTCTTGCATTTTATTTTTCAAATACTTTGTATCCCTATACAAAGTAAAGATACCCTTATCTTGTACATCACTGCTAGTACTTATTACTTCAGAAGGTAGATAACCGTTTGATATAACGATATAGTCCGCATCATAAATAAATACATGAATATTTCAGAATTGTTCTGCCTACCTTATTCCCAACTATTGGGGTCAGCTTCCAGTCCAACCAGATGCGGCTGAATACCAGTATTTTACACGGAGCGACGACTGCAATCAGACGTCCGCAACCCAGTTACAGGGCATTATGTAACGATATCCTAAGGTTTGACCGGTTGTCAAACTTTCGAGCTTCTGACTACCCGTAACGACTGTCATAGGTATTCTTATGACACCCGGGACCGACGGTTTAACGTACTCTCCGAGGCACGGAGGGGTCTTGATGTGTAACGAACTGTCACCCATCCACGGACAGACCGCGGAAAGCGGAGCTTAACCTCGTAAGTCGTATGATGGGCGCGGTTGTTAATTAGCGTTATCTTTAAGGCCATGTAATAGAGGGCGAGCCTATGGCGATGGCAGTGGCTCCGTGTTTAATACTGGTATTCCACCGCATCTGGTTAGACTGGAAGCTGACCCCAACATAGGTCGGAAAAAGCTAGGCAGAAAAACGTCTACGTTATTACATACGTAATTTTGATTTAAGTACATAAAATCTATACTAATATTATAAAACTGAAGAGTTTGTTTGTTTGAACGCGCTAATCTCAGGAACTGCTCTGGTTGGAATTGAAAAAATATTTTTGTGTTGGATAGTTCATTTATCGAGGAAGGTTATAGGCTATATAACATCACGCTACGACCAATAGGAGCGGAGCATAAATGAAAAATGTTGCAAAAACGGGGAAAATGTCCACCCGTGTGGAGCCGAGACGGGGCGCCAGTAATACATATTTCAAAAACTTTTCCCTCTTACAAACTAAAATTCTTCGTTCCCAGTATTATGTGCATGAGAATCATTTCAGTGCTCGTAAATCTGTGCAGATAATTACTCTGCACGAGGTTTATTACCAGCGTTAAGGTTACCTATGTGCGTTTAACGTTAAACTCGCGTTTTTGATGTTCAAAACACTTTTGGTACGAAAAATTGTTTTGGGATTGGGTTAATGTGGTGCTTTTTTTTTGGAGGTTGAAATACTGTCAACTGCTACTGTGACTGCCTCGTTGGTCTAGTGGTGGCAAGCGCGAGAGCTGATAGTGAGGTCCTGGGTTCGATCCCCAGGTCGGGCAAAGTGTTATTGGATTTTTCCATTAGGAATTTCTCAGTAGCAGCTCGGAGTCTGGATTTGTTTTCGGTTAATGGCAATAGGCACGCCCCCTATTACATGAGAGTCTTCTAAAAACACCTCTGCTGCACCCTTCGGGGAATATAAGGCGTGATGATATGTTATGATGTGTAATGGAAATTCGGTGCGGCGTGAGATGTTTTTAAACGGTTTTAATTAGCTTCACTTCGTATATTTGTTTGACTCAAATCTTGCAACAGATTTTTCAACTACTTCTGCTAAACCAATTCTCCTGAAACTAGTTCACACAAATTCAATTCCCATAACAATACAAGATTATATCGCCAGTGGAAAGGTAACAAGACTAAAGCGCCAATATACCTACTTTACAGTATCAGTACAGTACAGTACTTTATATTATCTACATATCGACTCATACTCGAAGAAAAATAACTATGTTTATTTTCTTAAAAAAATACTTTGAATCTCTCTTCTGTAAAGTAGGTATATTGGCACTTTAGTCTTTTTACCTTTCCACCGACGATATAATTTCTACCTTCATTCCTCAAATTCTAATGCTGCAGGGGAACTGCCAGATAAGACCGTTTAACTTACAAGTTTTTTAAGGGATATAATGTTGTGAATTGTTTTGAGGATTAAGAATTAAGATACCTACATAATTATAAACCAAAAGAAAGCAACAAAGGTGAAATTATTATTTTAGTAGCCAAATAAAAATCATAATATCCGTTAGATGATTCGTTGCACATTGTAGAGTTAGATGAACCATTTTACCTGATAAGGTGTCGCTAATGGGTGAATATTCGAATTTTTTTAACAAATCACAAATCATTCTTCTTCCGGGTTGTTAACGTTATAGTATTGTCAGATTGTTTTTATTCTTATCTTATTGCTTGACGGCAGCGGTATAGTTTCAGTTGTCATTATCATAATTATAGTATTAAACATCTGCATTCTTAACTTTGGGATGATGCTAATGACGTTCTCAATTTTTGTTAATATTTTTCGAAGAATGCCCCTAATACCAGGTTCACACGATTCGATTCTAGTTGATCAACTGCTAAATCGCATGCGATTTGAATCGTCTGAGCAGACTTTCAATCAAATTGAAGAAACTAAAACGTTTTAACTTTTGTTGATCAAGTCATTTGTTGAAAGCGACTCGACCCGTCTGAACCTGTCTTAATTAAGCTAAAAAAAGATCGACAATAGTTCAAGAGGTCAGAGTTTGAATCCCATCAGTTTAACTATAATGGTGAATTAAGTATTAACAGGAGTAGCCTCAGGTGAGGAAGAGGCTCATTGCTAATTAGCAACCGCGCGGGTCATAAGATTTGCGAGGTTAATCTTCGCTTGCCGCAGTCAATCCGTGGATGAATGACCATTCGTTACATATTGAGACTCCTCCGAGCTTCGGAGAGCACGTTAAACAGTCCATCCCGGGTATCATACGAATACCTATGACAGTCGTTACGGGTAGTCAGAAGACCGAAAGTCTGACAACCGGTATAACCTTAGTATATCGACATTCTCCAGTAACTGGGTTGCGGAGTTCTAGTGGCAGTCGCTCCGTATAAAATACTGGTATTCAGCCGCATCTGGTTAGACTGGAAGCTGACCCCAACTTAGTTGTGAAAAGGCTAGGCAGAACGAACTAACTAGCATAGAAGTACCGTATCATATTTTAGCGGCTGCGATGATACTGTGAACTAGTTTCTAACTAATTTCATATTTGGCACATGTTGGCTATTTGCAAAATGACAGCTGTCGCGGTTAACAGCGCATTGTAACCCATTTTCATAAGTAGTTATCCAACGACATTGAAATAAATAGGTAAATACATATTATATCAATGAGCATATAGGTACATACATACGGTCGTACATAGATACATACGTAGAGCGTACATATTATTACAGCAGTGATAGCCTAGTGGTGTGACCCTCAGACTGCCAAGTCATAGGTCTCGAGTTCGAACCCAAGGTACGCACCTCTGACTTTTCGGATTCATGTGCGTATTGTATTTATTATCACTTGCTTAAAACCAGTGAAGGAAAACATCGTGAGGAGAAGGGCATGCCTGAAAGATATTTCTCGACGGCATGTGAAGCCAAGTCAGAGGCCCATGGGCGGCATAAACTCTGACGCCAGGTTAGTCACTAACCACACGAAAAGAAGAAGAAGTATCAATGAGTTAAGTAATAACGAGATTATCTCAGCGGGTTCATCCGCCAACCCGCACCAGGCCAGCGTGGTAGACTAAAGCTTAAACCCTTCTCATTCTGAGAAGAGGCCCGTGCCCAGCTGTTGGCACGGGCAGGTTATACTTATGCCCAATAATGGAGACACGTAAAATAAGTGACTATAACACTTAAATAATGACACATCACACATCGAGACCCCTGCGTACCTCGGAGAGCACGTTAAACAGTCGGTCCCAAGTGTCATACGAATACCTATGACAGTCGTTACGGAAACTCAGGAGCCCGAAAGTCTGACAACCGGTCTAACTTTAGGATATCGGCATTGCCCTGTAATTGGGTTGCGGAGGTCTGATGGCAGTCGCTCCACGTAAAATACGCGTATTCAGCCGCATCGACTGGAAGCTAACTCAATAGTTGGGGAAAAGGCTAGGCAGAACGAACGAACACTTAAATAATGATACATGTAACACTTTAGGGTGGCTTCAGGAGTCAACCCTCGACTAGCATGTACACATAAAATTTAGCAGGCGTGTACTTACGGGAGGATAAAGAATAACACTTGTAACCGTACACTATATATATTTAATTAATAATTACAAAGAGTACAAAGAGAGCAACAGGGCGAGGTTCGTACAATGCGAGGAGTCCAGGTCTTCTTCAGCAGGTGTGGCACTTAACTGGGTAACTGCAGCGGCGCGAGAGAGGGCCGATCTGCAGTGTGCCCGACCTTTTATAGACCCGGACCCCCGCCAGTCAGCCACCACCCGTCACATACACTAATGCCCAAATACTCAAACGCTACTCAATATTAACGGCTACTTAAATTTGAGTATTTAACCATAAGCCATAAGGCATATCAATTAACAGCTCTCATTCAAGTGTAGTTTTGACATGACTAGAGAAATATTATAAACAAAAAAAGTTGTCAACATAAATCACGCCTTATATTCTCCGAAGGGTTCGGCACAGGTGTTTTAGTACACCCACGTTTCGCCAGTTATATTTAAGTCTCATTAGGGGGCGAGCCTATTGCCAATAACACTTTGCCGGACCTGGGGATCGAACTCAGGACCTCACGATCAGCAGTCGCTCTGCCGCCACTAGACCAACAAGGCAGTCAAATGTATGGAATTCTACTTTATGGTAGATGCTGTTGGAAGATCTCTCAAATTAGAGCTGTTTATTAATACTGGCCTAAGAGACCACACGCTGGACTAATCCAGCTATTTCCTGCGGCCCTAGAATAGATGCACGCCAGTGTACCCGCGCATGCGCACCCGCTATATTTACACCTTAGTCTCCATGTCTACGTCATCTGTCTCGGTGGCGGCTTGAAGTTCTTTAACGTGCCCTAAAAACACTAAATACATCATTAATAGTAATAGCGTCAGCCCACCGTTTTTACCGGACTTCAAAAAAGGAGGTTTTGAGTTCGACCTGTATGTATGTATGTTCGCGGTTGTCTTGAGAACTATCATCATCTTCTTCCTGCCCTGGTCCCAAGTTACTTGTGGTCGGCGCAATATGTTTTCCTCTTCCATTCTTCCCTATCAGCCGTCTCATTATCATTTACTCCCTTATCTTTTATAACCTCCCTCACACAATCCATCCATCTTTTCTTTGGTCTGCCTCTCTCCCTCCATCCATCAACATTCATATTCACCACTCCCTTAGTCACATGTGTTTCATCCCTCCTCATCACACACCGTTGGTCATATTTTGATTTGGTTTTCACTTATCAAATTGAACCATTGGACATCTTAGTACAAAAAAATGACGGCAGGATGGCTATTCCAACTTCCATACAAAAATGTTCAAACCTTCTTTCAATTAAACCGCCTCGCTCTGGTTAAATGATTGCTCTTTTAACGTGAACACTTGAAACACCATAAGGTACCAATTCTTATCAATATAATCCTCTTGCCCTATATATTAGCCTCACTGCGTACATTTCACAATATTCTTGAGAGGTACGTACACAGGGGCCCACTAGCTGACACACATGGAATCTCAATTATCTAAAGTACACATTTCAAGCCGTGGGTTTTCCGACAGAGAATTATAATCCAGTCTGTTATTATCCAACTAGCAGTGATAGCCTAGTGGTGTGACCGTCGGACTGCCAAGTTTCGAGTTTTAACCCACGGCACGCACCTCTGACTTTTCGGAATTATGTGCTTAAAAACGGTGAAGGAAAACATCGTGAGGAAACCGGCATGCCTGAAAGATACTCCTCGACGGCATGTGAAGCCAAGTCAGAGGCAAATGGGCGGCATAAACTCTGACACCAGGTTACTAACCACACGAAAAGAGAAAGATCCAACTAAAGAACAAATACCTCTTCGTATTCGGAGTATCCCTCTATATCTCTGTTCCTAGGATTCGTGTGGTCCATCGTAGACCCTGTCTGCGCTTACCATCAGGTGAGACTAGGGCCCAACAACCAATTCAAGAATAAAAAAAAGAACCGACAGACAGATGAAGTTGCACCATAAGGGTTCCTTTTTTACCATTTTGTTATGGAACCTTAAAAACTACCGAATTGACATCGCTAAAAACGACCGAATCGACATCGCTAAAAACGACCGAATTAACATCGCTGAAAACGACCGAATTAACATCGCTGAAAACGACCGAATTAACATCGCTGAAAACGACCGAATTAACATCGCTGAAAACGACCGATTTGACATCGCTAAATACGACCGAATTGACATCGCTAAAAACGACCGATTTGACATCGCTAAAAACTATTAGCCCTTTCGGGCCAGTCCAATACTATTGTACGTGTTACAAGATCGCGTTTAGCTCATAAGTTTTACGTGCTTTGTGGACGGGCCCAGTGTCGAAAGATTGTGCGGATAGCAATATAAATCCGGAATTTTTTCTCATATTCGTAATCTACAACTTCAAATTAGCTAGAATTCGTTCTCAGAATAACAAGTTTCGTCGTAGCTTGCGCCGGTCCGAAAGGGTTAGGCGACCACTAATAATATATACCTACCTATCTTATGAGTAGGATCGACACACCATCTTCCAAAAAAAAATGTTCTTAGTCACCACGTAGTACGCAGGTTGATGACCGTTTTATTAATATACCTACGTCATATTATTTGTAATAGTCTTCAGTCTACGCTTTACTGAAAGGAACCAGCGTAAATTAACATAAAAGCCTAATGACAACTTTATGATATGTTTTAACGTTTGTCAATTAAAATTCAGATTATTACAGGAAAATAATAAGTGGGCTTTGATGTAATTCCCTCGACGTTTGTCACGCTTTTATCGCTTCGACTAAAAATACTGGCGCCTTATTCTGTATGAAAAGTATAATTTTGATATCTACAAAATGTTATCGGCTAAGAGCCTGCGCCCACTGGCGGCACGGCACAGCATGGAATTTTTATGCGACGAATAGTAAAACTTAAGCTGCAATGATAATCATCGTAGGAACAAACACTAAGCTACGCAGCTTCCTACAATGATTATCATTGAAATTTCATTTTTATTATCATGCTATGAACTTATATTTTTATTTGTCATAATAATTATAGCAATTGAGTTTTACATTTTACACTCAAAATACTCATTGATGGAATAAAAACATCTCTCACACAACCAGCTATACATATAGCTTTTTACTAAATACCAAATCTGTAGCACTTCTAAATTCTTTGGCTAAGTGGTTATATATTTTCACCGCCATGGTATAACAATTTTTGTTGCAGTGTTTAGTCTATTACGCGGGACTACTAGTGGCTTTTGTGCTATTTTCCTCTTTGACATAGCCTTTTCATCTTTTTCAAAAAGCGAGTAGTTGTTTCTTACAAATTTGCAGGTTTCAAATATATAAAGAGACGGGAGGGTAAGCAACTTTTGCTTAATAAACACAGGTTTGCAAGCGTCTGTCTGTGAAGTTGTTATTTTTTTGGATGGATTTCGTCGTATCGTCATTTCCCTACGACATAAGCACTAATCTAATAATACATTAGTAACCACATATATTTACAATACAATATAAATAGTGTTCATTTCCTCAATTTATACTACACAAACTGTGCTATTTCTTTCAATTTTCCGTTAACAAGAAAATAAAGACGCCATTTTGAAATATCACCTTGATGCAATACTGTTTAAGACAACGGAACAGCTACAATAAATATCACCTTTCTAAATACTTAGCAAGAATTAAGAGAAACAATAAAATACACACTTGCTTTTACCTACACACTTCAATGTATTCGCGCCATACAAATTGATACGGATCTTTTTGGCTGCCTCGTTGGGCTAGTGGTGGTAAGCGAGACTGCTGATCTTTAAGTCCTGGGTTCGATTCCCAGGTCCGGTAAAGTGTTATTGGGTTTTTCCGTGTAGAATTCCTCAGTAGCAATCTGGAGTTTGAAATAGTGTTCGTTTGATGGCAATAGGCTCGCCCCCTATTATATGAGACTTAAACATAACGGCGAAATGAGGGTGTTACCTCTGCCCACCCCTTCGAGGAATAGAGGCGTGATGTGATAACTAATGATACTGAGAAACCATCTCTATAAGTATGTGGAGAAATTTTAATATTGAAAATTACTATGTTTCTTCTAATAATTTAATTATAATAACCTAATTGAACCAATAAATGTAACTTCTTGGTAATATTCGTTACCTAACAAGGTCCTTACATAATCTAGGAACCTACATTAAGTTTCATGGCTACGATTATGAAGTTATACCATTATACCAGTAATTGGTACAAAATAATATTACACGTTGAAACAATACCATGCTTACATAATCTCCATTTCTAGCTTACAACAACATTACGTAAGTATTCATCTCGTTTTAGATAAACAGTTTCAAAACATAATTCCAACAAAACTAAATTAACGTACACCAATAATGTTTAAATAAAGAACATTTTACATTATTCGGACATTTGTTTATTCAATAAATAACTCAGTATACGCACTTACACATATTTATGATGTCTGTCATCTCGTTCAGAAATGCGTCTTTACGTTTACTCCCATCGAATACTCGTGAAGGGATTCATTTGTTTCTCTTTTTTTAATTTTTCGACGCATTAGTTCTCTTTTCCGCGACTATGCAAGTCTCATTATGTACGTCCTATTTTATTTAGTACTTAAGAATAACATTAAATATATAAAATCGGATGTATATATCTATATATATATATATATATATTTAAAATATGTATTGTGATTATACCTATTATTTAGTTGATTCCCGGTTTTTAGTAGGTTGCATATTTGTACGCTGCAAACTGCCCTTTATATTTTTTCTTAACTATTCTTTCCATCCAATGGTTGTCTGGAAGAAATTGCTTTAAGCGATAAGACCGCCATTTGTACTGTTAATTATGTGTATTCCTTGTTTTATTTCTTTTAGTGTGCAATAAAGTATATCTATCTATCTATCTATCTATAAAAAAACAATAATAATATACATATCGTCAGTGGAAAGGTAAAAAGACTAAAGCGCCAATATACCTACTTTACATGAGAGAGATACAAAGTATTTTTTTAAGAAAATAAACAGTTATTTTTCTTAGAGTATACATATTAAATAGATAATTTAACTATCTATTTAATATGTATACTTTAAGAAAAATAACTATGTTTATTTTCTTAAAATAATCACTTTTTAACAAAAAATAAAACCGACTTCAAATGGTCTATCTCCGAAGTTCTTCATCAGATCTTCACCAAATTTAAATGGGACCATTTCGAAAGAATACTCTTTCAAACAAAAAAATAATCATTAAAATCGGTTTACAATTAGCAAAGATATGGCGGAACAAACATACAAAAAAAAAAAAAAAAACATACAATCGAATTGAGAACCTCCTCCTTTTTGGAAGTCGGTTAAAAAAACATACAATCGAATTGAGAACCTCCTCCTTTTTGGAAGTCGGTTAAAAAAACATACAATCGAATTAAAAACCTCCTCCTTTTTGGAAGTCGGTTAAAAATACTTCTACTGTAAAGTCTATATTGACGCTTTAGTCTTTTTACCTTTCCACTGACGATATTATATCGTCCCTTTGATTCGCATATTTTTTTAATTCCTAATCTCTTTTGGCATAAAGAGTTAGGCATAACTTTTAATGGCATAATAATACTTTGACATAATATTTTTTACTTTATGTACTGTTTATAGATAGGCATAACTATCATTTGGCTATATTTTTTCGGTGTAATTTTAAAGATTAGGTTTGCTTAGGTTATTATGGTTATAAAATTATGCCCATACTTTTATGCAGAATTAATATTATGCGTAACCGCCCGTTTACACAGCGGATCCATTTTATCGGACCCATCGGTACTGGATGTGTCGTTCACATCTGTGCCGACGGATCAGTTAAACAAATGACAGCTGCGTCGCATCTGGCAGGCAGGACACGATAAAAATAACGGATCCAGTATTTTTTACTGGCTTCAGAATACTGTCGTGTATGTGAACTCGCTCATACAACTACAGGCGCCATCACCAAAATAAAAACGGATCCTGTTAACAGTTTCTGTGTGAACTAGCTGTTAGGCATAACTTTTAATGGCATAATAATACTTTGCCATAATATTTTTTGGCATAGTCAAGGCGAATGCACACGTAGGCACACTTTAAATATTCACTCATTTACATACAAATACCTATGTATTTATTGTAATTCATTAATTTATTTATGTAATTAATTTATAAATTTTTGTATTTGCACGTGGCTGCCCGTTCACTACAGGACCCATCCGAAAACCAGCGCTGCTATACTTCGGTGTAGCAGCATTATGCTGAGATGGGCTCCTTTTTTTGTCTCGTAGAGGCATATAACTTTTGTATTTTGTTGATTTTTTATTTTATGTTTGTATGTCTGTATGTCTGTAACGAGACTCAAATAAATTATTTTCTTTCTTTCTTTCTTTCATAGTATTATTACATAACGTCATGCCTTACATTCCCCGAAGGGTTCGGCAGGGGTATTTTTTTAGTATACCCTCGTTTCGCCAGTTATGTTTAAGAGCCATGTAATACAGGGCGAGCCTATAGCCATTAACCGGGCACAAATCCAGACTCCAGGCTACTACTGAGAAATTCCTAATGGAAAAACCCAATAACACATTACCCGACCTGGGGATCAAACCCCGGACCCATGGTCAGCAGTCGCGCTTGCGACCTCTAGACCAACAAGGTAGTCAAAGTATTATTAGATAGGCATAATCATCATTTGGCTATATTTTTTCGGTGTCATTTTGTAGATTAGGTTCTGCCTAGCCTTTTCCCAACTATGTTGGGGTCAGCTTCCAGTCTAACCAGATGCGGCTGAATACCAGTATTTTACACGGAGCGACTGCCATCAGACCTCCGCAACCCAGTTACTGGGCCTTGCCGATATCCTAAGGTTAGACCAGCTGTCAGACATTTCGGACTTCTGACTTCCCGTAACGACTATCATAGTTATTCGTATGACACCCGGGACCGACTGTTTAACGTGCTCTCCGAGGCACGGAGGGGTCTCGATGTGTAACGAACGGTCACCCATTCACGGACCGACCGCGGCAAGCGCAGCTTAACCTCACAAATCGTATGATCCGCGTGGTTGGTAATTAGCCACGAGCCCCACATTAGGTTAAGTTAGGTTACAAATTACGCCCATACATTTATGCAGAATTAATATTATGCGTAACGATCATTCAGATAAGTGACAGTATGCCATGATAAATTATGCCATAAATATTTATGCGAATCAATAGTGAACCACTTGTGAACCAGAATACTCCCGTCCACTTCACAAGAGTGACTAATATTTTTTTTACAAAAATAGATCCGTATTTTAATTTTAAAACACGTTGACAACGTTTGTAAAATGTTACTTTTTTATTATTTGTTTTTGTGGTAATTTTATTTCGGATGACAGCGCGCGGGACTTGAATAAACATTTTTTGTTCTATGCTCTTTACGACACCCATATTTCTTTTTATGACTGAAAATGCCGGTGACTTTGACCGCATAAATTTTCCACGAGATCTTTCCCAGCCCTTTGAAATTATGAGAAAAATAAAACATAACATCACGCCTATATGCTCCGATGGGTTAGTAACACCCTCATTTCGCTCAAGTCCTACGTAATAGAGGGCGAGCCTATTGCCATTAACAGGGCAAAAATCCAAACATCTGGCTGCTACTGAGGAATTCCAGGCGGAAAACTCAATAACACTTCGCCCGACCTGGGGATCGAACCCAGGACTTTACGAGTCAATAATGTCGATTGAATAAATTTTATAAATACACATACATATACTCAAGCCTGTTATCCCCGAAAGGGTAAACAGAGGTATTCTCCTTTTGCAAGAGTACACCCTTGTCTGTACACCCACATTTCGCCTATGATATTAAGTCCCATGTAATAGGTGGCGAGCCTATTGCCATTTTTCGGGCACAGGTTCATCGCTGTTACGGCTCGTTTGCCCGGCGACAAAGGGGAAATTGTATTCATCCGTCCCCCCAGATTGCTATTGATATCATAAATCTTAAGGAATCTCAATGTAGTTCCAGCCGTTTTCGAGATTAGGCAGGACAAACAAACAATCTAAAATCATCCGTTATAAGATTTTTCTAATAATAAACATGTTTATATTCTTAAAGGTCACGCAAACAACTCTGGGAATTTGATAAGGTTAAATATAAAATCCGGAAGATATTCGCGTTTTACGTCGTATCCAGAATCCACTTAAATATTTCCATGAAACATTTACAGATAATGTTTGTTTAGATTTTCAACTGCCTCTTTGGTCTATTTATGCAGATCATGAGGTCCTGGGGTCGATCACCAAGTCGGGCAAAAGTGTTATTAGGTTTTTCCGTGTAGAAATTCTCAATAGCAGCCCGGAGCTTGGATTTAAACATAACGGCGAAATGAGAGTGTTACTCTTCGAGTTACTATACACCTCTGCCCAACCCTTCGGGAAATACAGGCGTGATGTTATGTTATGTTTAGATTTTCAGTACCCTGTTTTCAAGCATTGAAATGAATACAACGTTTCTTTTCACAAACCTATGAAATAACACTAAATATCGCTTCATTAGTAATCTTTTATTCTAATCTCAATAGGCCTTTTTAAAAAAAAAATCGTTGGAGAACCCTCACTGATGTCCCTCGCCCGGGGAAGGCGAGGGGGTCTGCCGGACTCTTACCGGCTAAAAACCAACGGTGATCCTTCTCCTGACCGTTCGGCCGGGGTCGCGGCATTCGCAAAAGCATACACCGCAACCCCGGCAGGTAATCTCAATAGGCCTAGCACGAACATTTTTCCGGAATATGACAATAGGCTCGCCTCCTATTACATGGAACTTAATACCAGAGGCGAAACGTGGGTGTACAGTCTCCTGTAATAGAAAAACACCTTCTGCTTACTCCTTTGGGGATTACAGGCGTAAATATACAATATGTAAAAAAATCCTTGACAAAGGTATTGCAATAACATTACCTACTAAAAATAAATAAAAAAACACATTATCAATGAATTATAAAAATGTTATCGATATTTAAAATGCACGTTTTTAATACCCAAATTTCTATAAAATTTTGTAAATTCTCTAAAACAACACTCGTCGGCAACGGTGCCTTTGAACGTGTATTTTAAGGAAATTGGGGTAATTTTGGTACTAAAAACGTGCATTTTAAATAACAATAACATTTTTATAATTAATTGATAAAGTGTTTTTTGTGACGAGCCGATTGCCACTAACCGGGCACAAATCCAGACTCCAGACTGCTACTGAGAAATTCCTAATGGAAATACCCAATAACACTTTGCCTGACCTGGAGATCGAACCCAGGACCCCATGTTCAGCAGTGGCGCTTGCGACCACTAGACTAACACGGCAGTCTACAGTTTTTTTTACATATCGTCAGTGGAAAGGTAAAAATACTAAAGCGCCAATATACCTACTTTACAGTAGAGAGATTCAAAGTATTTTTCAAAGAAAATAAACATAATTATTTTTCTTAGAGTATACATATTAAATAGATAGTTTAATTATCTATTTAATGTGTACTCTAAGAATAATAACTATGTTTATTTTCTTAAAAAAAATACTTTGAATCTCTCTACTGCAAAATAGGTATATTGGCGCTTTAGTCTTTTTACCTTTCCACTGACGATATTGTATGTATATAAACACAATATAACTATTCTCTTTACGCCCACAAAAATCCACAAAACTTGTGACTACCATTACGCCCTCATAAGTTTAGAAGACTAACTGTTTAGTAAACACAGCAGGTTATGAGTAATGTGTGTTTCGCAAGGTCGACTGTCAGTATTTATGTGTTTACGAACGAAACTGGGATTTAGGCGGTTGGGCCAATAGACACGGTATTGGGTCAAGGGTAAGGGCGGTACGGTTTTTTTGGGGACGGTGACCCACTTTGAGAAAACAATATTTTTTCTGAACTGAGTGAGTAAAAAATAAGACTGAAGGTGGAGTAGAATTTAATTGTGAGGGATATTATGACGATGGTAATTTTTTTTGTTATAGACGAAAGACATTATGGTTGAGACACATCTGTCAGCACGGAATCGCGTTTTTTCATGCTCTATCCTTTTCTGTCGCTCAGGAACGTTATTTAATAGAGCGAGAAAGACAGCGGGAGTGCTTTCGCGTGCGGATTCTGTACTTACAGATGTGGTTCAACCTTTACATGTTATAATGGTACAATAGTTATCTTAAATTAAATTGTTAAACATATAACCCGCACCATTATCCACGAATTAAGTAAAAGGAAAGAAAGCAGAGTTTAGTTAAACAAAAGAAAGACGCCACTGTTTATTCTAAATGGTTAAATACCTAGTAATATTAGGTTTATGGGGAAATGGTGGTACGTCGCCACTCTATACAAATATCAATACGCATCGCGTATTTTTTTTTTATATCAACGTACTTTGAATTCCTTCGGACGCTTTTTAATTCTGTCCTTCTTGAAGGTGCTTACAGAGAGTGGAGCAGAGGTGTAGTGGTGCTTAAAAAAGACCGTTTTCAGGCACTTATGATTTTTTTTTATTACTCTGTTTCATAATATCGCTAACTATATATATATATATTGTTTGTGTGCCTTTTAGTCTGTGCTAAATAAATGTATTTTCTTTCTTTCTTTGTTTTATTAACTATGTTGAGGTCAGGTTCCATTCTAACCAGATGCGGCTGAGTACCAGTATTTTACAGTATTTTTAGTTTTTTTTTTGACTGCCATCAGACCTCCGCAACCCAGTTACTGGGCAATGCCGATATCCTAGGGCTAGACCAGTTGTCAGGGCTTCTGACTAACCGTAACGACTGTCATAGGTGACACCCGAAAACATCTGTCAGAGGCACGGAGGGGTCTCGATGTGTAACGAAACGGTCACCCATCCACAGACTGACCGCGGCAACCGCAGCTTAACCTTGCAAATGTTATAATCCGCGTGCTTGGTAATTAGCCACGACGTCCATCATACTCATCACCTATCTTCAAAAATTGTAGTTCGTTGAAACCGATCTCAATAAGTCATCGGTTGATTGAAACGGAGCCAAAACGTAAAGATCCGGCTCAATGGCTCGTGTTGCGAATGTGTGCGGTATCGTAAATAGTGCGCATACACATGTGATCGGTGTTCCTTCAACGATTGGTTTCAGGGAAAGAATATTCTTTCAGATTTGACGACACGTTTGGTGCAGTGGCTGAGCGATCGGCTTCTGCGCTACGGGTCGTGGGTTCGATTCCCGCACGGAACAAATATTTGTATGGCCTACACCCACGATACAGGAGAAATCCTAGTGTTGGGCAACGTTTTTGTAAAAAATAGAAAAATAGATATTTTGAAAATACGTATAAAAAATTTATAAAAAACATAATATCACGTCTTGTATTCCCCGAAGGGTACAGCAGAGGTGTTTAGTACGTTATTTCGCCAGTTATGTTTAAGTCCCATGTAATAGCGGGCGAGTCTATTGCCATTAACCGGGCATAAGTCCAGACTCTGGGCTGCTACTGAGAAATTTCTAATGGGAAAACCCAATAATACCTTGCTTAACCTGGGGATCGAATCTAGGATCCCATGCTCAGTACTCGCGCTTGCGACCACTAAACCAACAACGCAGTCAAAGACAAGTATAAAAAAACTATCGATCAGTCACGGAAACAAAAGCTGGTGATAGCCTAGCGGTTGAAAGCTTGCCTTCCATGCAGTAAGGTGCGAGTTAGATCCCTGCTCTCACCTCTGACTTTTCGAATTCATGTGCAGATCAGAATTTGAATGTCACTTGCGTTAATGGTGAAGGAAGACATCGTGAGGAAACCTGCATACTTGAGAAGGCTTCATAAAGTTCTCGATGGTGTGTGTAGTCTGCCAACCCGCACCAGGCCAGCGTGGGATAAGGCCTAAACCCTTCTCATTCAGAGAAGAAGCATGTGTGATGCTATACACTTTTTTTTAATCTTTGATGAGAAATTTTGGTATCTATACTAATATTATAAAGCTGAAGAGTTTGTTTGTTTGAACGCGCTAATCTCAGGAACTACTGGTTGGAATTGAAAATTTTTATTTGTGTTGGATAGTCCATTTATCGAGGAAGGTTATAGGCTATATAACATTACGCTTCGACCAATAGGAGCGGAGCATAAATGAAAAATGTTGCAAAAACGGGAAAAATGTCCCCCTTGCGAAGCCGGGACCGGCCGCTAGTTACTAATAAAGCTTCAAAAGTACCATTCGTTCTTCTTTCATCTTAAGATTAGTGCAAATATCTTTAAACAATGCTATCTTTATCGCTTGTAATGTGTGTGAAAATATATAATAAACTACCTGACACAATAAAAAATATAGAGTTTGAAAATAAATTTAATAAAGAATTTAAAAAATACCTAATCCTAAAATGCTATTACAACTTAAATGAATATCTAGCTTAGTATAATTGACTAATAACATAAACACTATTACAATACACACACACATAATATACAATACAGTCAAATAAATAATATAAAATAAATACTACTTTATTGGGATAAGATGTGGCGTATAATTGACATAATTAATATAGATAATAATTTAATTAATATAACATAATAAAGCATACCAATGTATAACTGTATAATTGATGGAAACAATAATGTATGATTAAAAATTAATTAATATCATTTTAATAAAAATAGAATTAAGATTGTTATGTTGTGCCCTATAACAGGGTCTATAATTGTCACTAAACTAAATATTATATTTTACCATCTAATATTATACACATTATGGAAAGCAAATAAATGAAATTGAAATTGAAACACAAATCTCACAAACTCACAAATTAAGTAGGTTAACAGACCTTGATGTAGCGACTTTAAAAAGTTTATTTACTCGTTATTGTCACTCAAGAGCTGTTGTTAAGAGGAATGGGATACTAATAGACCATTGATGATCATCTAATATTGTTATGGCCAAATACTCAAACACTAATCAATTTTAAGTTGGCTTTAATTTCGTGCTGTCACTGTCACTCTAAGGCGAAGTGACAGGGACAGCACGAAATTTAACAGCAACTTAAAATTGAGTAACATTCGAGTATTTGGCCATTAGTCTTTTAAATAATATCTTTAACCCTTTATAAGGCAGAAGATTTTAGGAAAAGTAAATAACAAACAATTTGGTATTTTTTTGAAATACCTAATAAATTTAAATCTCAATTTTTTTTAAAGTGAAAATTTAATTTTTTATTAAAAGCATGTAAAAAAATTGCATACAGCTAGGTTTGAAAATAAAAATATAACAAGGAGCCTTACGCGACAACTGCCAAAAAAGTTGGTGGCAAACATACTGCCACTGCCTTATAAAGGGTTAAATCACCTTAGGGAACTGCGCCCATAGGTGGTACGGCATGGCAAATATATTTTTTAAGCTCAAATAATTTTAAACCTTATGTTTATTACATGAGCACTCATATTTGTTTAGCATACCGCGGGACGCTTCGTAGTACCGCGGCATGCTGAAACATCCCGCGGAACGGTAAATACGAGCCCTAAAGGGTATTACAATAAATTTTCTGCCGCCAAGCAACGTTGCTGTGTTCTCGCTTGCAAAGTATGGGTGCCAGTGAAATTACATGCACATGAAACTTTTTAACTTTGTCTCTTTGGTTGGCAACGCATCAGCAATTCTCTTGTAGGCGTATAATGGCGGCAGGTGAGCCGTCGTCGTCGGTGTTTGACAACTGATTATATAAAGTGTAACAGAAATGCGTGATCATATTTACGGAGGTTGTTTGGACTCTTATTCGGAGCAACATTTGATAGGTCAAATAAAAAAATACGGTCAAAATTTTTTCGACTCTCCATACAAATTGACCAGATCAGCTGATGCCATTTATACGGATGGCAAAAAAATATTAGATTTTTTTTATTTGACGTATTAAATGTTACTCTAAATAAGAGTCCAAATAACCCCCTCAAATATGACCACGTCTTTCTGACACACGTTGTATAAAAAATATATTTATTTAAAAAACACCTAAGGGCCAAGCCACATCTGACAGAAGATACGTCGCCGATCTTCCGTCGCGTAATTTACTCGAGGAATTTTAGTAACGCATCTTCGGTCAAATGTGTACGGTATGAGATGTTTGTATGGAATTATATGTACCGGTGGCGGCGGAAAATCGGCGACGTATCTTCTGTCAGATGTGGCTTGGCCCAAACTCCCCACAATGACCGCCACACAGAAACATAATCCATCAAAGAGACCAGTATAAGTGTTTGATGTGGCAGCAACGTATTGGGAGTCTGCCAAACGGGTTCCGTACGTAAATCGTAATAATATCTCCAATAACAATGAGCCTGTCTTTACGTCATGACTATTAAATGATCTTAAATAGCTCATAAATGTAACGAATGGATCTCTATTTCTCTAACCATATCACCATTTTGACCAGAAGAAGAAGTATACAGAACCCATCTATGTCAAACTCGTCATAGGTACTGTTGATCTAGCACGAATGCTGTCATCGAGTTAATAACGTAAACGCAACGATAATGTAAGTGAATTTTGAATCAGAAATACTCGTTTCGCACATACAACTTAATTAAATTGAAAACTTTATTCATATCTAAACGGTGTAAATAGACCCTTAACGAAGCCAAAAGGCACTTATTCTTCACGTAATTGCGATATTTTTTTGTTCTGGACTATGCCTGGGAACCTTCTAGTTACGGAGATATTGGAGGTCAAAGTTCCAACTTTTTCACAACTTTTTTTTAAAATACTAGTTTTTAAGGTTGCAAATGTACTTGAAATACCTCCATTACCCGTTTACTACTCATAGCATCTATCAGCACACAGTGTTTTGAGTGCGATACATTGAGCTTTACAGTGAAACGAAATTTTTCACCCAAAAAAAAAGTCGTTTCCCAGCAACAATTTTTGCGTGGGGTTACTTAGTTTGATGTACTGAATGCATGGTTGACGGCTTAGTGAAGGGTCTTTTTACACCTTGTATGTATGATAGAAGTTGTGCATAACGCAAAAAAATAAAACAAAGTTTTATAGGACAGTTGTATTTTCGATTCAAAATTCGCTCATGTTAGTGATACCTACGTTTACGATAGTATACCTACGTCAAATGTTCGCGGTAGGCCTACTGAAGTTTCTTCACCGGAGTACGTCGGTTCGTTCTGCCTAGCCTTTTCCCAACTATGTTGGGGTCAGCTTCCAGTCTAACCAGATGCGGCTGAATACCAACATTTTACACGGAGCGACTGCCATCAGACCACCGTAACCCAGTTAGTGGATTTGTGCCCGATTAATGGCAACAGGCTCGCCTCCGATTACATGGGACATAAATATAACTGGCGAAACGAAAGTGTACTAAAGACACTTCTGCCGAACCCTTGAGCGAATACAAGGCGTGATGGTTATATAGCAGGTGTAATCACTCTAATAGTACTTGAACGTTGTCTCGCAAATTTTTCGTAGCTAATGTACTTTAAAAAAATAAACTTTGCCCCACACTAGGATTTCTCCTGTATCGTGGGTGCGTTTACAAACACAAATCTTCACACGCACAAACATCCAGACTCGGAACAACTATCTGTAGGCCATACAAATATTTGTTCCGTGCGTGAATCGAACTCACGATCCATAGCTAGTGACTGTATGAAATATTGAAACGTGTACCTACTGTTTAAATATTTCATCTGAACTTCTTAGAAGGCTTTAAATCTTGTCTGAAAATATAAAGTTTTTTAATACCCTGTGTTTGTTTGGGATCGTTTGTAGGCGGTTAAATGAAAAGAACCTTTCGAGACCTTAATATCTTGTAAAAAATGCATAACACACACTAATTGAAAATCCTTTGTTAATTAAAAAACTTTTTGACAAAAAAATTAAACCGACTTCAAAAAAGAATAAAATAATTACCATATAAAATTAACAGTTTCAGAAGTCGGTGCTGATCCACGCTCAACCAAATTGAAGGCACCGACTTCTGAAACTGTTAATTTTATATGGTAATTATTTTATTCTTTTTTGAAGTCGGTTTAATTTTTTTGTAAAAAAGTTTTTATTTTTTTCATTTTAGTGGCCTTAATAAAACTTGGTTGGACCTACTAAAGACGCTGCTCGTAGTCGTAACATAATCACATCATCACAATATGCGTACTGTACGTCATTGAGGAGTTCCATTGTCTATCTCCGAAGTTCTTCATCAGATCTTCACCAAATTTAAATGGAACCAACTTCGAAGTATACCCTATCCATTAAAAAAAGAATCATTAAAATCGGTTCACAATTGGCGAAAATATCGATGAACATACACAAAAAAAAAAATACATCCTCCTTTTTGGAAGTCGGTTAAAAAGACCGTGTTAGATAAGTTTCAGTAGTGCTTGGTTCAAAGGTGCTTGTACATGGTGCAAGTGACATGCGCAAGTTACCGTGCGGGCTACGTGCGCGGGTCACGCGCAAACTCCATTCACAAGTTGCGTGCTCATTTTGTTATGATGGTTGTAGCTGGAGCAAGTTACTTGTGAAAGCTTCTCGCGCGGCAGCGTTGCCAACTCTACGTCTTTTTACGTCGATCTACGTACTTTAGGCCTTTCCTGCAAACCTACGAACTTCAGTCCCAGAATCTACGTATTTTCCAGAAAAGGCGATTCATCTCAAATGTTTTCTTTATTGGCCTAACTTGCACAAAATTTATTAACATTGCCCCATAGTGCAAATTTCGAGCGTCTGTTTTTTGCGATCAATTTAATGAAAACCAACGTCAGAAATAGACTCTCCCCTAAAATACTAAAAGGGTTACTTTCCATGAAATGGTTTTAAAAAAAACCAAGACCTTTGGCAGGAACATATTAAGCATCTTAATAAATTGTATAAATTCAATTTGCCTGAAACTAGTAATATAAATGATAATTTTTAATAAATCGCATAAAAAAACACTCGTTTTATTCAGAGTTACCATCTGTACTTCATTAAAAAAAAAGTACCTACGTAGATCTACGAACTTTTCGTACGCAAATTTTATTAATTCTACGTAATTTACTATTCTGGCGTACGTCTTTTTTTATTAAATCCGAGTTGGCAACACTGTCGCGCGGGCTACATGCACAAGTTATGCGCTCGTTTTGGTTTTGCACCCGCGCGATTAGCCCGCGCGCGCCGTAGATCGCAAGGCACGCGGGTTACATGAGCAAGTCATTTGACCCGCGCACTTCTTTACTCGGTAAATTACAATTATTATTATAAATGATCTAACTTCGACCTCTTCTGAACTCAATATATAAAAACCTTCTACATGAAAAATGTAATTTACCACGTGTCCCCAAGAGATCCACTTAACATCGTTCTCAAAGAAGAAAACTTTATTCAAAACATATTGCTTTAATAAGCTTCTCTATGCCCTACATTTAGAGCTTACAAGCTCCAGCATTTTCATTTAAAATGCAATTTTTCCGGAATATGAAATTCTTTGCTAGCGAAACTGGATGAGAATAATGCTGGAGTAATAAATAAGAGATCATTTCTCATAACATCACGCCTGTATTTCCCGGTGGGTTGGGCAGAGGTGTATAGTAACCACCCATCAACAGCGCAACTCATCATCATCTTCCTGCCCTTATCCCAACTTATTTGTGGTCGGCGGTGTTGTCTTCTTCTTCCATACATCTCTATTAGCAGTCATCTCAGTAGTCATCCCCTTTCTAGCCATATCATATTTTACAACCATCCATCGTTTCTTTGGTCTTCCTCTACTCTTATAACCATCCACATTCTTACTCAAAACTTTGCCCATACCATGACAATCGGTTTCCACACAACTTTTCAGTCACCGGCGCAACTTTCAGGCTTCCTCTTACATACTCATTTCTATTTCTATCCATTTGCGTAACACCAAATATTCCTCCAACATCTTATCTGCATGCAATTGCCTTTCATTCATCCCTTTTGTGGCCCAATATGGTTTTATAGATCTTCTCCTTAAGTTTAAGGGGAATACGGGAGTTGCAGACATATCAACATAGCAACTAACAGCCTAAAATATGCATCCACAAAAATATCCACGAGAAGGTCAACGACCCGAGTGCAGGATAATGCAGTGCACTGATCGGGTGATGGATCGGATGCGCGAATTTGGACCGCGAGTGATGGAACGATTGCGCGCGAATTCGGATCGGCGTTTATCGATTTGTTTTATTTAGACGACGACACACATGTATCGGGATGCATTAAGGATGTAGTTAATTGTATGTGGATGAAATCTGTTGTTTTATTAACGTCGTGATGTTAAGGTGTAAACGCAAGGATGGCAGCACAAACGCTGCCGAGTTACTAACGTTAATGTAAGTCAATTTTGAATTGGAAATACTTGTTCTACACATACTTTAACTATCTATACTAATATTATAAAGAGGAAAGATTTGTATTTTTGTATGTAACGAATAAACTTAAAGACTACTGGACCGATTTCAAAAATTCTTGTGCCGCTAGGAAGCTACATCATCGCTGAGTAACATAGACTATATTTATTACTGGAATAAAACTTCTTACGCGGGCGGAGCCGTGAGGACACAGCTAGTATTGAATACTTTATTTATAAATGTGTATGATACAAATTGTGCTTGTCGCAAAAAAAAAAAACTAAAGCAAAATCATAAACAAGAATGTTATAGGACAGTTGTGTTTACAATTCAAAATTCGCTAATGGATTGAAGAGTCACTTCAGATTTGAAAAAGAAACATTAGTAGGTGATCAGTTAATTAATAGTAGGTACTTAGTAGGTGATCAGATAATTTAGTAGGCCAAATTCTGGAATTTGTAATCTTTAGATAGTATAAAACAAGGTCGCTCCCGCTGTCTGTATGCTTAGATCTTTTAAACTACGCAATGCATTTAATGCAGTTTTCAGCAATAGATAGAGTGATTCAAGAGGAAGGTTTATATGCCCCACATTAGTATCTACATTGCCCTCGTGCGAAGCCTGAGGCGAGTCGCTAGTAAAATATAAAATATGTAAAGTTATATAGTTAAATACCGAAAGTACTCAATGAATATTTTCGAATATTTTTTTATCATTTAGTAGTACTTGTGTAGGGTGAATACTAAAAAGCTAATTTCAGTAGTGCTGATATTCAAAAATATACAATACTTTTAGTTGGAATATAAATTCGCCGATAACTTTCATGGAAATTCTTGCTCTTGTGAATAGATTGAGGAACCACACTAAAAATATTGTTAAATATTTTTTCCAAGTACGTGAAGTAGTTCCGTTAGGATGCGAGTGAAACCGCGGCCAAAAAGTAGTATGAATTTAATTATTTTTTTTGAAAATTATACTTTGCCCCACACTAGGATCTCTCATGTGTCGTGGGTGTGTTTACAGACACAAATCTTCACATGCATAAACGCCCAGACCCGGAACAATCACTTGTAGGCCATACAAATATTTGATCCGTGCGGGAATCGAACCCACGACCCGTACCGCAGAAGCCAATCGCTCAGCCACTGCACCAAACGTGTGTGTGTGTATAATAGAACTGCCTACAATTGTACACGTAATGTCAGTCAGCTTTTACCCATGTTTATATATACTTACCTATATTTAACTCACTAATACCCCATAATGATAGATGCAGATAAACCAACAACAATTTATTTTGTTAACAACAGTGTTTACACAAATCCCACAACTTAACTATTTGCGGGTAGGTGTGATAAACACTGCTAAGAAATAAATAAACTAAATTATTTCCCGTTAGTATAGTTTTCATTCAGCGGGACGCTGAATAAACCGAATCTCGTTTCCGCTCTAGAACATTTTTGTCTAACATTACGTTCGTACCTCGGACCTACGACTGTTTAACTTTTATTCTTATACAGGGTGTAAACGGAATCATGTAATTCCTTCAAACCTCGTGATGTACTGCTGACATAGATTAACCATGAACGGGATACTTAATGCTGCGTCCAGACCTGCCGAATGCGCCGCTCGCGAGCCGCTTGCGAACTGCGCGCGTGCTGCTCGCGTGCAGTTACAGCGTACGTTTGGTGCGCCGCTTTAGTGCAACTCCGGCAAGGCTCGAGTGGGGTGCGCGTTAAGCGCGCGCGCGGCTCGAGCGCCGCTCGTGCGCACATAGCTTCTTTCGAGTTTGAACTATGAGCCTCAGTTGTGAATTTGCTTCCGAAGATGTCGGACCATACGACTGCCGTTAGCATAATTGCTGCAGCATCGGCTATTTTATTGCTGACAAAAACTAAAAGGAAAAACAGAAGAAGTTGGTGGCAGGTTCCACGAGTGGCACGCGCGCACCAACTGCGCCGCTCGCGTACGGCGCATAGCATGCGCGCGAGCGGCGCTCGGACGGCGCGCGAGCTTCGTACGAACAAGAATTGCACGCGCACAGCTCGCGAGCGGCTCGCGAGCGACGCATTCGCGGCGCGTTCGTCAGGTCTGGACGCATCATTAGGATACAATAAAAAAAATTACAAAAAGTAAACATGTGTTCTTAACATGAGGCATTTTAGCACCCCGAGTTAAATAACCGCGCTGCGAGCTACAGCCGCGCAATTCGCTCGGGGCGCTAAAATGCCTCACGTTAGGAACACATGTTTACTTCTTGTAATATTTTTTTATTAAATCCAAAATTATCCCGTTCAATACATCACGAGATTTGAAGGAATTACATGTTTTCGTTTACACCCTGTAGAGATAACGGTCGGACGGCCATGGTTCAACCGAGGTTCGATTACGATTTTAAACTATTTGTTAGTATAGTCCTCGCACAAGTGCTAGTCACCTCCTGAGGTATGTGAGCGGCAGGAGGGGGATGTGCACGGTAGACAAGACAAAGCAAACTGACAGAGCGCGTCTATTGTTTCACACCCCCCTCCTGCCGCTCTCATACCTCAGGCGGTGACTAGCAGTTGCGCATAGAATAATAATTGGCCCAGAAAACAGGTAACCAACTAGGAAAAGATAAAGATATCTTTAACAATCCATTAAAAAATATTTGACAACACGTTTGGTGCAGTGGCTGAGCGATTGGCTTCTGCGCTACGGGTCGTGGGTTCGATTACCTCAGGGATCAAATATTTGTATGGCCTACAGACAGTTGTTCCGGGTCTGGGTGTTTGTGCATATGAAGATTTATGTTTGTAAACGCACCCACGATACAGGAGAAATCCAAGCGTGGGGCAATGTTAAAAAAAAATAAAAAACAATAGAATAATAATTAATAGATAATAATAATAAATAAATAATTAATAGTTAATTCAATAGATTCGTCAAAATAAGCCTTTTTTCGAAAGAGCACTTTTTCAACGCAATTGAAGGTCTCTTCTCTTTTTAAAGGAAATTTAAAAAATTGCTCGTTTGTATTAGGCCTAGGCATTAACCACATAACCTCTCCTTCTTCTTCTTTTTGTGTGGTTAGTGACTAACCTGGTGTCACAGTTTATGCCGCCCATGGGCCTCTGACTTGGCTTCACATGCCGTCGAGAAATATCTCTCAGGCATGCTGGTTTCCTCACGATGTTTTCCTTCACCATTTTTAAGCAAGTGATAATTATTCAATACGGACATGAATCCGAAAATTCAGAGGTGCGTGCCTTGGGTTCGACTTCGAACTCGAGACCTCAGACTTGGTAGTCCGACGGTCACACCACTAGGCTATCACTGCTATCAACCTCTCCTTTAAAACCCGTAAACGGAAACATCGCAAAAGATTTCTAACAGCTGTGACATACACAAGAAATTTAAAAAATGCGCTCCTAACAGCTCTTCAATCGTAACACACAAGTTGCTTATTTAAAAATTCTCCGTGCATTGTATCGCTTCCCGGACGCCTACGTTTGTTTTCCCACGGATCATGAATGATTTAAACGATTCCATTAACCGATGCAAAATAACTGACACAATATGGAAATGTACAAAAGGTCCAATCGCAAAAAAGCTAAAAAAAAACTTGTGTCCACTCTTTCGCACTGGTAAAAATATTCGGCGATGTAATTTGCGTTTACGTAACGTTATATTTTAAAACGGAGAATATCGTCAATCAAAAACTATGAAAACAAAAAAAAAATATACATAATAATATTTTAGGTACTTGTCTCTTTGACTGCCTTGTTGGTCTAGTGGTCGCAAGCGCGACTGCTGAGCATGGGGTCTTGGGTTCGATCCCCAAGTCGGGCAAAGTGTTATTGGGTTTTTCCGTGTGGAATTCTTCAGTAGCAGCCCGGATTTGGATTTGTGCTCGGTTGATGGCAATAGGCTCGCCCCCTATTACACGGGATTTAAACATAAATGAGGGTGTTACTATACACCTCTGCGCAATCCTTCGGGGAGGAACATAGGCGTGATGTTATATGTGACGTCAGTGATAGCATAACGGTTGAACGGTTGCTTTTAATTCAGGAGGGTCTGAGTACCATCCCGGCCACACCTCAGACTTCGAATTCGTGTGCGAATCATAATTTGATTATCACTTGCGTTAATGGCGAAGGAAAACTTCGTGAGAAAACTTACAAATCAAAGAGGGCTTAAAATATTACGCGTTGTTGTGTGTAGTTCGCCAACCCGCACCAGGCGAGCGCTGTGGACTAAGGCCTAAACCCATCTTGTTCTGAGAAGAGGCCCGTACCCAGCAGTGGGTCAGTAATCGGCTAATTATCCTTATGCAATTCACGTTCGAATTAGCAGCGCTTGTCTAAATGTGAAACGATATTTTTTTCATAGTTTGCTCATCCGCCCAAACAGGCAGACCCACTTCATATCAATAATAGAAGACACAGAAAAATAAACACCACGTAGTTTTTTGCTTACATTACTGCCAACATAGGTACAAAAAAACCGGCAAAGTGCGAGTCGGACTCGTGCACGAAGGGTTCCGTACCCTTATCTATAAAAACGGCAAATAAAATCACGTTTGTTGTATGGAAGCCCCCTTTAAATAATTGTTTTATTTTAATTTTTAATTATTATAAATATTATATTATAAATATTATATTATAAATTTTATTTTATGTTTTTTAGTATTTGTTGTTATAGCGGCAACAGAAATACATCATCAGGTGAAAATTTCAACTGTCTAACTATCACGGTTCATGAGATACAGCCTGGTGACAGACGGACGGACGGATGGACAGCGGAGTCTTAGTAATAGGGTCCCGTTTTACCCTTTGGCTACGAAACCCTAAAAACAGTACACGCTCACCAAACTAACAATTAACACTGTCTCACAAGCAATAAACGTACAAAAAATTATTTTCAATAACTCACTACGAAGTCAATACAAAGCTAGCCCAATCACTGAAAAAATTCACGTCATTCGCTTAAAAATACAAAAAATAGTTACCTACAGTTATACGTTCAAATAACGCATCTGCTAACGTAAATAAAATGTTCAAAACTAGCGGCCCGTCCCGGCTTCGCACGGGTGGACATTTTTCCCGATTTTGCAACATTTTTCATTTATGCTCCGCTCCTATTGGTCGTAGCGTGACGTTATATAGCCTATAACCTTCCTCGATAAATGGACTATCCAACACAAAAATAATTTTTCAATTCCATCCAGTAGTTCCTGAGATTAGCGCGTTCAAACAAACAAACTCTTCAGCTTTATAATATTAGTATAGATAACGTAACCTATGGAGGAATAAAATTGATTGTAGGCCCAATGTAAATATTTGCCCACCAGTATAAATTGCGCGTACTTCATAAACAATAACAAAGGAAACGGAGCTCAAGTCAAAACAGACTAATGATGTAATGAACTGAGCCAAAATCAGGTCATTACGAAATTATTTAGGTACCTACCGGATATTTTGTCATACAACACATTACAATGCAAATGGAATCAATTCTTGGTATGATTTTGTACACAAACGGGGACTAAGGTTTTAATTGTGTTTACGATTTGACCGGATGTTGATAATGTTGGGCCGACATGGAAATTAGGGCATATTGACCTACCTATGACGTCAAATCGTCAATTTAAACTGCACAGTGAAGTTTGCTATGTATTCTCGATCAAAAACGAAACAGCAAAGTGCGGCTGCCAAGAGAATGCGTTCTTGACAGGTCGTGTTTCATAATATAACATCAACCTACAATAAACAAAAATAATTTACAGTCTCTTTCTTCTTTTCGTGTGACTAACCTGGTGTCATGCCACTCATTGGCCTCTGACTTGGCTTCACATGCCGTCGAGAAATATCTCTCAGGCATGCCGGTTTCCTCACGATGTTTTCCTTCACCGTTTTTAAGCAAGTGATAATTAATTAATTATACAACATGAATCCGAAAAGTCAGCGGTGCGTGCCTTGGGTTCGAACTCGAGACCTATGACTTGACAGTCCGACGGTCACACTATTAGAATATCACTGCTGTTTACAGTGCGGACACCGAGAGAAACCGTTCCTTACACTATTTTAGCGCTAAACTACTTGGCGCTTATTACAAAACGTGGTTTAAACCAAGACTAAGATAAACCCAGATTTATAATATACCCATACCATCACTTAACAACGTCATATAACAAAACGAGATGGAGCTATTTTAAAACCGAGGTTTTTCTTAGTCCATCTCTCGTAATAAGAGGGTAGTTTAAAGTTATAATATGAAACAAGATCCGTCAGAAATGCATTCTCTCGGCGGCCGCACTTGTAAACAGAGAAATAAGACCCATTTCAGTAAGAAATAGAAATAAGCAACATGTTTGCTTCCAGCAGGGATTTAACACACTACTATTGTATGCTTTTATGAATATGATAATGGATTTAGGTGATAACAAGATTGCTCTGCCAGGCTTTTTTCCAATGGGGAAGGCAACGCCAAACGAAAGCAGATGGCAGCACCTCCATACTTAGTTATCTGAACCAATCAGAACCATCATATTATTCATATTAACAATAATGTCAAACACATTGCAACCAATAAGATGGCATAGGAACAATCGAAAGTGGCGCCATTAGTTCCACAGTTGCCTACCCCATTGTGTTGTGGTCAGCTTCTAGTCTAACCAGATGTAACTGAATACCAGTATTTTACACGGAGCAATAGCCATGACACATCCGCATCCAAATTACTGAGCAATACCGATATCATTTACTTTATTTTGCTTTGCATGCGGTTGTGGCTAGCCGGTCGATGTCCAAAAAGGCACGACTGGCTGTCCATAATGGTGTGTTGGTACCTACGCTTATGTATGGAAGTGAATGTTGGTCGTGGCAGAAGAGGCATGAAAGTAGAATAAATGCCGTGGAAATGTGTTCCTTGCGAAGTATGTGCGGTGTAACTTTGAATGATAGATTGAGAAATGAAGAGATTAGACAAAGTTGCGGTTTAAAAGATGATGTAGAGACAAAAATTGAAAGGAGTATGCTTAGGTGGTTTGGCCATGTTGAGAGAATGAGTGAACGGCGATTAACAAAAGAAATTTATAAGGCGGATGTTAATGGGAACGCCGGTAGAGGACGTCCTAGAAGGACATACATCGATGTTATTGGTGATGTTCTTCACAAAGGTCAGGTGCGTAGTACTCTCAACCGGCGTGCGTGTATGACAAGATGTATGAATGTGGATGAAGCGAAAGGAGTATGTAAGAGTCGTAGCATGTGGCGTTCTATAGTTTCTGCCTACCCCCATGGGAAAAAGGCGTGAGTTTATGTATGTATGTAATACCGATATCCTAAAGTTATATCGGTCGTCAGACTTCCAGGCTTTTGAATATCCGTAACGACTGTCATAGGTATTCGTATGATACTTGAGACCGGCGGTTTAACGTGCTCTCCAAGGCACGGAGAGGTCTCGATGTGTAATGAATGGTCACCCATCCAAGGACTGTCCGCGGCAAGCGTTGCTTAACCTCGCAAATCGTATGATCCGCGCGGTCGGTAATAAGCCACGAGACTCTCGAATGAGCCGAGATAATGACCACAAAAAGAAAGACATTAGCAGCAAAGTCATGTAGGTACTCGTAGTATAACAATGTATGCAAGATACTACACAGAAACTGCCACGCGAAGCTTAGCGTGGTATGGCAATTTCTGTGTGGTGTTTTTCATACATTGTCATAGTAATCCGCACGCTAAGAGCATGCGATCAACACGCGACGTGAATATCACACCCAGCCACGCTCTCAGTCTGACCAGACCTTAGGTATCGTCACTGGTGGAGGCTGTTTTCATGCATCCCATTTACTGGTTAAAAGGGTAAAAAGTTAACAAATAAAATCCAAAATACAGAACTCAAAGTATTTATTTATCCATATAAATATTCTTTACCATATACGTACTAAAGCTACCATTTTTTTTTAACATTTTGGAATGATCAACAGTCAATAAGTTTCAGGCCTGATACAAACGAGTCGTTTTTCAGCGTCAATTCACGTCGAAGTGGCAGCGGCCGGCAGCGCATCGACTGGCAGTCGAACTGTCAAACCAATTTCAACTTTGTCCCTACCACTAAAATGCATAGTATCGGTTGAAAGACTTACATAAGTCGCGCGGCCGCTCGCGACGCTGCGAGCCGATAAGAGCCCACGAGCGGCTAATCACCGCTTGCCGACCTAGACGTTACCGGCCGCTGCCACTTCGGTGTGAAGAAACCCTAAACGTTGCTCCGTTAGAAAGAGAAAAAGGAATAATGCCAAGTAAAACATGCACTATCTTGAAAACATATACATTTTTGTCCTTTAATGCCCGGCTCCTATTAAACAAAAAACAAATCGTTTTGCTTACCAAAGGTATAGTCCGACCGGATAACTCGGTCCTCGCCCGCGACGTTACAGGGACGCGGGGGATGACGACTAAAAGATGATTTCCAACAAACGGTTCGCATCGCATCGGATCGGAAAGGATACGGACGGATGCGAGCCGTTTGTTGGAAATCATCTTTTAGTCGTCATCCCCTGCGTCCCTGTAACGTCGCGGGCGAGGACTGAGATATCCGGTCGGACTATAGCATTTTTTATTGCATATAAATAGACTCGTAAGCTGATTTTACCTATGATAGTTCATTAGTTAATACTGTATATACTTTCATTATGCATTTAATAAAAGCTTTTATTTTCACATTACATACAGACACTTCAATTTTATTTATTTGGATAGATATAATTATTAAAACGGAAGGCTTCTTATAAGTGATTGTTGTTTATTTTTAAGTTTACTGTACATAAGTATACCTAGTGTTAATAAGTTTTAAACTATGTTTTTATTTGTCTGTATCGCTAAACCTTAATACAAAACGGGTTACGCTTAGCCATGATTACAATGACGAGTTTTATATACGTCTACCAAGCTTACCATAAATCTTCTTCTACTTTTCGTGTAGTTAGTGACTAACCCGGTGTCAGAGTTTATGCCGCCCTTGGGCCTCTAACTTGGCTTCATATGCTGTCGAGGAATATCTCTCAGGCATGCCGGTTTCCTCACGATGTTTTCCTTCACCGTTTTCAAGCAAGTGATAGTTATACAATGCGCGCCTGAATCCGAAAAGTCAGAGGTGCATGCCTTGGGTTTGGACTCGAGACCTATGACTTGGCAGTCCGATGGTCACACCACTAGGTTATCACTGCTGTGATAACCATAAATGACTCATCATGTAGCGTCATTGTAGAAGTAACATTTACCTTTGAAATAATCATTAAAAAAAACTTTAAGAATATTCTAAGTAAAATGACATTCTTATAATCAAATTATATAAATAAGACAAGAAATATTACAACAAACCAACTAGGTACAAACTGATTTTTTTAAGATGGTATTAGTTACAGAAAAATCAAAATTCAGTCTTGGATATTTCTAATGATAATGTTTTTCAACTATTCTTTTCAGATTACGTCACTGTGAGTGAATCTTCAATGCTAATTAATCGAATCTTAATTTTTCATAATCATCTTTTTACGAAACTTCCTTATGACGCCAACAGAGGTCCCAATTTTAGATCTGACCTGCAAATGCTTATTCGGGAAAGGGATCAGTCCGAACTCATTGATAGACCCTGGTAATAGTTGGGATTAGTAACGCCAGAAGACGGTCAGTCTAAACCTTGTAATCAGAAAACGCCCCGAGGCCCGAAAATCCTAGTTAGTGCTCCAATTCTTTATACGATTGAGCAAAAATTGGTTTTCGAATTATGAATCAGGTAGCCTTACGTATAAACCAGATTTACAATGATCACACTAAGACCCGTATTACAGAACGAAACTCAAGCATTAATCTCGGTTTAAAACTAGTTTTGAGTCGACTTTTAATCTTAGAACATTCCTCAAGCATAGATTCATTGATCAATCTAATAGCCGATCCCAATAACCGACCTCAATACAAAATCCCACGATTTATGTAGGTTTTTGACTGAAATTCAATAGAAGTAATGGCAAAAACGAATGTTAATTCAGAGATTTTGGATTGAGATTGACCGTAAATCAGTCCTGCAGTTTGGATTCGAAATTGGAACAACTGAAGATACACAACGTATCCGAACATCTAGCCTAAACCAATACAATTCTTATTTTAAAGAAGGATAACTGAAACCTTTGGAAGAAGAATATTTGATTCCAAACAAAGTTTTTCTAATTACTTCCAAGATTGCAGTAAACATTGATGATTACTGTACAAAATTGTACACGCTATCAAAAATTAACTCCATAATATCGGGTAGATATATTCTCATTTGTCTGAATAAGCATCTGTTTTAACTAAGTTTCGTTATAGACTGTATTATAAACTAGCTCCTGGATTTTCATTCTCAGCATCAGCTTTTTAGCCGGTCCTAATTTCTTTACATGAGGCAGCAGGCTGTTGAAGAAACCGATGTCTTCATCTTTCGCAGGCTCACTCGGTTCAGCAGTAGCGCTTTTTTGAGCGTCATCGTCATCATCATAAAAATCAGTCTCCATAATTATTGGCTTTGTGTCGAACTCGTCGAAATCATCTTCTTTGACGCTGACCTCGTTTGTAGGTTCAATGTAGTAGCTGCTACCCTGATCAGCGTCATAGTCCTGGTTGTATTGGTCATCGGGTATCTCATTACCTTCGTAGTCATTGAACTGGTTGGTTAGGAACTGTAGCTTTGGGAGGTATTCCCAGTCGGATCCCATTGGCTTTCTTACTTCTTTTCGTGCTTGATCTCTCAGGTACTTCCATTTAAGTCTTGCTTCGTCACCTAAAAACCATAAACATGAGTAAAATTAGTAACATTGAAGAATCAGTGCCCTAGTTCAACAATTTTGTCTTTTGGTTTGATTTTTTTGGAGACATTTCGTGAATTTCTTGAATCGTGTCAATAGTCATTTTCGTTGGTCGTTTGGACGACCTCAAATAGAATTAAAGTCGATTTAAATTAATCGTCGATAATTATTTGTGTGAGCAATTACGATTTCGTTGCAGAAAAAGATTCCTTAATTCAGAACTTCTATTGTTTAGTAAATTAACTCCATTATTTATGTTAAATTAACCTAATAGTCGAACTTGAATAATTATAATACTGATAATATATTATTCTTATTTATTACTGCCTTGTTGGTGTAATGGTCGCAAGCGCCACTGCTGAACATGGGGTCCTGGGTTTGAGCCCCAGGTCGGGCAAAGTGTTATTGGGTTTTTCCTTTAGGAATTTCGCAGTAGCAGCTCGGAGTCTGGGTTTGTGCCCGGTTAATGGCAATAGGCTCGCCCCCTATTACATGGGACTTAAACATAACTGCCGAACCCTTCGGGGAATACAACGCGTGATGCTATGTTACGTTGTTATTTATCGCCGAATTTTTGTACAGGCGGTTACGGAGTTTATATTAAACTCCGCATTTTAGTTTAGTTAAGGAATGTTATTCAAGTTTTAATTTAATACGCCCTCATTTGTAATAACGCTATTGAACCAGCCTAGTAATTTTTAAAAGGCACAGATCTTGTTGTGTTATGAATAGTTTTTCTTGGCTATGACATCATCATCATTTAATTTTACCGGATTGAGGGAGCTGTCTGTCACCATTTTTATAGGGCACAATTCCCGACTAGACTTGGGATATTGTCCATCATTGCTTCATTGGTGCAATGGCAGTCTGCTGAGAACCGCTCTTGTACGAAACAGTATTCGTAGATCTACAGATATCTTATTAATTTGTAATCTATTGAGATAAACAAAATAGTCAAAAAAATGTACCTATATCGATGCTTTTTCTTAAACCTAAGGTAGACCGGTAGAGAATGTCATAGCATTAAGCCCGCCTTATGTACCATAGAAGTTTAAATAAATAAACACAGCAGAAATCCTAGTGCAATCATCATAGAAAAACAAGTTTGAAATTATTCTAGATCACCAATTATAAGACTACTGTACTACTTTTATCTCAATAACAAAATTGAATCAGCAAATGGCTTTGATACCAAAAAATAAACAATCCTCAAATCAAAACTTACGTGTACAATCCAACTCCTGTGCAATTTCCTTCCAGCTCTCATCAAGTTTGTACCAATTATGGTGTCCTTTCAGCGACCTGTTCCAAATTATATCTCTAGCTCGAACAAGTTCTATCAGCTTGTTCATATCAACATCAATAGTTCTTCTCTTATTCATTAATAACTTCTTCCTCATTGTGTATCCTAGCTTCGGCCTTTTAATCGACTCGTCAAGAGAATTGAAGACTTCGTCTGTGGTATCCTCGTCTCCTTCTTCATCTTCTGCCATGAACTGGTGGTGGATGAACTTCAGTTTCTGGAAGTGTGGCCATTCGGATTCTGTTGGGTTCTTCTTCATTTCCTTCCTGCATTGGTCCTTGAGATTCTTCCATTTCTTTCGGCAATTTAAACCTGGAATTGTGAATTAAATTTTCAAGTTTTGATAGCCAAAAGTATCACAATTGACCCAGAAATCGATACGAACAAACTGTATGCTGATCGATTGCTTAGATTGGTTTTTACTAGAGTTAAGAAAATCCTTAGTAGATAATGATTTTTCATGCATACTTTGTTAGTCTATAGCTCCAGTGGACCTGCCTCTATAAATTTGTAAATTACTGTTATTCATACAGTTTTTATTCTATTTTGTCTGTTAATTTTTGTTCTACATTACTCATTGGTCTGTGGTCAGGACTCCATTGTACTCTCACTATCCTAAATCATTGTACTCTGAAATTGTTAAAGATATTATTTTTAAAAGAGTAACCATGGAGTTTCTTGCCGGCTCTTCTCCATAGGAAACGACTAATTGGAACCGTGCATCTAAATTCGACTTTTCTTATGCACCTGTATTGGTTTATGTGAAATAAAAACTTTTGATTTGATTTGAATTCCCCATAGATTTGGGGTCTGCGACTTAGGTAGGGTTGTTTCGCTCGTTATAAGCAATCGATCCGCATAAATTCAGTTCGTATCGATTTCTGGGCTTTTGATTAATACATTTTGGACCTTCTCCTTTAACTAGCGAGTACTATTTTTATATGCATGCTTAATTATTAGTTTAGTTTGACCTTTGCTGTGCCGTTTCTGGAAAAAACCGTCAAATCTTTATTTGATTCTTTTTTTATTCGATTCCTTTTTTATTTAATAAGTAACCGATAGGTAACAGTTCTTTTTATCTGGGAAATACAAAGGTAATTCATTTTAGAGATCAGTTATTATTCAATACATAGAAAATCTCCTAGATAACTATCAAGTGTCATATTGTCTCATTGACCTTGGACTTGAAAGCACTTTATTTACAAAGCCAAGGTTTTGCATTACTTCAATGTTGCTATCCATTGTTTACATATAATATTATTGCCTAAACCGCTCGCAATATCCCACAGCTGAGTAAATAAAACGTACTCAAACTAAAGTACCAACCATATCTGCTAAAATTAATAGCAATACCATACCAACATCATCTAATTACAACAAGATTAACGGCCGTCGCTTACATATTTATTCCCGCCATAACCATACGTAGCGGCCATCTGCAAAATGCGCAGTGTGACGTGATACCAAAACAAACGGAACATTACTTATCGATAGTGCGTGCGGCAGAACCGCAACGCCCAGCCCGCTCGCTCGGCCGTTAACCTTCAGCGGGTGAAACGCAAAACGCTACTCACTCGTTGTCCCCACTTCGGCAGCCACTTCGTTCCAATACCGCTCCAACTTAAACCGATTCCGGTGCCCTCTATAGCTCTTGTCCCACAAACATTCTCGTGCCTGAACAGCCGCTATCAGCTTGTCCATGTTTTTGGTTCTTGCACCTTTAACTTTTGACTTCATTGTGGAGCGGGCGCGCAGGCGGGAGCGAGGACGGGCGCTGCGAGCGAGGCGCGGCGCGGAACTGACGGCGGCCGCCCGCGCCCTTCCCGTGCACCGGTGTGTCCGCTTCGCTCCGTCGCCCGCTCCAATGTATCGCTGTCCTCTTCGCTCGACGCCTCGCTCCCCTCTCGATGTGACACGCCTCGCCGGCTTTAATCCGCTGTTTTAATCGCTGTATTTTCGAGACGGTTGAGGGTTCCATATGCATTGCGTTTTAGCTACACTTCTTAACCCCACTCGCGGTGTTTTACGGTAATGTATATTGTGTTGCGTGAGTGTGTCGTGTTGTGTAAGGGCGTGGTGATATCGTGGTCTGTTAGTAACAATGGTCGCAATAGAAGCGATTCAGCGCGTTGGCGTGCATCGTGTCTCGTCGTTTTCGCTCAATAAAATAAATGTTCGTGCTAAACGCGTAAAAACGCTGATTATCGAACCAGACAATGATGATTTTATATCTTGGCGATTCTGATGGAGATCGCGGTTGAGAGTTTATGAATGTTTTCTTGGTCTAAATAAAACTAAGACTTAGCCATGACTTCTACGTATTTCAATGAAGTTTGTAATAAGGTACCTATACGTAGACAGATCTATGTACGTACATTTTGAACGTTGTACCTTGTAGTAGATAAGGAAACAAAACGAAATACACGCAACTTGTATTTATTCGTGATGCAGAATTGTTTCTTACATTGTTCGCTTGTACACACTCACATGCTTGTAATATCAAGCTTGCATAAACTTCCGTAGTAAGTAGGTGCCACAAGCGATCAAGGCAAATTTATATTATTTTCATTTCTGTAAATCGACCAGTGTTATGTATCAAACTATAGTCCGATAATAATGATCATTACTTTACTCTTTGACAGCCTTGTAGGTCTAGTGGTCGCAAGCGCGACTGCTGAGCATGAGGTCCTGGGTTCAATCCCCAGGTCTATCCAGGTATTGGATTTTTCTATTAGGAATTTATCAGTAGCAGCCCGGAGTCTGGATTTGTGCCCGGTTAATGGCAATAGGCTCGCCCCCTATTAGACTAGACTTAAACATAACTGACGAAACGAGGGTATACATGGGAATACATGGCGTGATGTTATGTTATGTTGTAATGACAATGTTTGACAACACATTGGGTACAGTGGCTGAGCGATCGGCTTCTGCGCTACGGGTCGTGGGTTCGATTCCCGCACGGAACAAATTTAATATTTGTATGGCCTACAGATAGTTGTTGCAGGTCTGGATATTTGTGCGTGTGAAGATTTGTGTCTGTAAACGCACCCACGATACAGGAGAAATCCTAGTGTGGGGCAAAGTTTAAAAAAAACCTTAGATCCTAAAATTGACAAGTTTGACATTTGTGCCTGTCAATATCATGTCAATTAGCCTCCGGGCTTATAGCCTGTCTACATGAGAAATACTACACCGAACTCGGCGTACTTGTGTCTATCTCGTTGCAACCAAAGAGTGTTCGACGTTGACGTGCCGCGTGTTCTATTTAACTTCTCATAGTTCAAAGTAAAATGCCGGTTCGCGTAGTGAAACCAGTGTTCCCAACCGTACGTATAATTTCATAGCTACGTACGATGTACGATAGTATACTACTATCGTAGGTACGCAGAAAGTACGATAATTTCAGTACACCGATAGACGACCTTTTTTTTAGATGTTTCTGTCACTCTTCGACTGTATAGTGGTCATAGTGTCCGAGACATGTCAGAAATAACATGGGATTTTCTAAAAAAAAAAGCTCGTCCAACTACCGCTTGGATGATTTTGGGGAATTGACAACACAACAAATTATCCTGATGGTAGGTACGATAATTTTTGTCATTTATTTTTGATCCATGTACTTACGATTATTTTACGGCCCTGGTACGATAGCTTCCTGGCTTCAGCTTGTGAACACTGAATGAAACTGTATAAAACTATACTACAAGAAATAAAATCATTGATTATGTCGATATCGACAGTCGGCAGTGAAAACCACGTATCGTCGTTGAAGTTCTAACACCGCGTAACTCGAAAAATAGTAGTTTTGAGTTACGTATGTCATTCGATAGGGAATCGAAAAACGCATCGTTTGACCAAATGCAATCAATGGTTAGATCCAATAGCAACGCGTTATTTCAAAAACAAAATCTACGGCGTATGTAATGTTTTCTCCATCAAGCTATGTAAACAGCTAAAACAGCGTGTAGATCAGGTGAGTCCCATACTGGATCGTGTCGCGAAAGTGCTCTGACTAAAAAACCAAAATAAAATAGAATATTGTAGATTAAAAACAATTATATGATAAGTAGAAAAAAATATATTTTTGGCTCTCCTGAAAAGTTAACTATTTTGAGTTACGCGGTGTTAGAACTTCAAATCAAAATCAAATCAAATCATTTATTTTGTGAACATAAGTAAAAAATAGGTGGAAAAATGTGTAAAATTCAGAGACTGTCTATGTTCCGCCGTTAAGCATACAAAATGTTAACAAAAAATTAAATTACATTAAAATCAACAATTCATTAAATTACATAACATCAAAATGTCAGAAGAATAAAATGTCAGTACAAGTAAATTAAATCAATTATGCGAATATAAATAATTAATAAAAAAATAAATGTCAACATTATAATTTGTCACTTACAAAATCGCTAACAGAATAATACACTTTGTCAGTCAATAATTGTTTAAGTCTGCTTTTAAATTCATTGAGGTTGTTACAGTCTTTAATTTTTTTAGGTATTTTATTGTACAACCTGGGTGCCATTGCAAATACACTTTTATACATAAACTCTGTTTTAGTAGGCAATGTGTGCAGTTTATCTGAGCGACGTAGACTTTCAACCGATTTATATAAATACATATTATTTTTGACAAAAATACAAGACTCATAAATATAAAGCGATGGCACTGTAAGTATTTTTAAATTTTTAAAATGTTCCTTGCATGATTCGAAACGCTTTATTTTGCATATAGCTCTGATACATTTTTTCTGCGCTACAAGTACATCATGAGCTTTACTGGCATTGCCCCAAAATATAAGTCCATACCGCAGAGTGGACGCGACATAACCATGATAAGCTGTCAGTAGTGCGGTGTACTTCAGCGACGGTATGTGTAAAATACAATGTTTTAAAAGAGATAGAAAAAACTGTCTCCTAAAAACAAAATGGCCGATCAAATCTTAATACAAGTTTGTCATCGTACGTCATAGATAGCTTAGAAATATTTGAATTGAAAGTTTGATAAACTAGTACGTGTATGACGAGTTTATCAATCTAAAGAACAAATAAAACGCTTTTGAAGAAAATTTGTTTTACGAGGATTTCACTGCCGAGTGTCGTTATAAAGTTGCCGCATTCAAGGTGGTATAGTTCTTAGGTAGAGCGGTAGGTACCTATCACACTTTTAAAATTTCAATTTTTTCTAAACTATAGAAGTTAGAGATTTAAAATAAAAAATGTTTTGTGGCAATTTTTATCAGCTTTCTTTGAAACTATAGTAACAAAGTTAAACTCTTTTTTGAGTCCTTTTTGTTTCGAAAATATATCTTGTGTACTTAAAAAGTTATTGCAATTTTAAAAGTGTGATACTTATTTTTGCAGGCCAGTATAGTTGAAGCGCAGGGGAGGCCAGACATTAATCTAAGCTTTGGGGATTAAAAAAGTAACAAAACGGTTTCATAACAGCAGTGATAGCCTAGTGGTGTGACCGTCGAACTGCCAATTTATAGGTCTCGAGTTCGAACCGCCGGCACGCACCTCTGACTTTTAGGATTCATATCCGTATTGTATAAATATCACTTGCTTAAAAACGGTGAAGGAAAACATCGTGAGGAAACCGGCACGCCTGAGAGATATTTCTCGACGGTATGTGAAGAAGTCAGATGCCCATGGGTGGCATAACGTCGCTGCGCCTGCAAAAACCGCAGTTTTTTTTGAAAATCGGTCTTTGATTCTATTTTATAATACTTCTCAAGCCACGTGCGTTATTTTGCTAACTTCTTAACCAAATAAATGATTAGAAAACGGATTTTACAGGTGCGCGTGGCTTTGAGAAGTATTATAAAATAGCAACAAAGACCGATTTTCAAAAAAAAATACATAGCGGATTTTGCAGGCGCAGTGACGATAACTCTGACACCAGGTTAGTCACTAACCACACGAAAAGAAGAAGAGATGATCATAATATTAAAACAGTACTCACCCGCCTCTTACTGAACCCGCTGTACCGAGTGATGAGCAGGGAGGCTCCGATGAGGCCAAAGTCTATCATCATTGTTTCACTCACTTGTCAACTTAGATTCACACTTCACTATTTCATTTAAACGTCGTTAGATAACTTTTATCTGAGGAATAAATATGACATTTTGACAGTTTTGATATAAGAAATCTGTCAAAGATATCTGACAGTTGAAAATTCGGCCCTTAAAATTTATTTAACCTACATGATACCTATACCAAGTATCATGTAGTACTGATTGTAATTATACTCTATTTATTATAGCATACCTATAACACAATTGGCCTAAAGCACTAATATCTTTGAACCATTTCTTATACCTATATATATAGGTTGTTAAAAAATTAACTCTAAGTATTATTTGGGGTTACTCGGTATTGGAAATTGAACAACTTTTCGAAATTCGTGTATGTTTTTTATTGTTTTCCATACAAATCCATTTTTTTTTATTTGTATGGAAAGCAGTAAAAAAAATACGCGAATTTCGAAAAGTTGTTCTACGAAAATTGTTCAGTTTCCGATATCGAGTAGGTAACCCCATAAAGTTCTTTTAATTAAAAAATGAACTCTAAGAATTTTGTGGGGTGACTCCACAAAATTGTTACGGGTAAATTTTTTCACGCCTTATACAAGATGAGTCTGAAAGGAGGCACTAAGCCGCAGGCCTGATGATTGTTTTAAAGAAAGTGTTAAAATTTAAAAATTCGATTATTTTTTTTTCCATGTTTTTTTCTTTATTTAAATTTTTTCAAAAAATATTTATTCCTGCTTTAGTTATGAATTCAGAAAATGGAGTTTCTAATCCATGACCCCAGATATGACGTAAACTGTAAACACGTCTGAGGATAGATAGAATTTAGCGTATTTTTTATGAAATCTTTGAACAGCTATTTCTCTTGAACTATTGACTTTTGGGGAAAGTTGTAGAACAAAAGTTATCCATTATTATGGGTACTTTAACACCTTTTCGGCTTAGTACCCCCTTTCCGACTAACATTGTATTAGCGTTTCAGTTCATCTTGATTGACCGTTAGGTTCATAGAAGCATAATATTGTGTTGAATCCATGCTGGATGCAAACATGTTGCTTATTTCTTTATTTGCTTGCTTAAAACGGTTTCATTTTGTTTATTGCTATATATTAAATGGAATATAGTTAAAGACCTAGCGTATTAATAATATCTGTGGTAATGAGTTTTTTTTTCTACTTGTGATGTATTTATTACTCTTTGTAATTTTGCCGCAGATTCCTATAATTTACGAAGTGTTATCGGTTAAAATTGAGATTCTTATATCTTTACCAATAATGAAACATAAACCTCATAGCTTTGCATAGTAGACCCTCCCATATGGAAGTAGCTATCACAGGTAGCTTACGAGTCCAATGCCCAGTTTGGCAATAACAATGCTACCAATTCCTTGAACATTTACTTTAGTGGTCTATCTCTTTCTAAACACTCTATTTAGAAAAAGATAGCATGTTTAGTTCGTATATCTATCTCTGTCTAAATAGGGTGATTAGAAAGAGATAGACCACCAAAGTAAATTTTATATTAAAAGTCAAATGTATCGACTATCAGTAGGTGTTCGTAGTCTCCATTATACCTACCTTCATGTCTGTAACCTCAGTTTCATAATACAAATATGTTTACAAGTGCAATGGCTATTTTATAGACTTGTACCACTCAGGCTATCGTAAACCTAATGGCCAATATATTTTACGAGCAGTTTATTTCTTTATAAAAACCTGTTTATTTGCATATTGCTCGTATCATTTTGATGGAATTATCTATATTTAATATTGATTTTATTGATACGGACCTAAATACGACACGTTTGGTGCAGTGGCTGAGCGATCGGCTTCTGCGCTACGGGTCGTGGGTTCGATTCCCGCACGGAACAAATATTTGTATCGCCTACAGATAGTTGTCCCGGGTCTGGCTGTTTGTGCGTGTGAAAATTTGTGTCTGTAAACGCACCCACGATACAGGAGAAGTCCTAGTGTGAGGCAACGTTTTTTTTAAAAAAAAGAAAAAAAAAGTACCAATGCAAATTCTGAGATATTTTTCACTTCAGTAATTCTTTTGGTACCAATTTATTTCAAGTTTTATCAAGCTAAGCTTACTTTTTTTTAAATTTACCTCCTCTTTCGTGCTAGCCAAGCGTCCCTTTTCTAACATATTAGCAATTAATTAATATTTAGTGAATTTCTAGTTATTCGTGGAGCAGTTATAATATTAAACAATTTCGCTAACCTCAGGTAGGTATATCAAAATATTCGCGAATGAGTGCTAACGCGTGCCCGTGTTCCCGCCATTAGCAGCAGAGGAGGACACCGTGGAGTTTTAGTGGGTTAGCGTCCCACATAACTGCACTATTTCCCCGTGTTAGTGCAATAGGTATGAATGCGCAATTCTTCACGAAAAAAAAACGTGTACCGGACATCATAATTGGTGCCTTCTACGCACTATAGCACGCACTGAGACCATCCACAAGTAGAAAAAAATCTCTTAACCTTTTATAAGGCAAAAGGAATATATTTCCCACCAATTTTTTTGGAAGATGTCGCGAACGCCTCGTTGTAATGGTATTTTTATTTTTAAACATAGCAATTTTTTTTTACTATTTTCTGTAATTGAATATAAAAACAATGAGGCAACTACATAAAATACAAACTATTTTTTTATTGTTTAACTATAAAAATATGCCAAATTGTTTGTTATTTTCTTAAAACCTTCTGCCCGGTAAATGGTCAAATTAATTAAAACGTTAATTTATTTATTAGAAAAAACAGATCACCCAATTTATTTAATCACACACAACCATCCCGCATTCATGTTTATTGTCTCTATCACTTTTAGTACCACAATAGTGCCACACACTAAGATAACACTAGTTAGTGACTGACTAGCCAATACAATGGAACTCATTTACTGACACCTTGAACGTTGGCATCGGAAGGTAACTCTTGTAGGGTGACCAGCCCACCTAACACGCGCACGCGACATAATTTTGTCGTAGCATTATCTCGTGCCGAAACGAGATAAGTAAATTACATTTTAATTTTTTCGTTGGTCTAGTGGTGGCAAGCGCGACTGCTGATCGTGAGGTCCTGGATCACCAGGTCGGGCACAGTGTTATTTTGTTTTTGCGTATAGAATTCCTCAGCAGTATGGATTTGTGCCCGGTTGATAGCAATAGGCTCGCCACCTATTACATGGGACTTAAAACATAACGGCGAAATGAGGGTGTTATTAAACACCTCTGCCTAACCGTTCGGAGAATACAGGCGTGATGTTATGTTTATTTTTTATTTTCGACTTGGTCGCGTTTGACCCTAGTCTCACCTGATGGTAAGCGCAGAGTAGTGTCTAAGATGGTCCATACAAATCCAAGGAACAGAGATGTAGAGGGATTCCCCTATACCGCTCTGGCTCTCACATACACACGACGGAACACAGTAAACTGCTTGCCGGACTTTAATGTGAAAGTGGTAGCTAGCCAGGCGGACCTTATAGATCCTACCACCAAGCGTGGTGGGTTTTGTTGAATCTTACAACACGCGTCAATTCCCAGCGTGCGGTGAGGAAGTTTTATATTCTAACCCGTCCCCACACGGGGTAAAGTGGCTTTACTTGCAAGAAGAATGTTTTTTAGGAGAAGAGGGTGAGAGACTATCTCTAATGAGGGGTGTAAAGTAATGTTACTTACCCTTTTTTTTTTTTTTTTTTCTCGTTGGAAAATCCTCATGGATGTCCCTCGCCCGGGGAAGGCGAGGGGGTCTGCCGGATTCTTACCGGCTAAAAACCAACGGTGTTCCTTCTCCTGACCGTACGGCCGGGGTCGCGGGATTCGCAAAAGCATGCACCGCAACCCCGGCAGGTCCCGGTCCGCCAACCCATGGCGGACCTCTCCTCTGTGGGGCCTTGCCCCACGTCCTCCTGAGAAGCGCGCACGGAACACGCCGCGCCGCCTTCTCGGGCCTGTTACTGGTCGGGCGGCGAGTCCCCAAACCCGCCGCCCGCAGGCCACACACTAGGGTGGCTGGAGATCATCGCGTACACGCGCGCTCCGGCGCTCGGTGCGTCTGGCGCGGGAAGGGAGAAGAGCACACCGCTCCCTCTCCCTCTCCGCTTCCTCTTTGAATGTTACTTACCCTGGAACGTTGAAGTTTCGTGGTGCAGAAACTGGATACCTTGACATAGTTCCGATTCCCGTAAGGCCTTCTTTTTCTCGTTGGAAAATTCTCATGGATGTCCCTCGCCTGGGGAAAGCGAGGGGGTCTGCCGGACTCTTACCGGCTAAAAACCAACGCTGTTCCTCCTCTTGACCGTTCGGCCGGGGTCGCGGGATTCCTAGTCAGACAAAGAGTGTGGCTGGGTGTGATTTTCACGTCGCGTGTTGATCGCGTGCTCTTGGCGTGCGAAATACTATGATAATGGACGGAAGACGCCACACAGAGACTGCCACACCACACCAAGCTTCGCGTGGCAGTTTCACGGGCACGAAAACATTTTTCGTATAAATTCGACTTGGGCGGTCAATAGGTTAAATGTGACTAACGCCCACATGCGTGGCTAAGCCCAATTGCCTAGTATCAATAACACGAGAAAATGTATGAGACTTGGAAAATAACTAAAAAATTTGTCCCGACTGCAACACACAACATGGTTACACTTGTAACCCTTTATTGCATTATAGGACTAGTTTGTCGTCCTCAGTATTCCTTATATAACAAAGATCTAGAACAATTTGCTTGTAAATAACGCTAATAAGTTTGGAGAACCCTATTTCGTCAGCAAGGGCGGATTCAAGGACCCCTGGACCTTCAGGTGTGGATGTTTCTTCACGATGTTTCTCCTTCACCGTTAACGCAAGTGATAATCAAATTCGGATCCGCACATGAATTCAAAAAGTCTGAGGTGCACGCCAAGGTCGAACTCACACCCTTCTGTATGGAGGACAAGCATTTAACCGGTAATGCTATCACTGCTATAATTAACAATCTCCCAATTGCCAACTCATAGGCGTATTTAGGGTGGAGCAGATGGGACACCATCCTGGCACAGTAAAGAATAGTGTTATCGGTAGCTGGTAACACTGGACAATGTTGACAAAGGAGGGTTATCGTCAAGATGAATCAACGTACCCAAAGTTATAAAAACAGTAGTCATTCGACAGAGCGAAGGATTCTATGTCGAACAGCTCAAGAAGTCTGACCTTTTATATCTGATTAGCTTGTCCTTATTTTCTGATCTTGTGTAAATTGTGTTAATTATTATATTGTGAACTAGCTTCTGTAAGTAACCACTAACCCAAATAAAAGTACCTACTCTCAGTGGTGGAGAGTCTATGTTGGTTTCATTTACTTTATTTACCATGCTCGCAATCCTGATATACCGATATTAACTATAACTGTAATGATAGATGCACCCCTATAAGATTCTGTTGTATGTATTGTATAATAGGTCTAAAGGTCAACTCGCCACCCATGTTCACAGAAAAATTACCCAAAATAGGCAGACTAATACCAGACTCCGTCTATACTTATTTGGACCTCAAAAATAAGTTTATTGGGCAAAATTGTCCATGGACCGACTTATTAAACAACTGTATCTTTCGTAGTCATAGGAATCTATATATTTAGATTTCTGTGGTTGCAGTAATTATTTTGCCGTTTTATCGGGCACGGCAAAACAGGGGGCTCGTGGCTAAATAAAAACCGCACCGATCGTAAGATTTGCGAGGTTAAGCTGCGCTTGCCGCGGTCAGTCCGTGGATGGGTGACCATTTGTTACACATCGAGACCCCTCCGTGCCTCGGAGAGCACGTTAAGCGGTCGGTCCCGGGTGTCATACGAATACCTATGACAGTCGTTACGGGTAGTCAGAAGCCCGAAAGTCTGACAAACGGTTTAACCTTAGGATATCGGCATTGCCCAGTTACTGGGTTGCGGAGGTCTGATGGCAGTCGCTCCGTGTAAAATACTGGTATTCAGCCGCATCTGGTTAGACTGGAAGCTGACCCCAAGATAATTGGGAAAAGGCTAAGAGGAAGATCGGGCACGGCAAATCATACAAAATCAAGCAGCCAAAAGATTTAAGGCTTCGTCCTAACTGGGCAGCGCGTTGCATTGCATTGCGTCGCATCGAGGAGTGCGTTACGACGCGGTTGAATTGTTACAGCTGCTGCGTTGCTGGGTTCATTGTTGCCGCAGCCAAACCGCTCAAAACAAACTATACGCGCCGCTCTGTTATATGCATTGTTCACGTAAAGCCACAAGAAGGCCACACGTACTATGCGTGCCAAATAAGAATAGGATCGCGCTTGCTACAACTTCACACGATAGCTATCAAATTGGTACTGCCAGCAAAACAATACTATGAAAAAAAAAAATTTTATTTTTTTATTCATAGGGTTCATTAGTATTTACATTCATTTTTATAAAATGCTATTAATTGAATTCCATAAATAGATAATTTTGGATAATTTAATAATATTTGATAACAGTATTCATTAAATAAATGAACCAATATATATAGTTAACTTCACGAAATGCCTACCCTAATATCACCCTAATATGTCGCCATAATAATAATATAATTACTGTGTAATTAATTTGGCGTAAAATTGATAAGAAATACCAAAAAAGTGAACAAAAATAATTAAACTGAATATAATTTCTTTATTTACTTTTTTGGACACCTTACACTTTGGTAATGAAGTTCACGAGTATTGCGGTACAAAATGGCGTCTTGACAGTGCTATTCTTATTTGGCACGCATAGTATAGAAGTTATATTATATTTATAATTTTTATAAGTTTGACGACACGTTTGGTGCAGTGGCTGAGCGATCGGCTTCTGCGCTACGGGTCGTGGGTTCGATTCCCGCTCGGAACAAATATTTGTATGACCTAAAGATAGTTGTTCCGGATCTGGATGTTTGTGCGTGTGAAGATTTGTGTCTGTAAACGCACCCACGATACAGGAGAAATCCTAGTATGGCGTAGATAGCGGTTTAAAAAAAATGAAATAAATGAATATATTGCTTGTTACCTTCGCGACGCAATGCCTCGCAACGCGCTGCCCAGCTAGGACGAATGGTAAAATCTTTTAACCGCTTGATTTTGTATAATTACAGGAAATAAATTATTATTATTATAAGAAAATCGGGTAAAGTGTTATAGGGTTTTTCCGTGTAGAATTTCCTCAGTAGCAGCCCGGAGTTTGGATGTATGACGGTTGATGGCAGTAGGCTCGCCCCTTATTACATCGGACTTAAATATAACGGTGAAATGAGGGTGTTACTATACACTTCTGCCCAACCCTTCGGGGAATACAGGCGTGGTGTTATGTTACTATAGGAAAGAAAAGAATGTGGTAATAGTTGTTTCCCAATAGCTATAATCTTGGAGTTTTCAAATCTCGACAGAATATGTTATTTCTAGGCAAATATGCACCATCGTCTCGTCGGCCACATCTTCACTTACTGTCATGTGAGATGACGACACATTTGGTGCAATGGCTGAGCGATTGGCTTCTGTGCTACGTGTCGTGGGTTCGATTCCCGTACGTATCAAATATTTGTATGGCCTACAAATAGTTGTTCCGGGTCTGAGCGTCTGTGTATGTGAAGATTTGTGTCTGTAAACGCACCCACGATAAAGGAGAAATCTTAATGTGGGGCAATTATTTAAAAAAAGAAAAAATGAAACCAAGTCGACAAAAGTGAGCCTATCATTAAAATAAAGGCTCTTCAATGTCCCAAAATTTTAGGAGAGGGCTATGTGCTATGAGCAAGAGCCATAGACATGTTCATCTAATATCTGGATGTTTGCCTAATTACCGTTTTGGTTATAGATTCAATTTTTTAATACACATGAAGTAAGACAAGAAGTAAATAAAACATTCAATTCAAAAACATATTTTTATTTCTTAATAAAAATGAAATACTAATTCAGCTGCAGATTGCAATAGTTGAAGTCCTTAAAATCAAAATCATAAATGGACAGCGTAGAAGCCAAGTGATCCAACTGACATTTATAAGGTTCGAGATGTTAAGCAAAAAGCATCAGTTTTCTTACAAATCTTTTGTGCAAGTAGGTAATGATGTAGTTTTAACAAGATACAATGCAATGGGGTAGGCAACCGTGGAACTAATGGCGCCACTTTCGATTGTTCCTATGCCATCTTATTGGTTGCAATGTGTTTGACATTATTGCTAATATGAATATGACGGTTCTGATTGGTTCAAATTACTAAGTATGGAGGTGTTGCCATCTGCTTTCGTTTTGCGTTGCCTTCCCCATTAGAATATTAGGTACTGATTTTTTTGAAGATAGATAATGATGTCGATTTTATTGCGCACTTTGACAGGACTAAACTAAACTAAGGATGTTTCTCTTTAAATTTCAATAGAAAAAGAAAGTTACAGTTGCGTTTAGTCTAGTTTAGTACTGTCAAATGTGTTAGAGTGCGCGCAAGATAACTCTGCGCGCGGCTAAATTCGGAACTATCATGTTCCGCCATATTGTTGCCGTTTTATTAACTTTGTCACTAGATCTACCTGATTTTATTAATAAAAGAAAATATAATAATAAAGATTATAGTAGACCTCATCAGACGATAATAATTATAATGTATTATTTTTCACTCACGGCACATTTATAAGCTTTGTTCTTTTCTTTTGCAAATTACGTAAAAATACTAATTAATTTAACTAATAGGTAGTAAATTTAAACGTACATAACTTAGCTCAATTAAAATATAATAAACTGCAAGAGGGCTGCCCAATTTTAATGCTCACGAGTATATTAGTTTTCCTTAAAAAGTAGGACTTTGTATTTTTGCGATTATGGCAACATTTAGCACGCCCTCCGTCGCGCGCAGTTATCTTGCGCGCACTCTACTTACAAAATCGACACCAATGTTTTCCTAAAAGCAAAAATGCACATAACAAAATGTTGGCCTAAATGTCAGTTGGATCACTTGGCTTTTACGCTATCCAAATAAGATACATTTTCATCTAAAATCAAGCAACTGCCTTCACGAGTGGCGATACTTAGGTCCGTATTACAGAACATTCCTCAAGTCCAGTTTGATCTTTAATCAGTTGAACACTGTTTAAGTATACAATCAGTACTTGAGGAGCGGTCTTATTCCAGAACGGCAATCAATCTATACTCAGATGAAACGAGGCTCAAATCGAGCCAATCGATTGGTTGATTACAGATCAAATCACTGCTTGGGGTCGAATCTACGAACTGAGTAACGATCCAGAATAAAGCCACACTCCGCTGAACTATGATCAATGAATCTATGCTTGAGGAATGTTCTAAAATTAAAATTAGACTCAAAACTAGTTTTAAACAGAGATTTATGCTTGAGTTTCGTTCTGTAATAAGGACCTTAAAGTACGACCGGCGCACGCAGTCAGCCCCACTACCAACCTCGCTATTCCCAAATAGACACGGGAGAAATACTAATACCTATATTCATACAAGTTGTTGCGTCTCAAGGACGCTTTGTGGATCCAAATAAAAAACTTGGGAAGAATTCAGACCCTTATAATTTAAATTTAAATCGTTACAGTAGGTACTTGTATCTAGTTGTAATTGAAAGTGGAATCGACCTCTCTAGACGAGGGTTCAAAATGGAATCATTGACATGTAATGGCAGCTATATAATATTAAACAATGAAGTACGATAGCAAGGTCTGGCTAGATTGGGCATTTGCCCTTACAATAGTTGTAGGCGCACACACAAGTAGACAGATATTAGTCCAGCTGTGGACATTGAAATAAGCTCACAGCAATAGTAACTGTAACTCAAAGGTAACAAAACACATTTTCATCTAATAGAACTATACTGGCCTGCAAAAATAAGTATCACACTTTTAAAATTGCAATAACTTTTTAGGTACACAAGATATATTTTCGAAACAAAAAGGACTCAAAAAAGAGTTTAACTTTGTTACTACAGTTTCAAAGAAAGCTGATAAAAATTGCTATAAAACGTTTTTATTTTAAATCTCTAACTTCTATAGTTTAGAAAAAATTGAAATTTTAAAAGTGTGATACTTATTTTTGCAGGCCAGTGTAGTTTTGCAGGCTAGTGTAGATTAATTTCGTATACTTCGTCTATTTATTATTTTATCAACTATTGTTATCACTTCTCGCCTGAATATTCGCATTTCTGGCTCTGTCAACGACTCAATGTCTGGCAGCATGGATAAAAGGAACATTTTTCTTGGATTACCCTCTATATCATCACTATAGCTATTCCTACCACCATTTTGCTTTACATTTTCTGTTCTACCTTTCATAATATTTGATATCGTGTTGTCATTGAATGTGACCCGGCTGATTTCTTTGATATCTTCATTACTTTCCAGTTCTAAACAGTCTGAACTTTCGCTGTCAGATATTTCGTTCTTCGCTATTGTTGCTACTTCAAATTCCATGAGATCGCCTTTTGATTGTGTTTCTTTACTCTCGCTTTGTGTCTTTGGTCTTATTTTGATGAATGGGATTAAGAAGTGCAGTTCCTCTGTTAAGTAGTATGGTCTCATCGGAGGTTTGTCGCTTTGCTGTTGCTTGAGGGACCTCATGAACGATATCCTTATTTTCCTCCATTTGTCTCGGCAGTCGGGAACTGTAACAATGATAAAACGTGGTTAATTCTCACTAGATCAGCTCAATATATGACAATTTTAACACAGGGATAAACTTTTTGAATCAGATGTAGTTATACCTAAAATTGGATTAAAATTTTGCTATCGATCGTGTGACTATTGTAGTTCATCTCTGGACTACGGACCAGATTCCCCTAATGTCGAATTAACTATAGCTGTTACATTTCACGAAGCTGTAGACCATTTCAATTTGAACCCTATGTCAGTGTCATACAATTTACATTGATGCGCCTTTATCAGATGCAACACTGTTACGTTGATACAGTTTCGCAGTTGCAGTTCTATTTCGAAATACAATGGCTAATGAATGGACATGGTAATCACATTACGCATGTATCTAAATCCGTAGCTACTAGCAAAGAACGGAAAACCACTTTTGACGTGAAACATCCAATACGGCGGTACCATATAACGGGGTGAATCGTGACGAAACATTAAAATGGATTTTATCATTGAAATAATATTGTTTGTAGCCAACAAGGACACTTAACTCTTCTTCTTCCTGCCCTTATCCCACACTAGGTGGGGTCGGCACAACATGTATTTCATAAATCCATGTTGTTAGAGGTTCTGGCTTATTGTTTTATGACCGGCCGCCTGCCTGACGTCAACCCTCCTTGGGAATACTCGTTGCGCCGTCGCGCGGGTGATCCAATTTGCTTGCTGATATTATGCACTGGGTCCCAGAACGATATGCTTGTCAGTCTTATTGCCGACAACTAAGCAGGCTGTGTTCTTCTTGGTGGAGTAAACAACAAGGACACTTAATTGTTAATTATATTACAGTAAACACATTAGTCTTTTTTGGCAACAAACTGTATTATTTCAATGTTAAAATCCCTTTTAAAGTTTCATCCTAATTCACTCCAGCACATCCCTATTCAGATTCACCCAATTTTACGGTACGGGTGTGAGAGCGGCTGTTTAGTGTTGCGTGGCGAAGTTCGCGATGGCAAAGATATGACGTCAGACCTTCGTAACTCATCGGCTGTCTTCGGTTTAATTCGGCCGTATTTTATTGCTATATTCATTGATTTAAATTGCTTGTCGGGTACATTCGAACAAAGCAGATCGTACCGTAATTTACAAGTGAAGTACTGCAGATATTTTTTGCTTTTAATTGTATCATACAACCAGCACAGTCGTGGTTAGCCATTATATTTAGTAATTTATTTCCTAGATTTTAAGAAATTACAAAAATACTATCGAGCTGTGGGACACGAACTCGCGAATCTCCGTGCACCACGTCGTTCGAGATGTTTACGAAATTGGAGACCGTATTTCCAAAGTTACCTATTGATGTGAATCGTGTTGCGTGGCAACGCTCACAACGGCAATTTGTTTATACTTGTATTGTACGTTGCTCGGGTTGCGCGTATTTATTTAAAACGAGTTACGAAAGGCTAGCGACAGATTTTTCAACTACTTCTGCTTAACCGATTCCCCTGAAACTTCACACACACAATCAATTCTTCAATTCCCATGACAATACAACGTTATAATAATTGCAACCTTCAATTCTCAAATTCTGATGCTGCAGGATACTGCAAGATAAAACCATTTAACTTAAAAGATTTTTAAAGGATTATTGTTTATACGTAAGCATTACAATTAACACATAACATCACACCTGTATTCCCCGAAGGATTGGGCAGAGGTGTATAGTAACACCCTCATTTCACTGTTATGTTTAAGTCCCATGTAATAGGGGGCGAGCCTATTGCCATCAACCGGGCACAAATCCAACTCCGGGCTCCTACTGAGGACACACACGGAAAAACCCAATAACGCTTTGCCCGACTTGGGGATCGAACCCAGAACCTCATGATCAGCAGTCGCGCTTGCCACCACTAGACCAATTAGGCAGTTAACATTCTAATTAGTTTTATTATAATCAGATAAAACTAGTTATTTATTTCATAGTATTACACTATATTATGCAATATTTGGAGTACACTGAGCTGAGATAAGCTCTAGAGAAAAATTTAAAAACAGTAATTTTTATAGTGTACTGGCTGCCCGGACAGACTTCGTTCTGTCAAAAGTTTTCGGCCTGTAGTGGGAAAAGAAAAGTGTTGTTTTTACTATTTTCCACGCAATTTTTATGTTTTTTCTCTCCGTAAGAACCTTCCTTGTGCCTTAAGGAATATATAAAAAAAAATATAGCCCAATTGGTCGAGCCGTTCTCAAGTTTTGCGCTTAGCAACACATTTGGCGATTCATTTTTATTTAGATAGAATAAATCTAGTGATTCAGCTCGCTGAAAATTTGTCACAGACCCAGTAAATTGCATCATGTAAGCGCTTTAAGCGACGAGACCCAAGCGTATCTTTTTTTAATATCGATAGTTTTAACATCGCTTCAAGCGGAAAGAGTCAATTTCTTGAATTTGGTGACGACTAATTGCGTCATCAATTGCAACACATGAACTCACAGACTTGTCGTTTTACTTTTGAATGGTATTTCTGCATACTTATTGGACAGGAGGTAATAATTTGACTGCGTTATTGGTCTGGTGCTCGCAAGTGCGACTGCTGAGCATATGTTCCATGGTTTGATCACCAGATCGGGCAGTGTTATTTGGTTTTTCCATTAGGAATTTCTCAGTAGCAGCCCGGAGTCTGGATTTGTGCCCGGATAATGACAACAGGCTCGCCTCCTATTACATGAGACTTTAACTGGCGAAACGAGGGTGTACTAAAATCGCCTCTGCCAATCCCTTCGGGAAGTATAAGGCGTTATGCTATGTAATAATTTGAGAAAAGATATCCTTCTTCTTACACTGTAGTGTCACACTGCTGGGTTAAAGTCTCCCCATACTCTTTCATTTGAGAAGAGTGATGTTAATTGACCATTGACTATTCAAAGTACTAAAATCGCCTCTGCCAATCCCTTCGGGAAGTACAAGGCGTTATGTTGTGTAATAATTTGAGAAAAGATATCTTTCTTCCTACACTGTGGTGTCTCACTGCTGGATTAAAGTCTCCCCATACTCTTTCATTTGAGAAGAGTGATGTTAATGGAAATATTGACTATTCAAATACTTCTTCTTCTTCCTGCCCTTATCCCACACTAGGTGGGGTCGGCACAACATGTTTTTCATAAATCCATGTTGTTAGAGGTTTTGGCTTATTGTTTTATGACCGGCCGCCTGCCTGACATCAACCCTCCTTGGGAATACTCGTTGAGCGTTCGCGCGGGTGACCCAGTGTGCTTGCTGATATTATGCACTGGGTCCCAAAATTATATGCTATTCTAAATATAGACTATTTAAATATGTTTTTTCAAAAGGAATTGACGTCACAATTTTTTTTGAGTTTTTTTTTTAATTCTTTTTCTTGTTCCCGTTTGACCCTAGTCTCACTTGATGGTAAACGCAGATAGGGTTTAAGATGGAGCACACGAACCCAAGGACCAGAGATATAGAGGGATTCCCTTATACCGTCTGGCTCTCACGTACACACGACGGAACACAGTAAACTGCTTGGCGCCGACTTTAATGTGAGGGTGGTAGCTAGCTAGGCGGACCGTATAAATATTACCACCAAGTAAAGATGTATTCCTGTTAGTTTCTGATGTACTTATTTATTCTTGTCTATTACTACCCCGTATTACAACATAACATATCACCACGCCTGTATTCCCCGAAGGGTTGGGCAGAGGTTTAGTATCACCCTCATTTCGCCGTTATGTTTTTAAGTCCCATGTAATGAGGACCTATTGCCTTTAACCAAGCACAAATAAAAATTCCGGGCTGCTACTGAGGAATTCCACACGGAAAATCCCAATAACACTTTGCCTAACCTGGGGATCGAACCCAAGACTTCACTATCAGCAGTCACGCTTGCCACCACTAGACCAAGAAGGCACGATCAACTGTATAACAGATGACTTTCATGTTAAAGCAGTTGCAGTCCCTAACTGCGTTTTTAATCAAAATTCCATTTATATCCAAACTAAAAACAATTAGTGCTTGCCAGCAATCAATGCTGGACTTATACTCGTGTTATTTTGGTAAAGGCTTATAATGATTGGTCTACGAACAATCTCCACTAGTTTGGTCCAGAAAATCACTGCTATCTTGACGGCTTCCTCGGTCCCGCTAGGTTAGTCGCTCCCGCTGTCTGTACACTTAGATCTTTTAAACTACGCAACGGAATTCAATGCAGTTTTCAGCAATAGATAGAGTGATTAAGAGAGCAAGAGGAAGGTTTTTATGCCCCACATTAGTATCTACATTGCACCCGTGCGAAGCCAGGGCGGGTCGCTAGTTGAAGTATAACTATCAAATGAGTCTTTAAACTATATCATTATCAATTTTGGACTAGTGGTAAGAGCAGGCTGAGTGGACGCCCTAGAAGGACATACATACATCGATGTTATTGGTGATGTTCTTCACAAAGGACAGGTGCGTAGTACTCTCAGCCAGCGTGCGTGTATGACAAGATGTATGAATGTGGATGAAGCGAAAGGAGTATGTAAGGATCGTAGCATGTGGCATTCTATAGCTTCTGCCTACCCCCATGAGAAATAGGCGTGAGTTTATGTATGTATGTAGTAAGAGCAGCTACTGATCACTAATCGTTGGATTCGTTCCGAGGTCTGACAAAATAAGGTTTATAGATGCGACATTAGAACTAAAAGCTCTAAGCTTAGCGAATGGAATCTTTATTGTTAACGTGAGAAAATGCTTATGGATACCGTTGCCGTCATTATACATCTTTGAGGTGGCAGTGTTTGTTAAGACAAACCCACAGCTTTTCGAAATAAGAGCCCCAGCTGATCCACGGTTAAGGAAAAGGGATTCGAACACTCTTTGTGTTGATCGCAGTAAAACAGCTCTCCTACGTAAAAGTATTTATCGAATGGCTCCAGTTATTTTTAATAAAATTCCACGACAAATAAAAAATCTCAATAATAATATATTTAAAAAGAAACTGAAACAATTTTTAATTCGTAAATGTTATTACTCCACAACTGAGTTTATGGAGGACACCACTGACATTTAGATTACTACAATACATTTAATTTAATGATTTATTTCTCCTCGTTGTTTAGATAGGAATTGTGTGTTAGTATTAGTATGTAGGTAAGTAATTAAGTTATTTTATTTTAAATGTGTGTCTGTGGATTCGACACAACTAACTTTATTATTATTTGTATGCTCTCGAGTAAAATGTAGCGAACTGACCATTGTATTATAACATCCTATTGTAATGAAACCTACATTTACGAATAAATATGATTTGATTTGATTTACATTTCGACCTAGGGAAGGCTGAGGTTTACGTTGGAATCTTCCCGACTAAAACCACAACGGTGTTCCTCGCGGGATTCGCTGTTGTATTCATAGCAACAATGGTTATCTAATGGGACCTACTCCTCGACGGCCTAGCACTCTGCCTCTCCCTAAAAATAATAGGAGCAACTGTCTTCAGTGCCATTTAAAACAAGTCCTCTTTTTATTTTAATCAATGTAAGTGTCATTTGTTATTATTATGAAAGTAAAACTTAAAACAGGTTTCGCAAAATCATTGTGACATTATTTTTATGTAAAATGGCAAGTAAGCTCTTTTACCTCGAGTTATAGCAAAACTTTGGGACATTATAGAAGTTTTTTTTTTAATTAGATATTAAAAATATGGGTCTTGAAATTGGAAACATTTGTAAATGACCTAGTTCCTTCATTGGGTACTCTTGCAGCATGCAGAAATACTAAATCGATAAAAAAACAAATATTAATATTTACCTGACGCGTTAGCTCTCTTAGCTATCGTCGACCAAGCTCTTCTATTATGGACCTTATTCGCGTACTCCGGCAATGTCGTATCATACAAACACGGATACTTCTCAACTTCCTTCACAAAATCCACTATGTCCCTCCTGTCACTCGCTTTAGTAAACAAGTCGTATTTTGCCTCCATAATTCACAGTTATTAATTATTCCGACACCCGTCTCGCGCGGAGCGTATCGCGCAACTGCGTAGCAACATTGACTCGAAACATAAAATGGCGAAAACATTGCATCGTTACTTTTTCTGACGCGCTCGACCAATGAGAGGCGAGTATTCTGACGCACACATGCGCAATATTGGGTCGATGACATCAACGTAGCGCGGTAATGCAGCTGGATATTGCGTTAACATTATTTGTTATTGCGTAATATTTTTCTGTCGAATAAAACTGAATTGTAGATGCGGTTTGGTACCTATACTAATATGTAGGTATAATATTATATTGGTATGGATAAGTTTTTGCGATTGGTTGTGTCGTGTATAGTATTGCATCACAGATAACATATTTAAAAATATATTGCGAGTTTCTGACGCAATATTGTGTTATTAACCATCTAGAATTATCTTAGTCCGAGCGTATACTACAAGGTTCTTTTCATTATTGTCGTATGATGAGTCAACTAGCGTTCCTCAGTACTCTGTACGTACTCATGGATGAATTTTGGGATTTTCAAAAAGATTTATGATGGAAAGGGCGATTTCAATAACCAAAATAGCAATTTATATTACTAATGTGAACTTTATTAGTCTATTTTTGATTTCAGAGCTCAGGGATTTCGGCCTTGAGTACAATTTATTCGATAGGCAGACTAGCCGTGTAATACCCGACAAAAAATAGGCGACCTCTTCCCAGGGGCGATGCTACCGCCATATCAATGATACGGGGGCCCCGAGCTACAGGGGCCTCGACGCCCCCGACGTGTGTAAGCAAAAATTTGTAAAATGTTATCCATACACCCATATTCTAAGACGTTCCTCCACAACTTACTCGACTCGACTCCACCTCGACTCAGCCTATAGTTGACATAATCGTCCTCGACTCGAGATTTTTCCTCAGTTGAAGGAACCATCTGTCAAACTCAAGGTACCTCGAAACCTACCTTAAGGAAGGAAGTGACAAAGTTTGTACGTAACAAAAATGTATTTTGAAAACTTTATCGAATATGCTTACGATAATCCTTACAAGTATTTATCGCGGCGTTATTTTCGCGATGCAGATAATTCAAATTATGACGTAATGACTCCGTCGAGGAACCTCAAAGTTTACTCGAAATTGCGACTAAGAATACAATTTTGAAGGCGTTTTCGAGGCGGTCCTGAGTCGAGTAAGTTTTGGAGGAACATCTTAGAATATGGGTGTTAGGTAATCTCACTCAAGCTCTTTAGGGCGCACGCCAAACTCTAAAGTCTTAGGCCCCGAGCAGACGACGCACTTTTTGTCCGGCGGACTGCCGTGGACAAGCATGACAGTGGTTGGTAGTTGTTACCCGACGCGACATTCGGCCCGTGGTTGGTGGTTAGTGTTTATCCGCGACAGTCTGCCTGATAAAACGTCCGTGATCTGCTCAGGGGGCCTAGACAAAATCCCTTTTCTGTAAGCGTTAACGCCAACGGAAAAATCAAATTGTATGGACTTGACGTTTGCTTACCAGATGTCACGTGACTGCTGCTAAATTCGTAGACAAGTCATTATTCCTCATGCGGAAAGGAACGTCGAAGCGAGCGTGACAGATAAACGACAAAAATGTTCATCACAGATTAATGATATATGTCTAGGAGTTCATCTAAATGATAGACAAATGCCACTTCTGACAAACGCTAATGATATTTTGACATTTCCGCAACACGCTTTATTAGCGGGAGATCGGACCCTCACGCTAACACTTACAAAAGTAAACAGTGAACAATTTTTGTGTATTGAATTCAAATTAATTAGTGGAAATGCATACTTTGAGATTATTATGGGCAGCTAATAATGAAACAGCATTGCAAAGACGTCAAATGAGAATAAATCGTCGTAACATGGAGCAAATTGTGGAGATGTCGGAATCGGAATTTGTTCATCGTTTTAAGTTAGATAAACAAAGTTTTCGGCATCTTTGCGATGGTCTTAGGCGTTTAACGTTTAGTTTGTTTACATTATGCATTCCATTATCTCAGGTAGACCCAATACTAGTTAAAAATGGGAGAGGAATTTGAAATAAATGAAAAAATATGGTAAAAAACCTGCCTTTCCATAAATTCTATCAGCAAACTAAATTGCTCGGGACTCGCAAGAAGTCTAGATTCCATCTAAAATTTAAAAAAGAAAATATTGGTTACTCGTCGCAATAAAAACATTTTTTTCTATAAACAATATTAATATTCAATTTTTTTAAAGATACTAACTAGATCCCATACACTTGAAATAGTATTTAAAGCCGTTCACTTACTTTCTTCGTAATAAAACACTCTTCAATTACTTTCAACACACAACTAGACACACAACACTTTTGAATATTATTGTTAGCGCGCGATTGCGTTTGACAGTGACAGAGAAAATGTTAAACGCAATAGTGTCACTGTGACACTTGCTACACACTATTCGATAGACTAATTATAGAGTGTTTCGGGAAACGCTGCGGAATGGGCGTTCCACCATTTTCTACCATTTTCATCACGCTAACGTAAAGTCCTTAGCGTGAGCGGAAAACGCGTGTACGGAAAACGCTTGGATTTTGTCTAGGGCCCCTGGGCTTTAACTCAGCACACCCTAGACACTCCATACAACCATGGGTTTTGGTATGGTTTTCTCCATTTGGACTTCACCGCAGTCGGGTAAAAGGGCCCCTCGACATATTTTGATACAGGGCCTGTCTAGGGCAAGCTACGCCACTGCCTCTTCGGACTCGTGGGTGTGGTAGACATAGGGTTGCCAGTCCCAAAAATAGAAAAACCGGACACAGATTCATATTTAGCCGGACATTTTGACCTGAAAGCCTGGTACACTGGTTTGGACACCTAGCAACCCTAAGTTAAGTAGACAACGACTACGGGATTGCGTCAAGAGGATGGGTAGCCGCGTCCTCGTCTGTTACTAAACAACAAACTGCAATCACCAATCTGTCTGCCAATCATGGTGATTGTGGTGATTATATCAATTTCCCCTATAACTGTTTATTGTAGTGGTTATTGAGAAGCCGATGTTCTGTAGTGGATGATTACGGACTGGTGTGGTAGGTATATGACTAGTCGACTGGCTCTGAAACTGATTGTGTGTGTGGCTGAGCAAGTGGTTTCTGCGCTACAGGTCGTGGGTTCGGTTCCCCCACGGATCAAATATTTGTATGGCCTACAGATAGTTGCTCCGGGTTAAACGCACCCACGATACAGGAGAAATCCTAGCGTGGGGAAATGTTAATTTCAAGTAGGTAACCCTGTATAAATTCACTGCAAGAAAGTTCTAACACCCATAATTATTCTAAGACGTTCCTTCAAAACTTACTCGACTCGTACTCGACCCAGGACGGCCTCGAAAACACCTTCAAAATTGTATTCTTAGTCACAATTTCGAGTGAACTTTGAGGTTCCTCGACTGAGGGGTCCTCAAATAAGTCGAGGTAGAGTGAAATCATTACGTCATAATTTTGTTTATCTGCATCGCGCAAATAAAGCCGCGATAAATAATTGTAAGGATTTCGTAAGAATATTCGATAAAGTCTTCAAAATTCATTTTTGTTACATAGGTACGAACTTTGACACTTCTTTCCTTAAGGTAGGTTCCGAGGTACCTTGAGTTTGACAGATAATTCCTTACCTCGACTGAAGAAAAATATCGAGTCGAGGACGTTTATGTCAACTATAACTACCGATGGTAGTGAGAAAGGCTGAGTCGAGGTGGAGTCGAGTCGAGTAAGTTTTGGAGGAACGTCTTAGAATATGGGTGTTAGTGTACAAATCTCTACATGTATATTAAATATCTCTATCAATCTTTTATCAGCAAATCTTAATCTACCTACTTACTTTTAAGAAAAAAATTGACGCAAATACTTCAAACTGTGTACCTACCTTTACCGTCAGCTGTTTTACCGCGCATGAGCCAAGTCAAGTGGCTCTTTTTACGCGTCGGGTTCAGTACACTCTTGATCTCGACCAAGTCAGCATACAGTAATCTTATTAACAAATGAGGTAAGGCGATTTACCTGCATATTCGCAGTAAGTACTTGTTCGTTGGATTAGCCTGTAGGGCGCTGTAGGGCGCCGTAGGGCTAGGTGGTAGACTGTATTAAGTTCTTGATAAAGTGATAGTAGTGTCAGTGGTAAAAGGGTACCGGTAAACCGGGGGTTACTTTGAATCCTGGAGCAACTTTGATAAAAAAAATCGTTTCGTAATAAAACTCAAATTGTACGAATTCTGAACGCATTCTTCCTATTATTTTTTTACGATTGGCAGCATTAAACGTCTCTGTTAGCGTGTGATTAGTAGCAGTGGGTGGATCCTTGCCGGTTGATGAAAAACTATTAAAAATATGTCAGTAATAGTTTTGTGTAATTATTTATTCCTTAATGGGGTTACTTTTGAATTCCTTAGAAAAAAGGGAGGTATCAAAGTAATCATAATCATAGTTTAACATTTATTACCAACATTTTATTTATTCTCTCAAAAAGTAATAAGAAAAATTATAATTTTATTCAAGAAGTAGGTAGTTATCATAAACAAAATTGATATTTGCATTTTTTTGTGCTCTCATATTTCAAGGGAAAAATACATTTCAATTTTGAAATTGATCAAAGTAACCGCGGTTTACGGAATTGAAACCCTTTCAATTCTCTCAACTAAACGAGAATAGCTCATGATGTGGTGAAGAGATTATCCAGTTGGCAAGGTTGGTAGCGGGGCTTTTGCACAGGGTGCGCTGGACGTACTTAAGTATCGTCGTAGATGGAGTCTCTTTTTCACACCGATGATTCAGCCCTCATCAAGCTGTCTCCCTCCCAGTCCTCTCAGCATCGCCTTCAGCCGACGTCCGAGTCCCATTACGGCTCGCCCTCAGTGCTGTTGTTGTTAGTAGTCATGATGCTAGTAGTAGTAGTTAGCTTAGGTTAAGTATTTTACTCGTCCCCATTGGTTGGAGACCCATCAGATGTCGCCAATGACTGCCCGGTTACGTTGAAACGGTCCGCAAGATCATCTACAAGCAGCCCATAGAAAAAAGAGTCTCTTTTAATAGGTGGAATAAAGTTATGACAAGAATAATAACGTCAGTTTAACTTTTAAACTTAAGAGTGTTGTATGTTTATTGTTTAACCATGTTTTTTGTAGTTATAATCTTACTATAATTTTGTATCGTGTTTATAAGTAAGGGTTCTTATCTCTTTATAGTTATTATTGGATCTTCTTCTTTTCGTGTGGTTGGTGACTAACCTGGTGTCAGAGTTTATGCCGCCCATGGACCTCTGACTTGGCTTCACATGTCGTCGTCACATCTCTCAGGCATGCCGGTTTCCTCACGTTTTCCTTCACCGTTTTTTAAGCAGGTGACAATTATACAATACGCACATGAATCCGAAAAGTCAAAGGCGCGTGCCTTGGGTTCGAACTCGAGACCTATGACTTGGCAGTCCAATGATGACACCGCTAGGCTATGACTGCTCTATTATATCACTGTCTTTTAATTATTTTTTGATAATGAATGGTGAGGTATATACAAGAGTAGGTAAACCTCTGCTGCCCTTTCGGATACTATTATAAGCGAGACGTGCATTATTTTTTGTTGGTCTATGTGTGTCAGCCTAGCTATTTCTCAACTATGTTGTGGACAGCTTCCAGTCTAACCAGATGCGGCTGAATACCAGTATTATAGTAATGATGGCGCCTGCCATCAGACTTCCGCTCCGCAACTTAGTTACTGGGCAATACCGATATACTAAGTTTAGACCGGCTGTCAGACTTTCTGGCTTCTGACCGACAGGTATTCGTATGACACCCGGGACCAACGGTTTAACGTGCTCTCCGAGGCACGGAGGGTTCTTGATGTGTAACATCAATCATGTAATCATGATTATTACGAGTAGACGTTGGCCATCATCATCAGCCTATAATGTTTCCACTGCTGGGACACAGGCCTCCTCTCTGTGAGAGGGAATGGGCCGTAATCCACCACGCGGGCCCAGTGCGGGTTGGTAGATGTCACATGTCTTCGAATTTTTGGTTCTAGGACATGTCGGTTTCCTCACGATGTTTTCCTTCACCGTTTTGAGAGCAGTGGTGATGAAATAAGTTACTCAAAGTAGGTAATGCGCCTGGCTGGTTTCGAACCCACGACATACAACTCGTAAGTCGGGGCCGTTACCACTGGGCCACCACTACTCTGGCTACTAACTACGTTGGCCATATATACTTACTTAAAATTTTGTGCTTTGTTGATATTTCAAACGCCTGACGTAAAGTTTATAGCAAACACTAACACGAACGAAAGATTTAGATTTAGAACGTCCATGTTTCTTGTAGGTACCTAAATAATAATCACAAAATATTGGCTTCTTAAACCGGTCAAAAAAACGATGGTGATAGAACATAACATCACGCCTGTATTCCCCGAAGGGTTCGGCAGAGGTGTTTTAGTACACTCTCGTTGCGCCAGTAATGGTTACTAACCGGTAACAGTATGGGTATTAACCGGACACAAATTCAAACTCCAGACTGCTACTGAGAAATTCCACATGGAAAAACCCAATAACACTTTACCCGACCTGGGGATCGAACCCAGGACTTCACGAACAGCACTCGCGCTTGCGACCACTAGACCATCAAGGCAGGCAGTCAGTCATGGTGATAGAACTTTACCATAATAACCACGTCTGAAAAACGTTTTGGTGAATGCAGGATTTGGCCAATGTAACAGGCTACAGAAAAAACTTCGTGAGGAAACCTGTACAACTGAGAGGAAGTTCTCGATGGTGTGTGTAGTCTGCCAACCCGCACCAGGCCAGCGTGGTGGACTAGACTTAAACCCATCTCATCCTCAGAAGAGGCGCGTGCCCAGCAGTGGGACAGTAATGAGCTGATTATGTTTATGTTACTACGCAACGTTGAATGATAGATTGAGAAATGATGAGATTAGACAAAGTTGCGGTTTAAAAGATAATGTAGTGACAAAAATTGATAGGAGTATGCTTAGATGGTTTGGTCATGTTGAGAGAATGAGTGAACGGCGATTAACAAAAGGAATTTATAAGGCGGATGTCAATGGAAACGCCGGTAGAGGACGTCCTAGAAGGACATACATCGATGTTATTTGTGATGTTCTTCACAAAGGTCAGGTGCGTAGTACTCTCAACCGGCGTGCGTGTATGACCAGATGTATGAATGTGTTTAAAGCGAAAGGGGTATGTAAGGGTCGTAGCATGTGGCGTTCTATAGTTTCTGCCTACCCCCATGGGGAAAAGGCGTGAGTTTATGTATGTACTACGCAACAGTTCAAATCGACACGCAAGTAGGTCCAGTATGTTCACATTAAAGGAAGCCACACGTTGAGTTATATGAAGCCATTTTCAAACGACCTTGTGCCGTGATAACTATGTCTTATGCAACTAATTCCACGCCTGACCACGTGTATAAAACGTCAGGTTATGTAGCAGTGACAACCGGCCAAGTGCGAGTCGTACTCGCACACCAAAGGCCTACCAAATTGCCACCACTAGACCAACAAGGCAGTCGTACTTAGTTCATAAAACTTACAGACGGCGACTTGCTGTGGGTCTATCCACAGTTTGACACTTGCACAAGTCAACTTTCGCAGTACCTACCTAAAACTTGCTAGGAATTTGGCGTTTATAATGTACAAGGTTAGTCGAAAAGGGGGTACTAAGCCGCGGGCCACATAAAATATCACTGATGACTACTATAAAGCAAGTGTTAAAATTTCAAAATTCGATAATTTTTATTTGCATGCAAAAAGATATTTCTTTTAGATTAAAAAAAAAAACATACCTGCTTTAGTTATGAATTCAGAAAATTAATTTTCTAATCCGTGACCCCAAATATGACCTAAATTGTAAAAACAGCTGATCATAGCTATGGACAGTTAGATTTTAGCATATTTTTTATGAAATCTTTGAAAAGCTATTTCTCTTAAACTATCGAGTTTTGGGTAAAGTTGTAGAACAAAAGTTTTCCCTTATTATGGGTACTTTAACACCATTTCGGCTTAGTACCCCCTTTCCGACTAACCTTGTATAATGTGAAAGTATGTATTTTTAATTTCTGGGGTTGGAATAAAGAACTAAGTATAAACCAAATAACAGCATGGTAGCCTAGTGGTGTAACCGTCTGACTGCCAAGTTATAGGTCTCAAGATCGAACCCAAGGCACGCACCTCTGACTTTTCGAATTCATGTGCGTATTGTATAATTATCACTTGCTTAAAAACGGTGAAGGAAAACATCGTGAGGAAACCGGCATGCCTGAGAGATATTTCTCGACGGCATGTGAAGCCAAGTCAGAGGTCCATGGGCGGCATAAACTCTCCCAAGTAACACAGACGTGCTGAATAAAGATTGAGTAAGAGAAATCATCAAGAACATAAGCTGAATAGAAAGCTGAATAACGTCTGAGTATTCAGATGTCATTCAAGCAAAAAGGGCCCCAATTTTGAATGCTTATCGCTGAATAACATCTGAGCATCATTTGAGTAGAAGCTTAATAACGTTTCAATTAGCTTAATAACTTTTGAATAACAGCTCAAATTGTATTTATTAAGCTCTTACAACTGATTTATTCAGCTTAGTCGAATTGATTATTGTATTCAGAATTTATTAAGCATTTAAATTATTGTTCACATTTTTGCAAACAATATTCATACAAATTGTGAAAAAAATTCAATTGGATTAAATATTTTAATGTCGATGTCCAATTTAAGTGTTGATTTGACATGGCGAACTTATAAAATCGATACTTAAGTAAATTTTAATTTACAAGTTAGAGGTCTGCTATATGTTGATTGTTAGTGCGCAAGTAATTTTGTCGTGAATATTTTTTTTTTTCATTACTTATGACGCGCCGCGTGAATAATCAAGATAATAGATAGTAAATAGTATTTTCATACATACATACTAGTTCTGACAAAAGTTAATGTGGTGAAAATAACAAAATAATATGAATCAAGTTGAAAATGTTGTAGTTGTAAGATTAAGCATTTTGGTAATCTCGTAAATTCCTTGTAAGTATAAATTACAAAACAAATTAATGGCGATCGATTGTTTTGCTTTATAATGCTGAATAAAAGCGCACACATGTCTTGTTACTAAGCTATAACTTGAAAAGGAGTAGTCTCATTACACTAACTTCTGAATAACAATTATATAGTTGATCACATTTCTACATTACTCAGATTTTTAGGGTTTAAAAAAGTACGTACAATAATATTTTAATTAAGCTGGTATTAAGCTATGAGCGCTATAACAATACTAATATGGTCTTTAATTTGAACAAGTTAGTTTAAGTCTCTCTATTATACCGCAAAAAACTTAATAAAAACATTAATAATATTGTTTATTCAGCAGCTGTATAATTAGTAAAACATAGAATCTAATCCAGTTTAAAGATAAAATAAAAACAATTATTCAGTATCAAGCTGTATAATAGAATTACGAAGAATATTATTCAGAAGGGGATACTTTATTCAGCAATTAGCTGTTTCAAACGCTACTAGCTTAGTAATATTGTAATACAGATTATGGTTATTCAGATAAATGCCACCGCTGGGACTGTTTTTCAGCCTTAAGCCACCTGGAATACGTGATACTAAATAACGTCTGTATAATAATCTTACGGTGAATGGTTATTAAGCGTAAAGAAGGGAAGGACAGAAATACAGAATTTATTGAGTTTTAAGAATTTTAAGGGTCCGAACTCAACCTATTTCAGCATTTGGCTATTCCCAAAGCTCTTATACAAACTATATTCATCTTTGAACTGTAAAGTGTTCTAAATGTGTACTGTTATCTTGCTTATGTGTTACTTGGGCTGACACCAGGTTAGTCACTAACCACATGAAAAGAAGAAGAAGAACCAAACTACCATTCTCTAGCTATACAATAACTATATTGTTTTAAAGTTGTATTTCCCTTGTTCCAGGTGTTAATCGTCGCATGGCTGTCGAGCGGCAACATGTCGGGCATGACGGGAGCGAGCATGCTGCGCACGCGACGCAAGGATGTCAACGTCAAGCCAAACCGGAAGTGAGTGCTAGTTACACACGTTATCATAGACACACTGGGGACTGGGGGGAAGTCACGATTGGCTTAAACCATAGATTAAATTGATAGTTTTTTTTGTGTGGAATTCAACGTATTGTACAGTGGGGAAATGAAAAGGTATATTTTTGCTCACAGTGCAAGAAACAAATCATTTTACCGACTACGTATTGCCAACATTTAGAAATGAAAATACAAATATTTTTTGACAGGATATTAAAAATTATAATGGTGACATGATATCAATTTATTTAATCATCGATTAATATCGATTGATTGATGTTATGCTTTTTACAACAAAACTCTTTAAATCAAATTAAAGACATTTACATGGCACTACTACGTCATAATTATGGAGGCAAAAGGCAATTTTGATATTTGCTACCAAATAATTAAACATAATTTGCCATGCATTTGTCTGTTCCGTTCAACAGTTTAAAAAGGTCACATGTGTCCGCGATGTGGGAAAGGAATGAATTTGAAAACTGACGACTCTTTTCATTCGCCTACTGTTCTATAGATGTTTTTCTGATTCTGTTAATACAAAAAGTCTTAGCCAATGACTTTCTCATATCAAATACAAAAGCACAACATTATAATTATCATCATCATTGACAATCCACGCATGATTTCATAGTAGTAGCTTCTTAACTTTCTACCACCCATCTCAAATCATGACGTCGACCGTTTATAGTGCACATCAAGATCGAAATAACCTCCTGCTGGAGTTTCTGTGAATGCTATAGCGTATCCCGCGATCCCAGCTGTAGATCGTCGGAGGAAAAACGTAGTTCCTTCCCCAGGGCGGAAGAAGATCTAATAGGAATTCCTCACGTTAAAAAAGTGGATTGAAAAGATCCAGAAAATGTATCAGTACCTAACATTCATAAACTTAAGACAGACAAAAGGTGTGTGGGGCGTATCCAGGCCAGATGGAACTCAGGAGGGTAGCTGGTACTTTCTGGCTTCAGTTGGCTGAAGACCGCGTCTTATGGCGAGTCAAGAGGTCCATGGCCAGGGCTAAAGAGTTACAGGACGAGGATGATAGGTAACATGGTGTCAGTATTATGTGCACTGTAAATGGCGTATGAGAAGAATGTCTCTGTGAGCACTCTTGAGGCTGGAGCGCACTCGTCCGTTTTGTATATTTCCTTCTCAAATTATTTTAGAACACTGCTTGACACGGGCCTCTCAAAAATAGGTGTAACACAGATAGTCATCTTGCTACTATATATACTTGCTACATATATTTATCAAAGGGGGGTGCTGAGTACTAATTTGCTACCCTCTAAACAATTTCTTTCAACAAATAAAATAGGTACCTACTAAGACTTTTTATAAATTGTTTATTATAGAACAAAATTATAAATAATTCTAAAGATTTATTCATATACAGGGTGTAAAAATACCCTTAACGAAGCCGAAGTCTACGCATACTGTACATCAAACTAAGTAACGTACAGCAAAAATAATTGCTGGGAAACGACTTTAATTTTTTGGTATTAAAAACAGCTTTTAATTGTAGCGCGCAATAGAAGCGCGCGTGCAGCCTGTGCCTACATTTCAAGTGTTGATAATGGTTGTATAGAAGAATGTTTATTAATAACATTTAAACTTAGTTTTCGCGAAAAACGTACAAAAATATGGTGAATTTAACCTTCAATATCTCCGTAACCAGTCGGTTCCCAGGTATGGCCCAATACCAAAAAATCTTCGTAATGATGGGAAGAATACGTAGCTCTCGGCTCCGGTAAGGGTATTTTTACACCTGATATAACGGGGTCCAGCATAATACAGACAGCGAGACTGGCTGGTGGCGAGCCATCCCCTAATCTTCGCCACCCGGGGCGAGTGTCGGCCTTAAAGTCCACTGTCGTTAACCCTGAGCCTCTCCTGTAACACCCGTAGTGGTAGGATAGGAGGAAGTAGAAAGTAAACGTATAGGATGGGGGAATGTATAAACCTTTGTGCAAATGTGCTTAACATATATAAAATTATAAAAATGAATCCCTATTTCCCTTGGTCACGCCATAACTTGAGAATGACTTTACCGATTGAGGTCATATTTACACAATATATTTGTTTTGTCGAGACGGTGGTTCGTAGCTATGCTGGAATCTGAAAGGTGGCGCTGTAGTCAAATTATTTACTCGGGCACAGCCACGGGAGAAATAATAAATAAGTAAAATATCAACTTTTGGCCCTATAACATATTAAATTTGGTTCCCCAAGTCGTTGTCAAACTTGTTCTTGTCTTCCCAAGAGATTAATTCTACTATAGTTCGCGCGCAAGTGCTAGTCGCCTCCCGAGGTATGTGAGTGGCAGGAGCGGGAGTGTGCATGGTAGACAAGACAAAGCAAACTGACAGAGCGCGTATTGTTTCACACCCCCCTCCTACCGCTCTCATACCTCAGACGGTGACTAGCACTGTCGCGCAGACCATAATAAAATTGTTGCAAAACTCCAAAAGAACCATAACCGTCAGTCAGGCTTCGTTTACGAAAATTGTGAAAATGTAAGGTTTTATTCATATTGTCAAACAATTTGACAGTTGACGAAAACTGTACAATAGACGTTTCAGCTTCGGTTCAGATGCGATTGAACAACGATTCTGTTAGTAGTAATTAGCCCCCTGTAGACCTGATTCGAGCTTTTGACGTATACCTAGTATCGTAAACGTATCGCTAATGTAAGCAAATTTGAATCGGAAACACAGCTGTCCTATAACAGTTTTTATACTTTTTATTTTTTCTGTTCAGCTGATGATTTTAGTTGATATATATATAAATAGTATCTTGGACTGTTATGTAGATGATTGTAAGCAATATGCTGCAATTAGTGAAATGTTATTATTTCTTTTATTGCCAATTTTTAAGTATTTTTGTCTCATTTTATATGCCACAACGTGGCAAAACATGTAAGGCCAATTAATAAACCAACCTAACATCTTACATTGCAAATCCTAATTGTAATGTACACTCATGTTTTCACAAATAAATTTATCTTTATAACATTTTGGTTAATTTTTTTTGTGACGAGCACAATTTGTATCATATATAAATATGAATAAAATCTTCAATTTAATTAAATGATATGTGCGAAACGAGAATTTACGATTCAAAATTAATTAACATTAACGTTACATATGTTAGTAACTCAACAGCATCTGTGCTAGACCTACTGATCTTTCGTTTTAGCGGTTAGTACCGGAGGCCCATGCCCAGCAGTGGACGTCTGAGATACCGCCAAGATATATCACTTCAAGCTACATTGTTCATTTTGTATAGCACCACTTTTTCTCTGCTTCCGCATATTCGTCGCATCATCAGCTTACATTACACTTAAAACTATTTGAATGTGACTTGAAGAGAGGTTCAGTAACGCCTGAAGCGATTCTTTATATTAAAAATTATAACTCCGAAGGGTCAGATTCCATCAAACGGAAAAATCTTCGCGTACTTATTTGATGTCGCTGAATAAAAAACTGTAGAGGATGATTTCCACCAAACGGCTCGCATCGGATCGGGTCGGAAATGATACGAACGGATGCGGCGACAGCCGATCGCGTCCGGCAGGATGTCGACGCATACGATCGGCTCCGTACCGTCGCTTGCGAACGTATCCGTTTCTGCGCCTAGTCAAATAGTTTCATTCCTACCGTGTTGAAGTGTTCTAATTTTTAAAATGGTTGAAGTTGACGTAGTATTACAGCCGAAAGGATCCGATCGGATACGACGACAGGCGAACGGAGCCGATCGCGCGTCGCAGCATACTTTCGGCTACGATCGCGTGTCGCGGAAGACGTCCGCGGTCAAGCTGCTGTGCGCGGCTTGGTAATTTAGACTTTAAAAACTGTGTACACGATTTAATATCGTTTAAAGATTATAAAATCCGTTCCGATACGATGCGATGCAAGCCGTTTGGTGGAAATCATCCTTATTAGTATTGCCTTTAAGTATAAAATCCGACGCAGACATCAAGCATTTCCTCGCGCATGCCCGAGCATACCCGAGCGTCGGATTTTATACTTAAAGGGGATAGTGATACAGTTCTTTATTCAGCGATATTGAAAAAGAGCGCGAGGTTTCTTCTGATCTTAACTCTTCTCATAAGATTGTCGCGTCTGTAAGCATGGACTTTTTAGCCCTACCTACCTATACTCTATTTAATATAACAATAGGCAGATAAGACCCATTTTAACAAAGAAATGTATAGATATAAGGGGCCATTCAAGTATTACGTAAGCAGAATTTTGGTAATTTTTGACTCTCCCCTCCCACTTGTCAGCAAAAGTAAGCAAAGCTCTTACCCCCCTCCTATGTAAACCTTACGTAAACCTTGGTATATTTTATTTTTTAATCTATTCAGGTTTCTTTATTGTTATTCATGAGCAGCAGTTTTCAAGTCTAGAAAAATAAGTAAATAAATAAATATTGCTGACGTAATCACCATCCAGGTTCCCCCGTCTCCCATGTCATCAAAAATAAACTAAGCAAAGACCCCCTGACCCCCTTTGGTGCTTACGTAATACTTGGATGGCCCCTAAGCAACATGTTTGCTTCCAGCAGTTATTATATGGGATATTAGTGCCGTGGTGGGCCACTTTCGTCTATTGTTATAATAAATGGAGTAGATATATGTATGTATACCAAACCTTGTAAGTCCTTGTAATGAAACTCTGTAAAGTCCTGGGAAATCATGCAGCCATCTCATGTGTCATTAGTCACACATCCAAACATTTCAGACATGACTACACATCGCTGTCCCCGGAGAATATAATGGCATTCGCAAATCACAACTTTTTCAGAACAAAATAAAAACCGATTTTTGATGACTGCTTGCCAAGTACTGCATGTAACTAGTAAGCAGTGCTTGTAACAGTGCCAAGTATTGCTTGTAACTGGCAAGTAGTCGTCAAAAATCGGTTTTTATTCTGTTCTGAAAAAGTTGTTTTTGTGAGTGCCATTATATTCTCCGGGGACGGCGACATCTTCACCAAAGATTATTACAACACATTAACAAAGTCAATCAGACTTAGTAAAGGTTAGATCTAGTAAACTCTAGTTGATAAGGGAAAATAAAAACCACATCATGTCTTTGAATAAAACTTCCCCACGCTATCCTGACTTCTTAAAGTTTTAAAACAACCTATCCCTGAAAAAAATTGTATCAGAAATTAATTTTTGACTATCAAGCAAGTGGTAAACAAAGATATTTAATTTAGCCTCTGCAAGACCATAAGCAGGAATTTTGTTCGGGGTGGGGTTGAACTCTGAACAAGAAAACCAATTACAATAATGAGTGTATACATTCTAAAAGAACCCATTGACCGCCCGACTCGGATTTATACGACAAATAAAAATGTTTTCGTGCCGTGTCGCCTCAGTCGTATTTATCCTCGACACAGGCATGAAAACATTTGTCGTATAAATCCGACAAGGGCGGTAAAAAAAAGGCTAATGGTTGGAGGGGGGTTGAGTCCTCCCCCCCTTTTCTACGGCCTGGAGCCTAAGCCTCAGAGCCATAAATAGCATTTCGTGCTCCTAGTGCAAGTTTCTATTGCAACGTCTTCTAAAATGCTCTAACGCAGGGAGTCCCAAGATTTCGACGCCCTGTTAACGTCTGTGACCAGTGCCGCCGTACCGCTGTCCCCACCCTAGTTACGCCACTACTGATAACGTAAAAAATCGAGTTTGCCTCTCGCTTTGCAGCAACTCTCTAAGGTTGAAACTGCTTAACCGGACAATCCTGTGGTGGCCGACAATTACTTTAAGGCCCCCTAAAAAATCCTGGAGAAGTAATTCTTATTTACCCTCAGGTTGGACAGAAAGTCGTCTCGGGGCATGCTATACGAGAATGAAGAGCTGCGCTTGCGAACCATAAACATCAATGCCGAAGTTGAACGAGGTATCTTATTTATTTTTATCTACTTCTTTTTTTCGTGTGTTTAGTGACTAACCTTGTGTCAGAGTTTATGCCACCCATGGGCCTCTAACCTGGCTTCTCATAAATCCATCGAGAAATATCTCTCAGGCATGCCGGTTTCCTCACGATGTTTTCCTTCACCGAATTATACAATACGCACATGAATCCGAAAAGTCAGAGGTTCGTGCCTTGGGTTCAAACTCGACGGTCACACCACTAGGCTATCACTGCTGCTAACTTTATTTTTATAAACTATCCAGTCCGGTCCAGTCCAGTCCGGTATCCAGTCATATCGTACATAGTAAGATCCTCAAGAATGAGTCTGAATACATCAGCAATTCTTAAGGAGGAGGAGATGGAGAAGACAAAAAAAAATGGACCTAAACACTTATCATTCTGACAAGAGGCCCGTGCCCAGCAGTGGGACGGTAATGGGCTGATTATGCTTATAAGAGATGCTTGAGGTCAATTGTCAGTGCGTCATTTCGTTACCGATAATCCTGAAGATTGACCCTTTGCTTGGTTCCCTCTCTCTTGACCGATCCTTACCCCATAGCTTTTAAATAATAATAGCATAACATAGCTCATTACTGTCCCACTGCTGAACATGGGCTTCCACTCAGAACGAGCAGGGTTTAGGCCTAAATCCACCACGCGGGCCTGCTGCGGGTTGGCGGAGAACACACCATCGAGAACATTATGGAGTCCTCTCAGTTGTGCAGGTTTCCTTGCGATGTTTTCCATCGCCGTTAACGCAAGTGATAATCAAAATCTGATCTGTACATGAATTCTAAAATTCAGAGGTGTTGGACTGAGTTGGAAATCGTTCCACCTGCATAGGAGGCAAGCCTTCAGCCGCTAGGCTTATACCGCATGCTTTTTTTTTTAATAAACTCAAAAATTAAGTAGATTTATACTTAGTGTGAAAAATGATATGACTAGAAAAGGGGTGACTACTGAGATGACGGTTAATAGAGATGTATGGAAGAAGAAGACATACCTCCATAGGAAAAAGACGTCGACCACAAATAAGTTGGATGATGTTGGAGGACGATGATGAAACTCGAAAATTTTATAATCCACAGGTCAATCGGACATAAAGAAACTGAAGCGCGAGAACGACCAGCTAAAGAGGGAGATATCAGCTCTTCGTTACGAGTATGATCGGCTGGACAGCATGCTGCGAGACCGGAGATCCTCGCCTGAACATTCGGACGTACGTTGCATTTCTTTTTATAATCTTTTTTTTAACCCCCGGCAAAAAAGAGTAGTGTTATAAGTTTAACACGTGTATCTGTGTATCTGCGTGTCTGTCTGTGGCATCGTAGCTCCCAAACGAATAGACCGATTTTGTTGCGGTTTTTTCTGTTTGAAAGCTGATGTAATCGAAATGGTTTTTAGTTATTATTTATGAAGATCTATTCAGGCGTTTGAAGATCATCAGCTCATTTCCTACTTGGCAAAAGGGTCTTTCACAGGTCCGATTGATTTAAAATTTTGTGTACTGTTACTTAGGTGATATTTCCAAGACATGACAACCTCGAGTTGTATTGATCAAGTAGTCTGCAGGATACTCAACCCCTCAGCGAATTATAGCAGATATAGCATGTTTTGGCTCATAAGAATGGTCTCAATGAGTAGATGTTAGATAGATGATGGTGTCTACTACTCATTTAAAAAGTTTTAAATAAAAATTAAATTAAAAAATTTAAAAACCCCCGACACTATAGAGAACCTCTAAAGAGTAAAAAATAAAATGCGTTTGTTGGCCATTTAACTTTATTATAAGTATGCTAGTAATATTTTGATCCAAGCGCACAGTGTTTTATGAAGCCCATTTTTCGGACATCACATTTAGCTGATAGAAATAATCATTTATATACAAGATTTCGTATCCCCATCCCCATGTAGCTAACATATGCAGTTTTTGAGTAATATTTTATTGAAAATCGTCCTTTTTCCATCCGGATATTAAGAAAAAAATTAATTACGCTTAAACTAAGCATGATACGAAATAATGATGTTAGGTATATTGATGGCGTATCTTATGCCGAGTATTTTAGTCCATAAATGAACCTCGCAACTTTATTAGATCCAGATTTATATGAGCTTTTTGGTTTTTAGTTTTTCTCTTTTTTCTCAAAAATTCCGCCATTTCGGGAAAAGTTATTTATACAGAAATAATTAAATTTACATCCCCAATACACCTCATAATTATGACATCTCAAATCCATGGAACTTAGAAGTTGTTCCAATTTAACTATTTTTGTTAGGATTGTCAAATTTTTACCCATATTTTGTTGATCAAATTTTCCGTAAAAGTAAAAGTTCCATAGTCACAATGACAAAAAGAGCGTACACCAGTTTACTGGCAGCCTACCGACGCCTTTCAAAAATATCATGTTACAAGTCCAGTAGAAACTGTTACCGCCTTCACCGCGTGTAGGTACTCCTAGCTTATGTTATTGCAATTGCATACGTGTATTTTGCGTGTCATTTAGTACGTACTACAAAAATACTTAAATAACAAAAAGCGACGCCTCGTATCTAGGTATCTACTTAGTATGATCGATCTCCTCAAAAAACCCAAACTCATCCGAAAGATCATCAATTTCTGAGTAAGAAAAACCACTGCTGCATTTTCCAAAAAATATATATCTAGGTATCTAGATACCTAGATACGAGGCGTCGCTTATCATGCTGCTGCCACTGATTAGGCCAATCAGGGGGGCTTGCAGCACTGCATTATTGTATAGTCTTATACCTCCCCTGTTTCGAGGAACAAACAAACCTTGGGAGTAAATTTTTATGGCGTTGCCATGTTTTTTCCATTGCAATTTGCAACATCGCCATTTCGTTTTCCCCCATTAATGACGTGACTAATTATACTTATATCATCTGGTAGTCTTATCGAACTAGGTTTAGTGTCATGGGCTCTTAGACTATTAGAAATACTGCACCTAAAGCCGGCTTTTCACTATGAGATCATCATCATCATCACCTTCCTGCCCTGGTTCCAAGTTACTTGGGGTCGGCGCAATATGTTTTTCTCTTCCACTCTTCCCTGTCGGCCGTCCCATTATCATTTACTCCCTTATCTTTCATATCCTCCCTCACACAATCCATCCATCATTTCTTAGGTCTCCCTCTCCCCATCCACCCATCAACATTCATATTCATCACTCTCTTAGTCACATGTGTTTCACCCCTACTCATCGCATGCCTATACCAAGACAAACGCTTTCCTTTCAACTTTTCTGTCACTGGTGCCACTTTCAAACTCCCTCTAATATACTTATTTCTTACTTTATCCATTCGCGTCACTCCACACATCCATCTCAACATTCTCATCTGCGCTACGTGTAATCTTCTTTCATCTGTCTTCTTCACGGCCCAAGATTCTGATCCGTACAGAACGACATGTCTTATTATGGATTTGTAGATTTTGCCCTTCAGCTTGAGGGGCATCCGTTGGTCACAAGTTGTCCCTGTGACCTGTCGCCATTTCATCCAACCTGAGTTGATCCGATGCGTAACGTCTCGGTCAATTTCACCATGCCCTTGGACGAGTGACCCAAGGTACCGGAAGTCGGAGCAGACTGGTAAGGATATACCGACGAGAGTAATAGTCATAGGTCTGGAGAGACCGCCGAAATCGCAAAACATATACTGCGTTTTGCTTCTGCTCATTTTCAAGCCAACGCTCTCCAGTCTTTGCCACCATTCCTCCAATTTGCTCTGGACCTCTAGGCCACTCTCGGCAACCAGCACAATGTCATCGGCATACAGCATACACCAAGGAGATATAATATTTATTATATATGTTAATATGTGTAATAATGAATTAAATTTCCGATATGTAAGTGATAAAGATATTGTAAAAACTTTCAATACCCTTAATGTCAAAAAGACCGCCGATCTTTGGGGTAACTCCGTTGAAGTTACAAAATCTATTATCAACACAGTAGCACCTGAGTTAGCTGTAATTTACAATAAATGTGTTGGATGTGGTGTATTTCCTGACTTAATGAAAAGTAGTAAGATTACCTTTATTTAAATCGGGCAGCACATCTGACCCCACTAACTTTAGACCTATTTCTGTGCTTCCCACCTTTAGTAAAATATTTGAAAAATTAATCCTTGATGGGCTGCAAACCCACTTTAATAAAAATAATTTGTTACATAGGAAACAATTTGGTTTCACAAGAGGTCGCTCTACAACTGACGCTGGTGTCGAGCTTTTAGTTAATATTTTTAATGCCTGGGAGGATTCACATGATGCTTTAGGCGTCTTTTGTGACTTGTCAAAGGCGTTTGATTGCGTTTTTCACGAGACATTGGTCAGGAAATTACATCACTACGGAGTTAGGAATACTGCTCTGGATCTTCTTATTTCCTATCTGGGTAATAGGATCCAGAGAGTAGACGTGAATGGGGAGAGATCTCCGGGGTCTGTAGTGACAATGGGAGTTCCGCAGGGCTCAATTCTCGGCCCGTTCCTATTTCTCGTTTATATTAATGACCTACCTTATCTCATGAAAGATAATCAGGAGATTGTGTTATTTGCTGATGATACATCATTGTTATTTAAACTTAAACGGCAGCAGCCAGTTACGGACGATGTAAATAACGCTATCTCTGAAGTAGTGCACTGGTTTAATGTTAATAACTTACTTTTGAACGAGAAAAAGACTAAATGTATCAGATTTTTGACACCTAATGTTAAGCAGGTGAAAACCAGTCTAGTAATAAATGGAGACGAGTTGGATCTTGTGGACACCACTATGTTCTTGGGTATAACTTTAGATTCGAAACTGCAGTGGGGCCCACATATAGATAAATTGTCGAAAAGACTCAGTTTTGCAGCTTACGCGGTCTATAAGATACGCCAGCTAACTGATGTAGAGACAGCCAGATTGGTATATTTTAGTTACTTCCATAGTGTTATGTCGTACGGCATTTTGTTGTGGGGAAATGCTGCCGACATCCAAACTATCTTTGTTTTGCAGAAGAGAGCTATTCGAGCAATTTATAACCTTAGTTTTAGGCATTCACTGAGGGATAAATTTAAAGAAATTAATATAATGACGGTCGCATCACAATATATTTATGAAAATTTGATTTATATAAAGAAAAATATCAGTTTGTTCTCTAAGAACAGCGACATCCATAACGTCAATACTAGAAATAAAAATAAACTCATCCTACCAATGACTAGGCTCCAGAAAATCAGTAACTCCTTTAGGTGCCAAAGTATACGCTTCTACAACAAAATTCCAGGCAATATTCAAGACTTAAGTCTTAATAAATTTAAGTCCTATGTAAAGCAGAAACTATGCAAAAAGGGTTTCTATAACGTTAAAGATTATATGGACGATAAAAATGCTTGGAATTGAGCCGCTCGCTGTTATCACAGACGCATCATTGTAATTATTTCATAACATTATTATTTTTTATTTTATCCTTTTGAAATTTATAATCGAATTATTTTTTTCAATGATTATTATTATTTTACCATCGCCTCATTTTTTACGTTACATTTTTAATAAATTGTGAATGTGAGTACCATGTAGGGTAGCTATATACACGAATTTTGTAAACGTTTGGCGGTTCTTGAGTTTTTTTTTTTGTGACCCACACAAATGTCCAGCTGATTGATAGCGTCGTGCAGCGGTCGGGTTGTTGAGCTCCCTAAAATAAGGTTTGAGCTCCGCGATGATTGAAGCAGATGTACCGTCAGTTAGGACAGGTCAACTCGAAACTGCTATGGCACTTTCCTCAAAAGACCATTCCAGACGTTGCCCTACATCGTTTCACTCGCATAGTTTGTATACTACAATGTCTAGACTTTATCTGGACTATTGTCTGGACTGGCAAAATAGGTTTTTGTATTATAGTTATTATTTTAATAATATCGCTTTACAATACTTCATTCCAAACTGTAAAGTATGAGCATCATGCAGCTATTAGTGATACGCTTATAATCATATCATATTACTGCCTATTGACTGGTAATATGAGTCTGTCATGCTCACTTAAATGTCTTGCTGATGGTGGCGTTGTTTATCCGGTCGTTGAGTTCCCTATAATATGGTTGAGCTGACCGATGCGGATGTGCACGTCATGCTCGTGAACGGGTGCCATCTGTCGGGACTGGTCAGCTCTTAACTGCTATGGCAATCATAGAAGGCATATTTTTCTATTTGTTACTCTTATGTGAGTTTAATTGTTACATTAACCTGCATTATTCTCATTCTATTTCTCACACTACTGTAATGGAATTGTAATGAACTACTATTTTAAAAAGAGTATTCATGGAGTTTCTTGCCGGCTCTTCTCCATAGAACCTACCTTTTGGAACCTAGTCGTGACGTTTTAAAAGTGCCTGAAATCTGGTCTATTTGAAATAAAAAACTTTGACTTTGACTTATATCACGAGATATAAATGGCATCCCACGACTGGAATATAATACATATTATATCTAAGTGTAAAGGGTTCTATTAAAAATTACGGTGAGTGATATTAATATATATCCCATAGGGAAAAGCCGGCTTAAAGGTGGATGATAAAAAAAAGTCCTTAGGAGCAGTACTGACGACTACTGAGCCTGAATTCTGACAACTGGTGTGTGTGTACTTTGGGTTTTTCCGTGTGGAATTTCTTAGTAGCAACCCGGAGTTTGGATTTGTGGCCTATTACATGGGACTTAAAGATAACGGCGAAATGAGGGTGTTACTATACACCTCTGCACTACCGTTCGGGGAACACGGGCGTAATATTATGTTATCATTATTACTGATAATTTAAGTCATGACAAATGACAAACATTTTTTTTAACACATTATATTGGTATAATTCGAATAAATCACTTAACAATATCACTTGGATTAAACACATCTTTAAATACATTCCAACCACAATAAATTTCACGCGCTTCGATATAAAGATGATCCCTCTCTAACTTCTGCGCTGTTATTCTTAGTGGGGTCATTAACATGATCAGACAGTCCTCAGTCATGTCCGCTTCTATGAACAGACTGTACAAATTCACACATTTCTCTATAATAACAGCAATATTGTCTGTATTAATATATTCATCATTATCTGTCCAGTCGCAGATGTGAACATTCTCCAAACTAACGCAGCGGCTCAAAATTTTAAAAATAACACCATATTCTATGTCCTCTGAAGTCAGCATGAAATTTTTCAACTTCGCTAGATGTATCGCCTCTGATAGAGACTGTGTATAGCGGCCAATCATACCATGTTTTTCGACGTAAACATCCAAAGTGATCAATTTTGGACATCCATTAAACAAATTAGAAAAAAACTCCATTCTAACCGGTATATTATTTATTCTTAAGAACGTTAAGTGCTGTAACGTTTTGAAATTCTTCGATAAGCTAATTGGTTGCCGACATCTAATGAATTTGCCGTTTTGTCGACAAAAATCTGTCAATGTAATCTTTTCTGGTAAACCGTTCCATGTTTCCAAGTTCTCACAACTATCAACGCAATACCAACTGCTTGGAAACTTGACAATCCTCATTTCTGTTTTGTTGTGCATGCAGACGTAAGTAGGGAAGTAGTCTTTTAATTCCAAAAGTAAATTACTGAAAAATACATCATCAAAGGTTGTTGTTGCTTTATTCCAAGCTCTAAAAACAATATTGCCATCTAGCATAAAAGTTTGAGGTAAATAAGAGCTGACTTCTACTTTTAAATTACGGTTCCCTACGAATATGTTTGAAAATATTGGCGATACATAAATGGTAATTTTCTCCAAATACACAATAAAGATATATTCCATTTCATTGAAATTTAACCTCGAAACTCCGTCCAACTGTTTAGACCCCTTGTGAGTCTTGTGAGCACAGTCACTAAATATGAAAGTCAGTTTGTTAAAATTTGTTTCAATATCAGCTGGTTCACTAAAACTAGTATCCAGGTGACCTAAATTGAAGAAATGTCTACAATTATCAGATATTGTTAATTTCAAATCTTTTATTAATGGCACGCCGGTTAGAAACAATAATGGTGACGCTGAATCGAAACATTCGAAGACGATAAAGTGAACAACTTTAAACTTTTGGTTTCTTAATGTCTGTCTACATTTAATTTTTATGCTTTCATTTCTGTTATGACTTGGGTATTTGAAGAAGTTAACGCCGATATTTGTAACACTCTGCGGACACACTTGTTCTAGATCTGTTAAATAAATATTCGTGAACGTTAAATCTAAAGATTTTAGATTCACAAATCTATTCATATGTGGTTTCAGATTCTCTACACTCAGGTCTTGTATTCCGCTTAGATTTAAATCCCTTATGTGTTCTCCGAGGTTCACGAACAATTTTGGTCCAAACTTTTTACAGTTGCTAAGGTACTTCTGGAAAGAACCACATTCTTCAAACGACACCATCCTGAACCAAAATATTCCCTGACTTGGGCGCAACTGTTATAGAAATTAATTTTAGTCGGTGTATCTAAATAATTAAAAATTGTAACGCCCACTTCAACTGGTAGATCTAAAAAATTCATTATAAACCTACTCTATGTTCATTTGGATTCAGATTATATAAATTATGGCTTTTCCTTTGCTTTTTTTCAAAGACATTCAATACTATAACTAATAGACAGGACATCACGTCAAAATTCGTGTTCTTTGATTTTTGAATTAGACGACAATAAGTAGTTTAGCTTTCAATGAATCCCGTGAGAGGTCGCATTGTCATTGCTCAAGAAAAAATGTTTTTACATACATACATACATACATAAACTCACGCCTTTTTCCCATGGGGGTAGGCAGAAACTATAGAACGCCACATGCAACGACTCTTACATACCCCTTTCGCTTCATCCACATTCATACATCTTGTCAAAATGTTTTTGTGCCTTTATTATATACTAGCTGTGTCTTCAAGGCTCCGCCCGTAGCCTATGTTACTCAGTGATAAAGTAGCTTTCTAACGGCAAAAGATTTTTTGAAATCAGTCTAGTAGTTTTTAAGTTTATTCGTTACATACAAAAATACAAATCTTTCCTCTTTATAATACTAGTATAGAAAAAATGCCGACTTGCATGCTGTGGTACTGTCAAAGACATTTAAATCTCTTTGGGTACTGTAAATCTCGAACCAGTCTAGCGACTGAACGTGTCTGCAGCTATTTTTCATAAGTAACATGTCTATAATTACACAAAGAGATTAAATATTGTCTTTGTAATTACAGTATAACGTTGAACCAAATGAATGTCTTTGCGTTGAACATTCTGGAAAATGTAGAATTTTGTAATTAACTTTTCAACAAGAGATGTCGTTGTTTGCAAACGAGAACGGTTTGGGTACCTATTATAGAGATGTGTGTCCTATCGATTAGTACTATCGACAAAATAATTGAGGGAAATAATAAAGGAACACTGAAAACAGTCGAGTGCTTAATATAATCATGTTTATTTAGCTATCAGTATAGCTATTTTTACTTATTTTGTTTAAATTTGTTTTTGTGATTGTAGGTTTCCGCTAATCAATATTCCAAGAGAAAAATAGATAAAATTCGTCCAGAATTAACGCAACGAAAAAAATTTGTATCCATCCGCTGCGTTTTATACATAATCTCACACATTATTTTCACTTTTTCTAAAATAATACAAAAACTGAAGCATATACACGTCTTTTACCTATATATGTTACTTTTTGGTGTTTGAGTTGTTCTGCACACCTGTAAAAGAATCACACCTCTGTGCGACAAGTGTTTGAATTTATGTAGAGGTCGAAATATCTGAGTCAAATACTACTATTTATCTATCCTGGGGGGGGGGGGGGTATTATTAGGTAGGTATTCAATCCCCACGTCGGGTGCTTTTGTCGATAAAATTGAGTAAACATAGCGCCCTTAAACTACTGTTACTACATACCCGGGCACATTTCATTAACAACCTCTGAAACCATCGATATCATTATCGATAAATATTAAACATCCCTACAAAGTAAAAATTAATAGCACGCTACCTACCGTTCGAAAGATTGAAACGTCTTGTAACTATCAATACTTTTGCTATTAAACACTAGATGGCTGTGTCGTAGAAGGGTACAATTTTTTTCTATGAATATGGCTCCAATAGCCCCTCTTTACCTACATAAATATTTAATCTCTTTGCTTTTTTTTTACAAGCTTCTAATTACCTTGCAATGTTTGTATAATGTAATGTCACACATCAAAAAAAGTTTGCGATCACTAGCATAAGCTGATATATATATATATTTATTTTTTATGATATATATATTTTTTAAATTGAACTTTATCAAGAAAAATTCTTTGTTGTGTGTTTTCTTTAAATAGAAATACCCAGTTTCGGATCATATGATGTTTTTGATGAGTCCAATAGATTGGGCTTGGTAACGAAGGTCTGACGATGGAGCCAGGAGGTGGATAGCGGAACTCTTCAGTAGCTACTAGTAAACCCCTCGAATTTCGGAATATATGATTTTTTGATGAATCCAATAGATTGCACTTGGTGTTGAGGGCCTGATGATGGAGACAGAAGATGGATAGTGGAACTCTTCAGTGGCTACTAGTGAACCCTTGAGTTTTGGGTCATATGATTCGTCTTGACGAGTAAAATAGATTGAGCTTGTTAACGAGGGTCTGATGATGGAGCCAGGAAGTGGATGGTGGAAATCTACAGTGGCTACTAGTAAACCCCTCGAGTTTCGAGTCATATGATTCTTCTTGACGAGTCCAATAGATTTGGCTTGATAACGAGGGTCTGATGATGGATCTAGGAGTTGGATAGTGGAACTCTTCAGTGGCTACTAGTAATCCCCTCGAAAATATTATAACTTAATTAATATACATATAACTTTAAAGAAATGCTAAAAGTTAGTATAATATGTTAAAAGTTATTTTAAGACTAAAATTTAAAAAATAAAAATATGTAGTGTAAAAAACTATAAACACGCTTCAACCACGCACTAAAAATTATAAAATAATTATTTTTATATCCAATGGGTAATACAAAAAGCGTGGAGCGATTTGTTTAAATTAATTAAAAGTACGCATAACCAAAAAGCGTGGAGCGATTTGTTTAAATTAATTAAAAGTACGCATAACCAAAAAGCGTGGAGCGATTTGTTTAAATTAATTAAAAGTACGCATAACCAAAAAGCGTGGAGCGATTTGTTTAAATTAATTAAAAGTACGCATAACCAAAAAGCGTGGAGCGATTTGTTTAAATTAATTAAAAGTACGCATAACCAAAAAGCGTGGAGCGATTTGTTTAAATTAATTAAAAGTACGCATAACCAAAAAGCGTGGAGCGATTTGTTTAAATTAATTAAAAGTACGCATAACCAAAAAGCGTGGAGCGATTTGTTTAAATTAATTAAAAGTACGCATAACCAAAAAGCGCTCCACGCTTTTTGTATTAACCATTGGATATAAAATAATTATTTTATAATTTTTAGTGCGTCATTAAAGTGTGTTTATAGTTTTTTAAACTACATATTTTTATTCTTTTAGTAATACTACAACAGCCTTTTGGTGGTCTTGATATTTATACTGTCTTGGTCAAGTCTTGGTCTTGATATTTATAGAGTGAAGAATCATTACTTTCGTTTTCATGAATTGGATGTCGATTGGTAAAGATGTTAGTCCATATTATGGGCCTCACACAAGTAACTAATTCTTTGCACAAGTTTAAGCTCGTACAAGATATCAGATATGCAGCATAGATGCAACATACAGCATAACGCAAGCTTGTGCTTGCTCAAATTACTGAAAGTTATTTTTTTAACATCACATAACATAACATCACGCCAGTAATTTTCACCGAAGGGCAGATGGCAGACGGGTCTACCTTTTATAGCAGAACTTTTTATGTCATAATTTTATTTTGCATAACAGCGAATAGCATAAACTTCATTACGCAGAAAATCGTTTGGCATACACTCATATAGCATACATTCAAAACTCATAATTTTGTAAGTCAGAATCATCTTTAGGCATACATTTCATATCCATAATATTTAAAAAGTATAACCATCATATCGCAGAAAGTTCACAGTCAGAATCGTCTTTTGGCATATATTTCATAACTATAGTCATTAAAAGGACGAACTATCATATCGCAGAAAGTTTACAGTTAGAGTCATCTTTGGGGATACATTTCATATACATAATAATTGAAAGACTCATCTATCAAATTATACACCATGCATGCAGCAAGTTTGTGTCACGGCTCCGGCGGTCCCACGCGAGTTTGTCGTCGCAGATGGTTGTAACGCTCACCACCTGCACCTCCGCTCGCGGGCTGCCTCGCCCCTCCGCGCCTACGCGGGTTTAAATTGCACTCTAGGGGCGTGATATTATGTTATTCCCTAAGAATATGATTATAACTTAGGGCAGACAAGACTACGTGGAGTCGGTTTTGCAGCGATTCGTTTCTGTCACTAACTTTTGTAGCACAACATAATGACTTTTTAATACAATATTTTAATTTTAATCAAGGTTAAAAATGCCTGCTGTATATTTTATAGAAATGGCATTATGCCTAATAAAATTATTCCAAATGAAATTCTGCCATCTTCACGGTATGCCAAGTGAAACTATACCAAATAAACGTCGCTCAAAATAAACGTTATGCTAAACGAAGTTATGCGCAATGTTAACTCTGCCAAAGGTAATTATGCCAAATAAAATTCTGCCATCTTAAAAGTATGCCATTGTAAATTCAAACATATAAACATTCGGCCAAACAATAATTATGTTAAACAATTTTTATGCCTTAAAAATATTCGTCAAAGAAGATTCGTCCAAGTGTGTTATGCCAGATAATATTCGGAGCATCAAGATTCTGCCAAATAGAGGGAACCGGAACTGACGACTACTGAGCCTGAAATCTGACAACTGGTGTGACTGATTATTACTGATAATTTAATTCATGACAAATGAAAAACAAAAATAGTCGTACATGATATTGGTATATTCCATCAATAATAATCTATCAAAAAAAATCAGTTAACAATATGTAAAGGACTTGGATTAAACACATCTACAAATGGATACCAACCACAATAACATTCACACACTTCGATATAAAGTTGATCCCTCTCTAACGTCTGCGCTGCTATTCTCAGTGGGGCCATGAGCATGGTTAGATCCTCCCCGGTCATGTCCGCTTCTATGAACAGACTGTACAAATTCACACATTTCTCTATAAAAACAACAATATTGTCAGTATTAATATCTTCATCATTAGCTGTCCTCTCATACTCGCAGATGTGAACATTCTCCAAACTAACGCAGCGGCTCAAAATTTCAAAAATAACACTGTATTCTATGTCCTCTGAAGTCAGCATAAAATTCTTCAACTTTGCCAGATGTATAGCCTTTGATAGAGACTGTGTATAGCCGCCAATCATACCATGTTTTTCGACGTAAACATCCAAAGTGATCAATTTTGGACATCCATTAAACAAATTAGAAAAAAACTCCATTCTAACCGGTATATTATTTATTCTTAATAACGTTAAGTGCTCTAAACTTTTGAAATTCTTTGATAAGCTAATTGGTTGTCGACATCTAATGACTTTGCCGTTTTGTCGACAAAAATCTGACAATGTAATCTTTTCTGGTAAACCGTTCCATGTTTCCAAGTTCTCCCAACTATCAACGCAGTACCAACTGCTTGGAGATTTGACAATCCTCATTTCTGTTTTGTTGTGCATGCAGACGTAAGTAGGGAAGTAGTCTTTTAATTCCAAAAGTAAATTACTGAAAAATACATCATCAAAGGTTGTTGTTGCTTTATTCCAAGCTCTAAAAACAAAATTGCCATCTAGCATAAAAGTTTGAGGTAAATAAGAGCTGACTTCTACTTTTAAATAACGGTTCCCTACGAATATGTTTGAAAATATTGGCGATACGTAAATGGTAAATGGTACATGTTCTTTCAAATACATAATGAAGATATATTCAATTTCATTGAAATTTAACCTCGAAACTCCGTTCGTCAGACAAGACCTATAGAAGTAGTCACCTGTGTCATATTCCCGAAATATGAAAGTCAGCTTGTTAAAATTGGTTTCAATATCGGTTGGAGCACTAAAATTTACTGGATCTAGCTCCCAATCTCTATTATTAACAGATATTGTTAATTTCAAATCTTTTATTAATGGCACTCCGGTTAGAAATAGTAATGGTGACGCTGAATCCACAAATTCGTAGAGCACAAAGTGAACAACTTCAAACTTTTGGTTTATAAATGTCTGTCTACATTTAATTTTGTCGCTTTCATTTCTGTTATGACTTGGGTATTTGAAGAAGTTAACGCCGATATTTGTAACACTCTGCGGACACACTTGTTCTAGATCTGTTAAATAAATATTCGTGAACGTTAAATCTAAAGATTTTAGATTCACAAATCTATTCATATGTGGTTTCAGATTCTCTACACTCAGGTCTTGTATTCCGCTTAGATTTAAATCCCTTATGTGTTCTCCGAGGTTCACGAACAACTTTTGGTCCAAACTTTTTACTGTTGCTAAGGTACTTCTGGAAAGAACCACATTCTTCAAAAGACACCATCCTGAACCGAAATATTCCCTGATTTGGGCGCAACTGTTATAAAAATTAATTTTAGTCGGTGTATCTAAATAATTAAAAATTGTAACGCCCACTTCAACTGGTAGATCTAAAAATATCATTTGGATTCAGATTTTATAAATTATGTCTGCTTCCTAAAAATTAATTTATAAAAAACTAATAACTATCCGAAAAATGGTTTTTGACACCAACGTTTCTTTTAATATTATTATTACGAAGAGGTAGCACCACAGAGTACATTTTTATAGGTAGCACTTCAATCTCAGACTTCAATACTCCTTCGCAGAACAAAGAAAGAAGTAGAAAGAAATGAGTTATTTCTATTGTGCTAACAGCTAAGGCGCCGCGTCGCAAAAAAGGGGTTTACCTTGCTAAAGGTCCATCAGATCTGATTTTTGGATATATATAATAATATTATATTTAAGTATTAAGTTTATTATTTAAGTTTATTATGTGGATAAAGCGAAAGGGGTATGTAAGAGTCGTAGCATGTGGCGTTCTATAGTTTCTGCCTACCCCCATGGGAAAAAGGCGTGAGTTTATGTATGTATGTATATGTATGTATGTATTATATTTAAATGTTTTTATGAACATTTCAAATTTTCGAAAATGAGTGACCTCCGCGCGCTTTGCCATCTTGGATTAAAGACCCCATAAATTAGTTTTTATTAAATAACTCTTTATCTATTAGGTTTGTGGGCGAACGAGGTATGGTGTTCTTCCAACGAAAAGGGAGGATCCTCCAAGCAGGCGGGTCTTATGCCTAGCGGGCTACTGGCTCAGGGGGAGTCAGCTTTCTTGGCGGCCAATGCAAACAGTGGCATGAAAAGCAAAAACGAGATAGCGCTATACAAAAGAAAGTGATAACACGATCAGTAATGTCACATGCCCGATTGAATAGATACCCATAATTTCGGTAGCTGCAGATTAAAGATAATGAGCTGTGATGATTTTAATGTTCATTAAAATAATATAAAACAATAATTTAAACCACTTAAAATCCTTATTTTGTGTTTCATTTGTCTTAAAATGCGGACTAGAATTAAAAACTTAAAAATCAAATAATGATTTATGGTGTTTTTTTTTTATGAAATGGCCACACTCATTAATTGTGGTATGGCGGATTTGTTTATTGTTTTTTAGGACAATCTGACGAAGAGAGTATAATTTTCTGTGAATCTAACATTTGTTTTGTTGTGATTGTTTCCAAATCGTATTTTCTGTCGGTTCTGCATTGTGTGTGAAGAATTGTTGCCTTAACCACTACGAGATAGACTCTACAGTGCGAAATTGACGCGTGTTGTGTTACGAAACCAACAAATACCATAAGAGAGAGACTCCAGTGCAAAATTGTCGATTTTGTACCTATTTACGAGATAGAGACTCATCCTATTTGTGCGATATTGACGCTTTAGTGTTGTGTTTTCCGACCATGGCATTGGCTGAAGAAGTGTGAAGAACTTTACAGCATAAATGTTAAAATACTATAAGTACTTAGCACAATTACTATATATGCCTGAAACGGTTTTGTAAATTTAAAAACCACAAGTTTGTTGAAGAAGCCTCCAAACAAGCAATAAAATGAAAAATAAATATATTGAAACATGTTTAAAAACTTTGTTTTCTTTGAGTTCTATTAAGTACAGCGAATTTTCATTTTGCAGTTTTTAACCGACTTCCAAAAAGGAGGAGGTTACTATGTTCGTCTGTATGTATGTTTTTTTTTTTTTTTTTTTGTGTATGTTCATCGATATTTTCGCCAATTGTGAACCGATTTTAATGATTATTTTTTTAATGGATAGGGTATACTTCGAAGTTGGTCCCATTTAAATTTGGTGAAGATCTGATGAAGAACTTCGGAGATAGACAATGGAACTCCTCAATGACGAACAGTACGCATATTGTGATGATGTGATGATAACATAATTGTTACGAGCAGCGTCTTTAGTAGGTCCAACCAAGTTTTAATTAAGGCCACTAAAATGAAAAAAGTAAAAACTTTTTTACAAAAAATTTAAACCGACTTCAAAAATAATAAAATAATTACCATATAAAATTAACAGTTTCAGAAGTCGGTGCCTTCAATTTGGTTCAGGTGGATCAGCACCGACTTCTGAAACTGTTAATTTTATATGGTAATTATTTTATTCTTTTTGAAGTCGGTTTAAATTTTTTGTAAAAAAGTTTTTTTGCCAAACGAATAAGTAATGCATAATCGTTAAATAAACTGCAAAATGAGAATTCATTATACTGCCGCGCGATTCATAAACGCAGTAAGTAACATTTTGGGTAAAAATGAGTTAAATATATATTCGTAATCAATCCTATGGTGATTACGAATATATATTTAACACATTTTTGTCCAAAATGTTACTTACTGCGTTTATGAATCGCGCGGCAGTATACGTATATATAATTATAAATAGTAGGTAATAGGTATGTACCTATCTATTCGTAATTCCCGCGCCTCACGAGTTGCCTATGGCATAAACTGGAACGCTAGTGTGCTCTCGTGTAAGTTTCATAATTGTATGAAGTTGTCGTTCTTCTCTTGAGTATTATGTTCTGTGTACTGGCTACTGCCTAACGGTTGATGTTAGGAAGTTGTATATGCTATCTGCGTGTCAAATCTTGATATCGCGATGCAGGATTTGTGACGTTTCATTTGACAGCTGTCATTGTTGTCGCTGTAGTCTGTTAGACAATCGTCTTGCTGCTTAATTTTCATGTGGCGTCTTAAGTGCTTATTACACTATTCGATTTTTAGGAAATCTAATTAGGAAATCGGAAGGTGTGGATGGAGTTAGACAGTTAGATTCCGATTTAGGAAGGTCCCGATCGAAGGTTCCTAAATTGTTTACGATTAGGTCTACCGGAATCTCATGGCATTAAAAATTAATAACAAATAGTGATTTTCATATGGCAATGTCAACATGTCACTTGTTAAAACGAGTATGACTGTAGTTGATACATTTTCAACTTAATGTTTTCTTATTCAAACATTTTTAATAAACATACTTATTTTAACAAGGTTTCCTTTTCCATTACAATAAAATTGCATAAACTGCATTTTGTTATGAGAAATAAATAAGACAGGTTGTAAGTAGTCAGCTCTGCTGTACCCTGTCTGTCTCTTAATTCACGTAAGAAGAACTGATATTCATGATGCAATATTGCAGTCTATAGTAAATAATATATTACTACAGGAAGTGAATAAAAACCAATAATAATTACAGAAATGAAAGAAGCTCACGGTGCTATATTAGGTTACGATGTGGCAAAACCAATGTCCCTAGCAAAACTGAATGAGTGGGTCAAGGAACTTCAAGTATACTCCACCAAGAAGAACATAGTCTGCTTAGTTGTCGGCAATAAGATTGACAAGCATATCATTTTCGGACCCAGTGCATAATATCAGTAAGCACATTGGGTCACGCGCGTGACAGCGCAACGAGTATGCCCAAGGAGGGTTTATGTCAGGCAGGCAGCCGGTCATAAAACAATAAGCCAAAACCTCTAATAACATGGATTTATGAAATACATGTTGTGCCGACCCCATCTAGTATGGGATAAGGGCAGGAAGAAATGAAGACGAAATTAAAGAAAAAAAATATAAGTGTCAAGACTTTTTATTCGAATTACTCTTGTGTTACCCACAAAAAAATTTAATTTCCCTATTTGCCATCAGATTCCGGTAGACCTATAACCGCATCGCTACGATTTAGAGCAGTGTTGCCAGATCGGATTTGTAAATTTACAGCGGTTTGAGTATATATTAGGTCCCCCACCTATGAAATCAGCGTTTTGTATGGAGAATTTTAAAGAAGTTGCATTTTTCATACTAACATTTTCTTAATTTATTTAACAACTATGAACACTAATGTTTTAAAACTTTTATGCACTAATGTTTAAAAACTAAGACAACGTGTGCCACTTAGATTATGCGACAAAAATAAGTTTTGACTAAGTTAAAACAAAAATAGTGGTCATTTCTGCTAACAAAAAGAGGAGTCATTTTTAAGGTATTTTTTATGTTTAGAAAACTATAACTAATAAAGTTTTTTTACTATTGGTAGTTGGCTATGATGGTCATTATTCGATATAATATCAAGCAATTGATGAATATTTTAAATCATAGCAGTGACGAGTTTCTCTATTGTGAGAAAAAAACGCCAAGTTCATAGGTACCTAATACTTACAGTATTTTAGTATAATAATACAGTATATCGTGAAGTTAAGAGCGAAGCGAAGAGCAATAAAAAGTATATATGGAAAAGTACATAATGATAAAAAATAAATGTATACATTTTTTTTCCCTGAATTTCTCAAAAGTACTATATTTCTGCATCATTTTTGGGAAAAATACTATATTTGATCAAAAAAAAGATGGCAACCCTAGTCGTCGCTCCGATTTAGAATTCAATTTAGTGTAGTGTGATCACTAGCTTCTAACTTCCTAGTTAGTGTTCTTAATTAGATTTCCTAAAAATCTAATAGTGTAATAAGCACTTTACCCCTCGTTTACACCTAGGTATAAAACATGTATTCTACAAGTATCCGATTTCTTTTTTCGTAAAAATTATTACCTACAAACTAGCTGCCCGGACAGACTTCGTTCTGTCAAAAGTTATTGGCCTGTAGTGGGAAAAGAAAAGTGTTGTTTTTACTATTTTCCACGCAATTTTTATGTTTTTTCTCTCCATAAGAACCTTACTTGTGCCTTAAGGAATATATTTTTTAAAAATAGTCGAATTGGTCGAACCGTTCTCAAGTTTTGCGCTTAGCAACACATTTGACGATTAATTTTTATTAATATAGATATAGCAAAATATGTATGTAGATCTTTAAAACACTTGTTAGAAATATTTTACACATGATATTCAGTGTTAAGACTAAGTAATTTCTTTTAAAAAGACCATTACACAAGTTATGTTTACAACTTGTTATTAGTAGTAAACGAGGGGTTAGATTTTACGTTCACGGGTTCACGGGTTTTACGACATAAATAGCCCAGATCAATTTTGTGGAGGATCAAAGTCGTAACATAAGTATAACGCATATCCAAAAATCAGAACTGAAGGACCTTTTGCAAGGTAAAACTACCTGACGACTGGACTATAATTGCCCTTACCGTGGTGGAAGTATTCTCACTACGTATGATACACGTAACTCCCATAAGTAGCGATGGGGCAACCTTATGTGGTTTCATTTCCTACACCTCCCCATAACTACTATGCGAGCCAACTAAGAATAGGATCGCGCTTGCTGCTAACTTCAAACGATAGTTGTCAAATTAGTACTGCCGGCAAAAAAAAAACTGTGAAAAAAAGTAAATATATTTTTTTATTCATAGATTTCATTGTTATTTATATTCCTTTTTTTAAATGTTATTTCTTGAATTCCATAAATAGATAATTTTGGATAAATTAATAATATATGGAAACAGTATTCATTAAAAAAATTAACCAATACAACATATAACGTAATTAACGCACAACCTCAAACACCCCAATTACGTTATAATCATAATACATACACTGAAATTTTAGTTTAACATGCACCTATATGCCTTGTTATTTACTAAATTAACGTTCTTCAAATAAGGTTTATTTTTCTTTATTTAGTACTAGCTGTGTCCTCACGGGTCCGCCCGTAGCCTATGTACCACTCAGTGATAATATAGCTTTCTAACGGTAAAAGAATTTTTGAAATCGGTCCAGTAGTTTTTAAGTGTATTCGTTACATAAAAAAATACAACCATACAAATCTTTCCTCTTTATAATATTAGTATAGATTGAATGACGGAATTTGTATTAATACAAATAAAAATGCACTTTTAAAAGTCTTAATGCCTTGATTTACGGTCCATTTCAGTTTGTTTTGACTGTACAGGGGTTGCAATATGTAACATAATTAACGCACACCCTGAAAGTAGTTCGTTCAGAATCGTTTACTGAATCGATTCCTATCATTTTTAATATAGGTAAGTTAACTTCACGAAATGCTACTGGTCACCTTAATATTGTGTCGCCATTTTGCTACGCAACTAAGAATAAATTATAATCTGATTAAAACTGTTTTTTTTTAACATGCTTTTTTTTTAATCTTACCCATGTATAACTAATTTGGCGTAAAATTTATTAGAAATAATTTAAAAAGTGAACGAAAATAATTATACAGTAAAATGTTTCTTTATTTATTTTTTTGCACACATTACGCTTTGGTAATGAAGTTCACGAGTATTGCGGAACAAAATGGCGTCTTGACAGTACTATTCTTATTTTGCTCGCATAGTAAAAACAGACCTACAAATAAGTATTGTACATAACACGGGGCCTGATATTATGAGCATCGGCTTTAATTGTGAAGCATAGATCAGGTATCCATCATTTACCATACAAAATAAAATACCTGGCATAGATCATTTTAAGCCTCTTGTTGAACTGGAAGCTTCTTCTTCTTCTTTTAAAATGGTTAGTGACTAACCTGGTGTCAGAGTATATGTCACCCATGTGCCTCTGACTTGGCTTCACATGCCGTCGAGAAATATCTCTCAGGCATGCCCGTTTCCTCACAATGTTTTCCTTCACCGTTTTTAAGCAAGTGATAATTAAACAATACGCACATGAATCCGAAAAGTCAGAGGTGTGTGCCGTGGGTTCGAACTCGACACCTATGACTTGCCAGTCCGACGCTCACACCACTAGGCTATCACTGCTATTACTGGAAGCTGAAAATGACCTTGAAAATTCAAGCATAGTGGTGTAGTCTTCCAAGTAAAAAAATATTTCAGCAACTAAAATTAGTGTTAAATATAGATTTAACAAAGCACATAATCGCTTGGCAGGACGTAGTATCTGCAACAGGACCGATCAGCTTGAAGGTAGTCGTCCACGACCTAAAATGAACGTTAAATGTAGAATAAATAAAACACATTATCGCTTGGCAGGACAGCGTGTCTGTATGCAGTGCGTGCCCGGACTGTGCCAGCGTAGACGGGTCAGCTCGAGCAGTCGCCTTCCACGACCTGAGCGTCGTGCCTGAAGAGGGCGAGCAGGAGAAGGTATGTTACTAATTATACAAGGTTACTCGGAAAGGGGGTACTAAGCCGCGGGCCATCTAAAGTATCACTGATGACTATTTTAAAGCAAGTGTTAAAATTTCACAATTTGATAATGTTTATTTACAAGCAAAAAGATTTTTATTTTAGTTTTTTTTTTAAAAAGACATACGTACCTGCTTTAGTTATGAATTCAGAAAATTGATTTTCTAATCCGTGACCCCAAATATGACCTAAATTGTAAAAACAGCTGTTCATAGCTATGGACAGATAGATTTTAGCATATACTTTACGAAATCCTTGAAAAGCTATTTCTCTTAAACTATCGAGTTTTGGGGAAAGTTGTAGGTATAACAAAAGTTATCCCTTATTATAGGTACATTAACACCCTTTCGGCTTAGTACCTCCTTTCCGACTAACCTTGTAAATATCATTGTTTACTCTTAATCTTAAGTGCCTCGTTGGTCTCGTGGTGAAAAGCGCGACTGCTAATCGTGAGGTCCTGGGTTTGATCCCAAGGTCGGGCAAAGTATTATTGGGTTTTTTCATAAGAAATTCCTCAGTAGCAGCCCGCGGAGTTTGGCTTTGTGCCCGGTTGATGGCAATAGGCTCGCCCTCATATGTCGTTATGTCCCCACATGGGACATAACGGCGAAATGAGGGTGGTACTATACATCTCTGCTCAACCCTTCGGGGAATACAGGCGTGATGTTATGTTTTATGTACTTTTAATCAAGCAGGCCTTTACATACATGGGGCAACCATTAATATTATGAGTGAACATTCGATGACGCCCCCGTGCCGCGGAGAGCACATCCCGGGTGTCATACAAATATGTATGACCGTCGTTCCGGGAAGTCAGAAGCCCGAAAGTCTGACAACCGGTTTAATCTTTCCTAAGATATGAAGTGTCAACAATATAAAACGAAACATTGTTGTTTTTTTTCTATTCGAGTGCTTGTAGATGGCTACGTAACCAGGCAGCTATTGGAGAGACCTGAAGGGTCTCCAGCCAATGAAGACGAGTAAAATACTTAACCTAAGCTAACTACTCAAAACTCAAAATATTTATTTGCACACTAAGTAGAATAAATGCCGTGGAAATGCGTTCCTTGCGAAGTATGTGCGGTGTAACTTTGAATGATAGATTGAGAAATGAAGAGATTAGACAAAGTTGCGGTTTAAAAGGTGATGTAGTGACAAAAATTGACCTTTCAATTTTTGTCACTACTACTAAGCATACTCCTTAGTATGCTTAGGTGGTTTGGCCATGTTGAGAGAATGAGTGAACGGCGATTAACAAAAGAAATTTATAAGGCGGATGTTAATGGGAACGCCGGTAGAGGACGTCCTAGAAGGACATACATCGATGTTATTGGTGATGTTCTTCACAAAGGTCAGGTGCGTAGTACTCTCAACCGGCGTGCGTGTATGACAAGATGTATGAATGTGGATGAAGCGAAAGGGGTATGTAAGAGTCGTAGCATGTGGCGTTCTATAGTTTCTGCCTACCCCCATGGGAAAAAGGCGTGAGTTTATGTATGTATGTATGTACTAAGGTAAAATAATACAGATCGTATTATATAGAGTAGGTACAGCTTAGCAACCTTTTCCAGGTGTTGCAATATTTGAGGGCTCTAATTATATGAAAGTATATTTATAAATTTACTTATGTGTCTACTTGGTACATAGTGCCTAATTCTTGACTATTGTTATTCTTAATACACAATATTTTTAATTAAGGATACTAGAACCAAAACAACATAGTATATCGAGTGATATGTTATTGAGTAGGTAAATAGGTATTGGTATAGGTGTATTATTAATTGTATGTTTTATTTATTTAGGTTTATGTTATTTTTGCTTATATTGGGTGTTTTTAACTTTATTTATTTTTATTACTACTGTGACTACTACTAACATCATGACTACTAGCAACAACAGCACTAAGGGCGACCTCTACTGAGACTCGGACCTCGACTTAAGACGTTGCTGGATGGGAGGATTGGGAGGGAAACAGCTTGATGAGGGCTGTATTAATTGTGTGACTACGAATTCATTGATTTTTTGATCCCTTTATCTAACAGTGAACTGAAGTTACCCGAGTTAATGAGTCAAGCCATTTACTAATTAACTGTCTGTGCTTCACTTCATTCCAAACTATTCATGCAATACAGGGTGCATGGAAAAAACAAACGCCACCTTGTGCTTTTTCGCATTTATATCAATATAATTGATGGATCAGGCAAGCGACTATACTAAAATCTATGAACGCATTTTATATAAGTTTTAAAAATAAAATAAAGTTTCCTTTGAGTAAAAGCTATCCTCTATATTTAAGGTAGTTTCCCTCAAGGTGGCGCAATTTTTTTCATTTTTAACTGACTTCCAAATAAAAAACTTTTTAACAAAAATAAAACCGACTTCAAAAAAACGATGAAAAGAATAAAATAATTACCATATTATAAAATTAACAGTTTCTGAAGTCGGTGCTAATCCACGCTAAACCAAATTGAAGGCACCGACTTCTGAAACTGTTAATTTTATAATATGGTAATTATTTTATTCTTATCATCGTTTTTTTGAAGTCGGTTTTATTTTTGTTAAAAAGATTTTTATTTTTTTCGTTTTAGTGGCCTTAATTAAAATATGGTTGGACCTACTCAGACGCTGCTCGTAACATAATCACATCATCACATTATGCGTACTGTTCGTCATTGAGGAGTTCTATTGTCGATCGCCGAAGTTCTTCATCAGATCTTCACCAAATTTAAATGGGGCCAATCTGGAAGTATATCCTTTCAAATAAAAAAAAATGTTATCTAAATCGGTTTATAAACGACGGAGTTACGAGGTACCAAACATTTAAAAAAAAAGATATAAAACATACAACCGAATTGAGAACCTCCTCCTTTTTTGGAAGTCGGTTAAAAAAAAGGAGGTATACGGGTGTATGTTTTTGTTATTTAATATTTGTTACCTCACAACAGCGTCATTTATAAACCGATTTGGTAAAATCTTTTTTCGTTTAAAAGAGTATTCTTTCGAGGTGGTCCCATTTAAATTTGGTGAAGATCTGATGCCTTCGGAGATAGACAATGGAACTCCTCAATGACGAACAGTAAACATAATGTGATGATATGATTAGGTTATGAGCAGCGTCTTTAGTAGGTCCAATCGTGTTTTAATTTAGGCCACTACAAAGAAAAAAAGAAACTACATTTTATAATATGCTAATTATTTTATTAATTTTTTTCGTTTTTATGAAGTCGGTTTTATTTTTGTTAAAATGTTTTTTTAATTTTTTTCCATCCTGTATATGAAATTCCTGAATAAAAACTAACCTTAAGAATCAGAATTAAGTACGTTCACCTTTAAACTTTATAATTGAACTCACGCGCCGTATCTGGACTTACGTCAGAAGCTTCAGGAGAGCCATCAATATGTTTGACGTATTCATCAGTTTCCGTGAGCCATAACCGTTTGACGAGAATAGCCGACGCGACGCAAATAGACGTCCAACAAACACAGCCGTCAGCCTGGAAGTATGAGCTAACTGAACTATTGTAATTAGTCATGGTTTTGAACACAGGATATTTGAGCTATGAATGAGGAATAATCAGAAACTGTGGTGGAATGTGTTCAACACGTACTTCCTTGTAGGATTTAGGAGGAAATTTGTAAAAACAGAAGCGTTGACCAATAGGCAGATACCCTATTACTATTATTTTTTTATTAGAAATCTTGATACTATTCCAAACATGATAAGCAACAGTGTAAAAACCAATGAAATATTTAATAAAATGCCCAAGTTATAAACGATTTAAAATTGTTGACGAGACAGAGACTACATGACACCACAATGACGTCATACCTTAAAAACTTCATAGTAACTTGACATCACTCCGTACAATATCTGTTTCGTGCGACAGGGACAGAAAATGCCTCCTCCACAAACTTCGAAAGCGTGTAAGCTCGTCTATTTTTTCATAGATTTTATTTATTTTTTCACATACTGTGTTCTTTCTATACTTTCTTTAAAATAATTAAAACTGTTGTACATTTTTAATAGTAGTCAAATACCCAATTGTTATACTCACAAACACACAGACACAGGGACAGGTTAGAATATACCTACTTGCACGCTGGGAATAGACGCGTGTTGTAAAATTCAACAAAACCCAGCACGCTTGATGGTAGGATCTATACGGTCCGCCTGGATAGCTACCACCCTCACATTATAGTCCGGTGCCAAACAGTTTACTGAGTTCTGTCGTATGTATGTGAGAGCCAGAGGAGTACAGGAGAATTCCTCTATATCTCTGTTCCTTGGATTCGTGTGCTCCATCTTAGGCCCTGTCTGCGCTTACCATCAGGTGAGACAAGGGCCAAAAGCGACTAAGACAAGAATGAAAAATAAAAATAATTATTACAAAAACCGTGGAATTTTTTGACAGCATAATCAAAATCATTCATTTTGACAAATTTTGAAAAAGAAAACTGAACAACGGTTGTGGTTTATTTACGGTTTGACAACAACGTTGTTAGTCAGTTTTGCTATTTGTGATGCGGATTCACCACGTGGGTTCTGACAAAAAGAAGTCATTCCCTTTTTCCGTGGGTATCGTAAAAGGCTAAGAGATTATATTAGATGTCAATAGGATCGACAGCAACACTCTCCAGTTCGTTAAGAACTTACTGCGATCACCGACCTCTTTGCCAGACGTGGTTATTGATATACAGGCTGTTAAAAAATTTACTCTAAGAATTTATGGGGTTTACTCCGTATCGAAAACTAAACAACTTTCGTAGAACAACGTTTCAAAATTCACCATTTTTTATTTATTACTTTCCATATAAATCAAATAAAATTATTTTTTGATTTGTATGGTAAGTTGTTTAATTTCCGTTACCGAGTAACCGACAAAATTCTTAGAGTTCATTTTTTAACAACTTATACAAGGTTAGTCGGAAAGGGGGTACTAAGCCGCAGGCCACTTAAAGTATCACTAAATTCGATATTTTTTATTTTAGTATTTAAAAAAAAAACATACCTGCTTTAGTTATGAATGCAGAAAATGGAGTTTCTAATCCGTGACCCCAAATATGACCTAAATAGTAAACACAGCTGATCATAGCTATGGATAGATTTTAGTATATTTCTCTTAAACTATCGAATTTTGGGGAAAGTTGTAGAACAAAAGTTATCCCTTATTATAGGTACTTTAACACCATTTCGGCTTAGTACCCTCTTTCCGACTAACCTTGTAGAATAGAATAGTCAAACGAACCACAACCGTTAGTCAGCTTCCGTTTACGAAAACTATCAAAATGTTTAGTTTTATTGTCAAACAATTTGACAGTAATTGTGAACGGTTCGGCTTCGCTTCAGTTGCGATTAATTAACATTTCTTTAAGTAGAATTGGCCCTTAGACTTTTGTCCCGAATGATAAGACAGACAGACAGACAGTAGTTCCCGTAACCAACATTTTTGGTTTATAGATAGGAAATGAGTCAAGGTCGGCCAAAAATTTCATTTGTAAGAAAATATTGTAGAAACGTAATGTTGTTTTATAAATAAACGCAGTAGCGTTTGGACCAGCGCGGCGCGTGCGCCGCTTGGCGTCCCGTGATTTTTCGAGTGACAGTTTGTGATGCAGGTACCTTCGTTTCTACTTACATCTTTTTAAGAGTATACGTTGAATATTACAAGGTAAATTCGTAAGATTTTGTTAGTGTTTTTTTTGTTGCAAAGTATTTTTGTTGTGGACTTCGGTCGAGACTAGTGTTTATTTTTAATATCTGTTAGGTCCATTCAACTGGTCTTTTGTTTTCGGGTTTCTGTGACAGATTTTCTGTAATATTCACATTAATTTCTACTTTTTCTTAGGATTTTATCGGTCGTTGTTAAAATTGATAGTTCAAAGTATAGTTCTTAAAACTTCTTTTCGTTTAAACATTTGCCTTTTAATATGATCTTTTTAGGGTTCCGTACCCAAAGGGTAAAACGGGACCCTATTACTAAGACTCCGCTCTCCGTCCGTCCGTCCGTCCGTCACCAGGCTGTATCTCATGAACCGTGATAGTTAGACAGTTGAAATGTTTACAGATCATGTATTTCTGTTGCCGCTATAACAACAAATACCTACTAATAAACAGAATAAAATAAATATTTAAGGGGGCTCCCATACAACAAACGTGATTTTTTGCTCGTTTTTGTTCAATATTAATAACGGCAACAGGTAGACGCTTGAAATATTCACAGAATATTTAGTTATATATTCACTTTAAAAATATATAGTTAAATTAAAATAAAACAAATATTTAAGGGGGTCTCCCATAAAACAAACGTGATTTTTTTTGCTGTTTTTTAGATAATGGTACGGAACCCTTCGTGCGCGAGTCCAACTCGCACTTGGCCGGTTTTTTCTTCTAGTAATTTCGACTACAACAGCCTTTTTTGAGAGCAATCCAACAATCATTAGTAGATTACGAACTACTTATATAGATTTCTTGTTATAGTTATAGAGTGGTGAATCATTACTTTCGTTTTCATGAATTGGATGTCGAATAGTCAAGATGTAGTATATAGGCCTCACTCACACATGTGAATATTTCTTTGCACAAGTTTAGGGTTTTACAAGTATGTATCTAGACACTAAAGCATCACGCAGGTTTGTGCTTGCTCAAATTACTGAAAGTTATTTTTTTAATATCACATATCATCACGCCTGTATTCCCCGAAGGAGAGAGGGCAGACGTGTATAGTAACACCCTCATTTCGCCGTTATGCTTAAGTCCCATGTAATAGAGGGCAAGCCTATTGCCATCAACCGGACACAAACCCCAACTCCGGGCTGTTACTGAGGAATTCCACACGAAAAAACTCAATAACACTGCCTGGCCTGGGGATCGAACCCAGGACCTCACGATCAGCAGTCGCACTTGCCACGCTAACGAGGCAGTTTTTTTGCATGTCTTTTTATACTGTCCAACTCCTGGGCAAAAAATTTTCGGCGCATTCTATGCTACTTACAAGTAAAACACCACCACCATTAACCCCACACGTTGTATCGCTACTAGTTTGACCTTCCACTACCTTATTTACAATAGCAACCATCAGTTTAGAATTGAATATCGATACAGATACTGTATTCAATACTTCCTTATCAATATTATAGTTGTAACGACCAGAATAGCCTCCTTGAACTGAGTTATGTCTGTTAGTCTGCGCGCCAGACTCCAGACAATCACATCTTTAGATCCATATCGTTCAAATAACTATAAAACAATAATTATTTATTCACGACCCGTAGTAAATATTGATAGTCTTATGAAGAGTTATTTGCATTCATATTGTGGCGGCATCTATGAGAATTACGCAGCACGACGATTGTCTAGCAAAAACTACAGTGACAACAATGACAGCTGTCAGATGAAACGTCACAAATCCTACATCGCGGTATCAAGATTTGACACGGAGTTAGTATATACAAGGTTAGTCGGAAAGGGGTACTAAGCCAAAAGGGTGTTAAAGTACCCATAATAAGGGATAACTTTTGTTCTACAACTTTCCCCAAAACTCGATAGTTTAAGAGAAATAGCTTTTCAAATATTTCGTAAAAAATATGCTAAAATCTAACTATTCATAGCTATGATCAGATGTGTTTACTATTTTAGGTCATATTTGGGGTCACGGATTACAAACTTAATTTTCTGCATTCATAAGTAAAGCAGATATGATTATTTTTTGAAAAAACTAAAATAAAAATCTTTTCGCATGCAAATAAAAATAATCGAATTTTGAAATTTTAACACTTGCTTTAAAATAGTCATCGGTGATACTTTAAGTGGCCCGCGGCTTAGTACCCCCTTTCCGACTAACTTGGTATAACAATAATTATTTATCCACAACCCGTAGTAAATATTGATGTCTTATGAAGAGTTATTTGCATTCATATTATTGTACCTTGTTCTACCTAGCCTTTTCCCAACTATGTTGGGGTCAGCTTCCAGTCTAACCAGATGCGCCTGAGTACCAGTATTCTACACGGAGCGACTGCTATTACACATCCGCAACGCAAAAACTGGGTAATTCCGATATCCTAGGGTTAGGGTGACCGTTCGTTACACATTGAAACCCGTCACTGCCTCGGAAAGCACGTTAAACAGTCGGTCCCGGGTGTCATACGAATACCTATGACAGTCGTTACAGGTGGTCAGAAATCCGAAAACCACCGGGACCGGTCTAACCTTAGAATATCGGCATTGCTCAGTTACTGGGTTGCGGAGGTCTAATAGCAGTCTCTCCGTGTAAAATACTGGTATTCAGCCGCATCTGGTTAGATCGGAAGCTGACCCCAACATAGTTGGGAAAAGGCTAGGCAGATTGCAGATTTAATGTGGTTTGCCGTCAGAGACCTGTATAGATTTTTATCAACATAGCTAGAGGCTTATTATGAACATTTCCATATTTCGGTCCCAGTTTTTCTCATGTCAGCATGACCTATATAAGAGTAGCTCATGGTTATCGTCACTCGTGGAGGCTTCTCCAATTAAGCACTGCTAACACAACCCTGCTGATACTGTACGAGGTATGGTGTTCCTCCAACGAAAAGGGAGGATCCTCCTACCAGGCGGGTCTCATGCCTGGCGGGCTACTGCCCAACGGTTGATGTTGGGAAGTTGTATATACAACTGCGTGTCAAATCTTGATATCGCGATGCAGGATTCTGTGACGTCATATTTGATAGTTGTCAAGATTGTTGCTGTAGTCTGCTACACAATCGTCGTGCTGCTTACTTCGTATTTGGCGTGCTACATGTCGCCACAGCTCTATGGATTTCAATAACAAAGGCCGCAAAGGAGTGGCGTGGCGTGCAGCGGGGCGGTCAAGCATGGTATTGAGCGTGCTTATTCACTGCTTGTTGTACACCCTATTAAACAGTTCAAAATTAGTCTGTAGGTTAGGCAAAGCAGCATTTATGTTCTAAAAGACTCGGTGCCGCGCCTCGCTCCAAATTTGCGATCCTTGCAGGGCCGTCTCTAGGTAACCTGGCGCTGGTAGCTCAGGGTGCCTTAACCGACCTTACCCCGTCAGCACTGTGTGTACTCGTAGCAGTCATTAAAGGTGGCCTATGTTAGTTTGAGGTAACTGCTGAATAAAATATTTTTTCGAGCCACGGCGCCCTCAAAACCTCAGCGCCCGAGGCCCAAGGCGCCCCTTATGGCTCGGCGCCCAGGTTCCTCGCGTCCCTTGTACCCCTGGGTAGAGAAGGCCCTGGACCCTTGCATCCAACGACTTCAGTCTTGAATTCACCAACCTTTTTATTAAATAAATACAATTTATTTATGCTCTCGAGTTCGAACCCAAGGCACGCACCTCTGACTTTTCGGATTCATGTGCGTATTGTATAATTATCACTTGCTTAAAATCGGTGAAGGAAAACATCGTGAGGAAACCGGCATGCCTGAGACATATTTCTCGACGGCATGTGAAGCCAAGTCAAAGGCCCATGGGGGGCATAAACTCTGACACTAGATTAGTCACTAACCACACTGAAAGAAGAAGATTTAAACTTTCCACCAAAATCATTATAATATTAGTTTTGATGACCTTACAAAATCTTTGACAACATAAAATTAATTCAATTTAGTCTGAAACATTAAACATTTTACGAGTACGCGACAGATTGCGTAGATGTTGAATCGGGTCACGACAGTTCTAAAATGACAGATGTTTCGACCGCAGACCTTGATGACCAGCCTCACGGCTGTATTATAAATATACGCAGTATACTTTAACACCAATGTGTTTACGTGGTTAGCCAAGAATAGATACTGCATCCTTTTCCGTGGGTAGGTACAAAAACTTAACTGAATCTGGCCAAGCCAACTGCTAGTACAAACAGAAACTATTTACAGGATCCGTTTTTATTTTGGTGATGGCGCCTGTAGTTGTATGAGCGAGTTCACATACACGACAGTATTCCGAATCCAGTAAAAAATACTGGATCCGTTATTTTTATCGTATCCTGTCTGCCAGATGCGACGCAGTTGCCATTTGTTTAACTGATCCGTCGGTACAGACAAAAAAAAAAAGATGTAAACAACACATCCAGTACCGACGGATCCATTAAAACGGATCCGCTGTGTGAACGGGCGGTAACTCTACAGAGGAATTATGGCAACAATAACTGTAAAAATCTTTGCAGTGTCGTCATTATTCCAATCAGAATTGGCTTGCCATATCCTTCCTTACCTACTTACCTAGCCCGGCAGAACAAACTTTGCATTAGATAAAACTTTTTGACAAAAATAAAACCGACTACAAATTGTCTATCTCCGAAGTTCTTCATCAAATCTTCACCAAATTTAGATGGGACCACTTCGAAAGAATATTCTTTCAAACAAAAAAAGAATAATTTAAATCGGTTCACAATTAGCAAAGATATCGCGGAACAAACATACAACAAAACAGTCGAATTGAGAATCTCCTCCTTTTTTGGAAGTCGGTTAAAAATGTTGATTTTTGTAAAGATTTTAGTTGTTCTTTGCAGTGCTGCCATTACAATTCTAATGCAGCGTTAGCTTGGTCAGAGTCTATTATCCAAACATGCATTTTTATCATTATGACTGTGGACTTAGCTTTCTAGAGCTTCTGCTCTGGAGCCCCGAGGCGGCAGCAAAGGATCTAGCCGGAGTTAGAGGCCCTTTGACTACTTGTTCGACTCTAGCCCGGCAGTACCTACAGTCCTGTTTGTAAGCCAGAATCAGCAATAATCACCAACAAAAAGTAACTGTTCCAACTTTATAATACTGGACAGGTATCGGTATTCTTCATCCTCACCATATCATGGATGAGGAAGGTAGAAGCACTTTCTTATAAGAGACGAACCCTGAAAATATTTCAGAAGCGCTCAGTCAAGAGGCAAATTGTTTTTGAAGTTATAGCCAAAGAATATTATAAAGGTCGGGCAAAGTGTTAGGTACTGAGATTTTTCATTGAGAATTTCTCAATAACAGTCCGGGATATGCCCGGTTAATGGCAATAGGTTCGCCGCCTATCACATAGGACTTAAACATAACTGGCGAAACGAGGGTGTACTAAAAACACCTCTGCCGAACCCTCCGGGAAATAGAAGCGTGTTATGTTTATATTATGTTGATAATTTTTTGATGTATCTTAAACGATTTTGTTTATTTCGGTTCTGTGATGGTATTTGATGGTATTTAATAAAACTTTATGGAAAATGTTTGTCGGAAGTGTTATCGGGCACACTGTAGTTCTTTCGTCTGCAACTGTGCGCAAGCAACCTCGCCATGTTTGTTCTGGCCAAAGTTCGCAACTATGATGAACTGAATCCTTACTATGGATGTATGGATGGATGTATGGATGTTTGTTACTCTTTCACGCAAAAACGGCGGAACGGATTTGGATAAGATTTGGCACACAGATAGACTATGCCCTGGATTAACACATAGGATACTTTTTATTCGGTTACATTAAGTAGTTCCCCTAGGATGCGGATGAAACCGCGGGTAATAGTCTAGTTTTATATAAATAAAATATTTTCTCAATTCTCCGGTTGATTGACCGTTTTAATTTGTTTTACTCGACAAAATTGCGAACTGCCTGGTTGGTCTAGTGATGGCAAGCGCGACTGCTGATCGTGAGGACCTGGGTTCGATACCCAGGTCGGGCAAAGTGTTATTGGGTTTTTCGAGTGTAATTCCTCAGTAGCAGCCCGGAGTGTTGTTGATGGCAATAGGCTCGACCCCTATTATATGGGACTTAAACATAGGTAATGGCGAAATGAGGGTGTTACTATACACCTCTGCACAACCCTTATGGGAATACAAGCGCGATGTTATGTCAAATTGCGATTTTTTCCAAACATTTTGCAGACTAGCATCTCTAGAAGTGTCACAGACAACAGGATGTCTAATAAAAATCTGTTTACTTTTCCAGAGTGGCGCTGAGTCACCATGCACATGCGATGAGTGCCAACAGGAGGCTCCACGGAGAATCCCAAACAATCTAAAAGCGGCACAAATGACGCAAAGCATGAACAATACGCAGCCAAATATAGCGGACAATGGGCACGAGCGAGTGGTCGACGTCCTGGTCCACGACGCGCCACCCGAGGTACCCAGGTTCTTCCAATCCGTTACCTCTCCCCCCTACCACATCGCAGGCCCCCCGCCGCCAGGTTTCGTCGTTGCCCCCTACCAACCTCCCCGCTTCCACACAGGAGGGAACGTTGAAGACCTCTTAGGAGACGTCCAGGCCTCGCCGACCATACAGACTACGATTATACAACAGAACTCAGTGTTCATGTGTAACACAAGACGGATAACTCAGAAATGCTGCTGCCAGAAAAAGGAACCTGTTTCTGGTGTACCGATTGTGGGTATACCGATCTCAGGCGTACCGATTGTTGAGGAACAGGAGCCTCCAAAGAAGTATGTCACTGAGAAAAACATCGAACTAACTTATGACTATCCAAGAGGAACGCCCATTCCTAGCAGCCCGAGTCCGAAGTCTGGGGACGATGTACAAACTACGACTACAGAGGTCGCTAGTACGGTAGTCTTCGTTGAACGAAGGATACCTGTGAAGCCAAAGAAATTCGACTTCTTCTCTCGATCCCGGTCAGCACCCGTCGGAGAAAACGAAGAACCGATATATGCTACAGTAAATAAGCTACCAAAGAGATTACGTAGAATGGAGCTCGCCAATCTGGAGAAAGAAGTGGCATACAAATCTGGTGAACCTGATTCTTCCACTAGAACAGAATTAACGTTAAAAACTGACTCAGAGTCTCAAGTGCCCCCACCTGACGATGACACGAGTAGATCTGATAGAGAAAAGTCGACAGCACCTCAAAGACCGGATTCCCCAAAAGCGAAAAAGCGTAAAAGGTTCTCTCTGACCTTTAAAAAGAGGGAAAGAAAAAGAAGAGACAAAAAGAAGGATATGAAGAATGGAGCTACAAAGAATGGAGGGACTGTTCACGTGGAGAGTGACAATGAGAGGCTGATAGAAGGAGAGGTGCCGGATATTGCGAAGCACAAACACTGCAATAGACATAGACCGAGGAATACCTTGTCGTCTTCAAGCTCAGGCCCGCGGTACAAGCGGGATAGCTATCAGGTAAACTGTATTTTAAGAACGAGTATTATAAGTAAATATAAGAAAATTTTAGAGGTCTGGGGGTCTGATTTCGATCCCGGCCCGCACCTCTGACTTTTCGAATTCATGTGCGGATCAAAATTTGATTATCACTTGCGATAACGGTGAAGGAAAACATCGTGAGGAAACCTGCACACCTGAGAGGGCTCCATAAAGTTCTCGATTGTGTGTGTTATCCGCCAACTCGTACCAGGCAAGCGTGGTGGACTAAGGCCTGAACCCTTCTCATTCTGAGAAGAGGCCCGTGACCAGCAGTGGGACAGTAATAGGCCGATTATGGTATGACTGTAAGAACATTTTCGAATTGGATTTAAACTCTTGTGATCTGGTATCTAAAATAATTCCAAGTACTGCATCTTTCAGACAAACCTGGTTGGCTAAAATGATAATAATAAAAGATAATATAATAATATATAATATGACACACTCAAGTTATTGATAAAGAACATGTCATGCACTCTCTTTTATCCAAGAAATACACCAAGAAGACCATCTAGTAGAATCACTCGATTCTTAAAAGATAAATCGATGGCCGCATCGAATAAACGTGCAAGTGAAAAACATCAACTTTCCAGGAGAAAATAAAAACGTTTAGTCCTTAATATCGCGGGTTTCTTTATAAGCAGGTCTATACTATGTATAATGAAATTGAAGGTAAAAAATATATCTTTAAGCTGTTATAATTACTTTTAAGAAATCATCATTCATTTTATTCATTTTGTCTTCTGACAAAAAATATATTATTTCCGTGGAAAAAGGGAATCGAGTACGATTGCAGACGTATTTATGGACCGAAATTTATTTAAAATATTAGTGGGTAGCAGGATGGGCTAAGGAAACGAAAAAAGAGAAAAAAAATGTGCAAGTGAGTCTTGCACGTTTATTCGATGCGGCCATCGAAATGCTGTCTTAAAAGTTCATGGCGCCGAAACTTACTGGTCATATTGATTTCAGTGCCGGGCCGTATTATGTCGTGTTAAAACCATCACTATTCCGATGAGAGAAAGTGACGCGGCTATGCAGCTCGTAAAGCGCCGTCACATTCTCACAGTGGAACAATTATGTTTTTAAAACGTCATAATACGCCACCAATCTCTTCTCTCGTTCTTGCTTATGAACTGAGCAGTACGAAAGCCTAAAATCAAGTTTCCGGTCTCTGCAATGATGTCGGTCGCGCCCCGAACCGCCTTTACTCTTTCTGTCTTGGGTTTTAACGCATCTTAAGCTAGATTTCCACTTGCTGGTAAATGTTTATTCAGATCTTAATTTGATGGTTCGAAATCAAAGAATTATCTGCTATACAGGGTGTCAACGAAATCATGTAATTCCTTCAAACCTCGTGATGTACTGCTGACATAGATTAACACTGCACGGGATATATTTGGATTCAATAAAAAAATATATCACAAGAAGTAAACATGTGTTCTTAACGTGAGGCATTTTAGCGCCCCGAGCGAATTGTGCGGCTATAGCTCGCCGCGCGGTTATTTGACGCGGGGCGCTAAAATACCTCACGTTAAGAACACATGTTTACTTCTTGTATTTTTTTTTTATTGAATCCAAATATATCCCGTGCAGTGTTAATCTATGTCAGCAGTACATCACGAGGTTTGAAGGAATTACATGATTTCGTTGACACCCTGTATAACCAGAGTAGCTTAAGACCTTATCAGCAAGTGTCAAAAAATGCCTGTGACCAAACATTCTCTCTCTACTAACAGCGACTTCTTTTCCAGGAGATGACAACATCCCATTCGGAACACGAGAGAACGAACAGCGTGTGTTCTTCAGTCAACTCGTTGGGTTCTGCCTGCACCCACAAGTCCAGGAAACTGTCGGCACCTATCAGTGATGGGTCCATTCCTTGGTGCGGGTGTTGGGGAGCTGGGTGTGTGTGAAAATGAAGATTTGGAAGAGAAAATGTCTGGTGGTAATGGTAATCTGAGATCCACTAATATTTGGTGGGATTTGTTGTATATTCTGGCATGAGACGTGTATGTGATTGGCTTTGGAGTAGGCAAAACTGATGGTCTCATAATTATTATTATATTTAAAGATTTTGGTGTCGATTCTATAGCACATTTTGACAGTACTAAACTAGACTAAACGCAACTGTCACTTTGTTTTTCCATTGAAACAGAGACAAAGACCCTTAGTTTAGTTTAGTCCTGTCAAACTGAACAGAATCGACACTACTGGTGCCGATTTGGTTGCGCACAATCTAATCTGAATTTAGGCTATTGCTATCTTTTTCACTCTGATAAAATTAGAAAGAAACGGGTGTAAATAAGACCTGTCAAAGGCTGAACTAAAATTTTCATTCAAATTAAGACGACGCGTTGGAACTTGTCGACTAAAAACACGGTGAAGTTCAAGTCGTGACTAGTTTGACATCTCTAACTTAGTTCTTATCTATCACTGTCCATTTAGTAGTATTCAAATTTAATATTGTACGTAACATGTTTATTTATTTATTTGTGTCGTTATTGCCCGTAGCATCACTATGGTCCTATCTGAAAACCAGCGTTGCGACATTTTGTTTTTTTTAAATGTCGCAGCATTATGCTGAGATAGGAGCCCCTTTTGGCCTCGTGCAGGTAGTCTAAATTCTTATCCTTTCTTTTTTTAAATATTTTTTTGTTTCTGTAACTGCCTGTGTGAGTCAAGAATAAATAATTTTCTTTCTTTCTTTTCTCGCGCTGTCTATTAGTAAAAGATAGCAAAGCTCTAATTTTAATTTAGTCGGTGAACGAGTATCGGCACCATTGTATAAACACCCTCAATATAATGAGACTTCTTCTCAATGCTTGAACTTCGAAAAAGTTTAAGAAAACTAACCCGAGTGTACCAAAGTCGAAATCACATGAATCTGAAAATGATTCAAACTAGGCGATTATGTTCCAAATAAAATTTGTTGTACCTACGTAACTGCCCTTCAAATAAATACAGAAAGTTTTTAGTGACGCTGAAGTTAAAATTAGTATAAAATGAGATGACCATCAATCGATGACGTCATTTGGCACGTGTATGTAAATATTGTAAGGTAAACTGTGATTCACTAGTATTGTGTTCGTAAGAGCATGCCTGTTGAATGATAAATAAACTTTTACACAAATATATGCAATTGTTTTATTAATCCTTACGGATATAACAGTCATAATCCTATTTCCTGTACGGACTTAGCTCCGTTTTAGGCAGCAGGATGGCAATAGAATTTCTATATCTTAGGAATGCACGCCTATCGTGGTGTCTGCGGTGAATTAATAAACCATGATTACTTGAGCTTATGATTCTGGAGGTGCTTCAATTATAAAATCATAATCATCTTTTCACCACGTTGGATTGGTGCGGGTTGGCAGACTACACACCCCATCGAGTCTTTTTTTGGCGTCCTCGAGATCGAAATCGATAAACGCGGTGGATGCTGCGCTAAGACTAAGATGGCGCGGGCGTTGTGCGGGTGTGCGGGGCGTCCCCCCCCTCCACGATTCACCTCATACCCGATTGTCATGTCGACCTGTCGTTGACTCAATACTTTATTGCATTCCCTAAGTATTACATAGATGGTATAACAAGTAAAAGATCAATATGGACCCTGTCGGGCACAGCAAAATTAGGAGAGGAAGAGGGCTAAGTAGCAACTTAATATTATTATAAATTATTTGATGTGTTTAGTTGGGTGTATATTATGTTAGTGTACACAAGGTTCGTCGGAAAGGGGGTACTAAGCCGAAACAACAACAACTACAACTTTCCCCAAAAGTCAATAGTTTAAGAGAAACAGCTGTTCAAAAATTTCATAAAAAAATACGCTAAAATCTATCTATCCTCAGCTATGATTAGCTGTGTTTACATTTCAGGTCATATTTGGGGTCACGGATAAGCTTCATTTTCTGAATTCGTAACTTAAGCAGGGACGAAGAATTTTGGAAAAAACTAAAACAAAAATGACTTCACAAAGGATTTTTTTCTCGAATTTTGAAATTTTAACACTTTCTTTAAAACGACCATCTATACTAATATTATAAAGAGGAAAGATTTGTATTTTTATATTTTTGTATGTAACGAATAAACTTAAAAACTACTGGACCGATTACAAAAATTCTTTTGCCGTTAGAAAGCTATATTATCACTGAGTAACATAGGCTACGGGCGGAGCCGTGAGAACACAGCTTCAGTGATACATTAAGTGGCCCGCGGAAAGCCGCGGGCCACTTAATTGTGGTACTTACTAACTTTTATGTTACATATACATCGGAATCTTCCCATAATCTTGCAATAGCAAGTGGTACTTATTAACTTTTACGTGGTAGTTTTTAAATTAATCAAAGTCGTAATTGCCATTTATGAAATTGTACGTGGAGTATTATGCATACCATGTACCCACCACTTAAATACTGCTTACAACATTAGTGTGATTGACGCACTCACAAAATTGAGGTACTTCCCCACAAGAGCATGGATCTGGAAATGTCAAAACCATCTGGTTGTCTCATATAAAACGGCGCAGCAGTGTAGGTAATTAGTATGAAAAAGTATAAAAAGTAAAATCCCAAGTAAAATTACTAGACTGCCACTACTGTTCTACGTCGGAAATTTTAGTAAATTTTGTAGTTATGGGAAATGTAGTGTGTGGATTTAAAGTTCAATTAACCAAGTTAGACTTATTTTTGTTAAACTAAACGATAGTCTAGGGTAGCCTGAAGGTCACGGAAACAAAACATGCAAATCACGTATCTATCACATACGGGATTGTACGTAGGGACCGTCGATTTGTGACACTATGTTATTTAGCAAAAAAATAATCCTTATGATGAAGCCTTTCTATATGTATGATAAAGCTACAGGATGATTATTTTTCTCATGTAACGGGTTCGATTCCCGGTTCAGCCATGTAATTATTTAAATATCTATGAATGCTGTTTAAATTGTTTTTTAAATTCAAATAATGTCTTCTTTCAGTAAAATGTTCCATCTACAATATTTAAGGTAGGGGAGACCGGGGACAAAAGTAACGGCGGGTTGAAAGTAACAAACGCTCTGTAGCATTGTCTAATGGCCGAAACGCCGCATGCGGCTGTTGAAAAGCAGGCGACGATGTCCCCCCTGCTTACGATCAGATGCCGCGCGCGTGCGGTGCTGTTAGATTGGGTTAGAGGACATTAAGTGATTTTACGCACCAAAAGTAGGATTTTTGATGTTTATTCATTTAGTGTTTTCGTAGTATTAAGATGATGATATCAATGTGACTATTTACCTAGTAATTCTTGATTAGATTGCTTTTAGAATTGTGTAAATGATTTTTGAGCAGGACATTCAGTTTTTAAGTACTAACGTATGTAATAATAAAAACGTGGTTGGGTATAAAAGTAACATACCACTACGGGGACATAAGTAACATGTTACTTTTGCCCCTCTATGAATCAATATAATTAAATAAAAGTTGTTTTTTTCATATTTACTATATACCAGGTTAGTGGGAAAGGGGGTAAGCCGAAAGGGTGTTAAAGTACCCATAATAATGTATATCTTTTGTTTTACAACTTTCACCAAAAGTCAATAGTTTAAGAGAAATAGCCGTTTAAAGATTTCATAAAAAATACGCTAAATTCTATCTATCCTCAGCTATGATTAGCTGTGTTTACACTTCAGGTCATATTTGGGGTCACGGATTAGAAGTTTCATTTTCTGAATTCATAACTTAAGCAGGGGCGAAGAATTTTTGAAAAAAACTAAAATAAAAAGAATTTTTCAAAGAAAAAAATATTTTCGAATTTTGAAATTTTAACACTTTCTTTAAAACAATCATCAGTGATACATTAAGTGGCCCGCGGCTTAGTACGCTCTTTCCGACTAACCTTGTATAAAATATATGTTAAGTTTCTTGTTTTTAGGGTTCTGTACCCAAAGGGTAAAACGGGACCCTATTACTAAGACTCCGTTGTCCGTCCGCCCGTCTGTCCGTCCGTCTGTCTGTCACCAGGCTGTATCTCATGAACCGTGATAGTTAGACAGTTGAAATTTTCACAAATGATGTATTTCTGTTGCCGCTATAACAAAAAATACTAAAAAACAGAATAAAATAAATATTTAAGGGGGCTCCCATACAACAAACATGATTTTTTTGCTCGTTTTTGGTCGATATTGATAATGCCAATAGGTGGGCGCTTGAAATATTCACAGAATATGAAGTTATATATTCACTTTAAAAATAAATAATTAAATTAAAATAAAACAAATATTTAAGGGGGCTCCCATACAACAAACGTGATTATTTTTGCCGTTTTTATAGATATTGGTACGGAATCCTTCTTGCGTGAGTCCGACTCGCACTTGGCCGGTTTTGTTAATTATTTTTGTAATAAATAATTCTTTGATTTAATCTTGCATTTCTTTTTTATTACATTAAATGCACAGAACCTTTACGATGTTACTTTCGACCCGTGCCGTGTTACTTTCGTCCTGACCCTGAGGACGAAAGTAACATTCGACAAGGTTTTTTAAAAGCTGTGTAACTTTTAAAAACTGATATCTATTAAGTATAAGTATATGTATATTTGTAGAGCATAAACGAAATTTATATATGGCAATGTTAATTTAACCAAAAATGTAATAGAATGCCAGAAATTACAGTAAAAGTACAAAGTGTTACGTTTGTCCCCGGTCTCCCCTACTTTCCCTCCATGTGGCATATCCGTGGGACGCATTGTATACCACAAGAAAGTATTTCAGTATTTTATTTTTATTTTTTATATGACATTTTAGAGGTCGCTACCAAGGTTTGAATTTTAAATAAAAACTTAAAATCTGTATTTGTTGGATTCTTTTATTTTTATAGCCAGGATAAAAAAATATTACAAAATTATTGTTGTTGTTATGAATTAAGATATTATGTAGATATTTGAACCATTTATTTTTAAGATACAAGGGTTAACTTGTTAGTATTAGGGTACTTTTTCCTATACTCTTTTACCAACAAAAGCAAGTATTGCTTTTGTTCTTCATTGGTTGTAATTAATTTATTATATTCATCCATTAAAGCAACACCGCGCTCAGCTATGTCGTTCACTACTCGCAAAGAATGAACGATATTTTGGGCAGCTACATAATCAGTGTCTTCGTTCCAAGTTTCCACGTCTTTTTTCAAAATGTTTGATGGGATACCTAGGATCTGGAAGAATCTTAAGGAATTACTACTCACGAAGTTTTCTATATTTTTTTCGTGGATATGTGTGATATCCAGGTTTATTATTTTTAAGCAATCTTCTGTGCCTTCAATTTTCAGTGCTTCTACCATTTTTTCTTTTCTTGAACTGAAAGTTCGTCATCGAAAAAGGCAAGCGAAACTAGCTCTTTCGACAAGAATCTTTTTCAGCGCAACAGTCGCTATATTGTTGTTAAAGCTTTCAAAGGCTTTAAGATTTTTCAATAATAAGTAGTTTCTTGGTGGTGACCATCCGGTAGAGGCTTGAAACCAATATTTAACATAAATCATTACCGAGAAAATGCATATTTCTCTCACAGCCTTTTCGTCCTCTCTATTATTTATTTATTTATTATATTTTTAAGAGGTACATGATAGGCCTTAAGATCTAATAAAGTGTCCCACAAAACTGTATAAACAGTTTGACTGTGGAATCAAGTAATCTTCTTTAGCTTCTAGTCCTTCTTCGTTAGCTTAAACTGATGCTTAAATAAATAAATTTTCAAACAGTACAAGGCTCTTGCCGTCCATCTAGCTCGATGTAGACCAGCAGGTCTCCTAAATAAAACGCCTTTTTCAGGAACACCTCCTAAGAAAATGATAGTGAGATTCAACAGTTCTCTGTAGTCATCTCGAGGTTGATGTAAGTACTTGTAGTTGCTTTTTGGCAAAAGAAATCGTATCTGCGACCACTTCAGCAGGAATATTTGCCTCAGCATCATCTGTTATTGTTCTGAAGTCGCTTTGGTCAATAGTGTTCCAATTTGTTCTTAACCTTTTGAACGCCAGAGCATAAATGCATCGTCGTACCCCCCACGCCAAGGTAACTGTAATCCCATCGTTTTTGTCACATATTTGTGACGTTGGCGTACAGGGTAAACTTTCGTTTGTCATATATGTGTGACAATGGCGTCCAAAAGGTTAAATCTTTTAAATAATTGTATATCAGGACCACTAGTGTATTGTTCTTTTAATGTAAGCCGTAAGACGTACGCATGCGCACAAACCAATTTTTAACTTAATTATGATGTTAGTGCGCACGCGTACGTCTTACGTTTTAGATTGTGTAAACTGTCTAAATCTCGACGCATCGGTACAGAAGAGAGGTCGAGGGGAGGAAGGGATAAGAAGCGATTGTCTATGCGAGTTTCACTTGCACGTAAAATGTGATATAACATTTCTGAATCAAATGCTCAAATGATGGTTTCATTTAGGTGGATATAAACACCTAAATGAAACATTAATGAAACCATCATTTAAGCTGTCCTTCAACGCTTTATGCAAAAATTTTGACAGCTGGTAGCGACCTCTAAATCTTAACAAAAAAAAACTTATTTCATATTTAGAGGTATATAATCAAACGAGAAAGTGCTCCGGGGATAATTCAAAAGTCGAAAAATAAGGACCACCCTAATGTATATACCTGCAAGACAGTCATGTCAACCATGTTCTAAGGTGGGGGTAAAATAAATAAAAACATAAATTCATTACATAGATGATTATTTATTATAAAATATGACACATTCCTTTCGAGTTGTGTTGTACAGTAATTGAGACGCATAGCAAAATGGATGCGCCGTGCGGCCCGGCGTCACCTGCTGACGTCACGATTGATAATATCACAACATAGATTACACTACTATTATATAATATTTGTAAGGCGCGTCTGCTAAGCTGTGAGATAGTTGAAAAATCATAGAATGAATCCATCTCAATTTTATGAATGCGATAGTCTGTTTTAACGGCTTTCTTTCTTTTTCGTGTGGTTAATGACTACCCTGGAGTTAGAGTTTATACCACTCATGGGCCTCTGACTTGGCTTCACATACCGTCGAGACATATATCTGAGGCATGCCGGTTTCCTCACGATATTTTCCTTCACCGTTTTTAAGCAAGTGATAATTATACAATGCGCACATGAATCCGAAAAGTCAGAGGTGCGTGCCTTGGGTGTTAACTCGAGACCTATGACTTGACAGTCCGACGGTCACACGATATGAAACCGATTTTGATGATTTTTTGTACAGAGCACGGATTAATAAGTAGTGCGACGTACGGAAATCTAACTGCCCTGAAATACTTAGAACAAAGTTCACCGCGCTTGTGATTATAACGAGAAGTAATTAAATGATAAGTGATATACAAGGTTAGTCGGAAAGAGGGTACTAAGCCGCGAGCCACTTAATGTATCACTGATGATTGTTTTAAAAGTGTTTAAATTTAAAATTTCAATAAAAAAAAACCATTAAAAGTTATTTTCATTTTAGTTTTTTCAAAAATTCTTCATCCCTGCTTTAGTTACGAATTCAGAAAATGGTATTCCGTGACCCCAAATATGACCTAAAATGTAAACACAGCAGATCATAGCTGAGGATAGATAGAATTTAGCGTATTATTTATGAAATTTTTGAACAGCTATTTCTCTTTAACTAATGACTTTTGGGGAAAGTTTTAGAACAAAAGTTATCCATTATGATAGGTACTTTAACACCCTTTCGGCTTAGTACCACCTTTCTGACAAACCTTGTATACATATTTGATTAGAAAAAAATCTACTAAAAAGTTGTCTTAGCACCTCGCTTAGGTTGGGTTAGGAGTGTGGTTATTCCTTTTTAACAACTCAGAAAAGCTTATTGTGGAAAATCTAACACAGTTTTCTCCGCTGATCATGCATAACATAACATCACACCTGTATACCCCGAAGGGTTAGGCAGAGGTGTATAGTAACACCCTCATTTCGACGTTATGTTTAAGTCCCATTTAATAGGGAGCGAGTTTATTGTCATCGACCGGGCACAAATCCGAACTTCGGGCTGCTACTGAGAAATTCCACATGGAAAAACCCAATAACACTGCCCGACCTGGTAGTCAAACCCAAGACCTCACGATCAGCAGTAAGGCTTGCCAACGCTAGACCATCGAGGCAGATCGCTAACCAATTATATATATTTTCGCTAACCAAAACCTCAATATTTAACTAACTGTTGAAATTACACCCAAATTAAAATTTAGTGTGAGCTGCGAGGATATCCATTTAGCTGTGCGTTCGTTCTTATTAAATTTTATTTCGGTCACTCCCCAATATTCGGTTCAGTTTTCTTGTATGTTTCACTCCGGAGGTGAAGAAGATGGTGGGTACTTAAACCGCGAAACGACACAAGCCTGCTGAAAGGTAATTTGGTACTTGCAGGACTAGAGAGATTTTAATCTCGGAATATTAAAAAATACACACGCTGGAGCCGCGCGCAAAGCGACTGTACAATTTATTATTCTTATACTGGGGAGTGAGCCTATTGCCATCAACGGGGCACAAATCCAAACACCGGGCTGCTACTGAGGAATTCCACTTGGAAAAACCCAATAAAACTTTGCCCGACCTGGGGATCGAATCCAGGACCTCACGATCAGCAGTCGCGTTGCCACCACTAGACTACTGAGGCAGTGCGATATATATTTTTACTCTAATACTGGACAGTGTCATTAAACCTAATAACATCAACTTTCCTCACGCTTCCGATCGCACCTTACGTTTAATTAGAATCTTCACTCTAATCCTACAATGGCAAGAGCAAAAATACCAAACTTCGCTCGATACAATCTCCAAAATCTCACTCCTTAGATCGTTAACCTACACAAGCAACCCCCCACAACATTCAATATCTAGCCACGTTTAAGACCAGGCAGGCGACGACGGGCCACAGGGCAAAGCGTACATTGATTTCTACTGTAGAACATTCGAGAACCTACAAGAAAGAATTTCGAACGTAAAAGCGTTTCTACCAAAAATGACATTACAAAAAGTTTTTTGGAATCTCCAAAATCACCGCACGTTTAAAATAAATGGCACGTTCACGAAATCCATAGAGTAAAAATGTGCTCAAAAATAAAATTCAAAAAAATAAATGTTACAACTTAAAAAAAAACACTCATAATATTGCATGGAGTAACAAATATATGGCTTTAAAAATCTTTGATAAAAAAATATCTCAATAAATAAATTAAGCAAAAATAATAAAAATGAATGAATGTACAATATTTACATCGAATATTTATATAGAAATTGTATTTTCGAAAAAACATTAGGGGAAATTTCACAATAAAAAAATAATAATATTTAAAATTAAAAAAATATAGGGTGTTACACCGCCAGTGAGATCTAAGAAAAGCGAAACATTCTAGAAAAATAATATTTAAAACACAGGTAGGCTCTATGTCTTTTTCGATTCATAGTAAAATATAAAAAATTCCCTCACATCATTCCCCTAATGGACATGATACTTGTCTCCCTCGCACACACGCGGCCGGACGAACATCGCGCGTGTGCGAGCGAGACGATGATATAATGACATTATATCGTTAAAAACTTACGTACATTCTTAACTACGCTTAATGAAGACACCTAATATATTAGATATACTTATTAAATAGTTACATATACTTTACTCGCGATGCTTAATACAAACTCGAAATTGCTTTTGCAAATCAACGTAATGGGATCGAGTAAAATCTACCTTATGATATACGTAACAGAGTTCATATTAGTTGAAGACGTATTGTTATACCAAACTTCTTAAAAGAGGTTAAATAAGGTAGAAAACTCTTTTTACAGCTAAATGGCATTTAAATGTTTAATTATACTGGATTATGCCTTTACTAATTCATGTAATCATCCCTTTGTGATGTAAAAACATCACAAAAATAAATATTAAAACACAGTGACTTGGCTTAATTTTTTAAGTTAAATATTTAAATGCCAATTAACCGCACATGGACAATAACTATTACATTCACCCTATTTATAAAAAAATACATTAAGAATACAACGATGTTCTTTTTTAAACATTGAAAAAATATTTAAGCAATTCACGTTACAAGTAGCTTATATGAAATACATATTTTTAAATTAAGTTTTTTGAAATAGAATAGCGAAATCTAATTTTGAAAGTTAAAAAATATAATTTAATAAGACGCACATCAATTCTTAATGTCTAATGGCATAAGAACTTTGTAAAAACTAATACTCATTACATATAAACAAAATAAGATTAAATTTACACTCAAATTAGACGAGTTTTACTCGTTAAGTTCCGTATCCATAGACTAACACAAATCGGTACAATAATTCACACTCAAAGACAAAGTCGAAATCTCGCAAATGTATTTTGTAAATTCGAAAAATGAACACCCAATCAAACAGGTTTTCCAAACACAATTTTTACGATACTGATCCCTAAAGACGTGTGTATTTATCACGACAACATTATCATTCTTCTTCAGTCATAATTCACAACTTATAAGTAAAATAAGGGTAAGACTTCATAAGATTTAAATGGAAATATGGAAGATTTATAAAGAAAAGTGTACATAGTTTAAAAGTGTTAAACAATAATGAGATACACATATACGCTACGTCAGTCTATCTAACACTTAATATACAAAATAGGCCATCTGCTATACATTGTGGTAGCTCCTAATTAATTTAAACACCAATGCTTAGTGTATCCTTTTGAAAAACAATTTTGGACTTAGTATGAACCTTGGGACTTGGGAGGCGACACTACACCATGCCGGTAGTCACCCTTGACATTTTTCAGAGAGTTCCTAGCCACATACTAGGCTTTTTCAAAGAAAATACTGAATTATCATAGTAAATTGTCTAATTCTGGGTACTGAACGCCAAATGTCTCTCTGCAATCTTCGTTAATGAATTTGTACAAACAAGTGACTTATAATTCAAGGTCAAAAGTCACAGTGATGTTGTAACAGCCCTATATTAGATACCATCTTCGCGTCATCGTATTTCCGAAGATAGACGAAGATTGCCGAGGCACATAAATTATGTCGTACGTGCTTTTAATTTCCATAGTATAACTTTATCATTGTCGAGGCGACCATTAAGATTGAAGTGAGTTTTAAGAATTGTACTTACAGCGTTTACTTAATTATTTCGTAAATCAGTAAATTAGAACAAAGGTTATGTGGCGGCATCTATCACGCCACATGCGAACTACACAGCACGACAATTGTCTAGGAGACTACAGTTACAATATTGACAATTCTCCAATATGACGTCATAAATCCTGCATCGCGATATCAAGATTTCACACGCAGATAGTATAATACAACTTCCTAACATCAACCGTTGGGCAGTAGCCCGCCGGGCTTAAAACCCGCCTGGTAGGAGGATCCTCCCTTTTCGTTAGAAGAACACCATACCTCGTTCATCCAGTTACGTAAGACATTGGTGTTTATAATAAACAGTTTACCATCCGCTAATCAAAGTTAATTTAAGTAATATTTTAAAATTAAGTGCGTATTTTGGATTTAGTGTCAAAGGAACTTGCTGGTTTCAGTCTCGAAAATTAAGAAAAAAAGCTGCCTTTGTGTTTTTTTGCCTTTGTTGTTGCATTTTACGATGATCGAGTCGTTTTAATTTAGACCTTATGTCGACGACATAAAGGTCAGACGACACGTCATCGTGAAATGTTATAACTATCTTTTCTTTTGTGATTACTACCTTTTTTTTCAATAAAAAAATGGAGTTTATATTGGTTAAATATATTTTATGATTATGGCAAGATTATTTTGTAATTAATTGTGTCGTTAATGCAAGAAAAGTAATTAATAAGCGTTATTCAATTTCATATTCAATATAAACAATACAAAATAAATATTTGGTTAGATTTATTAAAAACCTAAATGTGTCTCTTGGATTTTGAAAATTCTATATTTTTATTTTTCAAACTTTTACTACTTTCTTAGAAGCTTAATTTTTTTTTAGCTGCAATTGTAAAATCTTTTTTTGTTAAAAAAATGGACTTTCAACACTGAGTTGGATTTTTAGTATATAACAACCATTAGGTACTTATAACCTGGCTTCAATAAGCCAAAATACACCAAGAGACACATGACGTCACCAAAAACAGTTGCCATATAAAAAAATATTTTTAAACAAGCGCTCTTAAGCATTTCTTTATACCAATTCTTACAAGAACGATTAAACCCATGGTTACGTAATCACTATTTTAATCATAATCATTATATCCAATAATTATTAACACTTAATTTTTTTCTGAACGGAATGTGCTCATTACATGGTGTTGCCATTAATTGATTACAAATATAAACGTTTAAATATCATACCAGTATTACTTAAGTTTAGAAAACACTTTATTTGTTAAATACTTTTTGTGCATAACCTCTTACGACTAACAAATGCGGTACAATTTTGAGTAACATCTATTTAAAATACTGATTAACTAATCCATCGTTATAAAAATTAAATTCGAATAAATTATTTTTTCAAAAAATGCAAGCAATTTCATTACGCGACCACTAAGCGTTATTGATATGAAAAACCGCATGGAAAAATAAGGTCATCGTTCTAACTTTACGGAATACCGACAGACATTTTTTTATATAGTAAAAACCTACTTTAAAACAACAATAGCTTGCCAATAAACGATGACGTCATTGCGAGTATATCAGACATTATATTGTACTAATAAAATCGCAATGTCGTCGGTATATGAGTGGTCGTGTGTCGTGTCGTCACTGTTGGCCGGGAACAAACGGAATTTCTCATACCGTCGGTATAATATCAACTTCTTCGAGCACACTGTACGTTAAAACTACATTTAATCTCAAATATTACATTGACTTACGTGGACTCCGTCTTTCCCTGAAGGTAAATGACGTCACGCCACACGGCCGCTCGCACAGTACACATAGTAGCCAAACTTACGCGCTATAATTACTATCGTATGGTAAACTCGGTGTTGCCCGTACGAGTGGGCCGCTACACGGTGACGTCACCGAACGCGGCTGACGTCAAACGTCGTTCATCACGAATGCAACCTGCATTGTGGGTTCCTGAAATTATAATTACGTAATATAATCGCGATAATATTTTTTTGTCGTTTTCGACCTGGAATGGACATTTTATATCCAGAATTCACACAATAGGGGCTCGTGGTTAATTACCAACCGCGCGGATCATACGATTTGTGAGGTTAAGCTGCGTTTGCCGCGGTAAGTCCGTGGATAGGTGGCCGTTCGTTACACATCGAGCGGATGTCACACGATTACCTATGACAGTCGTCACGGGAAGTCAAAAGCCCGGAAGTCTGACTACTGGTCTAACCTTAGAATATCGGCATTGCCCAGTATTTGGGTAGCGGAGGTCTGATGGCAGTCGCTCCGCGTAAAATACTGGTATTCAGCCGCATCTGGTTAGACTGGAAGCTGACGCCAACATAGTTGGGAAAAGGCTAGGCAAATCGAGTTCACACAACAGTTCTAAAAATCAGGTTAGGGTTAATTTAATTTGACATGTATTAAAAAACACTTTTTAATTAATGAAAATAACAACAAAAAATGATTAAGCCATTCTTCAAAAATAATGCTTTCCACAACAAAATAATAGTTGCGCTGTAATCAATTAAAAACCACTTATTTCTGAACACACCCATTAAACGAATGGTGGAATAAGTGATCGGCGAAATGTTTCTGGCCTAGGAAAAATGCTAGTCCCTAGTTTCTGGCACTCACCGACCACCGCGGCCATGCTCGCTTCCCTCACTGAACTCGTGCGTTGAGTAGTCAAAGTTCTAACATAATCTACCCTACCTTTCAGCTCTCTTTTTGTTATTTTATTTCTTACTAGCGACCCACTCCGGCTTCGCGCGGTTGCAATCTAGATACTATTGTGGGGCATATAAAGCTTCCTCTTGAATCACTATCTATTGCTGAAAACTGCATTAAAATCCGTTGCGTAGTTTAAAAGATCTAAGCGTACAGACAGCGGGAGCGACTTTGTTTTATACTATGTAAAGATAAAGATTGCGGGACACTTTAAAGTTAGAAGCATTTTAATTATAGTGCAATCTTTTATTTTTAAAGTTGAAGTATTAAAATTAAAGTCCAAACTTAATTTCAAAGTAAAATCCTTTTAAAGTGGGAACTATTATTTTTAAAGTTCATTTATACAAGGTTAGTCAGAAAGGGGGTACTAAGCCGAAAGGGTGTTAAAGTACCCATAATAATGGGTAACTTTCGTTCTACAACTTTCTCCAAAACTCGATAGTTTAAGAGAAATAGCTGTTCAAAGATTTAATAAAAAAATACGCTAAATTCTATGTATCCTCAGCTATGATCAGCTGTGTTTACATTTTAGGTCATATTTGGGGTCACGGATTAGAAACCCCATTTTCTGAATTCATAACCAAGGCAGGGATGAAGAATTTTCGAAAAAACTAAAATAAAAATGATTTTTTAAGAAAAAAAAAATTAATCGTATTTTGAAATTTTAACACTTGCTTTAAAATAGTCATCAGTGATACTTTAAGTGGCCCGCGGCTTAGTACCCCCTTTCCGACTAACCTTGTATATATCCCATTTAATTTGTCAATGCCATAATACTCACACACTGTCCTCACACCATTACAAAAGCCTCTTGCCCCCGGAACAGAAAGGGGTGCTGATCGATCATGGTCTGAACGATATCCTCGAGGTACGGCCGGGTCATCTCGAAGCGGCCCATGTCTGAGAACTGGACTGGTAAGAGAGTGGGCCACCAGCAGATGGCGAGATTCTTACTGTCCATGGAGTTCAGTTTTGAGTTGTCTGCCACCCTGAGATGTGGAGTATTTTTAATTAAATCGTCTTCGTTACGGATAAAGTACCGTAAAACTTTGATTCCTGGGGATTACTTTGACCAAAACTGTGAGTATTACGAACTATTTGGTGTTTATAATTTATGAACCAAATGTATTTTTGAATTTCGTATAGCAACCGTGTTGTTATAATAGCGAGCCTTGACTTTCCAATAAACCACTGAACTGGGTAAAGGTGTTTCTTATGTTCTTATGTTTCTTTATTCACATAGAGCATCTTATGCTTCAATCGCTGGAAACCACTACGTAGGGCTCCAACATACCCTCACAAAAACTTCGTTTCGTAATAAAAATCAAATTGTATAAATTCTGAACGCATTCTTCAGATTTTTTTTTACGGTTGGCAGTATTGAACGTCATTGTCAGCGTGTGATTAGTCGTAGTGGGTGGATCCTTGCTGGTTGATGAAAACATTAAAAATATGTCGGTAATAGTTTTGTATAATTATTTATTTCTTATTGGGGGGTTACTTTCAAATTCCTTTGAAAAAAGGGAGGTATCAAAGTAATCATAGTTTAACATTTATCACGAACATTTTATTTTTTCTCTTAAAGCAATAAGAAAATTATAATTTTATTCAAGAAATAGACAAAATAAACATAATCGATATTTGCATTTTTATTTTATATTTTTTGCTCACACATTTCAAGAGAAAAATATATTTCAATTTTGAAGTTGATCAAAGTAACCCCACTTTACCGTAGTTTTTAGGGTTCCGTACCCAAAGGGAAAAACAGGACCCTATTACTAAGACTCCACTGTCCGTCCGTCCGTCTGTCACCAGGCTGTATCTCACGAACCGTGACAGTTAGAGAGTTGAAATTTTCACAGATGATGTATTTCTGTTGTCGCTATAACAACAAATACTAAAAAACAGAATAAAATAAATGTTTAAGGGGGCTCCCATACAACAAAAGTGATTTTTTGCCGTTTTTATAGATAACTAGCGACCCGCCCCGGCTTCGCACGGGTGCAATGAAATACTAATGTGGGGCATAATAAACCTTCCTCTTGAATCACTCTATCTATTGCTGAAAACTGCATTAAAATCCGTTGCGTAGTTTAAAAGATCTAAGCGTACGGGCGGGAGTGACTTTGTTTTATACTATGTAAAGATAAAGTTAGAAAATAATGCACAAAAAAATTACGTACCACTGAAAATAACAGATTCAAATAAAAGGAACTTTCTCGAAAAAAAAAACTGACAAACCAAGGATTACCATTTAAATCCTTTAAATATTTATGAACTACTAGCTTTTGCCCACAGCTTCGCTTGCGTGAAGTTTGAAATCCTCCTTAAGCCCATTTTAAAGTGACATTTTTAAATCCAAAACGTCCGTCTTTTATCACCCCCAGCGTTGCTAGATTAGTCAGCCAGTCGGTCAGTTTCTCCCCATGCTTCTTACTTCAAAAGTACCAGATTTCTCATACAAACTTTCAACACTTATTTCACCCCCTTAGAGGTTGAATTTCCAAATATGTGTACATTTATTCCTAACCAGAAATTCGTCTTTCTTACTTCAAAAATGACGGACTTACAAACAAACTTCAACCCCCCATTTCACCCCCTTAGGGGTGAAATCTCCAAAAACTCTCAAACAACTATACGTTTATTTCTTACCAAAAGCCTAAATATTTAATTCCATGTTTCTCAATTCAAAAATACCAGATTTCTCATACAAACTTTCAACACTTATTTCACCCCTTTAAGGGTTGAATTTCCAAAAATGCTGAAACATGTGTACGTTTATTTCTAACCAAAAACCTTACTATTTAATTTCAAGCTTCTTACTTCAAAAATGACGGACTTTCATGCAAATTTAAAAACCCTATTTCACCCTCTTAGGGGTTGAATTTCGAGAAATCCCTTCTTAGTGGATGTTTACGTCACAAAATGAACCTACTGTCAAAATTTCAAGTTTCTAACCCCAGCCGTTTAGGCTGTGCGTTGATAGATCAGTCAGTCAGTCAGTCAGTCAGTCAGCTTCTCCTTTTATAAGTATATAGATAGAAGATGGTATGGAACCCTTCGTGCGCGAATCCGACTGGCACTTGGCCGGTTTTTTTTTTCGGTTTTCAAACTATAAACAGAGCATACCTTGCGAAGTGGTCGAGCAGATAATCGAGCGTGGCTCTCGCGAGCGGCGTGAGCGCAGTGTTGAGTAAGGAACGCAGAGCTAACAGTCGCCAGCTGCGGTCCTTTAGTTCCACGCCGCCCGCAATGCAGCCGCGCATCGCTGAAAAATATGAGTTATTAGTATTAGAAGTAACAAGAAAGGCTCTTAGCTAATTACCAACCGCGCGGATCATACGATTTGCGAGATTAACCTGCGCTTGCCGCAGTAAATCCGTGGATGGGAGACCTTTCGTTACACATCGAGACCCCTCAGTACCTCGGAGAGCACGTTAAACAGTCGGTCCCGGGTGTCATACGAATACCTACGGCAATCGTTATGGGTAGTCAGAAGCCCGAAAGTCTAACAAACAATAGATCTAACCTTAGTATATCGTAATTGCCCAGTGAGTGGGTTGCGGAGGTCTGATGGCAGTCGTTCCGTGTAAAATACTGGTATTCAGCCTCATCTGGTTAGATTGGAACAACAGAGTTGGGAAAAAAGTAGGCAGAACGAGTAGTAGAAGTAACAAGAACAATGGGCCATCACGCATGCGTAGCATGACCACCACCATAGACAAAGCTTAGGTCGACGGAGGAATAGGCAAAGTGACATAAACACAAAGGTGCTAATTATGTTGTGCATAAACTAAACTTAATTAAAACTATTGTCGTCTTTTTTACTCTAATAAAACATAAATAAGATCTGACAAATTTAATTGAACTAAAATTTCCATACAAATATAGACGACATGTCGGAACGTGTCCACTAAAGATACGGTGAAGTTCAAGGCGTAAACTAGTTTGTCATCTCTAACTTAGTATTTATTATATATCGCCGTCCTTTTCTCGCGCCGTCTGTATTAAAAGACAACAATTCTTTAAATTTAGTTTTGTTGGTGTAGACAAGAATCGGCGCCAATGGCAATATGTCTATTCTTTAGTCGACAAAACCATTGCTACGGTGTTCACGCTACGCCTGCAGAGAAAGCCTGCCCAACTAGTTTTTCAAGTGCGCTTTAATTAAAATGTATTGTCAGCCGGTGAGCCATATAACATAACATCACGCCTGTATTCCCCGAAGGGTTGGGCAGAGGTGTATAGTAACCTTCTCATTTCGCCGTTATGTTTAAGTCCCATGTAATAGGGGGCACACCTAATGTCATCTGCTACTGAGGAATTCCACACAGAAGACCCAATAACAATTTGCCCGGGCTGAGGATTGAACCCAGAACCTCACGATCAGTAGTCGCGCTTCCAGACTAGACGAACGAGGCAGTTGGGCCACATAGTAATTAATAGCTACTGTAACGCCATAATGTCAGGCAGAGCGCTGTCTAGTTTTCTTCTAATATCTAAGGGGGTGGGAAAACACAGTTGTCTTCTTCTTTTCGTGTGGTTAGTGACTAACCTGGTGTCAGAGTTTATGCCGCCCAAGGGCCTCTGACTTGGCTTCACATCCCATCGAGAAATATCTCTCAGGCATGCCGGTTTCCTCACGATGTTTTCTTTCACCGATTTTAAGCAAGTGATAATTATACAATACGCACATGAATCCGAAAAGTCAGAGGTGTGTGCCTTGGGTGTTCGAACTCGAGACCTATGACTTGGCAGTCCGAGACTGTCACACCACTAGGCTATCACTGTTAATGCAGTATTGTGCTGTTGGTGGGCAAACTCAAAAGCAATTTTTTATTTCCTTTTAAAGTAAGAAAAATGATCAACTAGCTACTTACTGGCAATATCCTCAAGCTGAGCCATGCTGGCCTCGTCGAGCAGCGGCGGCAGTCTCTTGGAAAAGAAGTCTTTCAGCGCGGTCGCCACTGCGTTCACCGGGATGTCTAGCGAATCCATGTCCACTTTGGGATCTGGAAGAAAAATACCATTACTTATAGTACCATCCACGAAGACACGCTCCACTCTTCGTCTAAATCTTATGTTCTCTCTCACTCTAAGATGAAGAGCGAGAAAGAAAGAAAGAACACGCCATTTAGACAAAGAGTGGACGAAGACGAAGGCCGATGACATGACATAACAAAACATCAAGGCCTGTATTCCCCGAAGGGTTGGGCAGAGGTGTATAGAAACATCCTCATTTCGCCGTTACGTTTAATGGTGCGTCCAGACCTGACGAACGCGGCGCGAATGCGCCGCTCGCGAGCTGCGCGCGTGCATTTCAGGCTTGTGAGCGGCGCATTCGTCAGGTCTGGACGCACCATAAGACTCATGTAATAAGGAGTGAAACTATTGCCATCAACCAGGCACGAATCTAAACTCCCGGCTGCTACTGAGGAATTCCATACGGAAATACCCAATAACACTTTGCCCGACCTGGAGATCGAACCCAGGACACGATCAGCAGTCGCGCTTGTCACCACTAGGCCAACGAGGTTATCAGTAATTTTCATTGGGGGGTAGGAGGTAGACGACTGACCTTCATAAAATTTGGTGAACAGCATGTCGACGTGCGCTCTGTTGCCGGGCACTCTGTACAGTCCCTCGGACGCGAGGCCCTCCCGCTCTATGAACTCTACGCACTTCTCTACGAACAGAGGGATGCCGTGGGCGCCCTGTAATGTAACACTAATTAATATTTTTATTTCTCGCGTATTTTAGAAGATTACCTTTTCAAGTATTTTTTAATTTGATAAATGTCGTTTAATTTTTGGGAATTCAACTTTTCGTGTAATATAATAATATTACTGGGAAATCTATTTCATATATTACACACTAGCGGCCCGTCCCGGCTTCGCACGGGTCGACATTTTTCCCGTTTTTGCAACATTTTTCATTTATACTCTGTTCCTATTGGTCGTAGCATGATGTTATATAGCCTATATATAACCTTCCTCGATAAATGGACTATCCAACACAAAAATATGTTTTCAGTTCCAACCAGTAGTTCCTGAGATTAGCGCGTTCAAACAAACAAACTCTTCAGCTTTATAATATTAGTATAGATAATATCTTACCTGAGGACCCCAGTTTTGTACTGACTGCGTATTGTTCAATTGAGACGAATTCTTCTTTGAATCTTTACTCTTTGAGAACTCCTAGAAAAAAAAAACAATTATTCGAATACAATTTAAATGTATTTGTTTATTACTAACAAAGGGTGTAAACGAAATCATGTAATGGGGTAGGCAACTGTGGAACTAATGGCGCCACTTTCGATTGTTCCTATGCCATCTTATTGGTTGCAATATGTTTGACATTATTGCTAATATGAATATGATGGTTCTGATTGGTTCAAATAACTAAGTAAGGAGGTGCTGCAATCTGCATTCGTTTTGCGTTGCCTTCCCCATTCCTTCAAACTTCGTGATGTACTGCTGACAGATTAACCCTGCACGGGATACTTTTGGTATAATAAAAAAAAAACTACAAGTAAACATGTGTCCTTAACTTGAGGCATTTTAGCGCTCTGAGCGTATTGTGCGGTTATCACTCGCGGCGCGGTTATTTAATTTGGGGGGGGGGGGGGGGGTAAAAGTCTCATGTTAAGAACACATGTTTAATTGTTTTTATTTTTTTGAATCCAAAAGTATCCCGTCCAGGTTTAATCTATGTCAGCAGTACATCACGAGGTTTGAAGAAATTACATTATTTCGAATACACCCTGTATATACAGAGGGTAGTTTTATTTACCTTATGCCTACGATCGTGCTTGCTGAAGGGATGATGACGTCGCCGCGTGTCCGCTGCGCTCGACGACGAGTTATCCTGAGCTGACGACGGATATTCACCGGCTAGTATCTGTGGGATAGGAGAATCGTTGTATTAAATGTTTCAGCATAAGAAGAAATGTTCTGCCGAGGCCTTTTCCCAACAATGTTGACGTCAGCTTTCAGTCTAACTAGATGCGGCTGAATACCAGTATTTTACACGGAGCGACTGCCATCAGACCTCCGCAATCCAGTTCCTAGGCAATGCCGATACCCTAAGGTTAGATCTATTGTTAGACTTTCGGGCTTCCGACTTCCCGTAATGAGTGTCATAGGTATTCGTATGGTACCCGGGACCGACTGTATCTGAGTATAAAATGGAATATCATATTTTGTGCGTGCCCCAAACGCGACGTCATAAACACCTACTTCCCCTCTCAGCCCACAATGCCCTGCTGTCACCCGCGGATACCGTCAGAGCTGGTTCTTTAGGGCTATTATTTATTTAATATTTCATACGTTACCCATTTGATTAGAAAGTATGTATAAGCAGTCAAGGATAGCTTACCTTATGCGTGGGTTCATGATGCGGCGGTGGAGGCAGAGGCCTGGGCCTCCGCGTCTCGCCGTCAGAACTGCCTTCACTTGACTCACTCGCAGCTACAGAAAAAAAACAATGATTTAACTAGTTTTTGTTCCACAATAAAAAGTTATTTCTTTATGTTACTTTTGAGGCTTCTGACTATCCGTAACGACTGTCATAGGTATTCGTATGACACTCGAGACCGACTGTTTAACGTACTCTCCGAGGTACAGAGGGGTCTCGATATGTAACGAATGATCACCCATCAACAGACTGACCGCGATAAGCGCAGCTTAAGTTCACAAATCGTATGATTCGCGCGGTTGGTAATCAGCAGTTGCAAAGAAAATTGAACTATGTGTAATAGAGTTAAGGTTTCTTATACTTCTAAACCAAGTGGTTCATGTTTACCTTTATCCTCCTGCGTTCTTGCCCGGTAACCGGTGGGCAATTCAGGCGGTCCCACAAACATTCCCAGCTTTGGCACTCGAGGACTTTGGACAGCTACCAGGTTGCCTAACGACCTGTTGTGATAACATACATAATTAGAACATTACTGTCCCGTTGGATATGGGCCTCTTGTCAGAATGAGAAGGGTTGAGGCTTTAGTCAATCACGCTGGCTAAGTACAGGTTGGCGGCTTACACACATCATCGAGAACTTTCTGGAGACTTTTCAGGTGTGCAGGTTTCCTCACAATGTTTTTCTTTACCGTTCTTTACCACAAGCGATAATCAATTCTGATGACGCGTTTTGAAAGGAAAGGTGAACTTATAATAAAGCATATAAAGTTGAATTGTTGAGAAACGACAATATATATCGTCGCTGCGCTTGCAAAATCCGCTATGGGAAAAAACCCAACTTTACAGGAGAAGCAAAAAACTGTTTTTTCCCAAACTGATAACAACATTTAAAAACTTAGTAGGTATGCAGAAAATTAGACTTTATGTCGAGACACCATAAAATATTATTTTTTGCTTTTTTCTACGATATAATGGGTGCTAGGATTTTTTTTAAGTCAATTTGGTCACATAGCGAATTTTTTTGGGTCGTAAATACCGCTATATAAATTTTCGCCACATGACGGATTTATGCTTCTACTAGATAATTTTCATATTTGGTCTTCCTAAAACACTTAGCGGATTTTCAACACTATTTTAAAATAATAAACCCGCTATGTGTCATATTGAAGCGCAATTCTAAGAGGCGCGCATCGAAATAAAAATACGTTAAGTGTTTCTTTGCACACAGAGGATTTTTGAAGCTATTTTTGAGCAAAATTAAATAGCTAATTTTGCTATCTCCTTAACCAAATAAATTATTAGAAAAAAGATTTCACAGTCCTACGTGGCTAGAGAAGTATTACCTAGTCTGGCCATAAATACTGTTACAATTAAAAATAAGAAAGATATTACATTTGAATTTGGAATCTGTCATTTTTATACGATTGTTCATTGAGTTTTCTAATTTTGGCGCCAATACATTGTACAATATTTTGCGATATTAAAATGGAGTGGGGTGATAAAGAGAACCGAATCGCTGTGATTGCATTACACAAAGTTGGTATGGAGCCAAATGCAATTTTTAAAGCTCTCCATACGGTTGGTATTAGTCAAATGTTTGTGTACCGGGCTATTAATAGGTACAATGAGACCTCCTCTGTTTGTGACAGAAAAAGATCTGGCCGTCCACGTAGTGTTCGTACGAAAAAGGTGGTCAAAGCAGTAAGGGAAAGAATTCGAAGAAATCCTGTCCGAAAGCAAAAGATTTTATCTCGGGAGATGAAGATAGCACCCAGAACCATGTCGCGTATTTTAAAAGATGACTTAGGACTTGCAGCCTATAAGAGACGCACTGGTCATTTTTTAACTGATAATTTAAAAAAGAATAGGGTGGTAAAATCGAAACAACTACTGAAGCGGTATGCAAAGGGAGGTCACAGAAAAAAATTGTTACGGATGAGAAAATCTTTACAATTGAGCAACATTTTAACAAACAAAATGACCGTATTTATGCTCAAAGCTCTAAGGAAGCTTCCCAATTAGTCGCCAGAGTGCAACGTGGGCATTATCCGACTTCAGTGATGGTTTGGTGGGGTGTTAGCTATGAAGGAGTGACTGAGCCATATTTTTGTGAAAAAGGTATCAAAACATCGGCACAAGTGTATCAAGATACCATTCTTGAGAAGGTAGTTAAGCCCTTTACCAACACCATGTTCAATAACCAAGACTTGGTCCTTCCAACAAGACTCAGCGCCGGGTCATAAAGCTCGGTCCACGCAGTCTTGGTTGGAAGTGAACGTTTTGGACTTCATCAGAGCTGAAGACTGGCCGTCATCTAGTCCCGATCTTAATCCGCTGGATTATGATTTATAGTCAGTTTTAGAGAGTACGGCTTGCTCTAAATGCCATGATAATTTGGAGTCCCTAAAACAATCCATACGATCGGCAGTGAAGAATTTTCTCATGGAAAGAGTGCGTGCTTCTATTGATAACTGGCCTCAACGTTTAAAGGACTGTATTGCAGCCAATGGAGACCACTTCGAATAAGCTTTTTATATTTTAAATTGTTTTATATTTATGTATTAAACTAACACACTGTAAAAGTAATAAATATTATTTGCAATAAAATTTTTTTTTTCTTCGTGACAATATTTATGGCAAGACTAGGTAGGTATAAAATAGTATTAAAAACCGAAATTCAAAAAAAATACATAGCGGATTTTGCAAGCGCAGCGACGATATGATTAATTTCATTTCATTTTACCAAGTCTCGAGAATTTAAATTTAATGTGTAGCATCGGTCACAGGATCAAAATTTTTAGAAAGCATTTGTTATAAAATAGACGCATAGGTGTTGCCCCACATACCGTTTCTTGTAATGTCGGGGCGCGTGGTGCGCGTTGTGCCGGCGCCGGCCGTGCGCGCGCGCGCCCCCCGCGCCGCCCGCGCCCCCCGCGCCCCCCGCGCTGCCGCCGCCCGACGCCTCGCTGGAGCCCGAGCTGTCCGTCTCGGAGAACGCTGTGGACATAAACAGTATCGTAACTTTCTGATCACCACGACTGGCCTAAGTTGACAGCTGATCATCTTACGCAACAGTTCCCACCAAAACATTAAAAAAAAATCACACCTTTTTTCTCATTCATATCCTCCGTTTTTTTAACCAATGTCATTTATTTTTTCAACAAACGTGTCCGTTCTGTACCTTCTTTGAAAAAATATTAAATATATACATAATTTTTTAAATTAATCAGCTACCCTTACTTTTACTTAGGTATAGTAGTTATTATATTTGTGTTAAAATAGAAGACAAATCAATTAAATAAACTTATAGCCAAATACTCAAACGCTACTCAATTTTAATTTGCTGTTAAGACTCGTGCTGTCACCGTCACTCTAAGGCGAAATGACAGTGATAGAACGAAATTAACGGCAACGCAAGTATTTGGCCACTAGACAAATAATACTTACAAGGCTGATGTAATGGAGTTTTCTCGTGTCTCCGATGTCTTCTTAATCTCATCATAGATGGCGCCTCCATATATTCATTGGTTTCTTTGATCTACAACAAGAATATTAAAATGGAACATGTTGATCTTCCAAAACAGACAGCCTGTGTTATAATCACAGATATATAAGGTGTAATTGCAGAAACTGAAAACCTCTTCAGGGCTCATTATACTCATCATTATAAACAACTTCTACTAGGAGCCAACCCTGAAAACGCGAATAAATATCTTCAGCTCCATACATTTATGTTCGCATAACTCTACAAAATGTAGGGAACAGCTGTTTATTTTTTTGTTATTGTAAAACCCTCGGGCTTCGAGAGGGTTCTGGGTGTTTGCTCGCTCACCTTGCGAGCTGGTATCTGCTGAAATGATAGGTCATGCGAATCCTCGGGCTTCGTGAGGATCACAATGACACTATCATATGGTTCCCTACGTTATCTAAGGCTAACTCAAAAAAAATGAAACAGGTTACTATAAATCACTTGTTTATTCCACCTTTATGGTTCCATTAATGAAATGTACAAAAATGAACCTTATAATATGTCCTTATAACTAAACGGCGGAGAATCTCGACACCGCGATCTAACTTTTGAACTTAATTAAAAAGTGCCATCTATTGGTCTTGGTAATAACCAACTTTACAAACTGGTAACTAAATTTGGAGCGCGACATTGATTTGCTGGCGATGTTGCTACTGGCCGATAGATGGCTGCACACTTATTACTTGATTGGTCCCATAGTAATAGTTGTTCATAATGATATGTACAGTAGGGGAATGATAAGGTTCGTCAGTTTTCAAATTCACTCCTTTCCCACTTCGCGAGCACATGTTATCTTTTCAAACTGTTGAACGGAAAAGACCAATGCATGGAAAATTATGTTTAATTATTTGGTAGCAAAGATCAAAATTGCCTTTTGCCTCCATTATAACGTATTAGTGCCATGTATAATGTCTTTGATTTGGTTTAACGAGTTTTGTTGTAAAAACCACGACATCAATCAAATCGATGATTAAATAGATTGGCATTACTTGTCTGTCACCATGTCACCATAATATATTGTCAAAAAATACTTGTATTTTCATTTCTATAATATTGGCAATACGTAGTCAGTAAAATAGTTCATTTCTTGCACTGTGCAAGCAAAAATAGACTTTAAGGTGTATAACATTTTCATTTCACGACTGTACAATGAACCCTAAAGAGGTTTTAAATTTTTGCAATTACACCTTGTATAGTTACATAGAAAACGCAAGTTAACCTACTTTGCGTGCCATACACTAGGAGCAATGCTCCTACTAGTTTACCTGTGCGTATTGGGCGTCCAGTTCAGTTTCCGAACTAACTCCTGAAGGATGGTGATGGTGACCTCCTTGCTGGCCACTTGAATGCGTCCAACCAGTGCGTTGAGTCTGGAACACGAAACATCAACTTGGTCAATCCGCCCTACTTGTGACTATAAGTCCGTTAACATTTAACACATGTGAGTATAGTATACCTTTCTGTCAGATCGGGAGTGCGCCGGAGGTCCAATAGTAATGTGTTGTAATGCGTCGCTAACCATTGTGTAATTATTCATGTCCAATTTTCCCGGTTGCTGTGCAGAATTAACAAACTTGTGAAGAATAATAAAGGAAAAGATTAAAAAATGACACAACTGCCAGTAACCTAACCAGGTGGTGTATTATACGTGTAAGAGCCTGCGCAGACGAGGGACAGTGGCGGACAAAATGTACGCGGCGCTCTCTTATTAGTGCTGCAATAAGGTTGCATTTTATCCGCGTAATACCTCATATCGCCTGGCGGTATACGCAGACAAAGTGCAACCTAATAACATTTTGTCCGCCATTGTCCCTCGTCTGCGCAGGCTCTTACACACATATTCTAAGACGTTCCTCCACAACTTACTCGACTCGACTCCACCTCAACTTTACATAAATGTCCTCGAATAGAGATTTTTCCTCAGTCGGGGTAAGGAATCATCTGTCAAACTCAAGGTACCTCGGAACCGACCTTAAGGAAGGAAGTGTCAAAGTTCGTATGTAATAAAAATTAAATTTGACGACTTTATCGAAAATTCTTACGATAATCCTAATGGTGCGTCCAGACCTGACGAACACGCCGCGAATGCGCCGCTCGCGTGCCGCTCGCGAGCTGCGTGCGAGCGGCGCGCGGACGGCGCGCGAGCTTTGTACGAACATGAAATGCACGCGCGCAGCTCGCGAGCGTCACATTCGCGGCGCGTTCGTCAAGTCTGGACGCACCATTACAATTTTTTAACGCGGCGTTATTTGCGCGATGCAGACAATTTAAATTATGACGTAATGACTCCGTCGAGGAAACTCAAAGTTCATTTGAAATTGCGACTAAGAATACAATTTTGAAGGTGTTTTCGAGGCCGTTCTGAGTCGAGTATAAGTCGAGTAAGTTTTGGAGGATTGTCTTAGAATATGGGTGTTAAAATCATAATTGTTCCGTTGTGAGAATGTGACGGCGCTTTACGACTGCATAGCCGCGTCTCTTTCTCTCACCGGAACAGTGATGGTTTTAACACGTCATGACATGACCCCAGCTCTTGGTTAGATTACTGTAAGTCAATTGCATAGCTGTCGATCAATCGCTAAGATCCAAGCACGAGATGTCTCAGTAATGCCGCGTTTGTGGAAACGACACTTATAACATAACATCACGCCTGTAATCTCTGAAGGGATGGGCAGAGGGGTATTGTGTAATGCGAGACCATTGCCATCAACCGGGCACAAATCCAAACTCCAGGCTGTTACTGAGGAATTCCACACGGAAAAACACTTTACCCGTCCCGGGGATTGATCGCAGGACCTCACGATCAGCAGTCGCGCTTGCCACCACTAGAGCAACGAGGCAGTTACATTTGATGACATTTATATTAGAACTTTTATAGAAAGTCGTTCGCCACGCATCGCCATAAACAGGACCAAGTCCGTTCAGTAGGTCTGGGGACGGCTATAAACATGTCATAATTTTCACAATTCTAGCGGCTATTATAACCATACCATGATTTTGAGATTTGAAAATAAAAAAGTGGCTAGTAAGGGTGAGTAAAGAGTATGGAACTTACCTTCAATGTCTGCGAATGTCTGACCCGTTGTTGCGGTTGATGCGGCCTGGTGCGGCCCGTTGTGAAGGCGCGGTGACCATAGCTGGCCGGCTGCCATAGGCCTCCGCCGTCTACACAAGAGTGTAAGTTTCTTTTTTTGTGTATGCTGTTATTTAAAGCTTTCGTCACACCAAACGCGACGCGCGAACGTCGTGTCGACGTCTGTCCCACGCTCGCTTTTGATGTGACATGCTTCACAGTGATCCCTTGAATACAACTCAAGCGGCCCGTCTACGATACGATCCGCTCGCGCCCCGCCTTTGTTGTGGCGAAAGTTTAAGAGCCCCCGCAGACTGCAGAATAAACTATAGGCCGATAGTTGGCCGATTACCCTTTTATTAGGGAAACCGTATGGTTATAATGTGCGCACTTGCATAACATCTTCATACTGATTAAGAAACCGACCAAGCTATCGGCCGATGGAAATTCTGTAGTTTGCGGGAGGCTCTAAGTGTTTTCAGTTGATATCCATAACCAAAATCTTCATGTTTCAATAATTATTCAATATAGAACGTCTTATTAAAATATTTATTTGGATCAAATAACTAAATATATTTGCCAAATTAAATACAATAACTTTAATAACATATAAGTTTATAACATATTTAACACCATGCATAATAAAGCGACACACAGCCGAAATTACGTAGCCGAATTTCGGTATGATACGCTCGTGATCTGGCTGGAATTACGTCGCATCTTACTTACATAAAAAAACATGACAGGCGTAATCACGCCGGAGTTCGTTTGCGTAATTTCGTCGCAGTGTATCGCTACTCTAATAGTTACAACCGTTCTTCAACAGAATTCTATTTACAAACAAAAATTTCACGATAATTATTTCAAATAAAACACTATTTAATTAATTAATAAACAAAAAAGTGTGTATGTTATACAACATTGCATAAAAATCCTCTACCTAATAAAAATAAACACAATTTATATCGTACTAATAAACTATTTTCATGCAAAATAAAAACGGCCGCATTCCTTAGACGAAAACAAAATATAGTTGATTTTAATAGAATTCATTAATGTTGTAAACAAAGCACCCTGTGGGTTAAGGAAAAGAATGGGGTAGGCAACTGTGGAACTAATGGCGCCACTTTCGATTGTTCCACTGCAATCTTATTGGTTGCAATGTGTTTGGCATTATTGTTAATATCAACCTGATGGTTCTGATTGGTTCAAATAACTAAGTATGGAGGTGCTGCCATCTGCTTTAGTTTTGCGTTGCCTTCCCCATTGGCCACCTCCCTGCCCGTAGGTGTCGCAAAGAGCGACTAAAGGTCATCCACTCACTTAAACAGCACCGCTCCGACACAGCAACTAACTTGCCATTCAAGTTAGAGCTTTAAATCATGTGAATTAAAGTAAATTTTATAGTGAACTGTAGCGGCAAGCGACTATGCCGCGAGCCGTCAACTATTTTATCTTGTCATTATAAAATGTACTTTAATACACACGATTTAAAGCTCTTACTTGAATGAAAAGTATTTGCTGTATCGGAGCAGTACTGTTATAGTGAGTGATAACCTTAAGCCTGAGCATATAATATGGGCACAGTATAAAGAAGTACAGTAGTGCGACGCCTTTGATCTCGTAGTAAAAGCCGAAAACGTCTAGACAATGTCGCGGAAGGGTATAAAGGCTAAGGTTGTCACAACTCAATAATAGTCAATAATATAGTAATAATCATTTATTTAAGTATGTTAGATGTATTGTGAACTCTCATTCTTGTCTACTCTCCCATAAAAATCGGTATAGATTATTAGACTGTGATATGGGGGTGCAGGCCGCGCAGTCAACAAAGTTTAGCCACAGTTTTACAATCCAACGTTGGGCAACGTGTCGCGTAAATCGCGTGTGCTCACTCACTCCAAGACAAAGAGCGAGAGAGAACACACTATTGAGATTCGTCTCAATAGCGTGGGGCACGTCTTCGTGGATGGCACTATCTGTACCGATCTTCTTATTATATTGTTCTTTCTTTGTTTATTTTATTCATGCTGTCAGTGTTCTTGGCTGAATAAATAAATTTTCTTTCTTTCTTTCTTTCTTTTCGATCCGTCTGCTGAATAGAATATTGGCCGATTCTTATAATTTACGGAGCGTTATTGGTTAAAAATGAGACTATTGTGTCTTTACTAATAATGAAGCAAAGATCGCCATAGCTTTGCATAGGAAACCCTCCCACATGGAAGTAGATATCGCAGGTAAAATTATCTTACGAGTCTATTTATATGACCAGTTTGGCAATAAAAGATGCTACCATCGGTAAGCAAAACGGCTCGTTTTCGTTTATAGGAACTAGGCATAACTCTTCATTGTAGTGGGAGGCTCATTTAGAACCGATAAGCGATTTCCACAATATCCGTCATTTGGTCAATAAATTGCATTAAAATCAACTATAAAACAAAAATCATTATGAAAACATATGTCTATCTACAGCTACACACAAAATGATACCGTCCGTTACAATAATAAGGTTGATAATCGTTCATCATGCAATCACCTGACTCGTGGGTGCTGAGCGAATCCTCCGAACAGTTGAGATCCGCTGCGTTATAACATTATTTTGTTTATATTTATTCAGAATTACAGTATTTTCTGATGTTGGTAATACTAAAGGGCAATGTCCTAGCTGAGCAGTACGTTCGCCGCGTACCTACGCATCTGTCATAGGAATTTGTTCCCACATAGAATACGCGATGCGATTTTCTTAAGGGATGTAATTAAAAGCACTTTAAACGTCATGTAAATGAAAACAAAAAAATCTAAAATAATGCTTTCCTCAACAAAATAATTTAATTCAACACTTTAATTTTAATTTTACTAACTTTAATAATAATGGCTCGCACTTAATCAATGCTCCTCAAGCTGAAGGGCAAAATCTACAAATCCATTATAAGACCTGTCGTTTTGTACGGATCAGAGTGTTGGGCCGTGAAGAAGACGGATGAAAGAAGATTACACGTAGCGGAGATAAGAATGTTGAGATGGATGTGTGGTGTGACGCGAATGGATAAAGTAAGAAATAAGTATATTAGAGAGAGTTTGAAAGTGGCACCAGTGACAGAAAAGTTGAAAGGAAATCGTTTGTCTTGGTATGGGCATGTGATGAGGAGGGATGAAACACATGTGACTAAGAGAGTGATGAATATGAATGTTGATGGATGGAGGGGGAGAGGGAGACCTAAGAAAAGATGGATGGATTGTGTGAGGGAGGATATGAAAGATAAGGGAGTAAATGATAAATGAGACGGCTGACAGGGAAGAGTGGAAGAGAAAAACATTGCGCCGACCCCAAGTAACTTGGGACCAGGGCAGGAAGATGATGATGACGTAATCAATCAAAAACCAGTTATTTCTGAACGCACCCATTAAACGAATGGTGGAAAGTGATCGGCGAATCGTTTCTGGCCTAGACAATGCAAGTTCCTAGTTTCTAGCACTGGCCGGCCGCTGCCGCGGCAGCGCTCCCTTCGCTCACTGGGCTCGTGCGTTGAGTGGTCACAATTCTAACATAACCTAACCTACCTTTCAGCTATTTGTTGGTCATTTTATTTCGAATTACGGGGGACTTCAAACTATTATTTTTATAGTTGAAGTATTAAAATTAAAGTGCAAACTTATACATTTTAAAGTTAAAACGTTTTAAAGTGGGAATTATTATTTTTAAAGTTCATTTATATTATATCCCATTTTTTGTAGTTAAATGAGCTGAAATGCAATGGAACGCTCGCCCAGCTAAGACAAAGGACATATCTTTAGAGCAGTTGCCCAGTAAGGCGACTGAGACACGTTTGGACATCTTTTGACGTGTAATTTTTTGATAATTTCATGTATTGCAAACGCGACATACCAATATGATTATGTTCATGACATTACCGCATCGCTATCGCCTTACTAATATTTTTGTTGTTGAATACATTTTGCTACACAGCGCTATGATAGGTAAGGGTTAACTTAGTTTTATAACGTACGTGATAGATCTGCGTGCATCCTGTGGTCCGGGGGTGCAGGCTCCGGGGGGGTACTGGGCGGCGGGTACACGCTAAAACCTACAAAACAATAATATTTGTTATGAAAATCGTTTCATCATGAGCTTTCGTAGGAATAAAACATAACATAACATCACGCCTGCATTCCTCGAAGGGTTGGGCAGAGGTGTATAGTAACACCTTTATTTCACCGTTATATAGGAGGCTAGCTTATTGCCATCAACCGGGCACAAATGAAAACACCGGGCTGCTACTGAGGAATTCCATACGGAAAAAACCAATAACACTGCCCGACCTGGGGATCGAACCCAGGACCTCATTATCAGCAATCGCGCTTGCCAACACTGGACTAACGAGGCAGTTAAAGCAATAAAAGCATGTTAAATATTGGTAGTAGGTTTTTAGGCTATTATTTGCTAACTTCAGTAGTTAACATATTCTACTACAGTGGAGTCCGCTTATAACGACAGCAAAGGGACGGCGATATTTGGTCGTACTAAACGGACGTCGCTATAAGCGTCAGTAACTACCAGATAAGAAAACCTAACTAAATGGTGTTCTTAAGTCGCTATAAGCGGCTGGTCTTTATAAGCGAAGTCGTAATAAACGGATTCCACTGCTTTTATTTTACTTCTAAGTCATCAAATACGATTTTTTAAACATTAATTTAACCAAAATAATACGTTACCTTTTAGAAATCCTCTGTTCTTGGAGTTATTGAGTGTATCACTGTATTCCGAGTCGATATCTGCGCGTGAGTCGGGACCGATCAGCAAGTCCAATGAATTGGTTAGCTTGTGCTCCCTCCTAGTAGGCATTTAAAAAAAAAGTTGTAACAAGTGTACTGTGAGACCTTCACTAACAGTCTGATACTCAATCAAAAACATAACATCACGCCTGTATACCTTGAAGGTTTGGGCACAGGTGTATCAGTCGCGGAATGAAAATGTTATACACCTAAAGGTCTACTTTTGCTTGCACAGTGCCAGAAATGAACTATTTTACCGACTACGTATTACCAACATTATAGAAAAGAAAATACTAGTATATTTTGACAAGGTACATGTGTATCATGTGTGTGGGCACAAATCCAAACTCCGGGCAGCTACTAAGGAATTCCACACGGAAATACCCTATAACACTTTGCCTGACCTGGGGATCGAACCCAGGACCTCCCGAAGTAGAGTTACACAATATAATAAAGATGGAGTATAAAACTCTACAAGAAAAGTACTCACATATGATTAAGATGATAAGAATGGTTCCTGGGCGGTGGAGCGGGTCTGGCAGCAGCTACATCGGGCAAGTTGTGAGGCTGCTCCATACGGAACGCGCGCTCAATCTCGCCCTTACGCTCCCACACCTCTTTGAAGAATGGCGTGTAAAATGCCGCTGTGGATAAGATGTTTTATATGTCTTATGATTATGATTATGTGTATATGGCTTGAGATTTCGATAAAATTCGTAGTAATTTCATAGGATAGGTAAGGTTTCCTCTCCAGCAGTTATAATGCAGAGGTGTCGTTTGAAGTAACTAAGGAATTATACCAAATGGATACAGCAGCATCTGTGTACTAATGACGTAATACAATATGTCTGACTTACACTTATTCTCAGCGCTGGATGTATAGGTAGTGAAGTGTGCGCCGAGCCTATCAGCCGTGGCGTTGCCTTCCGTGATGAGAGCGTGTCCCAGATCTGTTCCGAAGAATGTGCTCGCTGCTGAACCGCCTCCATCGGTCACTGCCACCATTTGGATGGGCAGGTTCGGGATGTTCATTGAGAATGCACTGTGAGACAATACAAAAATGATGTTTGTTTGTATTTTTGAAGAGAAATCGTGTTTTTGGTGGAATGTTGACGCAGTTTATACATCGGAGACGTCGAGTGACGAACCGACAGGACCCCTCCTATATTTCTATCTAAGCTAAATATACAGAAGCGACTTAAACAAAGGACGAGGCTTCTCTATAACTTATATAAAACACATGGACCGACGTTCCTTCTATACAAAATACGTCGCAGGTTATGCAAACATTTTAATAAACTTTGTAACTTCATAAACAAATTACATAACATATTTTACATTAATTAGTCCGCATTTTCACACAGACCTCTTACACGCTATCTCGGATAAAAGTGTCAGTTTTATTACCGGTTTATACGGTGAACAATTACGGTTAACAATAAGCCTTTGGCCAGACTGCAAACGCGGGCGCGGTGCGGCGAGTTCAAACAGAAGAACTTCATTTGAGCGCGCGGGTAGCTCACGCCATAGGTCGTTCATACAAGTGGCCGCAGTGAGAACGCGGGCGGCAAGCGACAACCCGCGCGGGAGCGGGGGATCTCAAACTAGTTCGAGCTGACCACGCGCGTTGTTGTGATGGCGTCTTCAAAATTAAATGTTGAAGAATTAATAAGTGCTATTCAAGCACGATCTGCACTGTGGATGTCAAAACGTCGTTTTTTAGTAAGAATTTTCCAGTAAAAATAAGTCTTCTTCATCCATATGATATTTTGATAAACACTGGACACGACAACGCTCAGAACGAAGCCGCGCTCCACTGCGGACAGGTAAATCGCGCGCATTCCCGCACCCGCGCCGCTCCCCGCACCGCGCTGCCAGTCTGGCCAAACACTAACGGTGATTTCCGACTACGAAAGAAGTCTCCAGTAGTCTAAATAAAGGCTGTTCTTGTCGGAGAGAAAGAAAAAGATAGCATGAGACTTGCTTCAAGAAACTTGCACCGTGTAAATGAGCCTTTATAGTGTAATGACAAATGGGCCGTGTTATGCAATAATGTGTCAACCCACAAAAATATGAATTTTGTATTAACGTCATCTATTTCCTGTGGTAGGTCTACTGAACGCTTGAAAAAATACCCAGAACTGTAGTAAATTTAATGGAGCGTCTATCAAAAAAATCTTAATGCAGTTCGTTTTTTTTTCAAGCGTTGGGTAGACCTACCACTCTATCTAGATGGCGTTAACATAGACCAAATATTTTTGTGGGTTGACACATTATTGCATAACACAGCTCAAATAACAGCAGTGATAACCTTGTAATGTGACCGTCGGACTGCCAAGTCATAAGTCTCGAATTCGAACTCAAGGCACGCACTTCTGACTTTTCAAATTCATGTGCGTATAGTATAATTATCACTTGCTTAAAAACGGTGAAAGAAAATATCGTGAGCAAACCGGCATGCCGGAGAGATATTTCTCGACGGCATGTAAAGCCAAGTCAGAGGCCCATAGGCGGCATAAACTCTGACACCAGGTTTGTTACTAACCACACGAAGGGAAGAAGATGACAAATAAGCTGTAAATTGAACTTACTTCAAAGTAGCCAAGCTAGCCTTCCTCTTCGCCGAGTATATGAGTATGAAGCCGTGTATCAGCTCTTCTCTAAACTGACTAGCACCATGGAAGCTCGAGATTATTACCTGCAAGTATTAAAATTAATAACATTTTTTTATGATGGTTTAAATCGCCTCATCCTATCACAGTTTACTGTTAGAGCAATATCAGACTATCATAGAAATATGATTGGAGATGCACGACATAGAGTAACTTTGTATACTGATGCACGAGTCATTTTTATATAAAGAACCTATGACGGTATAACTACATATGATTCATAAATAGTTCATCATCTTCCTGCCCTGGTCCCAAGTTACTTGGGGTCGGCGCAATATGTTTTTCTCTTCCACTCTTCCCTGTCAGCCGTCTCATTATCATTTACTCCCTTATCTTTCATATCCTCCCTCACACATTCCATCCATCTTTTCTTAGGTCTCCCTCTCCCCCTCCATCCATCAACATTCATATTCATCACTCTCTTAGTCACATGTGTTTCATCCCTCCTCATCACATGCCCATACCAAGACAAACGCTTTCCTTTCAACTTTTCTGTCACTGGTGCCACTTTCAAACTGTCTCTAATATACTTATTTCTTACTTTATCCATTCGCGTCAATCCACACATCCATCTCAACATTCTCATCTCCGCTACGTGTAATCTTCTTTCATCCGTCTTCTTCACGGCCCAACACTCTGATCCGTACAGCACGACAGGTCTTATTCATAAATAGTTAAGGGATCCTTTTTGGCAGCAAGCGTAATCATATCCATCTAACCTCAAACATGGCTTCAAAATGCAAGAATAGCAACGGAAAACACGGCTAAATCGGTATCCATCTATACTAATATTATAAAGAGGAAAGATTTGTATTTTTGTATGTAATGAATAAACTTAAAAACTACTGGACCGATTTCAAAAATTATTTTGCCGTTAGGTAACTACATTATCACTGAGTAACATAGGCTACGGGCGGGAGCCGTGAGGACACAGCTAGTCTTAATTAAGTATGATGGTTATAATATGATCATAAGTGTAATATAAGAACAGCATCATTTGACTATGATCATAGAATTTGTCAGAATGATATGAAATCATATTTGTATGATAAACATATGATAACATATGAGGACGTCCTAGAAGGACATACATCGATGTTATTGGTGATGTTCTTCACAAAGGTCAGGTGCGTAGTACTCTCAACCGGCGTGCGTGTATGACAAGATGTATGAATGTGGATGAAGCGAAAGGGGTATGTAAGAGTCGTAGCATGTGTGGCGTTCTATAGTTTCTGCCTACCCCCATAGAAAAAAGGCGTGAGTTTATGTATGTATGTACATATGATAGTGTAATCGGGGCCTTATACGTAAAAGAATTAAACGTTTATACTTGGTACCCACCTCAACTTTCCTCTTGGAGTCTCCGAGAAAGGTCTCGATGACTATGGACCTGTCCCCCGTCAAGAAACACGCGCGGTGCAGCAGTAGCGGGCTCAGTACACGCTCAGGCGAGTACGGGTCGTCGCAGAACATGCAAACCATTATCCTGAGACAAAATATTTATGTTGCAATACTTCATCTGTGTGGCTGTCCTCTACTATATCTATACTAATATTAAAAAGCTGAAGAGTTTGTTCGTTTGTTTGTTTGTTTGAACGCGCTAATCTCAGAAACTGCTGGTTGGAATTGAAAAAATATTTTTGTTTTGGATAGTCCATTTATCGAGGAAGGTTATAGGCTATATAACATCACGCTATGACCAATAGGAGCGGAGCATAAATGAAAAATGTTGCAAAAACGGTAAAAATGTCCACCCGTGCGAAGTCGGGACGGGCCGCTAGTTATATTATAAATATAGATTAGACAATCGCGCGATAGAACGATCGATTTGTGTGCAAATTTTCAGGAAAATCGGTTAAGCAGAAGTAGTTGAAAAATCTGTCACAAGATTTGAATCAAACGAACGAACGAACAAACAAACAAATATGTGAAGTGAAGCTAATTAAAACCGTTTAAAAACGAAGTCGCAGCCAATAGCCAATCAACCATTAGGGGTCGCCCTTAGTGCTGTTATACTAGCTAGTCATGATGTTAGTAGTTAGCTTAGGTTTTTTCGATCAATAATATTGATCGAAGCTTAGGTTAATTATTTTACTCTCGTCCCCATTGGTTGGAGACCCTTCAGGTCTCGCCAATAACTGCCCAGTTACGTAGAAACGGTACGCAAAACCACATGAAAGCAGCCAAATAGAAAAAAAAAGCTAGTCACCTTATATCTGAATCGAAGCACACGATGACGTCTCTATAGAGATGCGCGTAGCTAGCCTTCTCCCTGTTCGCTCTCACTAACTCTTGGACAGCATCAGATGTTAAGGCTTCTGTTCCGAGCTCGTTGACGGAAGCTTCCATATAGGAACAGTGTAGGCTGGAAGAAAATTATGATATTAGTTTTATTAATAGTCTGGTTTCCCTAAAACGCAGTTCCGCCAAGTGAAACTTGCTTGCTGACACCTGCGTTATCTGTTCTGCCTAGCCTTTTCTAAATTATGTTGGGGTCAGCTTCCAGTCTAACCAGATGCGGCTGAATACCAGTATTTAACACGGAGCGACTGCCATCAGACCTCCGCAACCCAGTTACTGGATAATGCCGATATCCTAAGGTTAGACTGGTTGTCAGACTTTCGGTCTTCTGACTTAGGGCGGATTCGACCAAACCCGAATTTATACACGAGTAACTATACCAGGAATAATTTATTCCATGATTTTATTCTTGAATAAATCAACAGTCATTTTTCCATGCAATCTAACGTATAACTATACTTGGAATAGTTATTCGCGAATAGCGGAGTGAATGTGAACATGTGGTGAGCGAATGTAATACCCGGCAAAAAACGTTGTTCTACAAACGGGAGAGTGCAGAAGCATAACGCATGACAACTCTCATTTGTCGTATTATAGAGTGGAAAAGTTGCGGTCAATGTCAATAGTCTCAGTATAATTTGAAATGTTTGAAGTTTTGCTTGTCGGTTCGGTTTGGTTCATGTGGTATTTATTTTCGCGTTTTGCAAGTTTAGATAATCATATTTATAAGATGAGTGACGTTATGCGTAAACGTAGTCCTCATAATCATAATATTCAATTAAATCTATTCTCTCTTTTATCCACCTTGGACGTCTAATAACTTCCTCATCACTATCACTATCTTCAATCAAATTATTTAAACGTTGCATTATATGTTTTTGGAACAATACCTTGTGTTCAGTTGAAATTACAGCTTAAAACAATAGGACGCCATTTTGTTATTCTTGGAATAAGCTCCCTAATCCATGCCTGACGGCGGTATAGTGACTATTCCCGAATAGACTCGTTATTCCTCAAATTGTAGTTGGTTAAACGTGAAATTGAGTTATTCTCGAGTAAGTAGCGATTTACTCCGAGAATAAAATTTATTCCTGTTTGGTCGTATCCGCCCTTAATGACTGTCATAGGTATTATTATGACACCCGGGACCGACTGTTTAACGTGTTCTCCGAGCCACGGAGAGGTCTCGATGTGTAACGAACGGTCACCCATCCACAAACTGACTGCGGCAAGCGCAGCTTAACTTCGCAAATCGTATGATGCGCGCCATTGGTAATTAGCCACAACCCATCGTGTGTGTTATCTGTTACTATTAATTAGAGCTGTAGGCCAGTAAACATTAAAATTGGGTAATATTTTTATTTGTTCTTGCCCAGCAATGGGACAATACAGGCTAAGATATTAATCATTTTTATTTATATTGAATAAATTAAAGACATACTTATGGTCGATATGATTAATTATCCATATAGTTAATTAAGTCGCAAATATCCATAATTTTTATTTTTGTATCTCTCTTTCCGATGCTGTTCTCTTTGACCCAAAGGTTGACTGCTAGAGAATGCTTTGCGGCATGAAATCTGCCTTATGTACCACCATTGTGCATTGAAGTATTAAATAAATAAATATGATGATGGTGACCAGATAACTTACTTATCAGCGAGATTCTGCCCCTCCTCCTGCAGCCTCGCCAGCTCCTTCTTGTCCATACCCTCATCTTGCACGAACATCACCACCAAAGGTAGGCCCTGATAAAAAACATTAGTTAGAAATATTTATGTGACCACCATTTTTGCGCAAAAACGTTTAATTTTTTTTGTCTCATGTCAATAACACTCGTATTTTATATTGTGTTTCGAAGAGAAGACGAGATTTCGATTTTTATTATTGATATAACTGTAAATTACCTGAAACGGCAATTTATCTTCTTGCTCTAAGCTTGAAAGAAGCGTCTTCTCTGCACACCCTCGAATGTACTCGAATGATTCTTGATCTTGGTATACACAGTAATATCCTGAAACAAAAAATATTTTATGCGACTTCTAGAATTTCCTCTTTAATCATAACATAATAAGCCCATTATTGTCGCACTGTTAGGTACGAGCCTCTTTTCAGAACGAGAAGGGTTTAGGCCTTAGACCACCACGCTGGCCTGATACGGGTTGGCAGACTACACACACCATCGAGAACTTTATGGAACTGTCTCAGGTGTGCAGATTTCCTCACGATGTTTTTCCTTCACCGTTAACGCAAGTGATAATCAAAATATAATTATATCAATAACTAATCATTTGACAAAATATTGTCATTTACTGCAGGCGGAGACAGAAGAATAGACAAAATGACATTGACCATTTGAATATGACATTTTGTATAATTCTTCCGTGTCGACAAACCCCTTGTCTACGGTGCCTAATGGTCTACGCAGTGAATACGACATCAGCTACGCCAGCTACAGGTTCGTAGCAGATTGCTACAGGTTCGTAGCAGATTGCTACAGGTTCGGAGCAGATTGCTACGAACGTCGAGCGTCTAGGCACTTATCATTATCATGTTGGAGGTGCAGGCTTCTTCATACTTGCTATATTTAATAATTTTATAGTACACGGATAATAAAATTTAGCAAATATTCTCGGACAATCGTTCAATTAACAGTTTAATGACTGATATATTTTTCTAACTGCTTCGTTGGTCTAGTGGTGACAAGCGCAGCTGCTGATCGTGAGCTCCTGGGTTCAATCCCCAGGTCGGGCAAAGTGTTACTAGGTTTAGCGTGTGGAGATCCTCATTAGCAGCCCGGAGTTTGGTTTTGTGCCCGGTTGATGGCAATAGGCTCGCCCCCTATTACATGGGACTTAAACATAACGGCAACATGAGGGTATTACTATACATCTCTGCCCAACCCTTCGAGGACTACAGGCGTGATGTAATGTTATGTATGTTTATTTTTTCTCACTAACCGTTAGGAGCAAAGTCGTCTATACAAGTGGTTTCGGCACTGAAGTCATCGGTGCGCACGCGCTGCTCCACGCGCCAGCTGTGTCCCGACACGTTCACACGTCGCTCGGAGTCGCAGCCGGCTAGGAGACGCTTGCCGAATTCACCGGCTATACCTTCCACCTGATGACGCAAGGAATTATATTAAGGTGCTCTGTTTCTGTCCTCTTCTAAGAAACTTAAAATAGGTTTTTTTTTCAGTAGTAGTGTTTTTACAGTACTTACGCCTAATATGATGACGTTGATCTGATTGGAGTCGGTGGTGAGAGCCCAAGGCGCGGCCGGGGGGCCCGCGTGGCACTGAGACTCTCCCGTAGATGTCAAAGACCTTTAGATAGAACAACATTGTTAATGTAGCTACTGTTCTAATAACAAAATAATATAGTAAACACTGGTTTTATAATTCTATAAGTTTCTCCTCTAAATTCCACTATCGCCCTGGCTGAAGGTTCTTTACTTTTCTCTGGAAGAATATCATACCTCGTTTCTCCATAGACTACTTCTGTAACTGCTAAAAAGAAGATAATGCCCAGACACTACTTGCATAGCCGTAATCAAACTAGACAGTCGTGATCCTACATTCAACCATCCATTTACAGTCGGGGAACGAAAATGTTATACACCTTAAAGTCTATTTTTGGCTGCACAGTGCAAGAAACAACCTATTTTACCGACTACGTATTGCCAACATTACAGAAATGAAAATACAAGTATTTTTGACGGGATATTAAAAATTATAATGATGACATTATGACAACCACTAGTAATGTCAATTTATTTAATCATCGAATTGATTGATGTCATGGTCGTTAAATCAAATTAAAGACATTACATGGCTCTACTACGTCATATGGAGGCAAAAAGCAATTTTGATCTTTGCTAACAAATAATTAAACATAATTTTCCATGCATTGGTCTGTTCCGTTCAACAGTTTGAAAAGGTAACATGTGCCCGCGATGTGGGAAAGGGATGAATTTGAAAACTAACGAACCTTATCATTGCCCCCCCTATTTTTAGAACGACATCGTTGACAGTGTCCGCATGCAGGTGCACTTAAAGATGGAGGAGGCTCCAGGTTTCCTCTTACAGCTCCTTATCCTACTTTTCTTGCTCTTACATCAGCTTCCTGTCCTAGTCTACTCACCCGACTCTAGTGTTGAGTATGACAGGCAGCGTGGCGTCCAAACAGTTGGCACCGGCTGGACAGTGCTCGCGCATCGGACAGTGCACGAAGCCCAGGTGCTGGAACAGCATCAGCTTCCTATCCTGCTCCATGCGGTCTAGCATCTTGTATCTAGGTGATGAAGAAATATAAAAGTATTAATGCATGTGGTCGCGGCAGACCGCGGAGAAGATGGCGGGACAAGTTGGATTCCTTTCTTGACCATTGGTATGAAGCTGCACAGGATCGTGATAGATGGAAGGAATGGAGGGAGGCCTTTGACCAGCAGTGGAACAGTTCAGGCTAATTATAATAATAATGCATGTGGCGTCTGCCTCTTTGGTCTAGAGTGGTGGCAAGCGCGACTGCTGATCGTGAGGTCCTGGGTTCGATCTCCAGGTCAGGCAGTGTTATTGGGTTTTTCCATGAGGAATTCTTCAGTAGCAGCCCGGAGTTTAGATTTGTGCCCGGTTGATGGCAATAGGCTCGCCCCCTTGAGACTTAAACACAACGGCGAAATGAGGGTGTTACTATACACCTCTGCCTAACCCTTCGGGGAATACAGGCGTGATGTTATGTGTTATGTGTATGTGGCGTCCAGATAACATGGTGTCTCATTTAAATTTTATAACAGCCCTACTGTTTTTTCTGACTGCGACACGATTCCGCCGCGTTGGTAGAACATGTTGTTCTGTTCCGCCGCATTATGACCGGCATTCACTAACACGATTGCATGGCAAAGGATTTTCAAGCTTAAATAATTTTAAACCTTATTTTAATACCCTTAGCACTCGAATTTGCTTGAGCACACCACAGGATGCCCGTCGTGCCGCGACAAACCAAAATAATTGTTCACTTACTTACATACGAATACCTATGACAATCGTTACGGGTAGTCAGAAGCCCGAAAGTCTGACAAACAGCTTAACCGTAGGATATCGGCATTGCCTTGTAACTGGGTTGCGGAGGTCTGATAGCAGTCGCTCCGTGTAAAACACTGGTATTCAGCCGCATCTGGTTAGACTGAAAGTTGACCCCAACATAGTTGGGAAAAGGCTAGGCAGAACATTGCTGGCTTACCTAAAGTCATCTTGAAGGACGTCAGTGATCTCTTTGATGTCCTCCTGAGTGATTGTTCCTGTCGGCGATATACTCTTGAAGTGGTAGAATAGATCTGCGTGTTCCAGCAGTAGCTCCTGTCAACAATAATATTTTGTTGAAATACTGAACTGTCAGTACGAACAGAAGACGCCAAAAAGGGCCTTGGTGAAAAATTAAGTGACGAATAACTATTTTGTGTCAAAAAAGTCCACAAACGTGCTATCAATATTAAAGTTAAGGCTCATTTACACGGTGCAAGTTTCTTGAAGCAAAACAGAGATAGCATGAGACTTTCTTCAATAAACTTGCACCGTGTAAATGAGCCTTTACTCTTGAAAATAACTCCGATTCTTATGTATGAAAATTGTGTCAGTTAGTACTGTTGTAGAACTCAGGTACTCCAGCACGGGTGAGCGTCGTGAATTAAACTCGATTTTCTTGAAATACAAATATAATGTAGAGAGTAATCAGGTTACAAAATATAAATGTGCAAATGCTACACACGCGACCTTCGTGCGCGGTGTCGTTGGAGCAAGAGAGCCATAGAGGGCGCCCCACGCTGGTTCCGCTGCGCGTCGCCCGCTCATGCCGTATGCGTGTGTGTGGGTGTGTGTGTGTGTGTGTGTGTGTGTGTGTGTGTGTGTGTGTGTGTGTTAGGCTCAGCATGCGCGCACACATGCAAGGCGTCAACAACTGTTTAATGCAAAATTGGAGCAGAATCCGTTTAAAATTGCGAGTTTATTGAATGAACTTGTAGTAGTTAGCACTGTTTATTCTCTTGCAAAACAAATTGTTAAAAACACTCCACATTGGTGATCATCAGACAGTGTGTCCACACCGGTGACGGTTATCAACGCAGCCTTCGCAGCCCTTGAAAACGAACAGCAAAATCATTATTCCCAACATCAACCGTTAGATTTATGATGCATGAGGATTTATGGTTATGCTAGCCCGTGCACCATAGACTAAATAATAGTAACCATAGATTATTTTATTTTTTTGTGTTTGGGTTTCCGTGTTGTTTAATATATTATGTGTAAATTTAAGTGTTAATTTTTAAGAAACATTATATTTTTAATTTTAAGTATCCGTGTGCGTCCGCGTGGGCGGAAAATAAATACTTTTTCTTTCTTTCTTTCTTGGGCAGTAGCCCGCCAGACATAAGACCCGCCTGGTAGGATCCTCCCTTTTCGTTGGAAGAACATTATACCTCGTTCCTCTGGTGACCCCGACATGACCACAACCGTAATAAGCATTGAAATTATGTTTTGTATATTATTATCTTAAGAGGAAATGCGGTCGGCATTTAGTCCACATAAAAGTATTCCTCAGTTTCCTCCTTGGATAATGTCACTAGAGCAAATATTTTTTACTATATGATATATATCTACCACCACTATGTCCCTATGTTTTGTTTTTGTCAATAAATTAATTATTAAAAGAACTAGAAACATTTCAATTTTACAAATATCGACCGGTTTTACCCCCGTTTTCAAACATCTCGCAAACAATTTTGACGAGCATAATAAATAAAAAAAAACATACAGACATAACCAAAGTCTTTCTTAAATTATTACAGAAAAAAATATTAAAATCGGTCCAGATTTGAAGAAGGAAACAGGGAAATACGAAAGTACGATTTCGCTAATATTGCACAGGAGAAATCAATCCAAGATGCAGGTGTCTCTTTCTCGCTCAATTGCGAAGGTTTTGCGGGAGAGGTGGGACGGAAATAGATCGCAAAAACCTATTCAAATTATTAATATTTTACAGCCCGCGTTTCCTCTTAATAGCTCATGACACGAGAAGAGAACTCTAACCTGAAAGTTATCCTTGGCGCGTCTCTGAATCTGCCTCTGGTGCTGGTCGTAGACCCGCTGCTGCTGCTCCTCTGACAACGCCTCGTAGCACTCCCGACCCATCAGTAACACTCGCACCTCTGATAACTGCTTGCCAGGAGTGACGTAGCCTGTCTCTTCTAGAAGACGCTTGAATTGTTGGCACCATCTGAGTTGAGAGAAAATGTTACAACATAACCATTCTTGAGGAATCACAGTTAATTGAGTTCTCCATTCAAGTGCATCCTCACTACGCTAATAGATAAAGCAATGCCGGGTTTAGAAGACTTTGCTCGTCGACAAAGTTGAAGCCGAAAGTCATTGGACGGTGTTTTTAGTAGATAACGATGTAGATGCAGCTACATGGAGTCTCACTAAAACTAGACTATAAATATACCACTCCATCATTCTTAATGAGCCTCGTAAAGGCGACGGAAGAGAACTGTAACCATGTAGTAAATGGAACGGACTACCAAGCCTGTATCAACGGCTGTCAAACCTCATGATTAAGCAGATTGAGAAACGATGATCCAACGGGGTAAGCAACTGTGGGACGAATGGCGCCACTTTCGGTTGTACCAGTGCACTTTCATTGGTTGCAATGTGTTTGACATTATTGCTAGTATGTACCTGATGATTCCGATTGGTTGAAACAACTAAGTTCGGAGGTGCTGCCGTTTGCTTTTATTTTGCGTTACTTTCCCCATTCCAAGACCATTCTACACACACTATTTAAGACACTTTTTGTATGTTAATTAAGTAATGCTTATCAGTTAGAACTTACTCGTAATTCCTATGTTCTTCTTGAGCTTCGTGTAAGAATGTCTTGAAGACGGCACCTGCCTCGTTTGACTCTAGTATTTCGTAAGGAATCTTCTGTGATTGTCCCAGTGTCTGAAATAAATAAATATGAAGGTCCAAGATAACAAAACATTAAAAAAATAACATTGCCCCACACTAGGATTTCTCCGGTATCGTGGGTACATTTACAGACACAAATCTTCACATGCACAAACGCCCAGACCCGGAACAACTATCTGTAGGCCATACAAATATTTGATCCGTTTGGGAATCGAACCTACGACCCGTAGCGCAGAAGCCAATCGCTCAGCCACTGCACCAAATGTATTGTCAAAACTACGGCGACATCTGAATAGCAAAAGCTGCATTTCAACAATTTGGAGCGAGGAGTGTCAATGAGTATTCACCTGATATCTAGCCCTTTCCCCAACCCGCAGCGTGGTGTCTATAGCGAGGGGGCTGTCCAGCTCCGAGCCCGACTCCGAGCCCGAATCCTGATGCCGGCCCTCGCTGAAGTATACTGAGAAGTCGCGGTGGGTTCGTAGTTGACGGACTACCATTGGCCAATCGCTGTGAAACAAAAGATTAATAGTTAAAATTCATTATTTTTTTTCATTCATACAAGTAGGTATATAACACAGCAGGTCAAAAACCACTGAGATTTGTCCGGAATGCTGTGCATTCTGCTTAGTTATTAACATTAATCATGAACAACACAATAACACAAAATAATGTAATGTCTCTAGTCAGAGTCAAACTTCTCAGGCGCTCTGAACACCAGGGATATGTCTGTAAAGCAGTGAATTTCAGGAGTTCCGAAGGCAGAAGTATGCCGTGCAAAACCCCGCATGTGTATAGTACCTACGCAAACGCAGCTTGGTCGCTAAATCCACTAGCAAATTAAATTGCGCAAGTTATTGAAGCAAGTGAATGCTTAGTTGGCAACACTTCCAGAAGTCGACCTGCTGTAGGTGTGTCCATGGTCTGCCGGGGTTGCGGTGCAAGCTTATGCAAATCCCGCGACCGACCGACGGTCAGGAGGAGGAACACAGTGGGTTATTAGCCGCTAAGAATCTGGCAGACCCCCTCGGCTTCCCCAAGCGAGGGACATCCATGAGGATTTTCCCACGATAAAAAAAAGGTGTGTCCATAGTGAAAGCCGGTTGCAGCAGTAGATTAAACACAAATTAAAAGCTGTCAAAAAGTTTGGTGCAGTCTGTGCGCTTCTGAATCTAGTACTAGACAGAACCACAGACTGAAACAAAAATACGGAATATGAAAAAATAACCACAACATACTTCTCCTGCAAGTCTTCGGTAGGTAGCTGCATTCTGGACAGAACTTGTGGCAATTTTGCTAGCTGCTTGCGAAGCTTCTTAGCTGATCGCTCTTCTTTCAGTCTTCGGATGTGGCGACGGAACACCACCTTTGAGAAACGGAATGAGTATGAGAAAAACTTTAAATAGTTGTAATGTGTGTCGATTAATATTTAAACTAACTCTAGACATCACACAGTTAAAATTAACTCATCATTTATCAAATCTCATGTCATATTATGATCACCGCCTGCGGTATGTGAGCGGCGAGGGAGAGCGAAACAATAGACGCGCTCTGTGAGTTTGCTTTGTCTTGTCTACCGCGCGCACCCCCCTCCTGCCGCTCACATACCGCAGGCGGTGACTAGCCCTCGCTCGCAACTAATCACAGAACATCCTTTGACGACAGTTTAAAATGATCAATCTTTCTGAAACCGGGTGTAAGAAACTCGGAAGTATTACAATACAAATAACGTACTTGCACAATTATTTATCTATGCTACACGACTGTGAATGAGAGAGAGGGAGACTATCTAAAAAACACTTACTTGAGTTCCATCGTTTCCAAATTGTTGGACAAACTTGATCCATTCCGGGTAATGACATAATCTCTTGCTAGCTGCTGACCACATTTCCCTGCAAAATTTCGTCGAATATTAGGTCACAATGCTAACTTCCTAGCTTAGAAATGTTGATGGGCTGACTCTTATTATACAGGGTGTCCAGTAAATAGTACTACATACTGCGGGGGGCGATAGCTTGGGTCAATACCTACTAAAATAGCACATTATATTTTTCTCGAAATGTTACGGTTTTTCAAGCCATACAAAATTTTCCTAAATATCGAAAAGTCTCATTTTTTCTATCTTGTAATAAAAAAATCCTTTTCTCGTATTTTTTTAGATCAGATTACTCGTGAATTGTTACTCTACTCATTGATAAGTCTTTTTTTATCCAAAAGAAGAAAGTGTTAAACAAAAAAAAATACAGTTTTTGCGATATTTCGGAAAATTCTGTATAATTTAAGTTTGTGGAACATATTATGTGCTATTTTGGTAGGTATTGACCCAAGCTATCACTCCCCACAGTATATCGTACTATTTACTGGACACCCTGTATACGTATTTCAATCTACCGCAAGCAAAACATCAAGCAAGTAATCCAGAATTATACAGCATGGCAGTTTAGTCGCTTTACATCCGAAAACCATGAACTCTGCTCATCATTCTGTACAACTTTTACTATGGGACATACTCTGAATTCGTGAATAAAAAATCAGCTGTTCCATGCAATGTTGCTTGACAAAATGTATGGAACAGCAAATTTTTAGGACCGATTTAATAAACTGCTGTCATTTGAGAGATCTACCAACAGCAGCTAATATAAAGTAGAATTCCATACATTTGAACACATTTTTTTTAATACCTCTTAATTCTTTTTAAAACTGCACTTAAAAAAGATCTCTCAAATGAGAGCTGTTTATAACAGGGTGTCCTGCGTAAGCGACGAACGCGGCAAACGCGATCAAGACAACAGCATTCCCTACTAGCGGCCTATGTAGCGAGACGCGACGTAACGGGTATTTCTTCCACGTCGTGTCGCGTCGCGTCGCACCGCGTCGCGTTGGTCGCTTACACAGGACACCCCGTTATAGTCCGCGCGGAACTAGTTGGCCGCGCCTTAGGTATGAGAGCGGCAGGAGGGGGGTGCGAAACAATAGACGCGCTCTGTCAGTTCGCTTTGTCTTGTCTACCGTGCACACCCCCCTCCTGCCGCTCACATACCTAAGGCGCGGCCAACTAGTTCCGCGCGGAATATAATTCGGGCCGCCTATCTTCCGTCGCGTAATTTACTCGAGGAATTTTAGTAACGTATCTTCGGTCAAATCTGTACGGTATGAGATGTTTGTATGGAACTGTGCACCGGCGGAAGATCGGCGACGTATCTTCCGTCAGATGTGGCTTAGCCCTAAAGCATACATTTCTACAATCATATTAACTTACTTGTGATCTTGGACATGCATTCTGATGAGCTGCGTGAACGCTTCAGTGACGAAATCCAGCGTCTCCCTTCTTATTCGTAAAGCCTCTGCATAGTTCGCCACCTGACGGAAAACATAGCGTCATAATCCCAAATCTTCTTCCTCTTACCCTTTTTCCCAACTATATTGGGGTCCAGTCTAACCAGATGCGGCTGAATACCAGTATTTTATAGGGAGCAACTGCGATCAGATCTGCGCAACCCAGTAACTGGGTAACGTTGACAGACTTTCGGGCTTCTGACTACGCGTAACGGCTGTCATAGGTATTCTTATAACACCCGGGACCGATGTTTTAACGTGCTCTCCGAGGCACGGAAGGGTCTCGATGTGTAACGAAATGTTACCCATCCACGGACTGACCGCGGCAAGCGCAGCTTAACCTCGCAAATGGTATGATCGGCGCGGTAGTTAATGAGCCACGTGCCCCATATTTATCCCAAATCTAAGCACATATTTAGTAGATACAAGCCAAGACAGAACTGCTCAGAACTGAAACTGGATTTAAATAATGTCGGTAATGTTTCTGTCTGGTTTGTATAATTGGCTTTAATGGTATCATCGTGAGGAAACATGCCTGAGAGATATTTCTCGACGGCATGTGAAGCCAAGTCAGAGGTGCATGGGCGGCATAAACTGTGACACCAGGTTAGTCACTAACCACACGAAAAGAAAATGGTATCTAACATCGATCTAACTGATGTCGACTGCTACATATTGTAGATTAGTTGAATTTATCTGCATATGTAGCAGTTAGCAGGAGGAGGGGCTCGTGGCCAATTAACAACCGCATTGATCATACGATTTGCAAGGTTAAGTTACGCTTGCCGCGGTCAGTCCGTGAGTAGGTGACCGTTCGTTACACATCGAGACCCGTCCGTGCCTCGAAGAGCACGTTAAACCGTCTTCCCCGGGTGTCATAAGAATACCCATGACAGTTGTTATGGGTAGTCAGAACGCCGAAAGTCTGGCAACCAGTCTAACCTTAGGATATCGGCATTGCCCAGTTACTAGGTTGTGGAGGTCTGATGGCAGTCGCTCTGTGTAAAATACTGGTATTCAGCCGCATCTGGTTAGACTGGAAGCTGACCCCAACAAAATTTGGGAAAAGGCTAGGAGGAAAAAGATGTAGTAGTTAACATCACCAGAACAAGTGGTTTGGTTCTTGAAGCTTGATATCAAAAGACTTTAAAAGCCGCCTACCTTAATCCTAGCCTTAGACTTGTCAATCATCTGCGCCAGTAAGAAGAACGCATGGTCTACATTCACGTTATCATGACTTGAAGTCTCCACAATGGGGATGCTGCCTTTGAACTCCTTGCGTTGTACCAGCCTCTCTGCCTCCCTGACTCCTTGCTCACACGCCTCGTCGTTCTTCGAAGTCACTAGGACTACTGGCTTCTTAAGCTTTAAGATGTTCTGGAGGATGGCAGCCAATACTTCATTCTGGAAGAGATGGATGAGTTAATTTCGTCAACAAAACACGTACAAAGGATTTGTATTCACCTAAAAGACCTATGCAAAAACTCGCACGGTCGACTCGGATACAGGACAATCAAGATAGACCAAAGACTTAGCGAAGCATAAAGGTCATAGCTCATTAGAGCCACCTGGCACCCGACCAGCAGCACCGCCTCGCCTTGTGCAGTTAGCATTCCTTATATGGACTTCAATGGATTAACGCTCACTACATAACTCCGTAGTGTCACCGGATCGCCTCGCCGGCAAGCTGTCCACGCGCGGACGGCGAGTGGACCACGTGGTGTCCACTCGTTGAGCGGTCCAATATTCACCCTCTTTTTCTAACATTTCGTGCACCCAATAAGCTTTCTTCTGGTTGAGAACGCGGCGTCCACCCGTGGACCACCTGTCGACAACGGGTGGACGTCGAGCGACTAGGCGGTGCTGGTCGGGTGCCGGGTGGCTCTAATGAGCTGTGAACCTTTAGACAGCGTACAATAGCACATTTGAAATATACTATTATAACTTAGTATTCAGTGACTCTGAGCTGCAAAAGAATAATAAATATATTCCAACGCTCAAACCAATTTAGAAAAAGCTTTGGCTAACGGTGAGACCTTATAAGGCGGAACTGCACTGCAGCAGAGCGGCACAGCACGACTCGACCAAATATTGTTTACATGAAATTGTATAAGATAAAACGTACTATGCGGCAGTGAAACTGCGCAGTGCGGTACTGCAATTTCATATAAACAACATTTGCCACGCCGTACCGCGCCAGCCGGTTGCAGTGCAGTTCCGCCTACTACGGTCTTACCTTAAGACATAACATAACATCACGCCTAGTATTCCCCGAAGGGTTAGGCAGAGGTGTTTTAGTAACACCCTCGTTTCGCCAAGTTATGTTTACGTCCCATGTAACAGGGGGTGAGCCTATTGGCATTAACCGGGCACAAATCCAGACTCCGGGCTGCTACTGAGAAATTCCTAATGGAAAAGCCCAATAGCACTTTGCCCGAACTGGGAATCGAACCCAGGACCCTATGCTCAGCAGTCACGCTTAACCTTAAGACAAAAAGTCATAAATCACACTATAGACTTTATGTCCAGTACATCAGCTTAAACCATTGAAATTCTTTTGACAAACCCACCTGTTTCTCCCAAGTCCGTCCGGGCACGAGACTGACGTCATAGACGCACAGAAAACCGTCAACAGACAGTTTCCCGTCAGGCATCAGTCTCTGGTCATACTCCTTCTCAATTCCCAACTGGTTCTTGCACACGTACATAAGTTTTTCAGCCGACTGAAGCTTTGTGGCCACACATCTCTTCACGTAAGCTTCGGTTTTACCGACTGTAAAAAAAGTCGTTATTGGCCCCCATTCTGTCGAACACCAACTATACTTAAGGTAATTGCATTCATCTTGCCCGCGAAATTCAATTTTTTTTTTACTTTTTTTTATATTTTACATAAGATATGAACATCTCTCAGGCCCAATTTTCCCCACGTCGGATAGCGTTTATCTGAGGAATAAGTTAAGTTAGACATATTGACAGAATTTCTATACAAAAACTGTCAAAACGTGTAATTTATTCCTACGATAAAAGCTATTCGATGTTAGTAAAATTGGGCCTAAGACGTATTTATTTACCTTTTAAAACAACAATTTTACTGTATTTTTGTCAAATAAAAAAAATTGTTTAACCATGTTTTATCACGTAAAATCCAAAAAAATCGCAATTAAATTGAATTTCGCGGGCCAAATGATCGCTTTCACCTTAACTAACAATATTGATATATTTTTAATTAAAGATAAAACAAGAAAATTATGAAATAAACAAGAAAATATTGCATCTGTGCCTTACCTAAGGCTCATTTACACGGAGCAAGTTTCTTGAAACAAGTCTCATGCTATTTCTGTTTTTGCCGTAAAGAAAGACAGAGGCAGAACGAGTCTTGCTTCGAAAAACTATCCTCGCGTAAATCGTAAATCAGCTTTTATAATAATTTATACTTGAGGGCTTATACAGTTACTTCAAATCGAACAGCTCTAAAGAGCGTCAAATTAACCAACAACTGGAACAAACCTTTGAATGGCTGGAAGCACGCGTCGTCCACAAACTCCGTCTGTTCCAAGATCTCGAACCTGTACTCCTGCTCATCATTCTCCTTCTGCACGCTGCCCCAGTACAAAAAGTGGTCGTTGTTCACCACGCGGCCGCTGAAGTCCGACTGAGAGAATATTGTTATGTTGGTATTATTGGGAGATGAGCACTTATAGGAACCTATATGCAAGGTTAGTCGGAAAGGGGGTACTAAGCCGAAAGAGTGTACCCATAATAATGGATAACTTTTGTTCTACAACTTTCCCCAAAAATCCTCAGCTGTGATCAGCTGTGTTTACATTTTAGGTCATATTTGGGGTCACGGATTAGAAGCTCCATTTTCATTTTCTAAATTCGTAACTATAGGAGGGATTTTTAAAAATACTTAAATAAAAATCATTTTGCATGGATCTTTTTTTATCGAATTTTGTAATTTTAACACTTTCTTTAAAACGATCATCAGTGATACATTAAGTGGCCCGCGGCTTAGTACCCCCTTTCCGACTAACCTTGTATAGTACTGAGATGACGGCTGATAGAGGAGAATGGAAGAGGAATACATGTTGTGCCGACCCCACCTAGTGTGGGATAAGGGCAGGGAGATGATGAGCATTTATGGCATGCCGTGGTTGTTTCTCCCTGCCACCCATTTACTGTCCCACTGCTGGGCACAGGCCTCATCTCCGAATGAGGAGGGTTTAGGCCTTATCCAACCACGCTGGCCTACTGCGGATCAATAAATATAATGCACGCCGTTTCCCTTTATGTTATATAATCGTCCCTCCACAAAGACATGGCTTACCATAAAATCTTAAGTACCAGTACGCTTAAATTAATTTGCAAAATACTGCGACGTCGCAACGCTTTAGAAGAACGAAGTAAATAAAAGGCGTGCATGTATGACAAGATGTATGAATGTGGATGAAGCGAAAGGAGTATGTAAGGATCGCTTCATGTGTGCGTTCTAGAGTTTCTGCCCACCTCCATGGGAAAATGGCGTGAGTTTATGTATGTATGTAAGTAAAGAAAAAACGTAAAAAAAAACTATGTATAAAACCTAAAGACTTCCTATCAGACAGATCACTGCACCAATACAGTCTCCCTCAGTCATGATGCGTTCAGTGGGCCACTAATGTGTACCTACTTGTGTTTATTTTTTCCCTATAAATTCTGTATGAATGTTTAAATAATTTGTAACTTTAATTTAATAATGTATTTTTAATGTATTTCATTTAACTTTCATGTAAGTGACTATTGCGGGACATAGTTGAGCTCAATTTAATTATTTAAGACCTTTATTACTACCTACCTATGATCCACAATAAAGATATTGATTGATTGATTGGATATCTTATGTCCGCATATACATTTTTTCAGACAATACGCTTAGAACAAACGTATAGCATCGTAAACATATCGCGTATGTAAGCGAATTTTGAATCGAAAATACAACTGTCCTACAACATTTTGGTTAAATTTTTGCGACGTGCAAAATCTGTATTGCAGGGCTCGTGACTAATTACCAACCGCGCGGATCATACGATTTGCGAGGTTAAGCTGCGCTTTCCGCAGTCAGTCTGTGGATGAGTGACCGTTCGTTACACAACGAGACCCCTTCGTGCCTCGGAGAGCACGTTAAACAGTCGGTCCCAGGTGTCGTACGAATACCAATGACAGTCGTTTTACGGGAAGTCAGAAGCCCGAAAGTCTGACAACTGGTCTAACCTTAGGATATCGGCGTTGCCCAGTAACTGGGTTGTAGAAGTCTGATTGCAGTCGCTCCGTGTAAAATACTGGTATTCAGCCGCATCTGGTTAGACTGGAAGCTGACCCTAACATAGTTTGGAAAAGGGTAGGCAGAACGATGCAATATCTGTATTATACATAAATATTAATAAAGTTTTCAATTTAATCAAACATAACACCCATATTCTAAGACGTTCCTCCAAAACTTACTCGAGTCATACTCGACTCAGAATGCCCTCGAAAACACCTTCAAAATTGTATTCTTAGTCGCAATTTCGAGTGAACTTTGAGGTGCCTCGACGGAGTCATTACGTCATAATTTGAATTAACTGCATCGCGCAAATAACGCCGCGATAAATAGTTGTAAGGATTATCGTAAGTATAATAGTCTTCAAAATTATTTTTTGTAACATACGAACTTTGACACTTCCTTCCTTAAGGTACCTTGAGCTTGACAGATGATTCCTTATCTCGACTGAGGAAAATTTCGAGTCGAGGACGGTTATGTCAACTATAACTACCGATGGTAGTGAAAAAGGCTGAGTCGAGGTGGAGTCGAGTCGAGTAAGTTTTGAAGGAACGTCTTAGAATATTTTTATATTATACACCATAAATTATCCGTAACCACATTATTGATCTGTTGTCTGTGATACATATATATTGTAAATGGGAGCACAATGCAGCCATTAGTGTAACATTTTGACTCGGAGTATAATAAGACTGCTGATGACAGTGTTGGATTCCCATAATATTATGGTGGAGCCTGGTTTTGCTGCACCTGTAGCATTATCAAAATGTAAATTATTATTGACATATTGTATTTTGTTATTACACTAACCTGCATTGTTCTTACATAATGTTAATTTTAAGCACCGCATTGTAACTGTACCCGATTGTACAGCAAATTATTTTAAAAGAGTATCCATGGAGTTTCTTGCCGGCTTCTTCTCCATAGGATCTACTTTTTTGAAACCGTGCAACTAAATTGTCGAGACGTTTCCTAAGTGCATGTACTGTGCCTATTCGAAATAAAAAAGCTTTGAATTTGAATTTTGAATTTGGGTGTTAGTATGTGCGGAACGAGTAATTTGGGTGTTAGTATGTGCGGAACGAGTAATTTGGGTGTTAGTGTGTGCGGAACGAGTAATTTGGGTGTTAGTATGTGCGGAACGAGTAATTTGGGTGTTAGTATGTGCGGAACGAGTAATTTGGGTGTTAGTATGTGCGGAACGAGTAATTTGGGTGTTAGTATGTGCGGAACGAGTAATTTGGGTGTTAGTATGTGCGGAACGAGTAATTTGGGTGTTAGTATGTGCGGAACGAGTAATTTCATTTTAAAATTCACTCATCACGTTAACGTTACGTTTACGTTACAAACGCCAAAACATTCCTACAGCCAAGTACCTACTATTCTAGTGAAGAGCCGAGTTATAAGTGTAAAGTTATTATTTATTTAGGTTTATGTAAACATCGCAAGTTTTAAGTGCGGTGAAGATCGCTTGTAGCTGCGGGGCGCTCATTATGAGAACAAATTGACAATTTGACGACACGTTTGGTGCAGTGGCTAAGCGATTGGCTTCTGCGCTGCGGGTCGTGGGTTCGATTCCCGCACGGAACAAATATTTGTATGGCCTACAGATACTTGTTCCGGGTCTGGATGTTTGTGCATGTGAAGATTTGTGTCTGTAAACGCACCCACGATACAGGAGAAATCCTAGTGTGGGGCAACGTTTTTTTTTTAAAAAAAATAAAAAAAAATGAAAAATATCCATGCAGGGAACTTAAAACTTGAGGTAAAGATGATGTAGTGACAAAAATTGAAATGAGTTTGCTTACTATGCGTGCCAACTAAGAATAGTGACAGTAATGACAGTAGTCAAGACGCCATTTTGTTCCGCAATACTCGTCAACTTCATTACGAAAGTGTAAGGTGTGCAAAAAAGTAAATAAAGAAATTATACTCAGTTTAATTATTTTTCGTTCACTTTTTTGGTATTTCTAATCAATTTTACGCCAAATTAATTACACAGTAATTATATTATTATTATGGCGACATATTAGGGTGACCAGTAGCATTTCGTAAAGTTAACTATATACATATATTGGTTAATTTTTTTAATAAATACTGCTACCAAATATTATTAATTTATCCAAAATTATCTATTTATGGAATTCGAGAAATAACATTTTATAAAAATTAATATAAATAATAATGAAATCTATGAATAAAAAAATATAACATATTTTTTTTCTCAGTTTTTTTTGCTGTCAGTTCTAATTTGACAGCTATCGTGTGAAGTTGTAGCAAGCGCGATCCTATTCTTAGTTGGCACGCTTAGTAGGTGGTTTGGTCATGTTGAGAGAATTAGTGAACAGCGATTAACAGAAGGAATTTATAAGGCGTATGTCAATGCAAACGCCGGTAGAAGACGTCCTAGAAGAACATACATCGATGTTATTGGTGATGTTCTTCACAAAGAAACGTGCGTAGTACTCTAAACCGGCGTGCGTATATGACAAGATGTATGAATGTGGTTGAAGCGAAAGGAGCGTGTAAAGATCGTAGTTGTGGCGTTCTATAGTTTCTGCCTATCCCTATAGGAAAAAGGCGTGAGTTTATGTATATAACTATGTATGTATGAAACTTAAAACTTCGTGGTGATGTTCCACAATGAATGTCTTCCGTCTAATATGATCTTTGAAGATGTTAAGATCCTTATCTTAACTGTAATCGTAAGCGTCCTTGTACATAGCTTTTGTTGAACACACTTTAGCGACTAATGTGACTGAATTCTTCACTGAGAAAATGGACTTCCTAGTCATTTGTTCTGCCTGGCCTTTTTCCATGACCTACAGGATCTTATAACCTACGATTTTAATAGCTAAGTAAGTCAACAGCTGACTACAATTATGTTAATTTCTACTTATTAACTTATGGCAGACGGCGCCCATTGTCTTACAAGCCATCTTGCTCCGCGCGTCAGTGATATCAAACACAATTTTATTATGAAACTAGGTGTCCTCACGGCTCTGCCCGCGTAAGAAGTTTTATTCCAGTAATAAATATATCCTATGTTACTCAGTGATAATGTAGCTTTCTAACGGCAAAAGAATTTTTGAAATCGGTTCAGTAGTTTTTAAGTTTATTCGTTACTAGCGACCTGCCCCGGCTTCGCACGGGTGTGCAATGTAGATACTAATGTGGGGCATATAAACCTTCCTCTTGAATCACTCTATCTACTAAAAAAACCGCATCAAAATCCGTTGCGTAGTTTTAAAGATCTAAACATGCATAGGGACAGACAGACAGAGGGAGCAACTTTGTTTTATACTAGGTATGTAAAGATATACAAAAATACAAATCTTTCCTCTTTATAATATTAGTATAGATGAGTTGTGTGTGTCTGGGATTAACTTACGACAATCGCATCGTTACTGCCTTGTCGGTCTAGTGGTCGCAAACGCGACTGCTGAGCATAGGGTCCTGGATTCGATCCCTAGGTCGACCAAAGTGTTATTGGGTTTTTGCATTAGGAACTTCTCATTAGCAGACCGGTGTCTGGATTTGTGCTTGATTAGTGGTAATAGGCTCGCCTCCTATAACATGGAACTTAAACATAACGTGAATGAGGGTGCTACTATACACCTCTGCCCAACCCTTCGGGGAATACAAGGCGTGATGTTATGTTTATGTTATGTGTTAATAAATTAGTTTTCAAGTGAATAAAATATACTTTGCTGTAGATCAACGCAAGTAGCCGTAACACCCGAATTTTAATTTCGTCCGGACAGGGGAATTCGAGCTTGTCCGATTTGGAAAACCAGCAGGGCTTACTGTAGCAAGACTGCGCGTATGTGGTGACTATTTTTAAAATGCCTGTTTTATAATTTTCCAAGTGAATGGCGTTGTTCAAGGCAGCGTCCATTGGCCAGATTTTGTGCTTAGAGTTAATGGGTTGGTTACACCTTATGGTGCGTCCAGACCTGACGAACGCGCCGCGAATGCGCCGCTCGCGCGCAACTCGCGCGCCGCTCGCGAGCCGCTTCGCTTCGCGCGTTCGTCAGGTCTGGACGCACCATAACGAGTACATTGGCGAGTCAGTGGCCTCGGCCGAGTGCTCGGTTGGTATAAACACTTTAACGAGTGCTCGGCCGAGTGCTAGGTCGAGCATAGAGGCGAGAGAGTCACTAGAATCCCAATCTGTTTACTAGGCCGAGTACCCACCTCCCCGCTTCATTCTTCTACCCCCGCAGCGACTCGTTATCCCGCTCGGCACGCATGAACATGCACTCGCTTGTCACTCGGCCACTCGCCACTCGTTCGTTCGTCACCAAGCAGCGTGCGTGTTTATGGTTTTGTTTTCAAATTATCCTAATCTCACACACTGACTCGCCACTATAGTAAATTGGTGTGACCACCCACTCGTTTCGGCGACTCTCTCGGCCGAGAGCTCATTTACCGACTCGCCAATGTACTCGTTAGGTGTAATCAACCCATTAGGGTTAGATAACCTCGTCAGGATAAATATATTTGTACTTAATATATTTTATGTTCTGCGTAGCCTTTTCCCAACTATATTGGGGTCAGCTTCCAGTCTAACCAGATGCGGCTGAATACCAGTATTTTACACGGAGCGACTGCCATCAGACCTCCGTAACCTACTTACTAGACAATGCCGATATTTTAAGGTTAGACCAGTTGACAGACTTTCGGGTTTCTGACTACCCGTAACGACTGTCATTGGTATTTGATTGACACCCGGGACCGAAAGTTTAACATGCTCTCCGAGGCAAGGAGGAGGCTCGATGTGATTCAGCCGTATCTGGTTAGAATGGAAGTTGAACCCAAGGTAATTGGACTGGGAGGCTAGACTGGAAGACTAGGAGGAAGAGCTGGCTGGTTTCCATTTCGACTAGTTTTGTTTGCAATAGCCCCCAGATACAGTGTAATGTGTAAATGCAGAAAAAGTATACTTGATATGACAATGTTCCGGAATAAAAGATGATGTAACGACAAAATTTTTAAGGACTATGATTAGTGGTTTGGTCATGTTGAGAGAATGAGTGAACGGCGATTAACAAAAGGAATTTATAAGGCGGATGTCAATGGAAACGCCGATAGAGGACGTCCTAGAAGGGCATACATCGATGTTATTGGTGATGTTCTTCACAAAAAACAGCGTAGTACTCTCAACCGGCGTGCATGTATGACAAGATCTATGAATGTGGACGATGAGAAAGGAGTATGCAAGGATCGTAGCATGTGGCGTTCTATAGTTTCTGTCTATGGGGAAAAGGTGTGAGTTTATGTATGTATGTATATTTACCTGACTTAACACGCAGATGTGATCGACGTTGTAGTCGTCGGCATGTGTACGGACAAATCGGTTGCATAGACAAGACTTGCCTACACCAAGCTGCCCTTTTTCCTTCTCAGTACCTGGGGAAGAAAACAGAGATAATATAGCAACTGGCAAATGATTAAGATGTATCGTCGCCGACTAATAACATAACATCACGCCTTGTATCCCCCAAAGGGTTCGGCAGGGGTGTTTTTAGTACACCCTCGTTTCGCCAGTTATGTTTAAGTCCTATGTAATAGGGGGAGCCTATTGCCATTAACCGGGCACAAATCCAGATTCCGGGCTGCTACTGAGAAATTCCTAATGGAAAAATCCAATAGCACTTGCCCGACCTGGGGATCGAACCCAGGACCCCATGCTCAGCAGTCACGCTTGCGACCACTAAACCAACAAGGCAGTCAACTCATACAAATAAATAAATAATAAACCAACATATCCTTTTCCATAGACCAAGGCCTGCTCACTTACTTACTGTCCGTCCCGGGGCGTCATACCGGTCATACGAATACCTCTGACAAGTCGTTACGGGTAGTCAGAAGCCCGAAAGTCTCCCAACTGATCTAATGTTAGGATATCAGCATTGCCCAGTAACTGGGTTGCGGAGGTCTGATCACAATCGCTCCGTGTAAAATACTTCTTCTTCTTCTCTCGTGTCTGCACGAGCTATACGAGAACAGCTCATGTCGTGGTGAAAAGATTGGCCAGTCAGCAAGGTTGGTAGCGAGGGTAGCTGCCCAGGGTGTGGTGGACGTACTTAAGTATCGTCACTCGTGATGGCTCTTCTAATGCACCCCTGTAAAATACTGGTATTCAGCCGCATATGGCTAGACTGGAAGCTGACCCCAACATAGTTTGGAAAAAGCTAGGCAGGGCTAGCCCTGCGGCAAATGTCTGTCATATGGTAACCCTGGGGTTCACAGGCGTTCTAAGGTTAAGTCAGGCGTGCGGCCGGCATTACTTTGAGACACGCGTAAGGGTGCATTCAAAAAGCCTCTATGAGTGACGATACTTAAATAGGTACGTACCTACGGAGCATACTGTGCAGTCAGCCCCGCTACCAACCTTGCTAACTGCCTAATCATTTTACGACACGGCATGAGCTATTGTCTTGCCGACATGAGAGAGAGATCTACAGGCATTTTCTTGTAGTCATTTAAGGCACTCTAGACAGCCATTACTCCGTTTTGAAGTGGGAACCCTAGGCAGGGCAGGACAGCACACAAGCTGCGGTCAAGAGTTACTCTTTTATAAACAATAATACATAATCCCACTCTGCCCCACCTCTGACTACCGGATTACAATAAAATAGTAAAAAATACACTTTTTAAACAATTAATTTAATAGTAATGAATTTATATTAACTCAATGGGGTAGGCAACTGTGGAACTAATGGCGCCACTTTCGATTGTACCTATGCCATCTTATTGGTTGCAATGTGTTTGACATTATTGCTAATATGAATGTGATGGTTCTGATTGGTTCAAATAACTAAGTATGGAGGTGCTGCCATCTGCTTTCGTTTTGTGTTGCCTTCCCCATTAAAATAATAAATATTTTTTGAGCATCTCACAGTTCTTCATTTCGATGGGCTTCAAAATGTTGAACGCAGAAACGCAGCCTGTTACCTGTAGCCATTACGAACCCGAAAGTGCAACTTACTGACCGACTTAATCATCATTAGCCCCATTAAATGCCAGTTCTTGCGTAAGTAATGACATTTAACGGATTTACCACCAATATAAACTAATAAATCATTTAAGTGACTCAATTAACCTACAAAAACACAAAACGTCATTCTGTGCCCTTATTTCAGTTCGCTTCTTGTGACGCTGAGTAAGAAATGAGCGCACAGTTCTCTAGATTTTAGATAATTTTCACAATACACAAATACAATGTGCGTTGCTGACATAAGCCAACGATTTTATACATCTTTATTTATTTATTTCTTTCTTTATTTTTTCATTAGCGGGTCGTGAGGATTACGCACAGATCTGCCGAGTCTGGTAGGTAGGTATGAGTAGAGAATTGAGGATTGCGGTGCATGCTTTTGCGAATCCCGCGACCCCGGCCGAACGGTCAGGAGAAGGAACACCGTTGGTTTTTAGCCGGTAAGAGTCCGGCAGACACCCTCGCCTTCCCGGGCGAGGGACAACCATGAGGATTTTCCAACGATAAAAAAGGTATGTGTCGAGAAAGGTAAAAGCGTGAAATGTTTGCGTTTAGCGCCCGACCTTTTTGAATAATGTGTTCGCACCCTAAGCGCCCATACGCACTAGTGGTTGATCGCTATAGCGGTTAGCCGCCGCGTGGTTTCATATTAAAAATAAACCGCGTGATTAACCGCCCGATTAGCTAGCCGCTAGTGAGTATAGTCAAAGTCAAAGTTTTTTATTTCAAATAGACCAGATTTCAGGCACTTTTAAAACGTCAAAACTAGGTGCACGGTTCCAAAAGGTAGGTTCTATGGAGAAGAGCCGGCAAGAAACTCCATGAATACTCTTTTCAAAATAGTAATTTATGACAATTCCATTACAGTAGTGTGAGAAATAGAATGAGAATAATGCAGGTTAATGGAACAAATAAACTCACATAAGAGTAACAAATAGAAAAATATGCCTTCTAGGATTGCCACAGCAGTTAAGGGCTGACCAGTCCCGACAGACGGCACCCGTTCACGAGCATGACGTGCACATCCGCACCGGTCAGCTCAACCATATTGTAGGGAACCCAACGACCGGATAAACAACGCCACCATCAGCAAGACATTTAAGTGAGCATGACAGACTCATACTACCAGACAATAGGCAGTAATATGATATGATTTAGGTGTATCATCAATAGCTGCATGATGCTCATACTTTACAGTTTGGAATGCAGTAAAGCTATATTATTAAAATAATAATTATAAGGCAAAAACCTATTTTGCCAGAGTATTATACGATCAGAGTATGAGCGCTAAGGCTGATAGATCTTAACCGGCAGATAACACCGTTGCAACTGTTTGCTTATAACAAAGCAGTTATTACAGTTTAACCTTTCTGGACAATAAGGAAGCTAAGATGGATAACACACGCATCGGATCATCGGCAATACCGCGCATGCCGACGACATCATTCGGCTTACCGAATGAACTGACCCCGTGCCTCGGATAGCACGTTAAACCGTCAGTCAAGGGATACCTATGACAGTCGTTACGGGTAGTCAGAAGCCCGAAAGTCTGACAACCGGTCTAACCATAGGATATCGGCATTGCTCAGTATCTGTGTTGCTGAGGCCTGATGGCAGTCGCTCCGTGTAAAATACTGGTATTCAGCCGCATCTGGTTAGACTGGAAGCTGACCCCAATATAATTGGGAAAAGGGCTAGGCAGAACGAAAGAATGGCACGGATAAAAATTCAAAAATTCGATTGCTGCGAATCCAATGCGCGCTCTACACTTTACGGATCCGTTTGATGCGATACGTCCGATGATGTGCTGCGGACAGGTGGACTGGGAGCCTATTCACCTCTCCGACTAAACCTTGCCGCACACGGGCCACACGCTACAGCCACAAAACACCGCCATCGAGCTGCGTACTTTATTTTTTCCTATTCGACTGCCTGTACATGGTCTTGCGGACCGTTTTTACGTAACCGGGCAGTTATTGGTGAGACTTGTAGGGTCTCCAACCAATCCCGACGAGAGTAAAATACTTAACCTAAGCTAACTACTATTACTACGTCTAATATACTAACATCATGACTAGATAGCAACAACACCACTAAGGGCGTCCCTAGGGGGGACTCGAACCTTGGCTTAGGGCGTTGCTTGCGAGGACTGGGAGAGAGACGACAGCTTGATGAGGGCTGAATTAACGGTGTGACTGCGGAGTCAGAAAAGACGACGGACTCCGCGGCTGCGGCGGGTGAGCACGGTGGATCAGGAAGAGCTGCGTTCTACAATTTTCGTACATTTTATATGAATTCGCCGCACACGGATAACGCCGGTGGTCGCTACACGCCACGATATAAAATGTACGAAAACTGCAGTCCACAGCTCGGTGGCGGCGTTTTGTGGCTTTAGCGTATGGCCCGCGTGCGGCAAACCACATGTTATAACAAACAAAAATATCAAACATAATATAACCATTATCTGTATGACAAAATTTTATCAACTTTCTCTCGACAAAATAAACAAACTACACCTACGCATGATAACAGGAAGTAGTCTAGATAACAATGCAACAATAGACAACCAATGACAATCAATTGCTCTAATGCTTTGAAACGGAACCTGTTTTTATTAATCAGATTAAATTCATTGATTTCTAGGTTTATTATTTACTAGCGGCCCGTCCCGGCTTCGCACGGGTGGACATTTTTCCCGTTTTTGCAACATTTTTCATTTATGCTCCGCTCCTATTGGTCGTAGCGTGATGATATATAGCCTATAACCTTCCTCGATAAATGGACTATACAACACAAAAATATTTTTTTCAATTCCAACCAGTAGTTCCTGAGATTAGCGCGTTCAAACAAACAAACTCTTCAGCTTATAGATTTATTCAAAAAGAATAATTAAGAAAATATAAAAACTTTCAAACGTTTATTGGACTACATCAAGTGTAGTCGCCGTCACGTAACTTTGCAAGAGCAGACAAGAGAATCCCTCTCCTTTCTTTCTTTCTTTTTGGTATAGTGGTCGCAAGCGCGACTGCTGATCTTGGGTTCGATCCCCAGGTCGAACAAAGTGTTACTGGTTTTATCCATTACGAATTTCTCAGTAGCACCTCGGAGTATGGATTCGTGCCGAGTTAATGACAATAGGCTCGCCCCCTATTACATGGGACTTTAACATAACTGGCGAAACGAAACGAAAGCGTTTGTCTTGGTATAGGCATGTGATGAGGAGGGATGAAACACATATGACTAAGAGAGTGATGAATATGAATATTGATGGATGGAGGGGGAGAGGGAGACCTAAGAAAAGATGGATGGATTGTGTGAGGGAGGATATGAAAGATAAGGGAGTAAATGATAATGAGACGGCTGACAGGGAAGAGTGGAAAAGAAAAACATATTGCGCCGACCCCAAGTAACTTGGGACCAGGGCAGGAAGATGATGATGATGATAAAACATTGATTTTGCTGCAATGAGCCAGTCATGTGACCTGGTGGTTATAGTAAGAGAATATCTGTTACAGCAATACATACTTAACAGAAAAGGTATGTAACATCTATGTGCATAGTAATGGAGGTGATGTCATGTTTACAGATGTTAATCATCAGACAACCAGTACAAATAATATAATAATTATAGCAGTGGTAGCCTAGTGATGTGACCGTCGGACTAAACCTCTAACAACATGGATTTATGAAATACATGTTGTGCCGAACCCACCTAGTGTGGGAGAAGGGCAGGGAGAAGGACGAGCAATTCTTGTATAGTATATGTATGTATATAATTATATACAATCTGAATCTCGGAAACGGTTCCAACGATTTTCATTAAATTTAGTATGCAGGAGGTTTCGGGGGCAATAAATCGATCTAGCTAGGTTTAATTCTTAGAAAACGCCGATTTACCAAAAAAAAAAATACCGAGCAAAGCTCAGTCATCCAGGTTCTAATATAATATTTATAGCAGTGGTAGCCTAGTGATGTGACCGTCGGACTGCCAAGTCATAGGTCTCGAGTTCGTACCCAAGGCACGCATCTCTGACTTTTCGGATTCATGTGCGTATTGTACAATTATCACTTGCTTAAAAACGGTGAAGGAAAACATCGTGAGGAAACCGGCATGGCAGAGAGATATTTCTCGACGGCATGTGAGGCCAAGTTAGAGGCCCATGAGCGACATAAAATCTGACACCAGGTTAGTCACTAACCACACGAAATGAAGAGGAAGATAATCATTATTATTATTTCACACAGATTGTCATCTGATAAAGTTAACATACCATTGTTAATAAGATGTCATTGTTGAGATCTGTTTCCTGTGGGTTATTAGAAACTTGAAGAAAGTTGTTATTTAAGTATTTATTTCCCAGGGATTCTTGAGAAAATCGTTTATTATAAGTGACTGAAAGCTTCAAGTATTATTTAAAAGTTATGTTATGGTATCCATAAGAGAATGAAACATCACACATGTCAGCATCTTGTAAGACAGAGATGAGATAAAATCCTCTATACTAAAGGTTATAGTAATTTTTGTAGGTTTGTAAGAGGCATTAAAATAGTTCAGAACGCGCGCACTGCTTCGTTGGTCTAGTGGTGACAAGCACGATCGCTGATCTAGAGGCCCTGGGTTCGATCCCCATAACGGGCAGTTTCATTAGGTTTTTGCATTGGGAATTTTACAGTAGCAGCCTAGAGTTTGGATTTTTGCCTGGTTGATGGCAATAGGCTGGCTCCTTATTACATGAGACTTAAATATAACGGCGAAATGAGGGAGTTACTATAAACCTCTGCCTGACCCTTCGGGGAATACAGGCGTGATGTTATGTTATTAAAATAGCTATCTGCAAGCCTCCCTTGCTAGAAACACAATATCAGACTCTGACTATAATAGGCTGTTATTTAAATATATATTGTACAGCTAATGAGTCACACAATCTTTAAACTCAAGATGACAGTAATTGCTCCATGATGGCCCATGTCAATCACACTATGGCCCAATACTTAATCTGCACATTTATAATGAATCCAAGAGTACAAACAATTATCTGTTTATTGACACTGACTTGCCAATATCAACCATTGTGTAAAGTATTTTTTCTTCTTATGGTTTGAGAGGGTGATGCTGGTATAGTATAGCATCTGTTTGTGCTAGTAACATCATACTGTAATCACAGATCCTGCTATCAAGCATGGCAATGGCCGTAGCAAGGAGTTTTGTTTGGAGGGGTTGAACGTTGAACAAGAAAATCAATTACAATAATGAGTGTTACATTTTTAAAGTAATTTAATTGTCTTAGGTTTTGGGGGGGTTTCCCTTCACCGTTTTTTAAGCAAGTGATAATTATACAATAAGCACATAAATCCGAGAAGTCAGAGGTGCGTGCCTTAACTCAAGAACTATGACTTGGCAGTCCAACGGTCACACCACTAGGCTATCACTGCTGTTTCAAATCCAAATTATCCAATTAGATCGGCAGTGGTGTACAATACACAAGGTTCCTTCAGGGTTACTATCTTTAATAGAACACAATGCAAATAAAAAATAACCTAAATTTTGTTTGATTAGATAACAAGATATTTAACTAACACAGTAGGGAAGAGTACATGATAGTAGGTCTCTGGTTATCTAATTAACTAAGCTTTAGGTATTTTTTATTGGAATGTGTTCTATTAATGATATCCTAAACTTCAAATGTGTCAGCATAGTATGGAACGGAGTATGATCGAGAAAAGAAAGAAAGAACCAATAACTGTGTCATCAGGAATGCAACAAAAACATAAGATGTAGTATATAAGGTATAACGGGCTGATGTCTGCAACTCCACGTCTGAGCGCGTATTTTAGGATGTAGTAATAAAACTGACAAGATTAAAATGGAGATGGGCCGTCTATACTGTCAGGGGAGAAGAGAAATGGAACAAAAAATTGACCCTACGGTACACTAGGGAGGGGAAGAGAACGAAAGGGAAACCCTTGAAAAGGTGGCAGGATGACTTGGTAAGGATGGTTGGAAAGACATAGACTAGACAGGCATGGAACAGAGAGAACTGGAAAGAGTTGGAGGAGGCCTTTGCCAAAGGGCACACAGAGACTCAGAACTGATACTTTAAACTTGTACTACAACTATCACTCTGAAAAAAGGCTATAAATAAATTTAATATTAATGATACCCTGAATGTAACCCTGTTAAGTTTTGCCTGACAATTTGAAGGTTACATGGCTGATGCATGCATGCCGTCAGTTAGGACAGGTCAGCTCAAACCTACTATGGCACTATCCTCAAAAGGCCATTCTATGTATTTTATGTTGCCCTACATTGTTACACTCACATAGTTTTTATACCACAATGTTTGTACTTTAAAAGAGACCTTGATCTCAGAGTTTGTTTTGGCTTTTCTTCTCAGAGCTAGTCAGATAAGAAATGCCAACACCATCTAGTCTTAAAAAAAAACATTACATTGACTTGTAAAAGTGTCTGTAACAGATATATTTACAGGAATAAAAATCATTTATCAATTATAATACTGTAAAGATACTAACAGTTTTATTAAGGAAGATAGATTGACTATGAACAGCACATGAGATACAATACATGTAACTATTGTAGATCAAATTATTGTACAACTATAGTAGGTAACATAAATCAATGTCATTGGTGATGTTCTTCACAAAGGTCAGGTGCATAGTACTCTCAACCGGCATGCTTGTATGATAAGATGTATGAATGTGGATGAAGCGAAAGGTGTATGTAAGGGTCATGTGGCGTTCTATAGTTTCTGCCTACCCCCATGGGAAAAACGCGTGAGTTTATGTATGTAGTCACAATCTTCCAAGTCTTTTCATAATAATACTATAATAGTCTCTATTACCACTCTTATATTCAGTGCTATGCATTCCTATAATTTGTGTAATCACTATTTAAATTATACTTTGAAATGCCTTTGTCTATATGTATTGCTGTGATTATGCTAAATAAATAAAAATAAGTATGGTCAGGTTAGCTTCCAGGTAACCAGATAAGACTAAATATTAACAATATCTTATTGAAGTGATATAATTTTTAATATGTTTAATAAAAAAAATAACTGATTAAATAAGATAATGTATAAGGTCATGGTAAGTATATTATTTGTTCGTTCTGCCTAGCCTTTTCTCTTGTTGGAGTCAGCTTCCAGTCTAACCAGATGCGGCTGAATACCAGTATTTTAAAGCGACTGCCATCAGACCGCTACCCAGATACTGGGCAATCATGGTTTATCACTATACCATAAAATAGATTATATTTGTAATTATTTAAATAATGTTTTTCTTACCAGAAAGTCCGACGACTGACACTGTGACCAGCTTCCCGCCGGTATTATCCGATTTCTTAGCCATTTTACTGATTAATCACTCAATTGGTACACAATATGTTAAAATATTAACATTATTTGATACACACATCACAACACTAAGCAGACTGTTCGCTTATCAACACTGAACTACTTATTATATACATCTAATGTTTAAAATTACTGAAATTAAAAATTAAATTTTCGTAATTTTTTTTGTGATAATGCACAAACAAATGTTACTGTAATTGTAGATTATCTCAAGAAATATACGTTTTTGAATGAAAATAATATGCATAATTTGGTTTAGAACATTGGACAACAATAAATAGTCTGCCAATTAGTGAGAATGGAAGGGAAATGATACTGAAGATTCGCCAGATGTGCCAAGTCGGATCACACGCCCTATTCCACCCTTGTCTCCAGAATGCCTCAATTACACTTTATTATACATTTTGAACACAAAATAACGCTAATAAAATAAAATACACTGTCAAATTAATCTTAAAAAGTGATAATTTATCGTCCCTTCTACTGCCGTGCACTTTGACACATCAATTTTTATTGGCGAGCCTGCCAGTCGGGGATAGTGATTATAACTAAATAAATAATGTATTTAGTAATTACATACATATTTAACTTTACGTGAATAATGATTTCTACATTTTCCTACTAGGTACATAAGATTATTTTTCGTAAAAAAAACGCAGTAATTCTTGACTCTTGACACAACTCGCTTTGCTTTGTACTACAGTACTGCCAACATGAAAAATTATTTATATTTAGCATAGACTAGTCTTGTCATTGTCATGGACGTCCGGTTTTTCGGTTTTTCTTTTAAAGAAGGGATGCACGCTCTACACATCCTCAAAGTCGTTTCTTATAATACGTGTTGTGTAATATCCATAATTTTATACACTCATTGATACAATTTCAGCCGATTTTTAGGATTGGATCGGATAGAATTTGGAAAAAGTAGGAATAGCGTTAAATCGACTACCAAGTTAAATTGCGCAGATTGTTGAAGTAAGTGCTTGCTTGATCGGTAAAATTTGTAGACTTGTTGCAGGTGTATCAGAGTATTATGTTCCTTGAGGTGTATTCATAGTGAAAGTCGGTTACTTGGAGTTTTATTGATTTGATTCAAAGTGTTGGTCAACGTGATACAATACGATATTTTAATAACTGAAATGCAGATTTTAATGCTTAAATCATCTTATTTACTGCCTCAGTGGTCTAGTGGTGGCAAGCGCGACAGCTGATCGTGAGGTCCTGGGTTCGATCCCCTGGTCGGCCAAAGTGTTATTGTATTTTTCCGTATGGAATTCCTCAGTAGCAACTCCCCCTATTACATGGGACAAACATAACTGCGAAATGAGGGTGTTATTATACACTTCAGCTCTAACCTTTCGGGAATACAGGCGTGATGTTACGATATGTGTTATATTATTTACTATAAATTTTAATTCTTTTCAATGTTATTGTTTCATCAATTCCTAATTTACGAATTTAAGCCATAAAATTCAGATGACGGTGGCAAGAATACAGATATCGTTGTTCATTGGTACATTGGCACCGATTTAGTTGGCCATAAAAAATAAACAATAAATATTGCTGTTTTATTAACAGGTAAAACAAGAAATAGATGTAAGAAATTATAGAGCTATCAATCTTGTTAAGTTTCAGTCTGATGTGATTTAAGGTGGCATAATATTCTGAGGTATTTGTAAGCCTGTTTGGTTTCTTTGATTTAATAAAATGTTAACTAATTAGATAGGAGGAACTCGTGGCTAATTACCAACCGCACGGATCATATAATTTGCAAGGTTAAGCTGTGCTCGCCGCGGTCAGTCTGTGGATGGGTAACCATTCGGTACACGTCGAGACCCCTCCGTGCCTCGGAGATCATGTTAAGCAGTCCGTCCCGAGTGGCATACGAATAACTATGACAGTCGTTACGGGAAGTCAGAAGCCCGAAAGTCTGGTCTAACCTTAGGATATCAGCATTGCCCAATAACTGGGTAACGAAGCTCTGATGGCAGTCGCTCCGTGTAAAATACTGGTATTCAGCCAGGTTAGACTGGAAGCTGACCCCAACATAGTTGAGAAATGGCTACGCAGAACTATCTAATTTGACAGCTCTATTTTTCTTCCACATATTTCTTGTTTATTGTAGGCTATGGATAGTGATGATAATCTCTTGTTTGTTCTGCAAGTACAAGATAACAATATTTTTAGTTTATTTAAGTCGGTGGCCGACAAAATCGGCGCCGTTGTTGTCTTTGTATTCTCAGCAAAAACAAGAAGAATACAGTTGGAGCTTAAATATTGGTGTCGATTCTGTTACACATTTTGACACTACTAAACTAGACTAAACGCAACTGTCACTTTCTTTTTCCATTGAAACAGAAAGAGACAAACACCCTTAGTTTAGTTTAGTCCTGTCAAAATGCGCTACAGAATCGACACCAATCATTCCTTCATTCTAATTTTACAATTTTAAACTTTGTGGCTTTAAAGCAATGACAGTTTTTTCTTTTTCTACCATATTATTCTATGTTTTTATAAATGGGCTTAGAATATGGGTAACAAAAGAGTGAGTACTGAGATGACAGCTGATAGAGGAAAATGGAAGAGGAATACGTTTTGTGCCGACCCGACCTAGTGTGGGATAAGGACAGGCAGATGATTATATTTTATTTGATGTTGCATGTCATTGTCTTGAGCCTGAATGAGATGAAGGCTCTTTCAACGTGCGTTAAGTAATTACAATAGAACAACCGCAATAATAAAGTGCTATCATGTGAAATAGTGCTCGTGCGTAATAAGTATAATAATTATTAGTTATTTTTTCCCAATCGCATGTGCTTGCCATGGACGTATTGATACCATGGTGCTTGCACCAAAGAGTATAGTAATTTAAAGGCAAGTTGCACATTGGGGCTGCCACATGCAGAAAAGTCCACCACGTTTTTTAAAATATTGTAACACTAACTTTGACAGTACAATTACGAAAACACAAGCGCATAAATGTCTCCCCGCGATATTTTCGTAAGAAATGACTTCTACAAATGATGGGAAAGACGTGAAAAGTAATCAAACAAGTGGCCCAAAAGGCAAAACATATTACATTGAACTTTATAAGGTAAGTTTTATTCTTATAATCATCAAGATCAGTGTGCATAATGCGACGCCGTTGTGCTCGTGAAGTTCACTGTGGCCGCCATATTTGTCTTCTGTAAACTCTTGTTTTCGTATATTTCGGTGATCTGTTAGTTATTTTCCACAAAATACGTGATTTATTTGGAGAAGAACATGTTACAAACAATTATTACGTCGTAACTAGTTAAGAAAATGCTTCGTTTCCATAGATGCTGCAAGTGTACGCACAGTGAAAAACCATGGTAGTTATAATTAAGTGCTTCAATAATAATAGAAATGAATGTCTATTTGTGTGTAATAATATCTCTTTTCACACCTAAGGCTGTCCTAGCCATGTAATTTGACTAGGTGATTGAGATAAATGGTCATGTAGGTACTTTGTAATCATCAGTAGGTAATGATGACGGACAGCCATATCATAACATCGGGGAGTCACGTAGCTCTGAGTATATTTATTATAGTAAATAAATTATGACTGATCTATTTTCGCGTCTACCTTTTTGCACGTGGGAGATATATGAGTTATATGACCCATCAGCTGTTCCACTAGACTAGCCCTGCAACTCTCTTTTTAGGAGGTAAATTAAACAGTTTTTGTGTTAAATGGTTCTGGTTTATACATACCTAAGTATATTCAGATGACGTTCTCAGTATTCTTGTTTAATATTGGCCCAAGAGATTTGTAGGTACTTAGTGACTCTTAATTTTTTTGGCTGTATTTATTAGGTACATATTTACTTAATCAATTGTCATATATAATTAAGAAATAACCTATGATTTATATACCTATAAATCAAACCAAATCTGTATCCGATCAAAAGAATCACAACTATCAATTAGTATCTCACATCTAACGCCCATGGTGTCATACGAAAAACACCCATAAAGGCCACAACATAGAGTGTAAACTGTTTGTTTTTATAATATTGGCAAAACAAATATGTATGTCTGTGTGCCAAATTCACTTGTGTGATAACAGAATCTTTGTTACTTAATGTTGTTGTACTACCACATGCAATTATGATTCATAAGTAAGCTAGGTTAGAACATAACAATCCTATTTATACCAAATCTATGATAAGAGTTAACTAAACATAAATGTTTTAATTTTTCCAATGAATGATTAGTTATAATTAGAACTGTAATCAAAAGAATGATTTTTTATATTCATTGGTCACCACTCATGATCATCAGTGCTGCAGTGTATTAATCGATTTTTAAAACGATAGGGTACTTAAAATCCCACATGTATTCCTGTTTTTTTTTTTCATTGCCGTACCACAAAATACCACATGGCAAAGGTGATTGATTTTGACCCAAACATTGACTAGTAAAGAATGCTAATGGCATGAAGTCAGCTTTATGTACAAACAATGTACATGAAGTTCAATAAATAAGTAGGTTGCTGACCAATGAAAAAAGCAGTCACGCAACAATAAAACACATTTTAATATGTGTCTTCGTGTTATGTTTTTAATACCATACTCATTACATTTAGATAATTCTGACCAACATAATTTTTTGGGTACATTCACTTTCACAGTAGTTGGACTGTTGTCAGTAAGTCTCAGTCCACTGCATTCACCAAAACTTGAGCTTATTCAAGAGGGTAAGGGCAGGTCAGTGCCCTGTTATTGAACTACCTCAACTTTGTAACTTGAAGTTTACTTTATAGATAAGGTTATGTTCAGTGTTCTAGGAGAATAAAGTTTTTTTTATCTATATCTATACTAATATTATAAAGAGGAAACATTTGTATTTTTGTATGTAATGAATAAACTTAAAAACTACTGGACTGATTTCAAAAATTCTTTTGCCGTTAGAAAGCTACATTATCACTGAGTAACATAGGCTACGGGCGGAGCTGTGAGGACACAGCTAGTTAATTATAGTCTCACTTTTGACTACAGCCTCGCCTGTAGGCCTAGCTCGAACGTTAGACATATAGTATCGCTAATGTAAGCGAATTTTGAATCGAAAATACAAGTGTCCCATAAAATTTTGGTTTAATTTTTTGAGACATGCATAGGTATCATAAATAGATATGAATAAAGTTTTCAATTTAATTAATTAGTATGTGCGAAACGAGTATTTGCAATTCAAAATTCACTCACATTAACATTACATTTATGTTACTAATGTCATAAGATCCTTACTAGGCTTCATGGTAAGTGAAATGAAGTTACCGTGTAATTGGACGTAGTTAAGCGAAAAGGATCCAACCCACACAATTATCGCAGATGAGTTATTTATATCAAAATACTCCTTAAACTTCTTAAGCCAAACTACACATAATAACATTATAACAAGTAAAATATTATACATTTGTCCCTTAATTACAATAAAACCAAGAAATTTAAATCAAAGAACCAATGAAGAAATGCAGTCTAAACTTAAAAATTGAATATCTCATAACTGTGTGGATTGGATCCTTTTTGCTTAACTACGTCCAATTGAAGAATATTATACATAAGTCGATACCTCAGTTCCAAAGTGTAATAATTCAGAAACAAGTTCTTATAAGATCATTTAAAAATTAATTGCTTTTAAGTACCAGTGTATTTTTTAAACATTATTTAACTAATCTGAAATGCCATTCTTAATAATATTACATCTATACTAATATTATAAAGCGGAAGAGTTTGTTTGAACGCACTAATCTCAGGAACTACATGTTGGAATTGAAAAAAATATTTTTGTGTTGGATAAACCATTTATCGAGGTCGGTTATAGGCTATACTAATATAACACCACGCTACGACCAATAGGAGCGTAGCACAAATGAAAAATGTTGCAAAAACGGGGAAAATAACCACCCGTGCGAAGCCGGGACGGGCCGGTAGTTTCAGATAAATAAGGTTAAAAAAATACACTGGTAATCATTAGTAATTTAATTTTCAAATTATCTTAAAAGAACCTGTTTCTGTATTATTACACTTTGGAACTGAGGTATTGAAGTGATTAATTAACAAGCTTTCACTAATTTGTACTGTCATTTTAAACCTAAATCCTAAGTCCAGTACACAAAACTTGAGCTTATTCAAGAGGGAAAGGGGAGGTCAGTGACTTCTTGTTGAACTGAGGTATAGAACTTTGTAACTTGAGGTTCATAGATAAGGTTTTGTTAAGTGTTCTAGGAGTAGAACTGAGAATGTATGTTACTGTATAATTGAAGAATTATAGTACATAAGTAATAAGCAAGCTGTCACTAACTTGTAATTCCATTTTAAACCAAAGTCCTTGTTAGTGTTAAGTTATCTATAATCTAGTTAAATTTTGTATATAAGGTACACAGTCCTTTGATTGTGAAATATTAATCTTGCTTTAAGAATTGTTGAGAAATACATTTTTTAAACAATTGAATAATAACTGTTAAGATCTTCAAAAACCACCTGAACTGCCTCGTTGGTCTAGTGGTGGCAAGCACCACTGCTGGTCGTGAGGGCCTGGGTTTGATGAATGGCCTTTTTAGGAAAGTGCCATAGCAGGTTTGAGTTGTCCTGTCCTAACTAACAGCATGCATGTATCAGTCACTTCATAGCTCAAAATCAATCGAATCTAGACAATTTTACTTATTCTTTCCTATGCCAGGGTGGAGCAAGCGTCCCATCTGCTCCTGAATACGTGTGCACCTCTGATAATAAAATAGATTATATAATTTTATAACACATTAGTATAAGTTATTTTTGTACCAATCAATTAATGCACTGATAACATGCCATGATAATTGAAACTAATGTTTACATATTATGTAAATAAATATATAAGTTTTATCACATCCATTGTGTCTAAGTGGTTTATAATGAACTCTAAATTAGCTTCTTCTTTACATAGTATAAAACTAAGTCCCGCTATCTGTCTATCCCTATGTATGCTTCGATCTTTAAAACTATGCAACGGATTTTGATGTGGTTTTTTTTTAATAGATAGAGTGATTCAAGAGGCAGGTTTATATGCCCCATATTAGTATCTACATTGCACCCGTACGTAACCGGTGCGGATCGCTAGTGTTATATAAAATATTTGTGTTTTAAAAATATAACCTTATTTGATTTTTTAGGTAAGGTTATGTTAATGCAACTTGAAATAAATTCACACTTCTATTATTCTTATGGGAGCTGATATGGATCAGTGAATTGTAACAATAACATATTTTTTTAAATCCCTTGGTTTGTCTATTATGATATTAGAAGTCTTTCTATTTGAGGTTACTGACCTCTGAGGTACTTTCTCTCACTGTCTCTTGTAATGCTAATAAGGGAACTCGGGAATTACTTTCTTTATATGTAGTTTGTTTAATTTTCTTGTTACAATGCAAAGTTCAGTGCTTCTAACTATTCTTGCTTTTGTAAGAAGCTTTTGGTCACCCGTAATATTTGGTCGTATAAGTTCTATGACTCAGATAGATAACTTTGCATTGTATACAAAGTTTAAGAGAGACACAATATATAATAAAATAATATAAAGTAACTGCCTCATTGATCTAGTGATGGCAAACGCGACTGCTGATTGTTAGGTTCTGGGTTCGATCTGCAGGTCGGGCAAAGTGTTATTGGGTTTTTACGTGTGGAATTCCTCAGTAGCGGCCCGAAGTTTGGATTTGTGCCCGATCGATGGCAATAGGCTCGCTCCCTATTACAAGGGACTTAAACATAACGGCGAAATGAGGGTGTTACTATACACCTCTGCCCAATCCTTCCGTGAATACAGTATGTTATATAAATTACAATTGTTGCTCTTATCACATTCGGCTATCTCCGCCAGGCAATCTTAGGGTTAACAAAAGGAGGGTTAGTTAACAATTTATTTAAATTAGAGCTTCCAATAACTTTGAAAATATCAAATTAAACAATGAAATGAGGTAATCTTGAAGACAATAAGAATATTTATGGTATCTTTAAGTTTGCTAGCAACTGTTTAAAAAAAAAAAATTAGGTAAACAGTTTTATCTTGCAGTACCCCTGTAGCATAAGGATTGAAGGTTGAAATGATTATAATGTTGTATTATCATAGGAATTGAATTTGTGTACGAAGTTTCAGGAGAATTGGTTAAGCAGAAGTACTTGAAAAATCTGTCTCCAGATTTTAATCGAACAAACTTACTCTGACTTTTCGGATTCATGTCCGTATTGTATAATTATCACTAAAAACGGCGAAGGAAAACATCGTGAGGAAACCGGTATGCCTGAGAGACATTTCTCGACAGCATGTGAAGCCAAGTCAGAGGCCCATGGGCGGCATAAACTCTGACACCAGGCTAGTCACTAACCACACGGAAAGAAGAAGAATCGAACAAATATTTGAAGTCAGCTAATTAAAACCATTTAAAAAGAAAATGTCCGACACTGTCTAGTCTAAGTTTGTACTAATATTATGAGTCATCAGGTTTTTCCATAGTTGACTTAAGATCTGACTTTTTACAATGTGGTCAGTCAATGATGTATTGTTTGTATAACCCTCATGTATAAGGAAAAATATATAGGTATTCAAACAATGTGCTATGTATTTGGCGTGCCAGTGATTCGCAAAATCTTATCGAAATCTGATAAGATTTTGTTAAAATACTGTATCATTCTGCCTAGCCTTTTCCCAACTAAGTTGGGGTCAGCTTCCAGCCTAATTAGATGCGGCTGAATACCAGTATTTTACACGGAGCGACTGCCATCAGACCTTCGCAACCCAGTTACTGGGCGATGCTGATATCCTAAAGTTAGACCGGTCAGACTTTCGGGCTTCTGACTACCCGGAACGACTTACATAGTGTCGCTGAAGTTCTAACACCGCGTAACTCAAAATAGTTAACTTTTCAGGAGACCAAAAAATAGCAATTTTTCTACTCATATAATTGTTTTTAATCTACAATATTTTATTTTGGTTTTTTCGATGGAGCACTTTCGCGATACGATCCAGTATGGAACTCACCCGACTTACACGCTGTTTTAGCTGTTTACATAGCTTGATGGAAAAAATATTAAATACGCGGTGGATTTTGATTTAGAAATAACGCGTTGCTTTTGGATCTAACCATTAATTGTGATTGGTCAAACGATGCGTTTTTCGATTCCTTATCGACGTGCGTAACCCAAAACTAGGTACATTTTTTTGAGTTACGCGGTGTTAGAACTTCAGCGACGATAGGTATTCGTATGACACCCGGGACCGACGGTTTAACGTGCTTTCCAAGGCACAGATTCATCACGAAGTGTAACGAATGGTCACCCATCCACGAACTGACCGCGGCAAGCGCAGCTTAACCTTGCAAATTATGAGGAGTTGTTAAAATACTGTATGTACATAAGTAATTGGTTGCATTCTAACTTAGAGAGATCTCTGTCCGGCTTATTAGTTTGATACCTATCTCGTTTTGTCTATGATTCTCGTAACGAGAGTAAGCGAGATAACAAACAGAATGGTTCTACAACTTACTATCGAAAGGTTCTGTGTCGAAGTTCAGTAATGGATTGTCAGAGACTGAATTGAATGCATAAGTAAAAGTATAATGTATGTATACATAACATCACGCCTGTATTCGCCTAAGGGTTGGCCAGAGGTGTATAGTAATCTCACACCGTTATTTTAGAGTCCCATGTAATCGGGAGCGAGCTTATAGTCATCAACCGGGCACAAATCTAAACACCGGGCTGCTACTGAAGAGTTCCATTCAGAAAAACCCAATAACACTTTGCCCGACCTGGGGATCGAACCTAGGACCTCACGATCAGCAGTCGCTCTTGCCACCACTAGACCAACGAGGCAGTTACACTATTAATTCCATACAAATGAAAGTATAGTTATCTATGTAGCGTTCAAGTTTCCAATCGTTCTTAACAAACTGGCATGTTTGCAATTATCCTGAAAATACCTCAGATGATTAGGAATATATGTCTTAGATTCCAAATATCTGGTTATTTTTGCAATCGTCCTACGATTATCGCAAAGTTTCGATTTATTCTATTATCCTACGACAATACATGGTGTAAACAAAATCATGTAATTCCTTCAAACCTCGTGATGTACTGCTGACATAGATTAACACTGAAGAGGATACATTTGGATAAAATTAAAAAAAAATACAAGAAGTAAACGTGTATTCTTAACGTGAGGCATTTTATCGCCCCGAGTTAGATGAGTGCGCGGCGAGCGATAGCCGCGCCATTCGCTCGGGGCGCTAAAATGCCTCACGTTAAGAACACATGTTTACTTCCTGTATTTTTTTTTGTATTGAATCCAAAAGTGTACCTTGCAGGATTAATCTATGTCAGCAGAGTACATCACGAGGTTTGAAGGAATTACATGATTTCGTGTACACCCTGTATACAATTAGAATGGAATAATTGAAAAACATTTTAACAAAAATAAAACCGACTTCAAAAAAACGATGAAAAGAATAAAATAAATACCATATTATAAAATTAAGAGGTAACAAACATTAAAAAAAAAAGAAAACAAAAAAAAACATACAGACGAATTGAGAACCTCCTCCTTTTTTGAAAGTCGGTTAAAAAAGGAAACAAACGATTATAGCCACTTAGGCTTCAACAAATGATAAAACCACTTAGACTATAACCATTATGTTTTCCATTGTGTTCTTTACTCATTCATCTTAGAAACCTTGATAACAAAAGAAAGATTTTGTATTTATATGTAGTTTCTATGAAGACAAAGAGTTTAAATTATTGCAAAAGATGTTAAAACAAAGGTAAGAGGCCTTTCCCGTTTTACAGCCATCTCACTTTAATTTTAAGCTTTTTTTAAGATTTGAAGAGATTTTAGGTGATATTGAAAAATGTATAGAAGTTCAGTGTATCCACCTTTTGAGTGTCATCACAAATATTTTAACAATAATTTTATTTCCATACATCTTCTTTACATAGTATAAAACAAAGTCGCTCTCGCTGTCTGTACGCTTAGATCTTTTAAACTACAGAACGGATTTTAATGCAGTTTTCAGCAATAGATATAGTGATTCAAGAGGTAAGTTTACATGCCCCATATTAGTATCTACATTGCACCGAAGCCGGGGCGGGTCGCTAGTGATTTATATAGAAAAAAAAACAAAAGACAAATTTTCCTTTTCCTCCTCTTTCTAGGCAATAAATCAGATGAAAATGTGTTTCAAATATAATGTTATAATGTTTTCTATAAAAACATTTTCCAATATCGCCTAAAATCTCTTTTAAATCTTTATAAAAGACTTGAAGTTAGAGTGAGATGGCTATGAAACTGGAAAGGCGTCTTAACAAGCCTTGTTTATTGACAAGAGTTCTTGAACTCTTTCATATACTCCTGCCCTTATCCCAACTTATTTGAGGTCGGCGCAGTATGTCTTCTCCATACATCTCTATTAGCCGTCATCTCAGTAGTCACCCCCTTTCTAGCCATATCATCTTTCACACTATCCATCCATCGTTTCTTTGGTCTTCCTCTACTCGTATAACCATCCACATTCTTACTCAATACTTTCCTCACGACATGTTCCTAGTTCCTCCGCATCACATGCCTATACCATGACAACCGGTTTCCACACAGCTTCTCAGTCACCGGCGCCACTTTCAGGCTTCTCATTACATACTCATTCCTAATTCTATCCATTTGCTTAACACCACACATCCCTCTTAGCATTCTCATCTCAGCTGCATGCAATTGCCTTTCATGTATCCCTTTTGTGGCCTAATATTCTTGTTGAGTTCTTGAACTCTTTGTTTCTATACTATTTTATTGAATTGACAATAAAATTGAAGTTACTTGCAAAGGTAGTTGCAGTCTTTTGAAGTTGGACAGTTTGATTTGTTTTAATATTTCTAGACATTGCATGTGAATCCATTGTTATCACAAGATGGATGTTGGCTACTAAAGCGCAGGCCACACTGCGAGCTGGCGGGCGGGCGGGCGAGCAACGTTTCTCCGAGCCTAGCTACTTCAGCTACTCAAAACGATGTGAATGATGTGAACCGAAGTATGAAAAGGCTCGCCCGCGCGCCCGCCAGCTCGCGGTGTGGCCAGCGCTTAAGGCTGGTAGTCGAATACATTAATTCGCTGGTTAAATAACAGTTTACCTTAGATTCTAGTATATTTATCGAGTTAATGGTTGTTTAATCTGAATTTAACTGCCTCGTTGGTCTAGTGGTGGCAAGCGCAACTGCTGATCGTGAGGTCCTACGTTCAATCCCCAGATCGTGCAGTGTTATTGGGTTTTTCCATATGGAATTCCTAAGTAGCAGGCCGTAGTTTGGATTTGTGCCCGGTTAGTGGCGATAGACTCGCCACCTATTATATGGGACTACATAACGGCGAAATGAGGGTGTTACTATACACCTCTGCCGATCCCTTTGGAGAATACAGGCGTGATATTATGTTTTTAATCAGAGAATTAATGTCAGTGAACACCAGCCTAAAGGCTTCGCCACATCAAACGCGGGGCGCAAACGGGTGTTATCAACGGCGGGCCCGCATCCGAGTCTTAACAACGGTGGGCGCGCATCCAATCCGAGTCTCATAGATCTCCAGGCGAGTTCGAACTGTATTTTCTCGAATTTGGACCAGATGCAGTACACAAGCGCTCTTAGGGTGTTACTACACCAATCGATCTATACCATCGATCGATTGCCGGTCAATGGCATCGGTCGACGTTGATCAGTTAACGGCGCTTGGTGCGGCTAATCGAGCAGCTCGATCGACGTCGACTAATCCATTCTACCATCGTTCAATCGTCAATCGATTGGTCTGGTTGAAACTATCGATCGACGTGGACTAATCCATTCTACCATCGATCGATCGATTGGTCTGGTAACACCCTTAGGAATAGCTTTTATCCAATTTGAATTGTCTTTAAAAACTTTTACACAGCAGTGATAGCCCTGTGGTATGACCGTCGGACTGCCAAGTCATAGGTCTCGAGTTCGAACCCAAGGAACGCACCTCTGACTTTTCGGATTCATGTGCGTATTCTATAGTTATCCCATGCTTAAAAACGGTGAAGGAAAACATCGTGAGGAAACCGGCATGACTGAGAGATATTTCTCGACGGCATGTGCGGCATGTGAAGCCAAGTCAGAGGCTCATTGCCCGCATAAACTCTAGACACCAGGTTAGTCACTAACCACACGAAAATAAGAAGAAGACTAACTTTTAGCTAGATACAAACTCGATTCATAAACTCAAGCTATTGTTGAACATTTTTCATTGTTATTATGTAGGTATATTTACAAATTCTTGTTCTGTATTTCAGTGTGAATAACGCGTGTGTTTTATAAACTTGATGGGTAGAGCACAAAACAGATAGGCACAGAAGTCAATCACACGTATATACTTCACTTTTCATACCTACGCTCGGCGGTCGCTCTATCTATATATCTATCTCTCTTAAGCGCATGGCACTCGCGCTCGCACTCTAGTCCCAAACAGTCCGAGATATCGAGTCCGTGAGCAGTGTCTATGTGTGCGTTGCTCGAGCGCACTTGTATGTAGATTGACTTCTGTACCTATCTATTTTGTGGGTAGAGGTTATTTTGAAAAGTTGGACATCATATTTCCTGACTATCCTATATACTTTTGAATAACTTACTGCCTTGTTGGTTTAGTGGTAGCAAGCGCAACTGCTGTTTGTGACGTCCTGGGTTCGATCCCCAGGTCGGGCAGTGTCATTGGGTTTTTCCGTGTGGAATTCCTAAGTAGCAGCCGGGAGTTTGGATTCGTGTCCGGTTGATGGCAATAGGCTCGGCATGTTACATGGGACTTAAACATAACGTCGAAATGAGAGTGTTATAATACTCCTCTGCCAAATCCAAAAGACGACACGTTTGGCGCAGTAGCTAAGCAATTGGCATCTGCGCTGCAGGTCGTGGGTTCGATTCCCGTACGGAACAAATATTTGTATGGCCTACAGATAGTTGTTCCGGGTCTGGATGATTGTGCATGTGAAGATTTATGTCTGTAAACGCACCCACGATACAGGAGAAATCCTAGTGTGGGGCAACGTTTTAAAAAAAAAAAACCTTCGGTGAATACAGGCGTGATGTTATGTAATAGCTTATTTCAGTAAAGTAACTATTTACCATTCGGCTATTTGACTAATGACTGATTCCTATAATATACCGAGCGTTATTGGTTAGAACTAATAATCTTGTATCGTTACCAACAATGAAGCAAAGACCCCAGAGCTTTGCATAGTAGACCCATACGATAAAGAAGCTATCACAAGTAAAATTAGGTTACGACATAACATAAACATAACATCACGTCTGTAATCCCCGAAGGGTTGGGCAGAGGTGTACGGTAAAACCTTCATTTCGGCGTTTTGTCTAAGTCCCATGTAATAGGGGGCGAGCTTATTGCCATCAACCGGCCACATACCCAGGCTGCTACTGAGAAATTCCACACGGAAAAACCCAATAACACTGCCCGACCTGGGTATCGAACCCAGGACCTCTTGATCAGCAGTACTTTGATAGTAATGACTAGCTGTGTCTTCGCGGCTTTGCCCGCGTAAGAAGTTTGATTCCAGTAATAAATATAGCCTATGTTACTCAGTGATAATGTAGCTTTCTAACGGTAAAAGAATATTTGTAATCGGTCCAGTAGTTTTTAAGTTTATTCGTTACATACAAAAATACAAATCTTTCCTCTTTATAATATTAGTATAGATAGATATAGATTCCCTTGTCAAGATTTGTGTAAATAAAAGGATTGTGCAGTCCTTATGTTATTGATAACACAGCATCAAGTACCGATCAATTGATTAAGTGGTCGTAACAGGTGTATTGTATTGTAATCGTATGAATCAAAAGGCGTTTATTGTAATCCAAAACAATCTAGTCTAAACATGGCAAGGCCGTACCCAGGAATTTTGTTCGGGGAGGTTATACCCTGAACAGAATCTTTTTCGGGAGGGGGGGGGGGAGTTGAACCCTGAATAAGAAAATCAATTACAATAACGAGTGTATACATTTTAAAAGTAATTTATGATAATTGTCTGAGGGGGGGGGGGGGGTTAAACCCACAAAGCCCCCCCCCCCCTGGGTACAGCCTTGAAACACGGCCGCTAAACTGAAACTCGAACTTGTTATTAATTTTAACTTAAATCAACTTCGAATTATATAAAGTATTGTCATGGTATCCTCATTGCGTTAACGGTGAAGGAAAACATCGTAAAGAAACCTGCACACCTGTGAGGGCTTCATAAAGTTCTTGAATATGTGTGTAGTCCGCCAACCCACACCTGGCTAGTGTCGGACAAAAGCCTCACCCTTCTCATTCTGAGAAGAGGCCCGTGCCCTCCAGTGGGACGGTAATGGGCCGACTATGTTATCCTCAAGAAAGAAAATAATATTGTTTTACTAATTTGCCTGCCAAGTACAAGTATCTCAATTTTTCTGTTGTTCTAACTGCCTACATCAATATATGTGTTTTATATTCTAGAAGACCCACATAAGCTATAATATGCTGTTATTCAATTGTGTTGATATCATCTTCTCTTGAGTCGATACGAACTGTATGAGATCTCATAGGATCTCATGGTTAAAAGATTAGCCAGTCAGCAAGGTTAGTAGTGGAGCTGACTGCCTAGTGTGCGCCCCACGTACAATCAACAAAACGGACGCCATTCCACCTTCAAGTTGCTTTTTGTATATGGTTAGGCTCAAAGACAGAATGCGTTGTGGTCAAGGTAGCCACGACACTAATTTCGCTATGTGGTCTTTTTGTGATTGCCACAACGCGTCGTGACTGTTTTCATAAGAGCCATAACACAAATTTCACGATGTGGATGTTTTACAGCGACCACAATGCGTTGTGAGCTTTTTTTTGCTCAATGAGCGTTTTCGGTCTTTGAGCGTAATATATAGACAGATTCATTGAAGAAACCCTTACCCTGTGGTCCTTTGTTTTCGTCCACCAATAGAAACTCTGAACGGCAGGAAAAACGGTATTCTATCGTCACTCATGAAGGCTCTATTAATGCACCCCGTAGGTTAGAAGTTTAAAACATCTATTTCCTTCTCCAGTCGCTCGAGGCGGGGCTGAGCGGCGACTGTGAGCTTCGCGAACGCACGCAACATCTGTGCGAGGCGTGGCGTCGCATTCACAGTCTCTGCCAGCACTCGGCGCCGTCGACGCACCCGCACCTGCTGAGCTGGTTGCAGAGGCACACCGCTAGGACTGTGCTGCAGGTAAGACATGACTATCAATAGCCTACCATAGTTCTAGAAACCGAAAACGGTAAACTGTGAAACCTGTTTTCTGCAACGTGTTACAAAAATACCCCTGAAGCCGAAAGGGGGTTAAAAGGTCCCTTGTAAAGAGTCTATTGGCAATATTTGAAAACCTTAGTATGACCCAAAAAAAGAATTAGGATAAAACATAAAATAATCATCATTGAAACGCAACCCTGAAAACATAAAACTAAAGAGTAGACTTACCAGAAAGTTATTTACATTGTTACCTAATTTCCTCTGAGAGGTAAATGACAACAACCAATGACTACTTGGTTATTTACATTTTTCATGGGGAATTATGTAAAGGCCTACGCAGACCGGGACGGCATGGCAAGGGATTTAATTTTTTACTAATGCACATTCAAACGTATCGATATAGAAATACGACATAAATTGCTATGCTTTAAAATGATGCCGTGGCATCGAAAGGGATTTCATTGCACGGCATTGAAGACGCGCCACGGGCTCCCGCGGCGGGATGCCGTGGCGTACTGCGGGAGGCAACGGCATGCCAAGGACTCCGGCGCTCGTTGTGACATACCGCGGGGTGAGGCGGGGGTAGAGAAGCGGGGAATGCACACTAAAAGTGTATCGGGCAGCAGGAGCTGCCGAGGCGTGCTTTGTCGTGCCGCGGCACGCCGTGGCATGCCGTGGCAAGGCGCTGGAATACCGCGGTATCTAAGCGGCTAGTGTGCGCTGACTGACGGCAAAATCCCTTGCCATGCCGTTCCGGTCTGCGTAGGCCTTAACACGTTGTATAGATATGCTAGAGAAATACCGGATTTAGTATTAATTACAGAATATTTTTTGTGATCAACATTATCATTCTGGACTATAATGTTGAATTTGCAAAATGTTGAATTCGCAATTATTACTTTGTAATTTAACAAAATGCGTTTTCGTTTTCTCCAACAGACGGAATGGCAGTCGCCAAAGAGTAAAGAAGAACAAAAAAGCCTTGAGGAAGCCATCAATGCCTTCATCAAAGATTGTGAAAGTCGTTCGGGGACCAGCAGAGATGCAGGACCTCCGCCATGGGAAACGCAACTGGTGGCGAGGGGCGAGTGGTTCAAGCGGATACTCGCCAACCCCTGGGGGCATCATGTCCTTAGGGTCCTGCTGGATCCTAGGGGGGAGCCGCCCTCGGATGAGGAAGGTAAGATTTAATGATGAAAAGAATTTCCTTTTCTGTAAAAGACCAGAACTGTAGGGTCTGATACGATTTACTTAGTGACATTCCACTAGTTTACCCATAAGGGCTTATTACGTTACCCGATTTTTAGGGTTCCCAAGTCTTAATTGCTTCTTAATTACTACCTTATTTGTCTAGTGGTCGCAAGCCTGCTAGCATGAGGTCCTAGGTTCGATCATCAAGTCGGGCATTGTTATTGGGTTTTCCATTAGGAGTTTCTCAGTAGCAGCCCAGAGTCCAGATTTGAGCCCGATTATTGGCAATAGGCTGACCCCCTATTACATGGGACTTCAACATAACTGCGAAATGAGGGTGTTACTATACATCTCAGCCTAACCCTTTGGGGAATACAGGCGTGATGTTGTGTATGTTTGTGTTATGAACAACTAGCGACCCGCCCCGGCTTCGCACGGGTGCAATGTAGATACTAATGTGGGGCATATAAACCTTCCTCTTGCATCATCTATCTATTGCTGAAAACTGCATTACAATCCGTTGCGTAGTTTAAAAGATCTAAGCGTACAGACAGCGGGAGCGACTTTGTTTTATACTATGTAAAGATTTGTAATGTATTGTTTCAGTATTAGAATGGTTGAAGGAGGAGCGCGGCGTGATGTTCGTGACGCGGTTACGACAGCTAACAGCGTCAAAGTGCGACGACTTAGCGCTGTCTCTATCATCCGCCGTCATGGACAGAGTGCGAGCCTGCTCAGAACAGCCGCCGGACGCCGAGACCGAGCAGACCACAGATGTCAAAGGTACAGTTTAACTTTGATGATTTTGTATACACTAGGATTTGTCCTAATTGGAGTGGCTCGTGGCTAATTATCAAACGCGCGGATCATACGATTTGCGAGGTTAAGTTGCACTTGTCGCGGTCAGTCAATGGATGGGTCACCGTTCGTTACACATCGAGACGCCTCCGTGCCTTGGAGAGCACGTTAAACAGTCTGTCCCGGGTGTCATACGAATACCTGTGACAGTCGTTACGGGTAGTCAGAAGCCCGAAATTCTTGACAACCGGTCTTACCTTGAGATATCGGCATCGCCCAGTAACTGGGTTGCGGAGGTTTAATGGCAGTCGCTCTGTGTAAAATACTGGTATTCAGCCGCATCTAGTTAGACTGGAAGCTGATCCCTAACATAGTTGGGAAAAGGCTAGGCAGATAATTGGGCTGTGTTATGCAATAATGTGTCAACCCACAAAAATATGAATTTTGTGATAACGTCATTCGTTCTTGTTTTAGGACTATACTCAACGCTTTTTAGTTTACATTAATGATTTACCCCAATTATTTCAAAATCAACCGAAAATGGTGTTATTTGCAGATGACACATCTTTGATATTTAAAATAGACCGACGGTCACAAAATCTTGACGACGTGAATAACTCTATTCTTCAGGTCCAAGATTGGTTTACGGTAAATAATTTGGTACTAAATAAAACTAAAACCAAATGCATTAGATTTAAATTACCCAATGTTAGAAGTAGCGAATGTGATATTATATTGAATGGAGAAAAACTGGAATTTATTAGTCAAACGGTTTTCCTAGGAATCACTTTAGACGAGAAATTACAATGGGGACCACATATAACATCTCTAGCGGGGCGGCTAAGCTCGGCTGCTTATGCTGTTAGAAAGATAAGACAGTTAACAGATGTAGAAACCGCGCGTTTGGTCTATTTTAGCTACTTTCACAGCATTATGTCATATGGCATTTTACTGTGGGGTCGGGCTGCTGATATTGATTCCATCTTTATTTTGCAAAAGAGAGCTGTCAGAGCCATTTATAATCTACGTCACCGCGAATCTCTTAGGGAACTATTTAAAGGGATTAATATTATGACGGTACCTTGCCAATTCATTTATGAAAATATTATGTATGTAAGAAAAAATCTACATCTTTTTAATAAAATAAGCGATAGACATAACTCTAATACTAGAAATAAAGATAAACTTGATCGACCATTTTTCAGATTATCTAAAGTACAGACATCTTTTATGGGGTACTGTGTTAAATGTTACAACAAAATACCTTGTGATATATTGCAATTAAATGAAAGAAAATTTAAAAGTCATATTAAAAGTACACTTTGTAAACAAGCATATTACAAATTAGACGATTATATCCAGGATAAGAACGCTTGGAAACATGCTGGTCCAGCTCCATAGGACAATGTAGAGTCTAGACAAAATCAAACTGGTTGCTATTTTAATTGTATCATTTATTTTTTTAAAGCCGTTTATTTTAGATTCTATGAGTAAGTACCTAAACTCATACACTGACTTATTACTTTTATTTTTTTGTGAAAACGTATACTTTTGCAATGTTTGTAAATATGTGAGCACCATGTACCTATCACAATTAATATGTCGTTGTTTCATTTTTTATTTTGTTTTACCTTTTGTGGTATAGTAATTTTATTCTAGGTGCATCGTTTTCACATATAATTGTATAATTAATGTACCTATACAAAATATTGTAAGACATTTTAAAAGAGTAACGGTGGAGTTTCTTGCCCATTCTTCTCCATACGAAACTACCTTTTGGAAGGGGCAACTAGAATCAATTCTATTTTCTTTGTAACTTTAACGTTCAAAAGTGCCTTTTATGTGCCTAATTGAAATAAATACTTTGACTTTGACTTTGCTTGAAAAATGCCCAGAACTGTAGTAAATTTAATAGAGCGTTTATCAAAAAAATCTTAATGCAGTTTGCATATTTTCAAGGGTTTTGTAGACCTACCACAATAACTAGATGGCGTTAACACAGAATTCATATTTTTGTGGGTAATACAGCTCAATTATGACACTCGTTGCGAGTAATCAGAAGCCCGAAAATCTGACAACCGGCCTAACATTAGCATCGGCATTGCCCAGTAACTGGGTTGCAGAGGTCTGATGGCAGTCGCCGCATCTGGTTAGACTGGAAGCTGACCTCAACATAGTTGGGAAAAGGCTAGGCAGAATGCACAACGAAGACTTATCTGAGTTGTAGGACATCTCATACTATGAATCTAACACTATTCTCTTATACAGACAAACTGGAGGTGGAAAAGAAGCCGACGTTTGAGGACATTCTGAAGAATGAGGCGGGGTTTACAGTCGACGTGTGGGAGCTGCTCACTGATATGGAGTTTGTGTTGCTGCACAAAGGCGATAAACGGTCGCGCTGTATCGAGCTGGTAAGTCGGAAGTTTTGATGTTCAAAGTATTTTAAATTGACTGCCGTGTTGGTCTAGTGGTCGTAAGCGCGTCTGCTGAGCAAAGTGATATTGGGTTTTTCCATTAGGAATTTCTCAGTAGCAGCCCGGAGTCTGGATTTATGCCCGGTTAATGGCAATAGGGTCGCCCCCTGTTACATGGGACTTTTAACTGGAGAAACGAGGTTGTTACTCAAACACCTCTGCCGAACCCTTCGTAGGATACAAGGCGTGATGTTATGTTAAAGTATTTTAAATTCAATGCTAAAGGGTCTATTACCCATATTCTAAGACGTTCCTCCAAAACTTTCTCGACTCAGGCCGGCCTCTAAAACACCTTCAAAATTGTGTTCTTAGTCGTAATTTCGAGTGAACTTTGAAGTTTCTCGACTGAGGGGTCCTCAAATGAGTCGAGGTAGAGTGGAGTCATTACGTCATAATTTGAATTATCTGCATCGCGCAAATAACGCCGCGATAAATAGTTGTAAGGATTATCGTAAGCATATTCGATAGTCTTCAAAATTAATTTTTGTTACATACGAACTTTGACACTTCCTTCCTTAAGGTAGGTTCTCAGGTACCTTGAGTTTGACAGATGATTCCTTACCTCGACTCAGGAAAAATGTTGAGTCGAGGACGTTTATGTCCACTATAACTACCGATTGTAGTGAGAAAGACTGAGTCATGGTGGAGTCGAGTCGAGTAAGTTTTGGAGGAACGTCTTAGAATATGGGTGTATATGTTCCGAGCCTTTACAATAAAGCACAATGCTGACTAAATTATGATTTACAGGCCAAACAAACACCTCTTCGCAATGGCTATCAGCTCGTGGAGAGGCTCCAGAGCCGGCTCGAGACATCGCCCCGCGAGAAAAAACTGTGGAAGAACGCCAAAGAAGTCGCTACGCTTATTGCTCAGGTATAAATTCTTAAGGAATATGTAGATAATTTGGACCTAGCTGCCTTTGGTTTTTTTCGAGGTGAAAGCTTTCTGAATTCTGTCAGCACCCTGGAAAGGTGAGGGGAAACTTTCCTTCCCCCAGTCCCTGGGGGAAAGTCGGGGAAACCCACTGGTGGCCATCGTCATACAATAGGGGACAAAATTATACCACAGATAATATTATTATAATACTACAGGATGTAAACGAAATCATGTAATTCCTTCAAACCTCGTGATGTACTGATGACATAGATTAACCCTGCACGGGATACTTTTGGATTCAATACAAAAAAATACAAGTCGTAAACATATATTATGTTCTTAACGTGAGGCATTTATAATATAACTAGCGACCCGCCCCAGCTTCGCACGGGTGCAATGAAGATACTAATGTGGGACATATAAACCTTCCTCTTGAATCACTCTATCTATTGCTGAAAACTGCATTAAAATCCGTTGCGTAGTTTAAAAGATCTAAGCGTAGAGACAACTTTAATACTTTATCCTCGTATCGTAGGTGGTGATAACGCGCTGCATGGTAGTCCCAATCTGCAGCGGCGCGTCCCGCACGGCGCTGTACTGCTGCGCGCGCTCGCTGGTGCGCGTGCTGGGCGCGCGCCTGCCGCCCGCCGCGCGTGCTCTAGCCGCGCCCGCTGCTACTGCACGACATCTGCACACCCTCGCCGCCGCTGTGGATGCACAGGTAAGGGGGGAGCCCTACGGGATAACGCGCTGCATGGTAGTCCCAATCTGCAGCGGCGCGTCCCGCACGGCGCTGTACTGCTGCGCGCGCTCGCTGGTGCGCGTGCTGGGCGCGCGCCTGCCGCCCGCCGCGCGTGCTCTAGCCGCGCCCGCTGCTACTGCACGACATCTGCACACCCTCGCCGCCGCTGTGGATGCACAGGTAAGGGGGGAGCCCTACTGGATAACGCGCTGCATGGTAGTCCCAATCTGCAGCGGCGCGTCCCGCACGGCGCTGTACTGCTGCGCGCGCTCGCTGGTGCGCGTGCTGGGCGCGCGCCTGCCGCCCGCCGCGCGTGCTCTAGCCGCGCCCGCTGCTACTGCACGACATCTGCACACCCTCGCCGCCGCTGTGGATGCACAGGTAAGGGGGGAGCCCTACTGGATAACGCGCTGCATGGTAGTCCCAATCTGCAGCGGCGCGTCCCGCACGGCGCTGTACTGCTGCGCGCGCTCGCTGGTGCGCGTGCTGGGCGCGCGCCTGCCGCCCGCCGCGCGTGCTCTAGCCGCGCCCGCTGCTACTGCACGACATCTGCACACCCTCGCCGCCGCTGTGGATGCACAGGTAAGGGGGGAGCCCTACTGGATAACGCGCTGCATGGTAGTCCCAATCTGCAGCGGCGCGTCCCGCACGGCGCTGTACTGCTGCGCGCGCTCGCTGGTGCGCGTGCTGGGCGCGCGCCTGCCGCCCGCCGCGCGTGCTCTAGCCGCGCCCGCTGCTACTGCACGACATCTGCACACCCTCGCCGCCGCTGTGGATGCACAGGTAAGGGGGGAGCCCTACTGGATAACGCGCTGCATGGTAGTCCCAATCTGCAGCGGCGCGTCCCGCACGGCGCTGTACTGCTGCGCGCGCTCGCTGGTGCGCGTGCTGGGCGCGCGCCTGCCGCCCGCCGCGCGTGCTCTAGCCGCGCCCGCTGCTACTGCACGACATCTGCACACCCTCGCCGCCGCTGTGGATGCACAGGTAAGGGGGGAGCCCTACTGGATAACGCGCTGCATGGTAGTCCCAATCTGCAGCGGCGCGTCCCGCACGGCGCTGTACTGCTGCGCGCGCTCGCTGGTGCGCGTGCTGGGCGCGCGCCTGCCGCCCGCCGCGCGTGCTCTAGCCGCGCCCGCTGCTACTGCACGACATCTGCACACCCTCGCCGCCGCTGTGGATGCACAGGTAAGGGGGGAGCCCTACTGGATAACGCGCTGCATGGTAGTCCCAATCTGCAGCGGCGCGTCCCGCACGGCGCTGTACTGCTGCGCGCGCTCGCTGGTGCGCGTGCTGGGCGCGCGCCTGCCGCCCGCCGCGCGTGCTCTAGCCGCGCCCGCTGCTACTGCACGACATCTGCACACCCTCGCCGCCGCTGTGGATGCACAGGTAAGGGGGGAGCCCTACTGGATAACGCGCTGCATGGTAGTCCCAATCTGCAGCGGCGCGTCCCGCACGGCGCTGTACTGCTGCGCGCGCTCGCTGGTGCGCGTGCTGGGCGCGCGCCTGCCGCCCGCCGCGCGTGCTCTAGCCGCGCCCGCTGCTACTGCACGACATCTGCACACCCTCGCCGCCGCTGTGGATGCACAGGTAAGGGGGGAGCCCTACTGGATAACGCGCTGCATGGTAGTCCCAATCTGCAGCGGCGCGTCCCGCACGGCGCTGTACTGCTGCGCGCGCTCGCTGGTGCGCGTGCTGGGCGCGCGCCTGCCGCCCGCCGCGCGTGCTCTAGCCGCGCCCGCTGCTACTGCACGACATCTGCACACCCTCGCCGCCGCTGTGGATGCACAGGTAAGGGGGGAGCCCTACTGGATAACGCGCTGCATGGTAGTCCCAATCTGCAGCGGCGCGTCCCGCACGGCGCTGTACTGCTGCGCGCGCTCGCTGGTGCGCGTGCTGGGCGCGCGCCTGCCGCCCGCCGCGCGTGCTCTAGCCGCGCCCGCTGCTACTGCACGACATCTGCACACCCTCGCCGCCGCTGTGGATGCACAGGTAAGGGGGGAGCCCTACTGGATAACGCGCTGCATGGTAGTCCCAATCTGCAGCGGCGCGTCCCGCACGGCGCTGTACTGCTGCGCGCGCTCGCTGGTGCGCGTGCTGGGCGCGCGCCTGCCGCCCGCCGCGCGTGCTCTAGCCGCGCCCGCTGCTACTGCACGACATCTGCACACCCTCGCCGCCGCTGTGGATGCACAGGTAAGGGGGGAGCCCTACTGGATAACGCGCTGCATGGTAGTCCCAATCTGCAGCGGCGCGTCCCGCACGGCGCTGTACTGCTGCGCGCGCTCGCTGGTGCGCGTGCTGGGCGCGCGCCTGCCGCCCGCCGCGCGTGCTCTAGCCGCGCCCGCTGCTACTGCACGACATCTGCACACCCTCGCCGCCGCTGTGGATGCACAGGTAACGGGGGAGCCCTACTGGATAACGCGCTGCATGGTAGTCCCAATCTGCAGCGGCGCGTCCCGCACGGCGCTGTACTGCTGCGCGCGCTCGCTGGTGCGCGTGCTGGGCGCGCGCCTGCCGCCCGCCGCGCGTGCTCTAGCCGCGCCCGCTGCTACTGCACGACATCTGCACACCCTCGCCGCCGCTGTGGATGCACAGGTAAGGGGGGAGCCCTACTGGATAACGCGCTGCATGGTAGTCCCAATCTGCAGCGGCGCGTCCCGCACGGCGCTGTACTGCTGCGCGCGCTCGCTGGTGCGCGTGCTGGGCGCGCGCCTGCCGCCCGCCGCGCGTGCTCTAGCCGCGCCCGCTGCTACTGCACGACATCTGCACACCCTCGCCGCCGCTGTGGATGCACAGGTAAGGGGGGAGCCCTACTGGATAACGCGCTGCATGGTAGTCCCAATCTGCAGCGGCGCGTCCCGCACGGCGCTGTACTGCTGCGCGCGCTCGCTGGTGCGCGTGCTGGGCGCGCGCCTGCCGCCCGCCGCGCGTGCTCTAGCCGCGCCCGCTGCTACTGCACGACATCTGCACACCCTCGCCGCCGCTGTGGATGCACAGGTAAGGGGGGAGCCCTACTGGATAACGCGCTGCATGGTAGTCCCAATCTGCAGCGGCGCGTCCCGCACGGCGCTGTACTGCTGCGCGCGCTCGCTGGTGCGCGTGCTGGGCGCGCGCCTGCCGCCCGCCGCGCGTGCTCTAGCCGCGCCCGCTGCTACTGCACGACATCTGCACACCCTCGCCGCCGCTGTGGATGCACAGGTAAGGGGGGAGCCCTACTGGATAACGCGCTGCATGGTAGTCCCAATCTGCAGCGGCGCGTCCCGCACGGCGCTGTACTGCTGCGCGCGCTCGCTGGTGCGCGTGCTGGGCGCGCGCCTGCCGCCCGCCGCGCGTGCTCTAGCCGCGCCCGCTGCTACTGCACGACATCTGCACACCCTCGCCGCCGCTGTGGATGCACAGGTAAGGGGGGAGCCCTACTGGATAACGCGCTGCATGGTAGTCCCAATCTGCAGCGGCGCGTCCCGCACGGCGCTGTACTGCTGCGCGCGCTCGCTGGTGCGCGTGCTGGGCGCGCGCCTGCCGCCCGCCGCGCGTGCTCTAGCCGCGCCCGCTGCTACTGCACGACATCTGCACACCCTCGCCGCCGCTGTGGATGCACAGGTAAGGGGGGAGCCCTACTGGATAACGCGCTGCATGGTAGTCCCAATCTGCAGCGGCGCGTCCCGCACGGCGCTGTACTGCTGCGCGCGCTCGCTGGTGCGCGTGCTGGGCGCGCGCCTGCCGCCCGCCGCGCGTGCTCTAGCCGCGCCCGCTGCTACTGCACGACATCTGCACACCCTCGCCGCCGCTGTGGATGCACAGGTAAGGGGGGAGCCCTACTGGATAACGCGCTGCATGGTAGTCCCAATCTGCAGCGGCGCGTCCCGCACGGCGCTGTACTGCTGCGCGCGCTCGCTGGTGCGCGTGCTGGGCGCGCGCCTGCCGCCCGCCGCGCGTGCTCTAGCCGCGCCCGCTGCTACTGCACGACATCTGCACACCCTCGCCGCCGCTGTGGATGCACAGGTAAGGGGGGAGCCCTACTGGATAACGCGCTGCATGGTAGTCCCAATCTGCAGCGGCGCGTCCCGCACGGCGCTGTACTGCTGCGCGCGCTCGCTGGTGCGCGTGCTGGGCGCGCGCCTGCCGCCCGCCGCGCGTGCTCTAGCCGCGCCCGCTGCTACTGCACGACATCTGCACACCCTCGCCGCCGCTGTGGATGCACAGGTAAGGGGGGAGCCCTACTGGATAACGCGCTGCATGGTAGTCCCAATCTGCAGCGGCGCGTCCCGCACGGCGCTGTACTGCTGCGCGCGCTCGCTGGTGCGCGTGCTGGGCGCGCGCCTGCCGCCCGCCGCGCGTGCTCTAGCCGCGCCCGCTGCTACTGCACGACATCTGCACACCCTCGCCGCCGCTGTGGATGCACAGGTAAGGGGGGAGCCCTACTGGATAACGCGCTGCATGGTAGTCCCAATCTGCAGCGGCGCGTCCCGCACGGCGCTGTACTGCTGCGCGCGCTCGCTGGTGCGCGTGCTGGGCGCGCGCCTGCCGCCCGCCGCGCGTGCTCTAGCCGCGCCCGCTGCTACTGCACGACATCTGCACACCCTCGCCGCCGCTGTGGATGCACAGGTAAGGGGGGAGCCCTACTGGATAACGCGCTGCATGGTAGTCCCAATCTGCAGCGGCGCGTCCCGCACGGCGCTGTACTGCTGCGCGCGCTCGCTGGTGCGCGTGCTGGGCGCGCGCCTGCCGCCCGCCGCGCGTGCTCTAGCCGCGCCCGCTGCTACTGCACGACATCTGCACACCCTCGCCGCCGCTGTGGATGCACAGGTAAGGGGGGAGCCCTACTGGATAACGCGCTGCATGGTAGTCCCAATCTGCAGCGGCGCGTCCCGCACGGCGCTGTACTGCTGCGCGCGCTCGCTGGTGCGCGTGCTGGGCGCGCGCCTGCCGCCCGCCGCGCGTGCTCTAGCCGCGCCCGCTGCTACTGCACGACATCTGCACACCCTCGCCGCCGCTGTGGATGCACAGGTAAGGGGGGAGCCCTACTGGATAACGCGCTGCATGGTAGTCCCAATCTGCAGCGGCGCGTCCCGCACGGCGCTGTACTGCTGCGCGCGCTCGCTGGTGCGCGTGCTGGGCGCGCGCCTGCCGCCCGCCGCGCGTGCTCTAGCCGCGCCCGCTGCTACTGCACGACATCTGCACACCCTCGCCGCCGCTGTGGATGCACAGGTAAGGGGGGAGCCCTACTGGATAACGCGCTGCATGGTAGTCCCAATCTGCAGCGGCGCGTCCCGCACGGCGCTGTACTGCTGCGCGCGCTCGCTGGTGCGCGTGCTGGGCGCGCGCCTGCCGCCCGCCGCGCGTGCTCTAGCCGCGCCCGCTGCTACTGCACGACATCTGCACACCCTCGCCGCCGCTGTGGATGCACAGGTAAGGGGGGAGCCCTACTGGATAACGCGCTGCATGGTAGTCCCAATCTGCAGCGGCGCGTCCCGCACGGCGCTGTACTGCTGCGCGCGCTCGCTGGTGCGCGTGCTGGGCGCGCGCCTGCCGCCCGCCGCGCGTGCTCTAGCCGCGCCCGCTGCTACTGCACGACATCTGCACACCCTCGCCGCCGCTGTGGATGCACAGGTAAGGGGGGAGCCCTACTGGATAACGCGCTGCATGGTAGTCCCAATCTGCAGCGGCGCGTCCCGCACGGCGCTGTACTGCTGCGCGCGCTCGCTGGTGCGCGTGCTGGGCGCGCGCCTGCCGCCCGCCGCGCGTGCTCTAGCCGCGCCCGCTGCTACTGCACGACATCTGCACACCCTCGCCGCCGCTGTGGATGCACAGGTAAGGGGGGAGCCCTACTGGATAACGCGCTGCATGGTAGTCCCAATCTGCAGCGGCGCGTCCCGCACGGCGCTGTACTGCTGCGCGCGCTCGCTGGTGCGCGTGCTGGGCGCGCGCCTGCCGCCCGCCGCGCGTGCTCTAGCCGCGCCCGCTGCTACTGCACGACATCTGCACACCCTCGCCGCCGCTGTGGATGCACAGGTAACGGGGGAGCCCTACTGGATACGCACTTTCTTTTCCTGGAAAAGGAGGTGTTTATATTGCCTGGGCAAGTAATCACCTGGCATTAAAAATCAGTGGTCGTAGACAGCTGTTGGCTGTAGATCCAGTTCTTGGGATGCTACTCATCACAGGCCTAGTGATTTTTTTTTTTTTTATTTTTTTTTTAATTCTTTATTTTATATTAAGGAGGCCTAGTGATTGGGCTTTCAAAGTGGGTCATATCCTGCCATCTGTTGACAGAGCTAGTAATAACGGTATGGTACGCTTTCCGCCTCTTCTGCAACTGCGAAGCTTCTACCGGGATTTATCCTCTACTAGCGACCCGCCCCGGCTTCGCACGGGTGCAATGTAGATACTAATGTGGAGCATATAAACATTCTTCTTGAATCACTCCATCTCTTAAAAAAAACCGCATCAAAATCCCTTGCGTAGTTTTAAAGATCTAAACATACATAGGGACAGACAGACAGCGGGAGCGACTTTGTTTTATACTATATAAAGATAACTTTTTTCTAATTATTGCGTTTTCCAAAACCTATACATACTTATTTAGATTATACAAAATATTATGAAGATAATAGAATCAAACTTAATCTCACCATAAACTAAAGAAGACAGTCTTGCAGGTCCCTATTGTTTCTAATGATAACACTTTTTGTTTCAGAGCACAGAGGATATGAAGCCGTTCGTGTGTGAGTTGTATGTGCGAGCTATCACCGCCGGCATGAACGAACTCGAGAGGCTCAAACTTAAGACTGAAAAGGTATGTTTATTAATGAACCATTTAAACCCATCGCAAGTGCTGCAGATCATTATCATCTTCCCAGTTGCGGCGAAACACTCAGCTTTCTTCAATCCAGTCTAGAAAAAACCCGTGCCCGACAGTGGGACAGTTATGGGTTCTGTATGATAAAGACCAAAGGTTCAATTTTGGAATCATATTTAACTTTGGAGGCGCTTATGGCTAATTACCAACCGCGTGGATCATACGATTTGCGAGGTTAAGCTGCGCTTGCTGCGGTCAGCCCGTGGGTGGGTGTCCGTTCGTTACACATTGAGATCCCTCCGTGTCTCTGAGAGCACGTTAAACAGTCGGTCCCGGGTGTCATACGAATACCTATGACAGTCATTACGGGAAGTTAGAAGACCGTAAGTCTGACAACCGGTCTAACCTTAAGATATCGGTATTGCATAGTAACTGGGTTGTGATGGTCTGATGGCAGTAGCTCCGTGTAATATTCTAGTATTCAGCCGCATCTGGTTAGACTAAGCTGGCTGAAATAGTTGGGAAAAGGCTAGGCAAAACAAACATTGAACTGGTGTTTATTGCAGGAATCGGAAGCCCGTTCAACGGAGCAGACGCTCGCGTCGTGGTTCACCCAGCTGGGCGCGCTGCTGGCCGCCAGCGAGCGCATCCGCTGCGAGTGCACGCTCACGGCCTTCTCCGTGCACCCCACGCCCGCCATGTTCGAGCGGATCAAGGCCGCGCCGCCGCTGCCGCCCCGCGCTCTGGTAATATTATTAGTGCTTACAATATCGCACGACTCGGAGGACGGACTGGAATAACAATGGTTTGGTTCTGCGGCCACTTAGGGAACGTACCCATACTACGTGACCCGTTTTTTATTATTTTTTACCCCCCTCCCCCCATCGGTGACCACACGTAGTATATGCCAATACCCCCCCCTCCCCCTCTAGGTTTCACGTAGTAATATATAAATATGGTTTTAAATCATTTTTTGCAAACAGAAAGTTAAAATAAAATTGACTCATGTGCGACAGTGTTGCCACCTGTGAGTACCGAAAGCGCTAAACTCTGCGCGCCATATTTGAATATAGCTCGAAAAACTCGAGATTTCCCTAGAGGATATTGACTACGTGACAAAAACCTAAGACCCCCCCCCCCCCCGCCCCTGTGACCAAACGTGGTATTTTGAAGACTCCCTTCCCCCCCTGAACTGGTCACGTAGTATGGGTACGTTCCCTTACTCTCTTATTACAGGTACCGCTTACAGGTTAAGCACCAGCTTACGAAAACGACGTGACTTTCTAGGTGCCTGTCATCTGCGTCCAAGTTTTATGCTTATAAGTCCAAATTCAGGTGTCCGTGTATCGGCAGTCTTGTTGGTAATCGATAGGTTACATTTGTAAAGGTGACCATTGATGCGTGAAAAGGTCTAAAAGACTGACTTCTCCATTTAAGTCCCACGAGCTTCAACTGTTAATAACAGTGGCTTGTATTGCATATAGGCAATTAAGCAGTGCCTACTTTATAAGATTTAATAACTAAACCATCTTTAACTATTACTATAAATAAAATAAGCGTGTATGGCTATGATTTCTTTTGGTCAGAATCGTATTGAAATAGGCTTAAGAGGAAACGCGGTCGGCATTTAGTCCATACAAACGTATTCCTCAGTTTCCTCCTTGAGTAATGTCACTAGAGAAAATATTTTTTACTAATGATATACATATATCTACCACCACTATGTCCCTATGTTTTGTTTTTGTCAATAAATTAATTATTAAAAGAACTAGAAACGTTTAAGTTTTACAAAAATCGACCAGTTTTACCACCGTTTTCAAACATCTGGCAAACAAAATATATGACGAATATAAAAAATAAAAGAAAATCATACAGACATAAAATAAAAATTGAAAAAATATTAAAATCGGTCCAGATTTGAAGCAGGAAACGGGGAAATACGAAAGTACAATTTCGCTAATATTGCACAGGAGAAATCAGCGCGAGATGCAGGTGTCTCTTTCGCGCTCAATTGGGAAGGTTTGCGGGAGGGGTGGGACGGAAATAGATCGCAAAAACCTATTCAAATTATTAATAGTACCTGGATGACCGAGCTTAGCTTGGTATTTTTTTGGTAAATCGTGTTTTTTGGAAAGAAAAAAAAAGGAAAAAAGAAAAAGAAGGAACTTGAAAAGAAAAGGGGAAAAAATAATCATCTGGACTCGATCTGGGGTTTTCTGGTTTCGGGACCGCCCGATTTCCCACCTGAGCTATAATAACCTTGTAGATGGTGACGAATTTTACCTTCGTATTCTAATGATATTATAGCAGTTTTTCATTGCCTGAAAACACGGATAAAACGACGTTTTCTAAAAATGAAACCTAGCTAGATCGATTTATCGCCCCCGAAACTCCCTGCATACAAAATTTCATGAAAATCGTTGGAGCCGTTTCCGAGATTCAGATTATATATATACAAGAATTGCTTGTTTAAAGGTATAAGATTTTGCAGCCCGCGTTTCCTCTTAAGTGTACAATTGAAAGGCGACATCGCCAGTGCCTGCATACCTAGTCCGAAAACCAATGCGAACGCGCCGCGATGAACGCATCGCAACCGGAGCACTCAGCGGGAGCAGCGGGGGGCGCGCGGGGAAGGCGCGCGCGCTCCGGCCGCAAGCGACGAGAGCGACACACTGCGCTATAGCCACCAACGGGACACCACGTCTAATTTAAGTCCGCGTCCCGCCGTAACAGAAGACCATAATAATATCAACTTGTAACGTTCCTTATGATAACATTATATGATTATACCGAAAACGCTGCTTTAACTGAAGAGACCCAAGCCTAAGACTATCATCGAGCTGTACCTCACCGCAGCTCCAACACAATGCACGTCTCTGGTTGATAATGACCATCTTCAATTTAATTTTCTCTCAATTTCAGGATGTCCAGGAATTAAAAGAAGAACCGAATTCAGAATTCGGGAGTTGGGCGAGCGATTCACACTCGCAGACGAACTTCGTGAAAACCTCGCAGACTCTTAAACTTAAACACACGCAGCACCGAGCCAACGTGCTGTCCATCGCAATATTCAGCGAGGGCGAAGCCCTAGGCATCAGCCCGGAGCTTTGTCAGGACATTGCTGTACTGTTGTCGGGACCTAGACTGAAGACACTTTCTTGGGATACAGATAGGTAAGTTTTGTTCTCTGCATTATTAACTGGTGTGTTTTCAATGGGTCTTTTGTTATAGTACTTCTGGGTCAATCTTGTCTTGATATTTTCGTCCATGGTCTCCGGCACTCTTGGGCGTACACTGGGAGACATAATCCACAATCTCTGTCCAACGTTTCTTTGATATAAGGCATTTCTAGTTTAAATTTTTGCAATTTATTTGGAGTTGCACATTCAACAGTGAACATGATTATGTGATTCTACACAACTTTGAAAAACAAGAAGGTCTACAACTGTAATAGGTGGTCAATGTCGCCCATCCAGTTTATGGAATAAGTTATAAGCTTTATACAACTTGATGTTGACTATTTAAAGAAAACTGACAGCTAGTACAGTGCGTATACAAATAAATATAGTAATAGTAGCCGATCCCACGACAGACGTGCCCACGACACTAAACCTAGTTCGATAAGCTACAAGATGATAATTATGTATAATTAGTCACGTCATTAATGGGGGAACACGAAATGGCGATGCTGCAATGCAAAAAACCTGGCAAAGTCATTAAAAAAAAACCGGTTTCTAGTATGATAAGACTCCCAGTTTTGTTTGTTTTTCGAAACAGGGGAGGGATAGGACTATACGATAATGGAGTCCTGCAAGCCCCCCTGATTGAGGAGTTCGATCATACTAGATACCTAGATACAAGGCGTCGCTTATCATGCTGCTGCCACTGATTAGGCCAACTATAAGAAGTAGATGGCCAATTACAAGTTTGCACTTATAGAAAAAAAAGATAACACTTTCAAGCTGACTAAGGTCTGTATTACAGAACATTCCTCAAGTCCAGTTTGATCTTCAATCAGTTGATCACTGTTTAAGTTTAGAATCAGTACTTGAGGAACGGTCTTATTCCAGAACGGCAATCAATCTATACTCAGATGAAACGAGACTCAAATCGAGCCAATCGATTAGTTGATTACAGATCAAATCACTGCTTGGGGTCGAATCTACGAACTGAGGTAACGATCTGGAATAAAGCCACACTCCGCTGAACTATGATCAATGAATCTATGCTTGAGGAATGTTCTAAAATTAAAAGTCGACTCAAAAATAGTTTTAAACAGAGATTAATGCTTGAGTTTCGTTCTGTAATACGGACCTATAACAGCTTACAAAACATATGTTTAAAACTTACGAAAAACAAAGCAACACAATCTATTCTATACAAGTAAATAAAATTGGAGTGTCTGTCTGTAATGTCAAAATAACGGCTTTTTGTTAAATGCATAAGAAAGTATATATACTTATAACAAAAAAAACTTTTAAAATCCGTCTATCCGTCTGTCTGTCTGTTTATTTTGGCTTATCTCTGAAACGGCTGGACCGATTTTGACAGGACTGTGGCGGCATCTATCACGCCACATGCGAACTATCCTGCATCGCGATATCAGAGTTTGACACGCAGATCGTATATATACAAGTTCCCAACATCAACCGTTGGGCAGTGGCCCGCCAGGCACAAGACTCCGCCTGGTAGGAGGATCCTCCTTTTCGTAGGCGGAACACAATATCTCGTTCCCCTACAGGACTTTCACTGGCAGATAACTGATGTTATAAGAAGTAACTTAGGCTACTTTTATTTTAGAAAAAGAAAAACAATTATAGTTCCGCGCAAAAAAATTTAAACCCATCCGACTTCTACACAGACGAAGTCATGGGTACAGCTAGTATGAAATATAGTACCTACAAGAGAAAGTTCTTTATAATAACATCTTTATTGTGGGGTGGTTCACTGCAGTGAAATTAGTAGATACGTCTAAAATGAACGCAATTATCTTCCAGGGAGCTCCTGTTAGAAAACTGTCGCGTGTACATGGAGCGCACAAACTTCGGCACCCGCGCGCTCACCACGGAACTAAAGTACTTAAACCTGGATCCGCGACAGTTCGAGCACTTACCAGTCGAGGAGGACGATGACACTGACATTTACTACGGCATTGAGAAAGGTTAGTGTAGTAAATAAGTGTTATTTTATTATGGAATTATTTGGTCAGTCCAACTTACTATGTTAGTCGATGTTACAAGGTTTTTGCAAGTGCTTGATTTTTCTAGTACTCAAACTCAGCAACCTACTTTTTTGTATCGTATTTATAATGATGTTCAATATAATATTAAGTTAGTTGACAAATTACCTACTTACCCGAACACCGCGGATTCGCATCCAGCTTTAACTTACTCTTAGTTATGATCGGTACATATAATAAACTTTTAGTTTTACAAAATTTGTGCGTGTTTACGTCAACTCACCTCACTCATAACTCTAACTTAGTCCTTGTAACTTATACTGCAAGTGTAAGGTGCGTACTGCTACTGGACCTTACAAATGGAGGAAACGACGGTCGTTTTTTGGATGTCAGAAACTTTTTGTTTCTGTAGGTTTATCTCTTAAAATTGTTAGGAAGGCGAATTACCTCCATGTGCTAACAGTTCGCCTTGGCACAAAGCAGTTTTTTGATAGGTAATATTTAGACTATAAATTAGGCCAATCAAAATTATAATCTAATCCAATGGCCGCAGCACGTTTGCTGCCAATTCACAGTTCAAAATACTTTTTGAGGCCGATAATATTGAAAAAATAATATAAACCAAAACAAAATGTTAATCCATAAAGTCTAAACAAATCACAAATTTTTCAATATCAAACATTAATTATTAACTTCAACTACGCAACCGTTGTTGCAAGACATTATGGCCGCAAAAACCAACAATAAATGATAATTATATTTTGTCAAAAGGCTACGAGCATCTAGTAGAAGAATATCAGGAGCCAGAAGAAATATGGCAAGATGCAGATGACCCTGAACGAACAGAGAGCGCGCCCTCCAGTGAAACGGAGTCGATTACCCCAGTAAGGACAAAGAAAGTACATAAGAAGACCAAGAAGATAGCGTCCTCTGAGGACGACTCCGACCCCCTTAGTCTCGTCGCAGAAGCCAAGAGAGTAGTGAAGAAGAAAGAAAGACCACACAGCAAAGAAAGAAGTAAAAATAAAGAGCCAAAGCGATCAAAATCAAAGGCAAAACTTAAAGATCCTCTTGAAATCAAAGAAGAAAACACGGAAAGAAAGAAAGAACCCAAGAAGAAAGAAAAGAAGGAGAGAAAGAGAAAAGAAAAGCTTGTGCCGAGTGGCAAGCATTGTTCTTTATCCAGTCTGATTGGAATGAAAGTGACAAAGGTTGGTCAGAAGAGGCCAGACCTTGCGTTGACGACGGTGTCTGTTACTGATAGCGATTACGATAGCCAAGGAAAGTGCTCCCTTAACTCTGTCGTTTCCGAAGGCAACGAAACCGATGTTCTATACGACGGCCTATTTTCTATGGACGAACTCAAGTCTCCCGAAAACAGTGTGGATAAGGCGAATCTTTCTAGAACTCACGAAATTCATATTGCTAACGGTGCTGTCGTGGTTAGCACTCCGTCCGTTATCACTCACAACGATACACAAAGACAAAACGACGCTAAAACATACAGAGTGCCGAAAACGACGAAATCAAGGACCAATTCACCAAGTAATCAATCTTCCTCATCAGATCAAGTTAAACTGACCACAGTTACCGAAGACGTGAAGAAGAGTATAACGAAACTCTTACAGTTTAGGCGACAGAAGGCCCTTAACGAAAGCGAACAAAGAATTCAGTTGCCGCCAAATATTGTTCATTCATACAGTTATAAACATGGAACCGAAACCCCGATTATACAACCTCAAACTCCTGTACCATCACAAGTCAGTCCAAAACCAGTCAATGTCACTGATAATCCAAAAGTTTTTATCAACAAAACGCAGTCTGATCAACTTGCCGACCTTAGGAACGAAGTAAACAACTTGTTGTGTAACAAAACGTATGGAATAGCTAGGCCAGTTATACAATATGGTCCGAAGAGCAACAACAGTTTATTGAACAACTCGCAGACTTGTGGGATTAGAGTACCAAATCCTACTGGCTACGCGAACTCGATGCAAGATACGTATAAATCGCAACAGTCGCTAACAAAACCTGCAGTTGTAAGTACCGAAGCGAAACCTAATCAGACTCGACCAAATGTAGCGAACAGACAAAAATCTTTGGACACAGCAAGTCAACAGAATTTCCATATGTTTCTCAAGGAGCTACATGAGTCTATTAACGCAGGAGCGGGTGTAGATAATTATAAGAATGTATCGATCAAGAAGGAAATTAAACCAATCAGCAGGACGACGCCTGTAGTTTCCACAATCAAGGCTGAACCCAAGACATCTCCACAATGTGCCAAACAATCTCAAAAGAAGTCAGAAAATCTTCTAAACACGTTTTCGCGCCTCAGTTATTTACACAAAAACAGAGAAATAAAATCGAAGCAAGTTTTAGACGCCGTAATAGAATATCAGAGCAAAACGCTGCAACAAAATCGTCCTGATGCCGCAGAAATAAATCGAATTATGAATGAACAGAAAATTGCAAAAGCGAAGTACTTAGAAATTAAAAGTGAGCCAGTAACACAAAGAGCAGCTTATCAGTCTCAAGAGCACTCTCAAAGCTTGCTGAAGAAATATGAAAAACCAAAGCATGTAAGTGCGGCAAGAGAGAATCCCATAATCGCCAATATACTGTCCACCTCTGCCAAGTCAACTGCAAAAACCGAGAATCAATACAAAATCGTCCAAACGGAACGATCAAGAGATGTATCGACAATACCAAATAAGGTTTCCTCTCTAACAGAAAGAGATCAACATGATTTGCTGCTCCTGTTACGACAGCAGAGCAAACTGAATCAACCTATACAGAAAGGGGAATTTGTTAAGGAAAGGGTTCAACCCCCACAGACGATTACCGGCAACATGCCTTCATCAAACTATTTTGTTCCTTGCACTAGTCAGTCGTCAAACAAGAAGATATTAGATGCCCCTAGCGCTGTATACTGCAATGTCAATGTCAAACAATTTACAAAACCTAGTCCGAGTATAAAGCCATCAAACGTCAATCAGAATGATGTAAGAATGCAACAGACAAAACCTTTGAACATGGTCAAGACTGAACTAAATTGTACCAAGACCGTGGACCAAAAGATCCAAAAGATTGAAACGTTTAATGACAAAGACGCTAAAAGTAACAAGCACAAATCTGCAAGTGCAGTCAAATGTAGCAAGGATAAGCAAGATACAGATTGGGAGAAAGTAATGGACGCCATTTTATCTCACAAGACCCCAAGCAGAGGACCCAACGCTCTCGATATGGCGTTGAACAAAGATGTCTTTAATAAAGAATTATCAGAAAATCTGAAAATCCAAAGGATAGTTAGAGCCAACTCCACTGGAGATCCGGTGAAGATGACTAATGTGATATCAAAAGGTCAAACAAAACCGGCAGTGAACGTTGTGCAGACACAAAGTAAACACACTCCTAGCATTCTAAACCGATCTAACACTGAGAGTGTCATCAAAACTATTAAAAATAAAACTGCTTCTAAACAACCTATTAAGGTTGTTCAAAAACTCTCAACGAATACTGCATCTGTACTACATGCCAATCCAAACTTAACCAGGCCGCTTCAACCTGAAACATCGAAACGACAAATTCAGACTGAGAAAAGACCAAGTCACGTAATCAAAGACCCATTAGAAGTACTTAATAAAAAAATAACAAATAAACATCAGGAAAAACAATTTACGTGTCCATTTTACAAAGAAGATGATCCATTTATTTCGGGTATTCCTAATTCTGATTATGATCTCCTTGAAGAATTGATGGATGATGATTTGCGACAAGAAATCGGTGAGTTATCGTCCGATGAGGACAGTTACAGACCACCAATTCAAGGCCCGAAAGACAAAACTTACAGCACAAATAAGAATATAACTCCCACGATTCAAGAGGAAAAACGCTTAAATCCAGCTGTAGTTAATACTACACCAGCACATAAAAAATCTGCTCCGAAAGTAAAATGTGATATCGCGAAGACTGCTTTTAATCTTCCAGTACAAGTCCAGCCTTCAACAGGCTTTGTCAATGTGAAAACGGTGATTAAAAGTGCTGAGTATAAAAATATTGATGCTTCGAGTATTCAACCGACTGCTGTAGTTCAACAACTGCCTAAGACTGTTGTTACACCGGCCAAGAATAGTAACAATCAAAGTTTCAAAGTCAATGCTAGTAGCGTTGTTCTCTCAACAAGAGAGAAGAATGTTAATCGATTGCGAAAAGTCGATCAGAGTAATACATTTGTTGCTGCCGTGCCGCGACAAACTGCGTTAAAAAACGTAGTCATTATCGGATCAGAAATAGTATACCAACCTTGCACGGTTCAAACTCCGGTTCGTGCGCCCAATGTCGCTCAGAGTACATATGTGGCGTTTAATAACCAGCCAAACCTGGCTATATATCAGACGACCCAATTCGCCGTTCCCGTTGAGAACCCACTGATCATAGGAAATGCTATTACAGTGCCTATGGTGACAACGCCGGTAAATGCACCATCCATGACGGTCACTAATCATTCTGAACTTGATATCCGATCTTCAGCAAGTCAAGAAGAAAAAAGAAATGAAGTCGTTCAAAGCAATACTTTAAACCATAACTCTAAAGACGTTAAATTGGAACCTAAAATTAATCCAGTTGAAAACTCGAATGACAATATTAATTCAAAATCCGAAAAGGAGAAATTTGATATAAATTCCAATAAAAATTGTGAAAGGAAAGTTTTATCTGAAGTACAGGTAAAACAGAAGCTAGAGTTTAGTGTGAAAATCGAGCCAAAGATTACCAGAAGGCTTTCGTTTGACCGTGATATGAAGAACGAAGTATTGAATGATCAGGAACGATTGAGAATGAAACGTTTGGCTATTTTAAACCGAAACATTTGTCATCAAAGCGACAATAATGCAATTCCACTCTCTTATACGCCGCTAAATACTATAAAAGTAGACACAAGTGTGGCCCAAGAAAATCTAAATAACGAGAAGGCTAGAACTATTTCTGATAATAGAAACGACAATACAACTCAGAGTGCTAAACTAGAATCACTTGTAATCGTTAAAGAAAAGACTGTGGAAGAGTTAGTTGAAGCTAAATCGGCCGCCAAAACGGATAACATTGACAGCAATGAAATTTGCAAAGAAAATAAAGATAACGCTTCCTGTCGCCGTATTTTATTGCGATCGTCAAATAAAGTAGTCAAAGTAAATCCAGAAGTGGTTAAGAAAATCGCTGTATCTAGTAAAACGAAAGTCAGACTAAAACCTACTGAAAGTGCAAACAAAACAGTAGAAAATAGCACCGATGGAGTTAACAATGATATGCTTAAAGTAATCAAGAAACGGGTAACAAGAAAGACTCTTAACAAAACAATTAAGAAGAAAGCAACTAAAATCCAGCCTAAAAGAAATGCAAAATTAAAATCAACAGCTGATAATGAAACTGAGCAAAATCCTCAGGATTCAGTGACGCCCGTCGAGATTTCCGATCTGGCGGACCTAGAAGATCAAATAATAATTACTAGAATCCCAAAAATAATGTCTCTGGACCAGTCTTTAATACCTTTACAGGATATTCTTAATGTTGAAGATATACTCAAAAATGGCGATGATAACCACACGATAGATAAGTCTAAAAATGGTTACTGTTCGAGTCCAAGTATTTTAGACAAGGATGATACACTAAACCAGCTGTTACAAACTGAGAGTGACAATCTTAATACTGATGCTACCGTTATTTCTCAAGAGAAAGTTAATGAGAATAAAGACGGAGAATTAAATATAGAGAAGACGAGTCCCAAAATAATTGAAACCGTAGAAAAAACAGTCAGTAATGACACAAATGAAAATACTAACGCCGAACAAACTGTGAAAAATACAGATATCGTTGAAGAAATTGAAAGCTATGTGAAAAGATTAGAAGAATTAAAAACAAGTGAACCAGCGAACACGGCTGCCAATGAACGCTTAGACTTAGAGTGCAATGAAATTATGTTTAGCTCAAAAGCTGATGATGAAAAGTCTTTGCCTCAGCCTGAAGAACAAACCACCGCAGTTGTAACACCAGTTAAATGCGCGAACGCTTTTGTCACCAAAGCAAACAATACAACAGGAAAACATCAGGAAAAGACAGTAAATAATGTGTCAGAAGTAGCAAAATGTCAGGAAAAGACAGTAAATGATGAGTCAGAAGTAATTTGTCTTGACGAAGATGATGATGAAGAACCAAATAAAAAACCGACTAAAAAGATTCAAGTACTTAAAAAAGATGTTAAAATTACTGGTCAGGAAAGGATTATAAACAAAATAAACGATGACATACCGAAGTCTTACATGGACGCTATAATAATCGAAGACTTACCGCATTTAAATACAGGGGATCCAATGAAAAAATGCGTGCGAATTAAACTACCTTCTGGAAGAGTATTCAAGGCGACTGTTCATGGGCAAGTGAACATCGATACTCATTCATTATTTGCGGACCCAGCACTGAAATCAGTTCTTTTGAGCAACGTATCCAAAAGAAAACGGTACACTTTAAATATAAAGCAATTGTCGACGTCGTCTAAGCTTAATCCCGATAGAATATTAGAGTCTCATATACAGGAAATTTATCTGGCAGCGAGTGCTCCGTCAGGTGGCGCTGTTGAAACTATAGATTTATTAAGTGACTCTGATGAAGAAAACGCTGACCAATTTTTTAACACAGAATACGGAAAGTATAAAGTACGAACGATGAAAAGAAAGTTATTTGATACTCATCAAAAGGTATTTGAAAAAAAGTGTGTTGTAAAATTAAAAAGAGAAGAAAATGGAAATGAAGTTGTAACTTCAGTTCAAAGTACTACGAAGATGGAAGAAATTCCGTTTACTGCCTCTTCGAAACCAGAGGAAACCGAAAAGAATATGGAAGAACCCATAGTTGAACCTGTCGTTCAACCTATTATATATCCTACTACTCAGCATAGTACTCACTCTGATGCTCGAACTATTATTCAGCCTGTTGTTCAATCTGTTATTCAGCCTGTAATGCAACCTGTTATCCAGCCTGCTCTGCAACCTGTTATCCAGCCTGCTCTACAACCTGTTATCCAATCTGCTCTACAACCGGTTATCCAGCCTGTTCTGCAACCTGTTATCCAGCCCGTTCTGCAACCTGTTATCCAGTCTGTTCTGCAACCTGTTATCCAGACTGCTGTTGAACCTGTTATACAATCACAACCAGTTGATCATCGTGTCGGTCAACCAATAGATCAAGCCCCAAAAAATATTGAACCAATACTAATAAAACCTATACTGAATACTGTACCAGAGATAATTGAAATTGATGATTCATCAAATGACTATTCTGACGTGAACAATCCGGATTCAACCAAAAATAATGAAGATAAAAATGTTACTGAACGGATGCCATTAGTAGAGCAGATAAGTGAAGCAATAACTTTCAAAGACAAAACAACCGAACTAAATCTTGTCGAAAAGATAAATGAATTAATACCAGTCGAAGAAAAGATTAATGAATTCAAGAATCTACTGTTTAAAGATCTTGGTATAGAAGATCTAGCTGATAGATCAACACATTCTGAAGAAATGTGTCTTTCATTTGCTGACGCCCCTCTTGCTACTGAGATTGAAGCTGTTAGCAACGATTCTTCGCCGGAAATCCCTGCACCATCAGCCTGTTTTGTGAAACTAGCCAAGTGTGATGAACTTTTAAGAAAATATGAAAATCTAAAATTGCTTAAAAAATGTTTCATTAAGTTAGTCCGATGTGATGAAGACGACAAAAGTACTGGACCATCCATTGAAATGGATGCTGACCAGACAAATTCTGATGAAATAATAGATATACATGAAAATACCTTTGAAGAATCCGCTATGGATGTACTACCCATGACGCGCTGGGGATCTTTTTCAATTCTTGACAATTACGAAATTTTTGATAATTTGCAAAATGTTGATGAAATTGACAGAAGAAGTTCACCTGTAATGGAAGCATACGAGACTATTGCTTCATTGAGTAGTAGTTTTAAGAAGACTGTTGAAAAGGTTCAAAGTTATGATAGATTGACCTGCGAGACTGAATGGTTTCTGACTAAACCTAAGTTTCATTTGTTACATAGATTCGAAATTCGAGACAGTAATAATTTTGAATCTCGCGCTACTTCAAGTCCTAACCTTAATATCTCAAGTGCATATGAAACAGAATTAATAAAAACAGTGAATGTAACGCCTCTTACAGATTTAGTATTAAAGTTCTTCCAAAATAGCTCCATCGTAGATCAGTTAAAATCTGCCAGACTAAAACCAAAAGAAAACAAAATAAAAACAAATATAAAGGGCCTTTTACCCAATCTGAAAAGAAAATCTCTTGATACTATTGAAACTAATAGTAAAATATCTAAAACTTGTGATAACTCATGCCAGAAACCAAGTCAAGAAACTTCTGCTAGTGGGAGTTTAGAATCGCTGAAAATAGATGTAAAGACGTCTGAATTTATTTGTGATACCAATAAAAATTGTGAGATTGTACAGAATGAATGTGATAATGTCTATAATAAAACAATGAAAGTCTCAGAAGTCAATTTGGAATCGCATGGAAATGAAAATGTAATTAGCTCTATGGATAGTAACAATGACATACAAGCCGAATTTATTATGAATACTGCTATAAAAATACCACTTCAAGCTTTTTCACAGTGTGCCTCTTTGTCCGAAAACAGCACCATTGAAGTTGAATCTATTTCTACCTATGTAGGAGATTTAAGTGAGGATGGCGTTAGTTCTTCTATATTAAATGAAGCTGATTCAATACAGACTGAGTTTTATATTGAAAATGATAAACCTCAATTTAAAATCGACGCAGATCCAGTACCCGAAGTGACAGTACTAGGCACGGAAATCATCGGTGAAAACGATACTTCCGGTAAAGACAATGATAGAATACCTGTGATATCAGAGCTGGACAAGGAAAATATGTGTAAAGACAATGACATAACATCTGAAGTTACTAAACTGGATACGAAAAATAATGCTGAAAAAGATAGTGAATATATTAGTAAAGATTCTGATATAAAACCGGAAGAGACAGAATTGGCCACTGAAAATATTTGTGAAGACGCTGATAATACATCTGAAAAGACAGAACTGGCCACTGAAAATATTTGTGAAGACGTTGATAATACACCTGAAAAGAGAGATTTGGACGTAGAAATTATTTGTGAAAAACAAAGTAATGGGATTTGTACAGAGGATGATTTGGTATTTGAAGTTACCAAACTGAACGCGAAAAATATTGGTGAAGATAGTAAAAATAATTGTGTAGATGCTGAAATAATACCTGTTGTCATTGATCTGGACATGGATAATATTTGTGAGAACCAAAGTAAACATTATTGTAAAGACGATAATATAATAACTGAAATTGCCAAAGTGGAGACACATGCTGAAAAAGATAATGAAAATATTAGTAACGTCGTCGGTACAGAACCGCAGGAGACAGAAATGGCTAAAGAAATTATTTCTGAAGAATACACTGAAAACATTTTTAGAGACGTTGATACAAACCCTGAAAAGGCAGAACTGGTCAAGGAAAATATGAGACAAGATGCTAGTACAAAACCGGAAGAGATAAAAGAATCAAATGAAAGTATTTGTGAAGACACTGATAAAGTTCCTGAAGTGACAGATATGGACACACAAATTATTTGTGTAGAGCACAGTGAAAATATTAATAAAGTCGTTGATACAAATGCTGAAAAGGCGGAACTGGTCATTGAACATATTATTGAAAATACTGGTACAAAATCGAATGAGACACAAGTGGCCACTGAAAAGATTGAAGACCCTGATGAAGTTCCTGAAGTGACAGATATGGACACGCAAATTATTTGTTTAGAGCACAGTGAAAATATTAATAAAGACGTTGATACAAATGCTGAAAAGATAGAACTGGTGATTGAACATATTATTGAAAATACTGGCACAAAATTGAATGAGACGCAAGTGGCCACTGAAAAGATTGAAGACCCTGATCAAGTACCTGAAGTGACAGATATGGATATAGAAAGTGTTTGTGAAGAACACACCGAAAATATTTGCAAATGCATTGATATAGACCCTGAAATGGCGGACTTGGACGTACAATATATAAGAGAAAATGTTTATACAAAACCGGAAGAGACAGAAGTGCCCACTGAAAATATTTGTGAAGACGCTGATAAAGTACCCGAAGCGACAGGTAACATAATTGGTGTAAAGCACAGTGAAGATATTTGTAAAGACGTTGATACAAACCCTGAAAAGCTAGAAACAGTCAAAGACAATCATATTTGTGAAGAGGATTATAAACTACCTGAAATTGTCACTCTTGATAAGGAAAATATTGTTGAAGATATTGAAAATATTTCTGAAGACAATGATAAAATACTTGGTGTTACGAATTCGGACATAAAGATTATTAGTACAGAACAATGTGAAAATATTTTTCAAGACGCTCATAAAATACCTAAAGTGACAGATTTTGACATAGAAATTATTTGTGAAAATCTCAATGAAGATAATGATAAAGACACTGATAAAACACCTGATCTGGTTATGGATAATATTTGTGAGGAACTAAGTGAAAATATTTGTTATATTACTGAAAAAATACCTCAAGTGACAGATTTCGACGTAGAAGTTATATGTGAAGAACACGGTGAAAATATTTGCAGTGAGAGTCCCTCAAAATCGGAAACCAAAGAAACTATGATTGCAGAAAGTTATACATTAAAGACTGATGACACCGATGTAGTCTTAAATAGAAGCGAAGAAAATGAAGAAGGTGAAATTGTATCTAACGATTATGTAGATAGAATACTACTAGTAGACACAAATAATGGATTAATAAATACTGACAACCTAGAAGAAACTGTTGAAACCCAAAAACACACAGTGATAACGAACATTTCCGAAATATCAAATGATCATCAAAAGAAAACCGAAATGTCAAACCATGAATATACGCTTATTATTTATAATTCGGAGGGAGATAGAGAAGTATCAAATCAAGAAAATAGTGTAAATAAATCGTGTGTTCATATTAATAATGACGATGAGCTTACCGAAGGCGTTAATAAAAGTAAGGAGGATACTTTATTCACTGCCAACACAATGAAAGGTCTTGTTATGATAGATGAGAAGAATAATTTAGATGTTGTTGACACGCTAACTGATGATGAGCTTGCTCAAACGCTTCTCGCAAGTGCCAATACTCAAGTGAAGGAGGCGGAGATACAAGAGCCAGTGCTCACAAATACAGAGCTTAGCAACGTCGAGTTACAGGAATTTGAACCTATCCGAAATCGAGACGAGAGTTCTAAGAAACTTGAAAATAACAAACGTTTCGGCGAATACTCTGGCCCGTTATTGACTGTCATCGAATACGAAGATGAAGAAATGGGAACATGCTATATATCTCCAGTTAATACTGTTATATCAAGATCCCGCGATGACAATGGTGATGTTACCCCATCACCTGAACAAATGTTACTAATAACACAACAAATGGGCGAAGATGGCAAAATAGAAGAAATCGAAATTAAACTTAATTTCCCTAAGATAACTTACTCTAAGAAACCTACAAATGGCATGGATTCCGATCATTTCCTTAGTGATAAGAAAAACAGAAAGTGCTTGAAGCGTAAAGCCGATATGACAGATGTGAAGATTTCTGAGAGGAAGTATAGAAAAGGCAAGAATATCGACTATCCTAAAATCACTGTAGCAACAATGGGAGACTCTGGGTATAGTAAAGAATTTAAACGCCTGCTCGATTATTGCAGTACTGTAAAATTTTCTTACTCGCGTCCATTCCACAAAGAATACATAGACGTGCATCAAATATTACAGTCATGGCCTATAAAAGGCACCTGTAATGTTGTAGAATCTGAAACTGAAATAGACGAGTCTCTATTTACTGATACAGAAACGGTATTTACTACTATACGTGACCCAACTAACCAGACATTAGCCGATGAAATAGTCTCCGAGTATAACGAATCAGACTATTCATCTAGCGATATAATTGAAACCAATTTCAATATGGGTTTTGGTGAGGGGTCCGGCAGAGTCATACAAAATTTGGAAGACGGATGTGGTACAAAATTTTCGGCTGCGACTCTGTCGGACGTAAAACAAACTCAGCCGCTTTTACTGTCCGAAAATTATGGTAACTGTAAACGTGTGCACAATCACAATCACTCTACAAATCAAATAGAGAAATTACAATGTAATATCAAATGCATTCAAATGAAAGATAAAATCAGATCCTTTTTTAAAAAGACCATGACTGAATTAAGTTACGACTGGATAAAACAGCAAGAGAAAGATGATATTTTGAATTCTAATGCTCTGTTTGACTCGTCAGACCTTCTAGGTGGTCTTAACAACCCAGAATTCATACAGCCTCCGCCGTTTGAGGCTATTGTTCAAGTTGTACAGGTCGGTCAGCTGCCTGTCAGTGCGGCGGCACAAAACCCAGTAACATGCGATCCAAGAGTCACTCAAGTGTCCGATGCTAGTCCATCTCAATGTTCTGCTGAAAACAGCCCAAGCGATGACCCGCAGTCAGTTATAAAAACTGAATATACAGAACTCACAACTGCTGATTTAAGTATGCCTTTAGCCCAAGAATACGTACAACATATCCAAATAATGCCAGGGCCACCTCATGAAGCCATAAACTATCCAATGGGCAGTGAAAATTATAATCTTGATGTTGATATCAAACCGGAAATCAAAATAGAAATGGAGGAAACACCAGAAATAAAAGAAGAAATAAATGATAATTATGAAAACAACGAATATCCACAATTGTTTGAAAAGAATATGATGAACAATGTTGATTATTCCTATGAGACTAACCCTTCTCATATCGCCACAGAGTCGAATTCTAATATGAGTTTGATTTATAATTATACGGATAAGCAATCTGCACCTGAATCATTTCCGCAACTGAAACAACAACAACAAGATCATCTACAAATACAGCAACAGCTACAACATCAGCAGCAGCTACATCAGCAACAACAGCAGCAGCAACAACAACAACAACAGGAACAATATCAGCAGCAACAAAAAGAACTACAGCAGCAGCAACAGCAGGAACAATATCAGCAACAACAAGCGGAACTGCAACAGCAACTTGAACAAGAGCAGCAACAGCTACAGCTGCAACAAGAATATCAACAACAGCAAATACTACAGCAACACGAGTTAGAACAAGAGCAACAAAGGCTACAGTTACTGCGAGAACAGCAGCTGAAGCAACAGCAGCTGCAGGAACAGCAGCTGAAGCAACAACAACTGCAAGAACAGCAGCTGAAGCAACAGCAGCAGCAACTACAGGAGATGAAGCTGCAGCAGCAGAAACAGCAAGAGCTGAAGCAACAGCAACAACAGCAAAAACAACAGGAGCTAAAGCAACAACAGCAGCAGCTGCAGGAACTGAAGCAACAACAACAGAAACAGCTGGAGCTTAAGCAACAGCAGCAGCAACAACAGGAACTAAAGCAACTGCAGCTTAAGCAACAGCAGCAAAAACAACTGGAGCTAAAACAACAGCAACAGAAGCAACAAGAGCTGAAGCAACAGCAACAGAAACAACAAGAGCTAAAGCAACAGCAACTGAAGCAACAAAAACAGCAACAGGAGTTACAGCAGCAACAACATAAGCAGCAACAACAAGAGCAGCAGCAGCAACAACAACAACAACAGCAACAAAATGGTTCACAAGACAAGACGGATCAAATTGCACACGCAATGAACGCAGCGGGCATATCTTCAGCTGCAGATTCTATATCAAGTAATAGAGCTCAAGCGCTAGTAAATATGTTATCCCAAAAGCTAAGGCAAGGCGCCGTTGGAACGGGCCAAGCTTCTTCAAACAACTACCAGAAGACTACATCAATAAATGCTATGGCTTTGCAACAAGCGTTAGCTCAAATACTGCCGCCACCACCACTGAATCAGACAAATACATCCGACAACAATCAACAAACGTCCAACACGCAAGTCACGCCGCAAGTTTTGCATATAGTTCAAGGGAAAAGTGCTTCAGGCAACCACCAACAAATAACTTTAGTTGACAACACCCAACAATCTGTTATAAATACGCCGAATGCTACGCCGGTGTTACATATTGTGCAAAACAAAACTACACCTCCTGGCCCAACGTCAAACGGTACGCCAACACCACAGACTAATTCGTTCAGCGGACTCTCCTTAGTTGATGGTGGATTACAACAAGGCAATCAACTTCTTCATATAGTGAACACGGGAAGTCAAAAGAACTCCAATGCCGCCGGACAATTGCTAAAAAGAGTAAACCTTTTGACGAATCTAGCGAATGTTCAAGGAGGAAACGAACAGAAAATGGTGCAGTTTCTTTGTAAATCTGCAGACGGAAAGCCTATACAGTTAAATGGACCACACCAGCGTAGCATGGTGCTGAGGCTTCAGCCTGTTGAGACACCTAATCTTCAACCCACGCAGTCGAAACAAATGGACTCCCAAGATCTGAGCCCTACGCATAATTCGGCCAATAATAACAATACTAAAGACGCAGAAATAAAATCACGTTCGGTATACGAAGAAAATTATGCAAAATTCATACAAGGTTCGTCACCCAAAACAACTGCCCCTGAAAAGGGCACAAGCTTACCAAAATTCAACCAAGCGTTTGGTAAACAAGTTTATCAAGATGGCGGTCAGAAGAATGAAATCAGTAATAGCAACTCACATTTGTCACCCAATGGTGATAATCCGGATTGTCAAGCAAATGATAATGCAATGAATTTAGATCATATAAATCAGATAGGTAGTCCACCGTTACTGTTAAGGAAGCCTCAAACTTCGCAAGCTCAGACGAACTTAGTCCAACAACTGAAGCAAACTATATCGCCCATGAATATTCATGGTGGTGTGATATACACTCGTCAAATACCCGTGAACCTCGCTAGCGGACAAACTATCAACTTAATCACAGTTCCTAGTACAGAACTCATTGATGATTCAAACACAAAACAACAGGGCGAGATAGAGCCTTCGATAATAAAGATTGTGCCACAATCTCAAACTAATTCCAACTCGGATGTTACTGAAGAAAACAATTCACACGTAGGGGTGACGAATGATAATTCACATACGCCGCACCCACAACCGGTGCTGACACAAATGCGAATTAAGTTGCCCATGTTAAGTAAAGCACCTCAAATGGTCTCTGGAGGAAGAGTTGTGAGACCATCGTTCTTCCAAATACAGCGAAATGTCATCAGTGGAGCTAACCAGCCAGTCTACCAGCAGCTAGTCCTAACAGCAGCTCCACCACTTGGACAACAGACTATAAGACTACCGCAAGCTCAGCCAAGCAAACCAGTAAAGACACCAAGTGAAAGCCAGTCCTCAACCGAATCCATGAGTTCTTCAACATTGGAACAGTTGAGAGAGTTTGATCTGGTATTGGAGCAAGTTAAAGAAAGGAGCACAGTGCAGCCTAACGCGACATCTAAGAGTGCGCCTGCTAAGAAACATACTCCATCGACTGATACGACGGATGGTCCAGCCTCTACCAGTTCCGCTCCTGCCTCTACCAGCTCCACTCCTGCAGAACCGCCACATTCACAGCCAGCTCCACACAAACAACATCAAGTTCTCTACTCCATTGGCAACACACAACCGCTAAATGTTGCTTATGTGAACAGAAAAGCGCCGGCCCCAACTCCTACGACATCTTCCTTCGTACGGTCACCAGATTCCTCGGGGATTATTGACTCATCACCTACGTCATCGACGCACGCTCAGATTCCTCACACTGTCACCAGTGAGCCGTCAACTTCTGACCCACCAGCTCAAGCGAAATCATCTAAATCCAGCTCTAAATCAAAATCAAGATCGAAAGCGTCATCCAATCCCCCGAATACATTAAAACTAAATACAGTACCTCCGAAGCCATCCAATCAAAAACCAGCAGAAGATGAGCAAACCACACAAAGGATTCTTTACATACTAGCCGAATATAAAGAACAAGTGGAAAACTCTCCGGACAAAGATAAACCGGCGCCACGCCGAAGAACTAACCCCCCTTCAAATCCAGGATCATCTAAACGCAAAAAGAGCTCAAGTGGGTATCGTCGAGGACGTGACATGAGCCCTATAGATGATACATGCAGGACGATGGGATCTGAGGACAGCAGTTGTGGCACATCACAGGGAGACTGCAACGAAAGTTGTCTTGACAGCCATTCACCCCAGGACAGTCCACGAAAAGTCGTTCGCAAGCTTACTTTTGAGCAGGAAACGCCGACACCTCAGCCTCGACCGCAGCCGCAACGAAACGTCATCGTGGCAGATGGTCAAACGATCACTGTGGCTCGAGGAACGGCTGGCAAACCGTCCGCAGCCGTCCTTATGCCTGCTAACTACATCTTACCAGTATCTATGATCAAAGGTGGCCAGCAGATTGCAATAGTGACAAACAGAGGCCCGAAGTTATTAACAGTCGGTGGTGGTGAAGGTGGGGCGACGAACGCACTACTATTACAACGCCTAATTGGCCCAGCTGGTTTAAAGCCTGTGTTGACTCGTCCAGGAGTACGACATGTCCGCTTACCAACTGCGGCGCTCCATAATCTTCAAGCGTTCAATCTGGCGACTGCAACAACTATTCAACCGCCGGACAGTACCGCTTCTCCAGCGCCAGCCCCAACTCCTCCCGAGTTAATAGACACCAGAGCAACCAGTTCCCCATGGCGGGACGAGACACAAGACCGTGACCGTGAGGTGAAACCGGAGCGAGGGTCAAGTCCTGAGGATTCCGAGCCGTGGCATCTTCCAGCATCAGCCAATCCGCACGACTACAGCTACGAGGAAGTCGTTCGAACGGACAACATGGACCGGACTGTACTTGTAAGTAGCCTTTTCTTACTTGTTTTGGAACTATTATCTCTAAATATATGTATGTATTGGTTTTAATCGAGTTGATAGTTCCAAATTGTATTAAAGCCGTGCGTATCGTATATGACACACATTTTGCAACTTCAGGACCCGATCCCAGATAGATACAGTCCCGATATGGAGGCGCAACGGATATTTGATAAGATGTTCGACGTCGATTCGAAAAAGTCGTACATGGTCGGTTCGCACGACGATTCGCCGCGATGCGGCTACGATATTGACGCGTCAGATTGCGACGATAAGGCCTACCATCAGGTACACCGTATCGTAGAACCGACGCTGATAACCTAAACGATTAGTCGCCTCTTTAGTAGAATGCACGCATCGATTTATTTTTGTCAGCTGTTCTTCGTTCGTTGGTGTGTCGTTTTAATTATACATGATGTAGATGCGACATTTCGAATAACAAAAGTATAATAACTACAACACATTTTTTATTGCCCGAAGTTGGCAGCACTGTGCTTGCTGTTCGTATTAGCTTCTCTAGTGCTGGTAACGTTGCACAAAACAACCTTACATACATACTTACACATACTCACGCCTGGAATTCCCGAAGGGGTAAGCAGAGGTATTCTTCTGTTAAAGGAATCTGTACACCCATTTCGCCTCTTGTATCGAGTCCCATGTAATAGGTGGCGAGCCTATTGTTATTTGTGCCAGGTTTGTCGCCACTTACGACTTGCTTGCCCGGCGACGGAAGAGTATTATACAGTGTGTCCCTGTGTGCACAAATAAAAATGGGTGAAATTAGACCACAATTTATCGACAAAAAAAAACATAACTTGTTTATTTTTGTAACAATCGTTGTAAAAAATCACATTTTTTTTAATTTCTTCAAAGAACCGCGTTTTTTTAACTTGATGACTGGTTGCAATATTCACTCTTTGCCATCATTATTATTATCATATTTTTTTGTCGATAAATTGTGGTCTACACCCATTTTTATTTGTGCACATTATCCAGATACACGCTGTATTTTAATCCCCCCCCCCCCCACTGACAATACTACTTACTAAGTTGTTTTCTACAACATTCGAAGAGCACTCGTTACTCGCAAATGTCATTTCTACATTATGTAACGGCATCGCCGCTAGTCGAAGACGGGCGAAACATTATTAGGTGTTTATTAATTATTGCCTCCCCTCTTCATTAAATAGTCGTTTGTCTTTTATTTTGTCATAACTCCTGACCTCGGAGTAAGCTTAATTTCTGAAACATTCTCTAGCGTCTAGTTTATAATTTTTGCATGATAAACAACGTCTACTTAACTTTACTATCCATTGTCAAGTCTGTTCCCGCATTATTAAGCATGTCCCCTCCATTCGGTTCATTGTTATTGGACAGTATCCTTCATTAGTTGTTGTGAAGTTTAATCTTAATGTAATAGTGTTAAGGTATATTATTGTTCTGATAAAGATGTGTTTAAAATGGAAAGGCTTACGCTTTGCCGTCACCCTAACCATTATTTATTTTGGGCAGGAATCATTTATGTAGGCTTTGAAAACGATCCATCACTGTAGCTTCATGCTTAAAATTATTCTTACATGTGTATTCCAAAATTGATTTATTAACAAAAAAAGTATATTTTCAAAAATGTCCCTGAAACGAAATAAAATCTTAAGTACCCCTATAATCTCGTGTACTTAATATACTTCAGGCGACGAATAGCGCAGGATTTTATAAATTAAAAATAATTATGCAAATCCCAAACAAAAAAACCTTATAATATCTGTATTTACGATATTTCCTTCCTAAATAATTCGACAGTTACACATGCAATACTGACGTATATTCTTCTGGTGTAGGTTGTGCAAAAGAAAGATGGATCACACCATAGACAACATCGTCTAACCCACGTGTCTGCTGCTGCTCTGAGGCACAAATATGCCATATTGGAGCATGAACTGCGATTACAGGTAACATTTCTGTTTTTCTTGAAAATTAAATATGATGAGCCTTTCCGACTAACTTTGTATATCTCTGTTACTTGGACTCGTGTGCTCCATCTTAGACCCTGTCTGCGTTTACCATCAGGTCTGACTATTGACTATGGCCAAACGCGACCAAGTCAAGAATAAAATAAAATAAATTGTGCAGTTTTTTTTAAAGAGCGCACTGTATTTGGTTTTTATAGCGAAATCTTTTTTTTTAAGGCGCACTACATTGCTGCTGTGTTTCGTCATTATCCTTCATGTTATAATTTATTTTTACGTGTTTTAATTTCTGTTTTATTAATATAATACGCATGTATGGAATAGGATTTAATTTCTCAGAAATCCTTATCGGAGGAGTGTGAGGACCTCGGCGTGGACTCTCCTTCGGCATCAGAACTGTTCCCTGAAGCAGAATTACTGTTCGCCACGTCACCACCGCCACATGATCATGCGCAAGACCAGGGTCATCATTCTCATACACGTAAGTTACTTTTATAGTAAGAGATATTCTAGGTACCATAAATCATGTTGCGGTGCATGCTTTTGCGAATCCCGCGACCCCGGCCGAACGGTCAGGAGGAGGAGCACCGTTGGTTTTTAGCCGGTAAGAGTCCGGCAGACCCCCTCGTCTTCCCCGGGCGAGGGACATCCATGAGGATTTTCCAACGGGAAAAAAAAGGTACCATAAATCATAATAAATTATGGTGAGTTATTTTCAAAATGACTGTATTTGTATGGTTGTATTTTTAAATAGACCCATAGATCTACAGTACCTGAAACGACTATTACGAAAAGATATCGACTGTTCAGTTCGGCGCGAGCTACAAGTGGTCTTAAGTCAATTTTTTTTATTGATGTTGATTTAAGCTATTCGTACTTGGTTTTCTTAAAAATAACTTACCTCTTAACGGCTAGACAACTAGCCGTGAAAAATTGTTCTGCCTACCCTTTTCTCGACTATATTGGGGTCAGCTTCCAGTCTAAGCAGATGCGGCTAAATACCAGTATTTTACACGGAGTTACTACCATCCAGACTTCCACAACCCAGTTAGTGGGCAATGCCGAATATCCTAAGGTTAGACCAGTTGTCAGACTTTCGGACTTCTGACTTCCCGTAACGGCTGTCAGGTATTCGTATGACGTCGGGGACAGACTGTTTAACGTGCTCTCCGAGGCACGGAGGAGTCTCGATGTGTAACGAACGGTCACCTATCTATGGAATGACCGTGGCAAGCGCAGCTTGACCTCGCAAATCGTATATCGACGCGGTTGGTATTTAGCCACGAGCCCCCCCCCCCCCCTAGTCCTTAAAAATATGACCCTTTTTAATAAGCTATACTATGTATTTCACACAAAAGTACTCCAAGGAGCTTACCCTTGAGATGGACGCAAAGAGGAAGATGTATAGCGACGCCACTTCTCACCCCCACCTCCAATCTATTGACATGCAGCACAAGCATCCGTATGAATAACTTCTATACATTTTATATGAACTGCCCGTTCGTGAGTCAGTACACGTCCACTTTTGTAAGTGGGCTTTGTTCACTGCTGGGCAAAAGCCTCCCCATAGATTTATGTAACGGTAATCGGTTCTTAATCACTTGCATCCAACGGCTACCCGCGACTTTTACTAGCCTATAACACCATCTGCACCAGTGATAGCCTAGCGGTTGAACCTCTGACTTTTCAAGTTCATGTGCGAATCAGTAATTAATTATCACTTGCGTTAACGCTGAAGGAAAACATCGTGAAGACATCTGCATACCTGAGAGGCCCCCAAAAAGTTCTCGACGGTGTGTGTAGTCCGCAAACCCGTAGCAGGCCAGCGTGTTGGATTAAGACTTCAAACCTTCTCATTCTGAGAAGAAGCCCGTGTCTGGCAGTGGAACAGTAATGAGCTGATCTTGCTATTAAGACCATCTGTAACTAAACTTACAGATATTTCTATTTCTTTCCAGCCCAACCACTTCTACATACAAGCAGCATTTCTCAACCGGATCTAGACGATCAAATAGCTACGGACCAGTTGCTACCTCGCACAGACATGCACGAAGACCGCACGGACCTAGGCATAGGGCTTGAAGACGTTGGCATTGTTACTGTAAGTGAAGACGGCATGCAGGCAACTATTGCGTTGGATCAAGAGGAGTTTGCAAGGTCGCATCCTAATACTACCTTCCACAGTGAACCGACTGATGATGGAGAGGTAGGTTGACTTGAATTGTCATTATTGAATGGAGTGCAGTCTAGCAGTGATTGCCTAGTGGCACAAAACAGATAGGTACAGAAGTCAATCACATGTATGTACTTCACTTTTCATACCTACGCTCGGCGGTCGCTCTATTTATATATCTATCTCTCTTAAGCGCATGGCACTCGCGCTCGCACTCTAGTCCCAATAGTCCGAGATATCGTGTCCGTGAGCAGTGTCTATGTGTGCGTTGCTCGAGCGCACTTGTATGTAGATTGATTTCTGTATCTATTTGTTTTGTGCTAGTGGTGTGACCGTCGGACTGCCAAAAATCAATCAATCTCGAATTCAAACCCAAGGCACGCATCTCTGACTTTTCGGATTCATGTGCGTATTGTATAATTATCACCTGCTTAAAAACGGTGAAGGAAAAAATTGTGAGGAAATCGGCATGCCTGAGAGATATTTCTCGACGGCATGTGAAGCCAAGTCAGAGGCCCATGGGCGGCATAAACTCTGACACCAGGTTAGTCACTAACCACACGAAAAGAAGTAAATTGAATGGAGTGTTGTGTTGTGACGATACTTAACTACGTCGGGCGTACTCTGGGCTGTCAGCCTTGCGACCAATCTTGCTGACTGGCAAACCTTTTGACCTAGGCATGAGCTATTTTCATATTGTTTCGTCGAAGAAGAAGAAAGGAAATAACTGCAACAACTTTAATGTGTATTTTTTATTCTTGCAGGTGCAACCATTTACGATAAGCGGACTAAAGAGTCGTCACTTAACATCCACAATATTCCACGCCAACCGAGCACCTGGCACAGTGCTCATGACTGCGCCGCAGACCACTGTCATTTCTCAAGCGACCGCCGAGACCAGCGGCGTGCAAAACTCGGTCAAATACGCTGACATCGACAACATGATCAACTCGTTACCAGGAACACACGCACACAGCAACAACATCAATCTATCCTCGGTACTCGTCAAAGACGACGGCCTCACCAGATTTGACAGTATTCTTAACGATAACAGAGAACTGCATCTCTCGAACACTGCATCCGCCATCGTTCACGCGACCGGCGGTAACACCACACAAGTCATACGGCGCGTTTGTTATGGAAACAAGAGGGAACAGGCTTCAAGATTCTTAATGGACGAGTCGGACGGCCTGATGGCTGGCGCCAAAATGATGACCGAAGACTCTAGAGACTTCGGTGACGTCGACGACGACAGATCCACTCCCGAGCGGACTGAACTGTTTTGGGAATCAAACTCCGCTTCGGAACGAGAGAGCCGACGACCGCTGGATTTCAGCAGCGACAGCGACAAGTGCTGCAAGAGCCCAGCGTTTGAAGAGAATAATTCGACGGATTCCAGCGGCGTCGGCGCACACATGAGACTGGACTCGGTGATCAAAGAAGCGCGGGGCATCGAGCGCCGCGGCAGTGCGGACGGCTCGTCGGCCGACGACACGCACCCGCCGCCGCTGCGCACGTACCCGCCCAAGCGGCTGTACGCGCGCAGCCTGTCGGGCAAGACGCGCGCGGGCGAGCGCTCGCCCGACAGCGGCGAGGTGCGGCGGCGCGCGTCGGCCCGCGGGGTGGTCAAGCGCGGCTGCCACTGCTGCAACGGCGAGCCCGCCCCGCCGCGCCCCAAGAAACCGAGGCAGAGAAAACCCAACATTGACTTTACTAATACTAACTGATCTACGACACATTGTGATTACCGATTTCTACATTAAAGGCTGTGGCATTATGAATATTTGTACTCCGTCTGCCACGCGCCAGACTGAAACGCGATCTCTTTACTGACGAGGTTTCACTTCTTAGGTGTATTATAAAAAAAAAATTGTTGAAATTGTTTTGTATATAATTTTATAAGTAAATAAACCGGTAGCTAAGTTCACACCAGATTCGATACGCGATTTTATTTTTATGTTAAAGTTAATCGATTGATTCTTCGTAAGTTCCTTTACGTGTTATTATTTTCTAAGTTACGTCACCGATAAGTTCAAATTCGTTTTTATTTCGATTGCAAAATGACGATTTTTCTTTTTAGTATTGTTGTTCTTTTTTTTTCTTGTAATATATCCATATACATATTTGTATCGATATGTAATTGTATAAAACTGTATTTCTATAGGTTACCTCTAATAAACGTAAGTGTTTCCGTTAGTAACTACTGGCCATACTCAAATATGAATTTAATCGTCTCTTAGCGATGTAGGTGTATTAATTTATATAACATTTGCCCTTCATAACGATGCTAGACTGATGTTTGAGGTAAACGATTTGTTTCATTAGCGCGTTGTCATTTTGGTTCGAGCCAATATATATTTTTTATTTCGGAATATTGTAATATATTCACATAGTTTTAGTTGTAAGCGACTTCCATGTGACACAGCACAAAGTGAACTATTAAAATAAAAGACGATATGGGAGCTTTAACTTGGGTGATTTGAATTATTTTTGAGATTTTCATTTATCTAAATATTTCGGTGCCAATAGTTCTTGGCGCTCTATACTCACCTGTGCTTTACATTACGTTTCCAAAGGGCGTTATTATCGCTGTATTTAATAAATAAATATATAAACATTAAATAGTAGCAATGTGTTAAGTTAGTGGGAATTTGATATCCATAGTGTAAAAGATGTAAATAAATGTTTGATCCTCAATTTTTGTTTAGGAGACCGTCTAGTCACTATAGTACCGATATGATATAAAGTTATACGTGTTACGCAGACCCGGCGAGGTCTCGGAGCTGCTCGTTGGCTTACCGGGGCGGCTTAAAGCCGAATGATTAATTTTCCTTGCAGTATTCTACCGCTTGTGTATATAAAAAGCCATAATAGATAATGATGACGAAAATAATTGTTTCATTTGTCTCTATATTAACTACAGAATAATGTGTGAAAATTATCAAAAAAAAAAATATGACACTATTCTCGTGTTTAGCAAGATTCATTCCGAATTTGTAAATAGTGGAATGGGGTGTTTAAATTTTAGTGAATTTAGTGAGTTTCGATCTGTTTTGGGTCGTATAGTGAAAATTGTAACTGGGGTATAATGTGCACTCGATGGGTGGATTGACCCATAGTTCAACTTAATTTAGTCGTAAGGTCGTAATGTATTTTAATGTGTGATGGCTAGTAGAGTTATATTGATGCACGCCCGCTGCGTGGTGTGGTCGGCTCGCTATTGTTAGCCTCCGCTAAAAACACTAAAATTAACAGATCCAAAATTACGACTTAATTTATCTGAAAGTTTTTGAAACCTATGTATTATTTCGTTTGGGAATGAAAAAAAATATGCCATTTCTAAAAAAGTAAGGTTCGATTTCTTTTTATAATATTACAAGCATGTTGTTATTGTTCGTATAATATTGTAGGTAGCGTCGTACCTTCGATATTAATGTCTGAATGGGAATAAAAATACAGTATTGCAGATGCGTTTTTGTTATATTTTTCACTTAGATGTTTAAATTTATTAGCTGTAAAGGGAAACTAATAATTAACGTTTAGGAGTTTCATCATTATTTTTTAATTAAACAGATTGTGTTTTTGTGATTACTGTAAACATTATTTTTAAAAGTGCTGCAGAAAAAATGATCATTAAAACTTATCTATTAAATATTTGTCGATTTTATTTAATTTTAAATCCTACACTAGACTTTCTTATCGTTTCGCGTCAGTCGGTATACCTGTCCCTATCTATCGGATCCATATATTTTGTATGAAGGCAAGACATTAGACTTCGGGTCAGTTTCCACCAAGCGGAAAAATTCTCGCGCACTTTTTTAATATCACAATAAAGAACTATCAGTATTGCGTTTAAGTATAAAATTTGACGTTCGGTTATGATCGGCCATGCGCAAGGAAACACTTGATGTATACATTACATTTTATACTTTAAGTCAATATTATAGTATAATATTGATAGTTACTTATTCAGTGAAATTTAAAACTGCTCCAGCATCCGCGAGGTATTTTCAGTTTGGTGGACAATACGCGTCGTGTCGTACGTATCACGTCAGAATAGCACGCCTCCGTACAAAACACAGTTGAGTTCGCTTATAACGACAACGAATGGACGACGATATTTTTGGTCGTACTAAACTGATGTCGTTATAAGCGTCAGTAAGTACCCGATAAGAAAAGCTAATTAAAGCCTGTTCTTAAGTCTCTATAAACGGTTGATCTTTTAAGCGAAGCCTTAATAAACTGACACCACTGTATATGAATCCGATAGCGTCAGATGCACGTACTAAAGGGCCCCACACGTTAACAGTTCGCCGGCGGGTATTAGCCTGTCAGTTAACCGGAAAAGATCACAGACAGACAGTTCCCCGGACGATTTTTTATCGACGGTCAATGCGAACCTAAAGTATGTGGCCGCTTGCCGTCACAGGCCTGCGTCGACAGGTATCGGCCGGACAGTCCGTGATCTCAAGGCCGAATCGTACACGCACTAGCAGGTAGTCGGCCGGCGGCCTTTCGGTCATAACCACGTGTCAGTTAACCGCCGACAGTTCTTTGTTTTTCGACATCGCGAAAATTTATAGGCAAAATGGACAACAAGCCGCAATTTATTACAAGTTTTATAGAATTATACAGAAGTTTCCCTTGTTTATGGAAAGTTAAGGACGATTCTTACCACAATAGGAGTTTGAAAGATGACAAGACATGACTCTTAAGTCTAGTGTGAATCCGGCATAACGCACCACTTTGTACCCTAAACCTTTAAAGACAAATTTATACATAAATCATTAACTCAACAGTTTAATATTATTACATTTGTTCAGTCTTGGTGCACATAACATCCACTTATAAAATACCTATAATACAACCATTAACATTTTGTATAGTTAGTAAACAAACCTTTAATTTTTTGTTTAAAAAATACACATTTTTAAACGATTGAAGAATAAATTAAGTTCTTCTAAAAAGTTTGTTTAGTGCACTCTTATGGCTGCCTGTCCACTGGAGTGGAGAGGAGAGGAGCGGAGCGGTGCGGAGCTAACCAATAGGCCCGGACTCCACCAAAGCGGAGATGTGCGGAGAGGAGAGGAGATATGTCGTAAACAATCAATAAGATTTGGTTATTTACACATCTCTCCTCTCCGCACATGAAGAAGAAAGAAAAACCGTTTATTCACGTGAGAGTGACGCACATAACATAGCTTTTTATAAAAATAAAATAACTGGCACAGAAATATATTATGCGCCACTACCGCGCGAAACGGCCGACGCTCAGCATAATGCCGTGGCCCGTGCACGAAGGCACGGAACCACGGCGCTGGTTTTCAGCGTAAGTCGGCGTGTCGCTGTCTCGGAACTACTAATTAAAAAACATCACATAAAGTTCCGAAGCACAGACAGTAGCACTGTTCTGCGGTCGCTGTGGACACAAAAGGACGCTGTTCGGCAATTAATTACATAATTTGTAGCAAAAATGGCGTCAGTAATTACACATCTCCGCTTTGGTGGATTCCGGGCCTGAATAACGAAATTCTATTTGTTGTTTAAAAAACATCTCTCCGCTCGTCTCGTCTCCGCTTTGCTCTATGAATATTGTGCATTTCTATTGGTAAGTTCCGCACCTCTGCGCTCTAGTGGTCAGGCAGCCGAGCGGAGTGAATTTCATGTTTCACAATCAAGGGTTTGTTTCCTTGTCAAAATTAAAATGGCTACTAAACAGTCACTTTTCCACCATAATTATCCTCTACCAGTCTTCAATCGAAATCTGTTATTCACGACAAATAAGAGATTATGTATTTACAATCAGACTTAACAATTCCTGTAACTTTATTCACTCGACCATTTTTTCTTATCCTTCAATTTTTTCATGATTCCAAGTACTTCAATCCTGAACTCTAATCGTTCGTCTTCATTATACTTCACAACCGTTGGCAATAATGATGCAAAGAACGCCTCATCCTCATTCATGATTCGAGGATCATTATCGTCAACTTCAACAAAATCTATATCGTTCAAATGATCATTCATTGATGCGTCTTCATTATCCTTTGCACTCTTTTTAGCTTTCTTTTTACTATAATTTGCATCCTTAGAATCATTAACTTCATTCACAAACATGAACCTACCAGATTTCCTTTTTTTTCGGCCGTAACTGACTTCACTGACGTAATCTATCGACTTCGCATCGAAGTCGCTTCGTTTAGAACGTTTTGTGTCGTAACTGACTTCACTCATGTTGTAATCTGTCGACTTCGTATCGTCGAAGTCACTTCGTTTTGCGTTTTTTTTCGTACCGAAACTGGTTACACCGCTTATGGTAAAACTCGTAGTAGTCTCAGGTTCTATATCACTAGTAATGGTAAATGCAGGATCCGGTTCTATTTCTTGCTTCATATAGGTTGGTTCTTCGTTAATAATTACTTCTCTATTGCATTCTTCTTCGGGTATGATTTTAGTTAAAAATTCTAAATGGTTGTATAAAAGGTATTTCTTTTTAGGTCTGCCCATCCTAGTTTTCAGGCTTTTCATAAACGTGTCCCGAATATTCGTCCACTTGTTTAGAATATGTTCTCCTGTAACAATAAGGAACAAGCTTAAATAAAGTAAGTATGTACCTACGTAGTTTTATTCACTTTCGTATCGGGCAGTAATTAAGGCCTTTCAATCAATATGATATGGATGGAACAAAGACATTCAATACTATAAAACAGGTGCGGTTTGAGCACATTAGAATTTACTGCACGAATATATTTTTTGTAAAAATTATCTATTTTTAGGTCTGTCAATTTGACGTGTATGCTTTAGGGGACGGTCATCATCACAGAGTACATTATATATACAGGTAGTCATCATAAAAGTACTCTGTGACGGTAATGACCCCTTCACCCCCACGACCCCCCTTCCCCCTCTGATCGCCACTGGCTGGAAAAGAAGTTTATGCTGAAGTGACGGCTGATAGAAATGTATGTAAAAACTAGGGTTCCTAGTTTGACTACGAAAACCCTAAAAAGACATACTCCGCCGAACCCTCAGACCAATAACACGAAATGAATAAACTGCGATAAAAAATGAGGAAGACACTCAATATTGAGATCCGATGGGTCAACTTGAACAATAAGCACGTAGTTATAGGTCAACCAGAATCTCATGGCATTAAAAATTAATAACAAATAGTGGTTTTCATATGGCAATGTCAACATGTCACTTGTCAAAACGAGTATGACTGTAGTTGATACATTTTCCAGTTCTGATTAACGTTTTCTTGTTCAAACATTTTTAATAAACATACTTATTTTAACAAGGTTTCCTTTTCCATTACAATAAAATTGCAAAAAACCATATATCAAATATCATTTTGCGACCCAGTGCATAATATCAGCAAGCACATTGGGTCACATAAAACAATAAGCCAAAACCTCTAACAACATGGATTTATGAAATAGGTACATGTTGTGTTGACCCCATCTAGTGTGGGATAAGGGCAGGAAGAAGATGAAGAAGAAATTAAAGAAAAAAATTACAAGTATCAAGACTTTTTATTCAAATTACCCTTGTGTTACCCACAAAAAAGTTTAATTTCCCTATTTGCCATCAGATTCTGGTAGACCTATACCTACCTACCTAATTCTTACCTACTTATACAAGAACTAGCAACCCGCCACAGCTTCGCATTGGTGCAATGTAGATACCTAGTAATGTGGGGCTATAAATCTTCCTCTTGAATCACTCTATCTATTGCTGAAAACTGCATTAAACTCCGTTGCGTAGTTTAAAAGATCTAAGCGTACAGACAGCGGGAGCGACTTTGTTTTATACTATGTAAAGATAGTCTATGGATGGAACTACAAGGTTTACGCGCATGCGTCACATCTTACAGAAAGCGATGAGTCCGTGTGACGCATAACAATGAACACAAGCCATTGATATGAGGAAGAATCGAAGAAGATTTAAAATATAATTTGTCAAAAGCAATTTTTATAACATGTTTGTTTCCATTACCCGTAATTCTTTTCGTTTCCGCCGTCATTTCTTCGTAAGTGTCGTCTAGCGTATTGAAAATTTCTTCCCAAGCGTTTCTTCTTTCCACTCGATCTTTATAGTTTTCTTTAGTTTTGTCCCATAAACATGGTCGATCCCTCACACCATGGATTAATTGAATCACATCGTATTTAAACTCTCTCATTTTGATGTTATTTTAAAATAAAATCGTCAATAAAACACTGTTTACACTCCCTCGTCTGACACGTCACTACGGTTATCCATTTCTCGGATCGGACAGTGTAACGTTGTCGCATTCTTTCCTCGTAGGTGTGAAAAAGATAGAATCATGTTTCGAGGTCACCGACATTGCGTCGCGTCTCGTATGCCAGCGCCGCGCTTAATGAAACGCCAGCGTAAGTTGAACTTCCCTTTTGTATAAAATGTTCTATTTGAGAGGTCAAGAGAAATGGTTGTCTGTATAACGTGATTATTGTTTGCTATTAAATGTCGAATCGGAGGAGAGATTGTATACTTTGCGTTTTGTGGGGGAGTGGAATATCCAGAAATCGTTCTATTGCTCCAAAGGTACAAATTCCTCGCATGGACATAGGCCAAGGAGATCAATTTTAATAACAAAATAGTTTTAAATGGCGATTTTTAACAATTTGCTCCAGCATTGGATTGCGATCGGCTGAGTAACTAAGTTGATGATTTTGTTTCAAATACTGTTTAGCATTCCCCATTCTGCTAAGAAGTAGAAATAAGGCGTAAAAAGTTACAATTAGGTAGATATTTGAATGCAAAACTGCAGCATGTATTTTGATTACTACATTAATTGTACTCGACTTGTTTACAGCTATTGATTAATATCAATACTATTTAATAAACCGACCCGAGCATTACACAACACACTTCGCGTTGCAACCATGCTTATTTATATTATATGCCTGACTAGCTGTGTCCCCACGGCTCCGCCTGCGTAAGAAGTTTTATTCCAGTAATAAATATAGCCTATGTTACTCAGTGATAATGTAGCTTTCTAACGGCAAAAGAATTTTTCGGAATCGGTCCAGTAGTTTTTAAGTTTATTCGTTACATACAAAAATACAAATCTTTCCTCTTTATAATATATGTATAGATGACATTATCCCGTGGTTATTGACTCCCGCAGCGGATAGCAACATGGTCGTCCATCGTGATGACACCGGGAAGTACTTTATAACATAACGCCTGTATTCCCCGAAGGGTTGGCCAGAGGTGTAGTAACACCCTCATTTCGCCGTTATGTTTAAGTCCCATGTAACTAGGGGGCGAGCCTATTGCCATCAACCGGGCACAGATCCAAAATCCGGGTTGCTACTGAGGAATGTCACACGGAAAAACCCAACAACACTTTGCCCGACCCGGAGACCGAACCCAGGACCTCCCGATCAGCAGTCACGCTTGCCACCACTTGACCACTGAGGCAGTTATAAATACGTATAATAGAGAAGTCTATTCCCACACTGGCCCATAGTCGTCCCATTTAGGCCCAACATTGATATCTCCTAGGCTGAGTAAGTTGAGGAAAGATAGGTAGATACGTAAATTGGTAACCACAATAAATTAGTGTAGACTACCTTGTTATAAAGGTGTAGGTACCTACCGATACCGGAACATAGGTAGGTACATACCTACCGTTTCGTTTTTTCAGACTACATTTTGGTACCGAAATATATTTAAGTACCTATCGTAATATTTAGGTAGAGTGGAGCCTACACAACGTTAGACGACGTTGCGGCAGGGCCAGAATGAGAAGGCGGTACGAACTAGACACTTATTGGTAAGACTGGCCACAAAAAACCTTAAACCGAGAATAGTGGAAGGAGGGTAAGGAGTCCTTTGCCCCTGTAGTGGGATGATAAAGGCTGAAAAAAAACAGGTCAATGACGTCATACCGTATTTTAAAGGTACTATCTTAATTTTTTTGGGTTATAAAGTCCCTGCCACAAAAGCCCCCCCCCCGAAAAGATTAATATGCCTACAGATTATTTTAACACTGTACCTAAAGATTAATGCCTATACCTACAGCAATTAAAAAAAATACTGTCAGAATGTTCCTCAGTATCGATCCGTATGCGCGCGCATATAAAACTGTCATTAGATTTTGTACGTGAAAAAATTCTTACTGGCATCGCGTCCGAGGTTATTTTATTAACTTTCACGATAATATATGTATTGTTATTGTTATAATTAAAATCAATCCATTGTTTTTGAAGTACAGACGTGATTTGTGATGGATTTACAATAGGTTTTTACGGATATGGTGTTTTAATTTTTTACGCGGAAATTGCCGGTTCGAGGCTGTAGGTATGTTGATATATTTATTCAATTACTTAGCATAGTTAATACTTGAGTGCTGTTAGGCTGGTAACTGACGTAAAAGGGCCATTTATTCCAAGTTTTGGTTGAGATATAGTCGATATGTCTCAGTGCGACCATAACATCAGCTGATCGATAAGTTAGCGCTCCATCACAAAACCTGTGCTTAGCCGATCGTTAGGTACATCATAGTAAGTACCTGTAAAACTATTCACCCATTACAAATGTTCACATCCAGATGTTTCGTATATGTGTATTATCTATAATTACACATCTTTTCATAGATATAACTTCTACAAGGATTTTCCAAGGCTACGACATGTTGCGGTGAATTTGATTTTCCATATCATATTAAATGTATTAAGTAGTATAGTACTTAATTCTATAAATATCTACTGCTTATTGTTATCTATATCAGTTTTCCATTGCCTAGGGACTTTTTTATTGGCCTAAAATCGGCGCTTTTGTAAGAATTGTCAGTAAATGGAATTAGTGTCACTTATACGCCGAACTGTAATACTACAGTTTACTATTCATCAACATAATATATGAATAAAGCTTACTCCAATAAAAATAAGCTAAGAAAACACAAATTACGTGTTAATTACCATTGCTTCCTACACGCTGCATTTGCCATTTATTAGCTACACGCAAAATGTTGTCCGAACGCAACTTGCTATAATTTTTCCGTCAGGCGTTTACAAAAATATATTTATAAATTTCATCATAAAGAAGCCTTTCACAGTATTGTATCGGTGCAAGTAATTACTATTGAGCAATACTGTTTATGATTTTATAGTATAACGATCATAATTGCAATTACAGTATACGCAGTGCGTTGATAAGAAAGTTATAAATAAACATCTATATATCTATACATTTATAATAGATTGGGATCGCATTGTTCATTAGTTATTTACGCTGGATATTGATTGGTTTTACCCTTGACAACATTTGCTTGTTATTTATAGAAACACCCATTTTCACCCGTAACATTAACGATGCTTATAATAAAATGAAATAGTCAATTATCTAATACACTTTAGGCTTTATACACAATGGCTGATGTTGGAAGAACTTCAGGGTTCATCGATTTATTACTGAGTACGTTGATGGGAGTCTTATATATGATAGAGGTAATGCAGGTCGATATGTGACCAACCTGGCTGATATATCTAGTCAAGGCACTAGAGCCATTTTTTATTCACAGTATGTTTCTTTTCAATCTTTCTTTTTTTTTTTCTTTATGACATTTTTACACCAGTGGCGTAGCGTGGGAGGGCATCGGGCCATGGCCCCGGGCGCCGCAGATGTAGGGGGCGGCAAGCTGCAGCATCAGGTCAACAGATCAGATAATTGTATTATCATCGGGACTACATAGGCACTTAGTTACGTAAAATTTCAAGTCAAGTTCTGTCGTCGGTGGCTGGTAACACTGGACAATGTTGATAAAGGAGGGTAATCGTCAAGATGAATCAACGTACCCGAAGTTATAAAAACACTGGTCTTTCGACGGAGCAGAGGATTCCATGTCGAACAGCCTGAAGAAGTCTGACCTTTTATATCTGATTAGCTTGTCCTTATTTTCTGATCTTGTGTAAATGATTATCTTTTGTGAACTAGCTTCTGTAACTAACCACTAACCCAAATATAAGTACTCTCAGTGGTGGAGAGTCTATGTTGGTTTAATTTACTTTATTTACCATGCTCCCAATCCTGACATACCGATATTAGCTATAACTGTAATGATAGATTCACCCCTAGAAGATTCTGTTGTATGTATTTTATAGTTTAATTTGAATACTTTTGCAATCAACACAGCACCAGGATATTACAGAATTGTTACCGATTTTTTGCTTAGTTGCGAAATTAGGGTTGTGGGATGAGAAATTTTGGGTTGGCCCCGGGTAGAAGAAATACTCGCTACACCACTGTTTTACACGTTTCTGTCGATAACAATGGTGTACGATGCGAATCTTACTAGCTGCACTTCAAGGCTTCTGGCTATGGGACAAGACGACGCCGGATCGGCGCCGGTTCCGATACATTTTTAAATTAAAGTGATTGCGGCTCGAGAATTTACGGGCATGGAGTTTTTTTTTCCTTCTACCTTTTTCCCAATTATGTTGGGGTATATTCCAGTCTCATCGCGACTGTTATCAGACCTCTGCAACTCAGTCACTGGGCAATACCGACATCCTAAGGTTAGAGCGGTTGTCAGACTATCGACTTTCTGACTAACAGTAAAGACTATCATAGGTATTCGTATGACACCCGGGACCGACGGTTTACCGTGCTCTCCGTGGCACGGAGGGGTCTCGATGTGTAATGAAGGTCACTAATCTACGGACTGACCGCGGCAACCGCAGCTTAACTTCGCAGATCGTACGATTAGTGTGTTTGTTAATTAGCCATGAGTCCCTTTCCCCCATCTTTAATTGCTTATCACACCCATATGAGGGATTGAGTGGATAATTAAAAACTGCACTGATCATTTGATTTGCAAGGTTAAGCTGTGTTTGCCTCGGTTAGTCGTGGATGGGTGACTATTCGTTAGAGACCCCTCCCTGCCTCGGAGTGCACGTTAAACCGTCGGTCCCGGGTGTCATAGGAATACCTACGACACTCTTTACGAGTAGACAGAAGCCCGAAAGTCTGACAACTGGTCTAACCTTAGGATATCGGCATTGCACAGTAACTGGGTTGCAGAGGTCTAATGGCAGTCGCTCCGTATTCAGCCGCACCTGGTTAGACTGGAAGCTGACCCCAACATAGTTGGGAAAAGGTTAAGCAGAACGAACGATGAGAGATTGAGGGTTTGACAGAACTGCTCTACAGAATGAGACAGTGAATGATCTAGAAGGTCATCAATGAAGTCTTTCCCTTGCTTAATCACTGTAAACATTTCTAGTTAAACATGTGGACTATATGCGTTCCGGGGTGGGCAGCGGCGGTGGTGGCGGGTGCCCTGCTGCTGTACGGCAGCGTGGATGTCGCCTATTTCGCCCGCATGATGTACACAGTCGCTAAAGCACGGTACTTCAAGAAGAAGGTCTGCATCATGGATACTACGGTGGTTGAAGGTAGAGTCCAAATTTTTTGAATAGGTAGGTACTGTAGATGGTGCCGGGGTTGCGGTGCATGCTTTTGCGAATCCCGCGACCCCGGCCGACCGGTCACGAGGAGGAAAATCGTTGGTTTTTAGCCGGTAAGAGTCCGGCAGACCCCCTCGCCTTCCCCGGGCGAGGGACGTCCATGAGGATTTTCCAACGAGAAAAAAGGTACTGTAGATAGTAAGGGGTGTGGACGTAGACTGTTCTGCAACCAAAGTTTGCAAATTCCAGTATTAAGTTCTTTGTGATAGGGGCCAGCCTGTTGCCATTTAGCAGCCACCATTAAAATCCTGGGCTGCTCTGAAAAATGTTTCAGAAAACCCAATATCACCACATGACATTAGGAACTAAATCCAGGACCTCACTGTCGCGTTTATGACCATTAAATATGTAATACAGTTTTTCTTGATAAATTCATCAGCCATAGTGGTGGTAGGTACTTTTGCCAAATCTCCCAAGGAAACTACCAACGTAAAACGAAAGTAGATGGTAGCACCACCGTTAGGGCGCGTTCCCACTATGTCGTGACGATTAATTTATCGTTTAGTTTAGCGACTATCGTATCTAGCTGTTCCCATTGGATCGCGACGACATTTTATCGTTTCACGGCAGTCGCTTTGTCGTTTGCACATCAGTAGCAAGCTACAAGACGAGACGATATTGTTATCGTAGCCACGACAGATAGTCGTAACAACGACACATGATTTGCCGTCACGATGTCGTAACGTTTTCTTATCGTTTCTTCGACTGTTGTGCTAGCCGTTCCCATTGACTTGACAATCTGTCGTCACTGCAAAAACAAGTCGTGAACGACAGTTAATCGTGTCGTCTTATATGTGAACACCTCCATTTAAATATTAGGTCCCCACCTATGTAATTGGCGTTTTTTTCTCACAAATAGAGATCCTCGTCACTTGTATGATTTAAAATATTCATCAATTGCTTGATATTATATCGAATAATGACCATCATAGACAACTACCAATAGTAAAAAAACCTTATTTTTTATAGTTTTCTAAACATAAAAAATACCTTAAAAATGACTCGTCTTTTTGTTAGCAGAAATGACCACTATTTTTGTTTTAACTCAGCCAAAACTTATTTTTATCCCATAATCTAAGTGGCATACGTTATCTTAGTTTTTAAACATTAGTGCATAAAAGTTTTAAAACTTTAGTGCTCACAGTTGTTAAATAAATTAAGAAAATGTTAGTATGAAAAATGCAACTTGTTTAAAAATTTCCATACAAAACGCTGATTTCATAGGTGGGGGGGGGGGGGACCTAATATATGTATAAGCCACGACACTTAAAACTACACGACTAAGTATCTGTCGTCACCACAAAGTGGGAACGCGGTCTTAGTAATCATCACAACCAATCAGAACAAGTTACATTGACATTTTTAATACTGTCAAACATATTTTAACCAATGAGATTACTTTGGTACCAGCGATGGTGCGCCATGTTCACCAGTTTCCTACTCATTGCCAATGTTCTGCCTAGCTTTTTCCCAACTATGTTGGCATTAGCTTCCAGTCTAACCAGATGCGGCTGAAGACCAGTATTTTACACGGCGCGACTGCCATCAAACCTCCGCAACCCAGTTATTGGACAATGCCGATATCCTAAGATTAGACCGGTTGTCAGACTTTCGGGCTTCTGACTTCCCGTAACGACTGTCATAGATATTCGTATGACACCCGGGACTATTTAACGTGTTCTCTGAGAGCTCTCGATGTGTAACGAACGGTCACCCATCCACAAACTGACCGCGGTAAGCGAAGCTTAACCTCGCAAATTGTATGATCCTCAAGGGTCCCATTACCCATTGTCAATACCATGACGACTATTCTTTTGTTTGCTTTCCAGCATGGTGTCTCGTCAATGACATTGACACCCTTCTCTACCACATGAACAACGCTCGCTACCTTCGGGAGCTGGACTTCGCGAGAGCTGACTTCTATGAACGGACAGGCCTGTACGCTAATATCAAGGCGGCAGGCGGAGCCGTGGTGCAAGCTGCAGCTACCATCAGATACAGGCGGTTTCTTAAACCGTTTACCAAGTTTACTATAACTTCTAAGGTTAGTTTGATGTGTTTAAATCACATCGATAATTCAGGCCTCATCAAGCTGTCTCCTTCCCAGTCCTCCCACCAACAACGCCCTAAGCCGAAGTCCGAGTCCCATTAGGGGTCGCCCTTAGTGCTGATGTTGCTAGTAGTCATGATGTTAGAGTAGTAGTTAGCTTAGGTTAAGTATTTTACTTCGTCCCCATTGGTTGGAGACCCTTTAGATCTCGCTAATAACTGCCCGGTTATGTAGAAACGGTCCGCAAGACAATCTACAATTAGAAGAATAGAAAAAAAAAGTGTTTAAATGTTACTGCAACTTTGAATAAGTTTGTAGATTTTGATATATAAAATGCATGTCAGCTCGTCGGAGAAGAAGTGAAATTTCCCCAATAGGACGAAGGAGTATGGTACCATAGCATCGCCAATGGCAAACATTTGTCAGTAATAGGCAGTAATAGCCTAGCGGCTGAACGCTTGCCTTCCATGCAGAAGGGTCTAAAATCGATTGGTGAACGGAAAACATCGTGAGGATACCTGCACAACTAAAAGGGCTTTAATAAGATCTCGATGGTGCGTGTAGTCTGTCAACTCGCACCATGTCAGCGTGGTGGACTAAGGCCCAAGCCCAAACCTGTGGCCAGCTGCAGGACAGCAATGGCCTGATTATAGACGGCCACACTTGTCTTGATCATGCTGGATGATGGCAGTGCATAGGTTGGAACTATTGATCATTCACCAGCACGCTTGGTGGTAGGATCTATACGGTCCGCCTGGCTAGCTACCACCCTCACATTAAAATCCAGCCAAGCAGTTTACTATGTTCCGTCGTGTATATGTGAGAGCCAGATCGAAATAGGGGAATCCCTTTATATCTCCGTTCCTTGGATTCGTGTGCTCCATCTTAGACCCCGTCTGCGCTTACCATTACGTGAGACTAGGGCACCTACGGCCGTTAATAGCAGAATAGTCTTATTGGTAATTGGGTCAATACTGCTAACCATTAAAAAGCTTATAAAAGCCAATTTCCCATTCACTATGTTACTTCTAATTTGCAGGCAATATTCTGGGACGACAAAACCGTCTTCATGGAGCACGAGTTTGTAGGACCCGGGGGTTTCGTGCACGCGATTGCGGTGTGTCGGCAGCGCGTCATCGACACGTCTGCCGTCGCCATCGCAGAGCTGCTGCTGCAACTGCACTGTGGCGGTACCTGCAGACATCCGCCGGAGAAGATGCCGCCTGAGGTAACTGCTGAAGTGTTTAGCTATAGATGTGTGGAGGTACGAAGTACGGTGTTCTACCAACGAAAAGGGAGGATCCTCCAACTAGGCGGGTCTAACGGTTGATATTAGGAAGTTGTATTTATGTACCAACTGCGTGTCAAATATTGATATCGCGATGCAGGATTTATGACGGCATTTTTGATAGTTGTTATTATTTGTCGCTGTAGACTGCTAGATCATGGTCGTGCTGCGTAGTTTGCATATGGCGTGGCAGATGTCGCTATGTTTAAAATGAAAGTCTGTTGCATAAGGGACGTCTGGAAACTAGACGAGGAGTTAGTCGACAGGCTTCGTTCTTGTATGAAGACACTGTATTCTATAATGATTTTGATACTTTAGCGTTGACATTTTCTAAGATAGGTACTACAGCTAAAATGTGATGGATTTGGTCAGAGAAAGATTCGCTACAATTAAGTCTTTCGGGATCAAGGTTTGCTATCACCTGAGAAGTTGCCGCTTGAAGTAAGTGCTTCCTGGATTATTGGTTGGAGATAGTTAGTCGATTATTTGAGGGTCATCGACACGTCTACCGCTGCCGTCGCGGAGCTGCTGCTGAAGCTGCTATCGAGGTAAGCGTTGATAGGTCAAGTCAAGGCAAAACATGGTCTTAATGTATAATCTGTTAACGAGGTTAGGAAAATGATTACTATTGCTCAAAACTGAGTCAACACTGATGACCACCTACGTATGATTACAGCATCAATACTAATTAAAATATGTTCATGAAAGGTTATTTCTAAAATGGACATTCTCTTCATCATTTCAGTTGGAGCTCTGGGTGCAGTGTAACGAGCTGAGCTCGGCTCGACTTCGAGCACCAAATGCTCCATTACCAGTCCTCGAGCCTTCTCATAACATCGGCTGCGGTGAGATGATTCCTGTAGCGGCTGAATGAAGCTATCCTTTTCACTGGCCAGCCGAGCAACCCCGCCCCCGACCACACTCCCTCAAGTGTGAGTGAGACAACAATAGGGTATGCTCGCTCGACAGTGAAAATTTAGTCAGACAACGCGCGGACGTCGCGCGCTCCGGACGCGTAATATGTTATGAATTTAATGCTGATAGCTCAGCTATTGGTATTAAGTTATTTAACAGATGTTGGATTAAAGGACGGATGATTATTTCAAGCTGTATCCGCGGGGATAAGCAGAGGTGCTTCTGTATTTAACATAAAATGTATCTGTACTCATAAGTGTTTAAATAATATAAAATTCAAAGGGAATCTTATAAATTATTTAATTCTTAATCACTTGTAGATTGACTTTGATTTATATGTTGATAATTATGTTTGTCGTGTATTTCTTTGTCGTTACATCATGTGTTTTTAATAATATATTCTTATTATCTATTCGCTTTTTTTTGAGGGGCTCGTGGCTAATAAACTGCCACGCGTAACATACAATTTGTGAAGTTAAGCGGCGCTTGCCACAGTCTATGATGGGTGACCGATCGTAACACATCGAGACCCCTCCGTACCTCGGAGAGTACGTTAAACAGTCGGTCCCGGGTGACATACGAATACCTACGACAGTCGTTATCTTAGGGTATCGGCATTGCCCTGTAACTGGGTTGCGGAGGACTGACGGCAGTCGCTCCGTGTAAAATACTGGTATTCAGCCGTATCTGGTTAGACTGGAAGCTGACCCCAACATAGTTGGGAAAAGGCTAGGCAGAACGTATCTACTTGTTTTATCAAAATGTCAAATAATATATATATTATGGAACAGTTAAAATTAGTTTTCTGATAAAATTATTGTATATATTTTTCTTTATTGGAATATTTTTTATTGAATATAATAATATCGTCGAACTATGTGATCCTCTAGCTAAGCTAGGTTAACAAGCATATTATTATTAATAATGAAATAGGTTTAGTACACATTGGGTCAGTTTTCTAAGCTATCGTGTAGAAGCTGGTATCCATTTTCTAGTTCTTCTCCACCACTATAGAATGATGATTTGTGGTCTATAAGTAGTTGTCGATTCTCACAGTGTGTACAGTCAAAAACAGGTCGACATGCAATTTTCTATTCATTTTTAATACACAACTACAAGCAACAATGTGAGCGAGATCGAAATCGATAAACTTGGTCGATGCGGACTCGTGCAGCGCTAAAAGGGTGGTCAGACAGAGAGTGTGGCTGGGTGTGATATTCACGTCACGTGATGCTCGCGTGTTTAGATTTCTGTGGGGAAAATCATATTTTTCATAAATGCTGTCAGATAACTATAATCTATAACTAGCAACAGCTCTTTTAAGGTCTGGTCAGTCAGACAGAGAGCGTGGCTGGGTGTGATACGACGCGTGTGGATTGCGTGCTCTTGGCGTGCAAATTACTATGACAATATATGGAAGACGACACACAGACTGCCACACCACGCCAAGCTTCGCGTGGCAGTCTCTATGTGGCGTCTTCCATATATTGTCATAGTAATTTGCACGCCAAGAGCACGCAATCCACACGCGTCGTATCACACCCAGCCACGCTCTCTGTCTGACCAGGTCTTAAGACTAAGAGTTCTGCCTCATTAGTGCGTTGCGTCGTCGCAGCGCCAACGCTGCGTCGTTTTCCATACATTTTAAATGACATGCCACATTAAAGCGTTGCGTCGTCGCACGCGACGTTGCACCGGATCGGCGGACGAGAGTCGATGCGGGGGAGGGTGATGCGCTGCGCTGTCGGCGACGGACAGTGTTCCTCTGCTTGAGGGGCAAACGAGACTGACTGAAGTGCGTGCGTCGTCCTCTTGCGCTGCGACGTCGTGCGTACAATGCGTTGATCTGTTGCGACGACGCAACGCAACGCACTAATGACGCATCGCCCTAAGATGTCGCAGGCCAGGGCAGGTGTGCGGGGCGTCCCCCCTCCACGACTCACCTCATACCCGATTGCCATGTCGACCTGTCGTTGACTATAGGTAGGTAGGTACCTGATATTGACTTAATGTGTACTACGCCTAACAAAAATCTTCATGATATTGTGAATGTATATAATTAATTGTCATTATCTAATTATGTAGTACAATAAAGTTTAAATGAGTTATGATGATTTTTATTTTTAGGAGAACCTGCTTCTGACTAGCTTTTTCCCAACCATATTGGAGTCAGCTTCCATTCTAACCAGATGCGGCTGAATACCAGTATTTTACACGGAGCGACTGCCATCAGACCTCCGCAACCCAGTTACTGAACAATGCTGATATCCTAAGGTTAGACCAGTGGTCAGACTTCTGACTTCTGACTTCCCGTAACGAAACTGTCATAGGTATTCGTATGACACCCGGGACCGACTGTTTAACGTGCTCTGCGAGGAAGGCGTCTCAAATGTAACGAACGGTCACCCATCCACGAAATGACCGCGGCAAGCGCAGCTTAACTTCGCAAATTGTATGATCCGTGCCGTTGGTAATTAGCCAGGAGCCTCTTCATTATCTGAACCTTCTGCTAATCTAAATATTGCAAACTAAGATAAATTATTACAAATCCAGGGAATGCATTAAGCGCAAGCCAGACACAACGGATGTAAGACTCCGACAGGGCGGATTTGTATGAGATGTCATGTCCATAACATCACGCCTTACATTCGCCGAAGGGTACGGCAGAGGTGTTTTAAAACACCCTCGTTTCGCCAGTTATGTTTAAGTCCCATGGAATAGGGGGCGAGCCTATTGCCATTAACCGGGCACAAATCCAGACTCCAGGCTGCTACTGAGAAATTCCTAATGGAAAAACCCAATAACACTGGACTGATGATCGTAAGGTCCTGGGTTCGATCCCAGGTCGGGCAAAGTGTTATTGGCTTTTTTCGTGTCGAATTCCTCAGTAGCAGCGTAGAGTTTGGATTTGTGCCCGGTTGATGGCAATATACTCGCCCCCTATTACATGGGACTTTAACATAACGACGAAATGAGGGTGTTACTATACTCCTCTGCCCAACCCTTCCTGAAATACAGGCGTGATGTTATGTTGTTTGAATGCTTATAAACACATTTATCTGTATCACCTGTTAAATCGTATGCTTTCAGCTGCGACAGCATTCTACAGAATGAGTTAGCATGCTAAAGCATACTGTAGCATGCAAAAGCATACTGAAGCATGCAAAAGGATACTGAATCATGCTAAAGCATACTGAAGCATGCTGCAGCATACTAAAGCATACTGAAGCATGCTGCAGCATACTGAAGCATGCAAGAGCTGAATTTATGCAAAAAGGTGCGCACGCACGCATTATTCATACAAAATGCGCATTTTCTATAAATAAAATTCGAAAGATGGTATCATCAGGAATTTTCTAAACTTTCTTTAGTAGAAAAGATAATTACAAATATATACTGGCCTGCAAAAATAAGTATCACACTTTTAAAATTGCAATAACTTTTTAAGTACACAAGATATATTTTCGAAACAAAAAGGACTCAAAAAAGAGTTTAACTCTGTTACTATAGTTTCAAAGAAAGCTGATAAAAATTGCTATAAAACGTTTTTTATTTTAAATCTCTAACATCTATAGTTTAGAAAAAATTGAAATTTTAAAAGTGTGATACTTATTTTTGCAGGCCAGTGTAGATCAAGTCCGTGACGTCATCAGTTGTTTTGTCGGCATTGCAATTAATGTACTTGTGTACCTAACAGTTGTTATTTAGAATTGCGTCAAGCGTAAATAAATATTATCTACAGATTACGTGGAAACAATGTTATGTATATTGCATAATGTTTTTGGTTGACAAATAACTTAGGTTATAATCATTCTATTTTTTTTTATATTCTGTTATTTTGTCGCGTTTGACCTTCGTCGTATTTGAAGCGCAGACAGGGTCCAAGATGGAGCACACTAATCCAAGTAACACAAATATAATAGAAGGATACAGCAGTACCCGCCGCCCGAACAGTAACAGACCCGAGAAGGCGGCGCGCAGTGTTCCGAGCGCCTCTGAGGAGGAGGTGGGACAAGGCCCCACAAAGGAGGGACCTGCCGGGGTTGCGGTGTATGCTTTTGCGAATCCCGCGACTTCGGCCGAACGGTCAGGAGGAGGGACACCGTTGGTTTTTAGCCAGTAAGAGTCCGGCAGACACCCTCGCCTTCCCCGGGCGAGGGACATCCATGAGGATTTTCCAACGATAAAAAAGGGATACAGCAGTAATAACCTAGTGGTGTGACCGTCGGACTGTCAAGTCATAGATCTCGATTTCGAACTCAAGGCACGCACCTCTGACTTCTCGGATTCATGTGCGCATTGTACAATTATCATTTGCTTAAAAACGGTGAAGGTAAACATGGTGAGGAAACCAGCATGCCTGAGATATATTCTCGACGGCATGTGAAGCCAAGTCAGAGGCCAATGGGCGGCATAAACTCTGACACCAGGTTACTCACTAACCACACGAAATTTTGATACAGGGCCCGTCTAAGAGCAGGCTACACCACTGTCCCACAATCATATGACAAAGATGACAACAGTGTAGGTATAAGATAAATAAACACTATTCTACGTTCTCCTCAGATAACCGTCCGTTAGTCACTAATCTAATATTAGTTGACATCACATTCTTGGTCGCGAATACCTGAGCCACGTAACAGTAACCGGGTTACCGACAGAAATACTCTTAACGAGTTGTACCTTTGTTTTTGTTCATACTGAAATTCGACTTGGGGCTGTCGACAAAGTATTTAAGACTGTCACCTATTATCTCATCACAGGTTACTGTTATTTGTTTAGTTCGTTTATTCATTTATATTTACATATTATTTACATTTTTAAATATTTCTATAAAAAATATAAAAAAACATTTAAAAATATAAAAAATAGTAGCCCACCGGCATCGGGAACAGAGTCCAAGCTACCGGTGGTCAGGGCCTCAGAGAGAGGAACTTCCTGACAATACGTGCCGTGTCCAGAAGTACCGCTTTCTGTATCAGGCCTTTGACCCAGCTGCCCAACGAGAGCCTCGTCAGATGGTGGTCGAGGCTCTTGGCTATTAAGCCATTGGCCGTAACGACTATCGGCACAATGACTGCTGAGTCAACCTCCCACATGTCGACAACCGCGTGTGCCAAGTCTTGATACTTAATTTCCTTATCTTTCTCGGCTTTCACAAGGTTCTCGTCATGTGGGACAGTGATATCAACAATCATTGTGAGACGCTCTGTTCGATCTATCACCACTATGTCAGGCTTATTGGCAACAATAGTCCTGTCGGTGATGATAGATCGGTCCCAGTACAATGTGATATGACCATTCTCGAGAACTGGGTCGGGCACATACTTGTAGTATGGTATTTCGGCGTCCACAAGGTTGTATTTCAGAGCAAGTTGCTGGTGGATAATCCTAGCCACTAGGTTGTGTCTGTGCAAATACTCGCCGTTAGCAAGACGAGAATAACCAGAAATAATATGTCGAATGGATTCACCGGGACAGTGGCATGCCCGACAGATGTCAACCGTGCCGTCCTTCACAATATATTTCCGGTAGTTGTTCGTCATCATAACTTCGTCCATAATTGCACAGACAAAACCTTCACTTTTGTTTAGTTTATTATTACGGCAGTGATAACCTAGTGGTGGTCAAACCCAAGGCACGTACCTTCTGACTTCTCGGATTCATGAGCGTATTGTATAATTATCACTTGCTTAAAAACGATGAAGGAAAACATTGTAAGGAAACCGGCATGCCTGAGAGATATTTCTCGACGGCATGTGAAGCCAAGTCGGAGGCCCATGGGCGGCATAAACTCCAGGTTAGTCACTTACCACACGAAAAGAAGATCTTATCGACTCTAAATAAAACGATTACCGTTTTTAAGTGAGCTTATGCTTGGTCTCTATAGCCAAAAAACTTAATCTATTTGCTTGCCAATTGTAGCATTTTTTTGGGGCATGTAAATATACTGGCCTGCAAAAATAAGTATCACACTTTTAAAATTGCAATAACTTTTTAAGTACACAAGATATATTTTCGAAACAAAAAGGACTCAAAAAACAGTTTAACTTTGTTACTATAGTTTCAAAGAAAGCTGATAAAAATTGCTATAAAACGTTTTTTGTTTTAAATCTCTAACTTCTATAGTTTAGAAAAAAATGAAATTTTAAAAGTGTGATACTTATTTTTGCAGGCCAGTGTAGATTCGTAAGATAATATTTTACCTGTGATAGCTACTAACATATGTATTGGAATTTGGAGGGCTTATTATGCAAACCTTGCTTCATTATTGGTTACAAGAGTGAACTTTTTTTTAAAATACGTTGCCCCACACTAGGATTTCTCCTGTGTCGTGGGTGCGTTTACAAACACAAATCTTCACATGCACAAACATCCAGACCCGGAACAACTATCTGTAGGCCATACAAATATTTGTTCCGTGCGGGAATCGAACCCACGACCCGTAGCGCAGAAGCCGATCGCTCAGCCACTGCACCAAGCGTGTCGTCAATATTGGTAAATATACAAGAGTTTACTTTAACCAATAACGTTCGGTAAATTATAGGAATCGGCTATTAGTAGATCTCCCGGAGATCTCCTCTAATTAGGTCAAGGCAAACTGTTGTTTGTAGTTCTTAAGTTGGATTTGTTGCGACAAAAATCTAACAAAACAACTAAACATGTTTAGTGAACACTGGGACCAATTACAACACAGTAAACAATAAGCCATCTCCTGCGGCCACTTTTTTTTAGAAATAGGCCCTAACATGTTTTACTAACAAAATTGGGGCGTGGCCTAACTGTTTACTGTTGTAAGTTTGTTTTGTTAGATTTCTGACGCAGGAGACCCGGCTTTAGGTAACGCCCCAATTTTGTTATAAATATATCGTTCTGCCTAGTCTTTACCCAACTATGTTGGGGTCAGATTCTAGTCTAACCAGATGCGGCTAAATATCAGTATTTTACACGGAGCGACTGCCATCAGACCTCCGGAACCCATTTACTGGGCAATGCCGATATCCTAAGATTAGACCGGTTGTCAGACTTTCGGGTTTCTGACTACCCGTCGACTATCATAGGTATTCCTATGACCCCCGGGAATGACAGTTCACCGTTGTCTCCGAGAAACGGAGGGATCTCGATACTCTTGATGTTTAACGAATGATCACCCATCTACGGACTGACGGCGGCAAGCTCAGCTTAACCTTGGAAATCATATAATCCGCGCGGCTGCAATTAGTCATGAACCCCGTTGTTAGAAATACATAATTACATAATAGGGGCTATGTACAAAAATAGTGTCGCAGCTGTGATCGCAAAAGACCTGGACTTAGGTTTATTTATTTAAACTTTATGCAACAAAAAAAAGTACATAGGCGGACTTAATGCCTTAGGCATTCTCTACCAGTCAACCAAAGGTGGTGAAGAGATAACATGGCAGGTGCAAATTATTGTACAAGAATAAAATAAGAAAAATTTTGAGGTGAAAAAAAAAATAAAAGAACTCCAGGCGTAAATAAAACTTTAAATGTACACAAGTACAAAATAATTAAAATTCTCCATACTTATAAATGAATAATTTACTATATAAAATCCTATACATATAACACATACATAATATATATATACATATAAAATAAATTAGGTTAATCTACGTTACACATTCCTACAACTTACGTGTTCACTGTAAAGGTAAACAGTGTTAGGGGTAGTAGTAGAAACCCAAAATCATTATAATATTATGTTTCAACTGGTAATAAGGATAGGTACATACACTTGTATGGGAGAAGTATCACAGGATAAATCAGGTTTTCAGTGAAATGTAACATGATCACGTGAACAACAAAATGTAAACATACAGGGTGTAAACGAAATCATGTAATTCCTTCAAACCTTGTGATGTACTGCTGACATAGATTAACGCTGCAAGGGATAGTATTAGTTTCAATAAAAAAAACGCGAAAAGTAAACATCTGTTCTTAACATACATACATACATAAACTCACGCCTTTTTCCCATGGGGGTAGGCAGAAACTATAGAACGCCACATGCTACGACCCTTACATACCCCTTTCGCTTCATCCACATTCATACATCTTGTCATACACGCACGCCGGTTGAGAGTACTACGCACCTGACCTTTGTGAAGAACATCACCAATAACATCGATGTATGTCCTTCTAGGACGTCCTCTACCGGCGTTTCCATTGACATCCGCCTTATAAATTCCTTTTGTTAATCGCCGTTCACTCATTCTCTCAACATGACCAAACCACCTAAGCATACTCCTTTCAATTTTTGTCACTACATCATCTTTTAAACCGCAACTTTGTCTAATCTCTTCATTTCTCAATCTATCATTCAAAGTTACACCGCACATACTTCGCAAGGAACGCATTTCCACGGCATTTATTCTACTTTCATGCCTCTTCTGCCACGACCAACATTCACTTCCGTACATGAGCGTAGGTACCAGCACACCATTATGGACAACCAGTCGTGCCTTTTTGGACATCGACTGGCTAGCCACAACCGCATCTTCTGCCACAATCGCTGTTCTTAACGTGAGGCATTTTATCGCTCGCCGCGCGGTCATGTAAGTCGGAGCACTAAAATGCCTCACGTTAAGAATAAGAAAGAAAAGAAAGAAAGAAAGAAATTTATTTGGCACGAAAGCAGTCAGACATACTGACAAAAAAAAACATAAGAGACAAAACAAAATAAAAAAATAAAGTAGCTGTGTGTCTAGCGGCTGCGCCAAATAGGTTCAGTTCAGCATAAATGTCAGACTACTAGTGCCTGACGCTGGTTTTCAACTGAACCCATTGTGACGTAACTGATGTAAACCAGTTCCAAATAGATAAATAGCGTGCTTAAATAAATAAAAAATAAATACTGTTGACCCTTAATTACGGATGTCTCAGTGGTCATGTCCGTTCGTTTAAGTGAACGGGCATGACCACTGAGACATCCATAAGTATTGTGTGTGTACGTGAGCAGTGTATGTGTGTGTGAATGTAGTTGTGTACTAATTTATAATAATTGTGTAAACGGAAATAAATAATTCGATTATATATTATATAGGAAAAGATAAACAAATAACAATAATTAAAATTATTGATAAATAAATGTTAAATGTTGCAATTACAATTAAAAATTAAATATAAACCATATGATAATTTGTCCTGCTCAATACATGAATACATGTTTACTTTTCGTTATTTATTTTAAATTGAATCCTGTAAATTCCCGTGCAGTTTTAATCTATGTCAGCAGTACATCACGAGGTTTGAAGGAATTACATAATTTCGTTTACTCTGCCTTCCTGTTTCGTCTAAATATACAAAAATTAGACCCTATTATTTAGAGACATGGTTTCTTCTTCTTTTCGTGTGGTTATTGACTAACCTGGTGTCAGAGTTTATGCCGCCCATGGGCCTCTGTCTTGGCTTCACATGCCGTCGAGAAATATCTCTCAGGCATGCCGGTTTCCTCACGATGTTTTCCTTCACCGTTTTTAACCAAGTGATAATTATACAATACGCACATGAATCCGAAAAGTCAGAGGTGCGTGCCTTGGGTTCGGACTCGAGACCTATGAGATGCTTTACACCACAGAAATCTAAATAGTATAGTTTTTATCACTCGCCTCGTTTAGTTCTGGTTCTAAATAATAAAATAAAACATAACATAACATCACGCCTTGTATTCCTCAAAGGGTTCGGCAGAGGTGTTTTTAGTACACCCTCGTTTCGCCAGTTATGATTTCTAAGTCCCATGTAATAAGGGGCGAGCCTATTGCCATTAACCGGGCACAAATCCAGACTCCGGGCTGCTACTGAGATATTCCTAATGGAAAAACCCAGTCACACTTTGCCCGACATGGGGATCGAATCCAGGACCCCATGCGCAGCAGTCGCGCTTGCGACTACTAAACCAACAAGGCAGTCAAATAAAAAAAATAAAATAAAATTAATTATTTATTTTCCTTAAAACTTATCACATAAAGTAATTAGTCAAAATTCCTACTATATTTCTACTACTTTCCTGTGTCTGAGAAACTCCATAATGATCTCATATTTTTACGTTTACAACCTAAGTTCACATTGTAGAATGCAATAACTATATTGAGTACTAACGACCCGGCCCGGCTTCGCACGGGTGCAATGTAGATACTAATGTGGGGCATATAAACCTTCCTCTTGAATCACTCTATCTATTAAAAAAATCGCATCAAAATCCGTTGCGTAGTTTTAAAGATCTAAGCATACATACATAGGGACAGACAGGCAGCGGGGCCGACTTTGTTTTATACTATGTAAAGAAGAAGATACCCTAGCGGTTGAACGCTTGCCTTCCATGCAGGAGGGTCTGAGTTCGACCCCGGCCCGTACCACTGACTTCGAATTCATGTGTGGATCAGAATTTGATTATCACTTGCGTTAACGGTGCAGGAAAAACATCGTGAGGAAACCTGTATACCTGGTTCCATAAAGTTCTCGATGGTACCAATGTGAACTCCGCCAACTCGTATCAGGCCAGCGTGGTGGACTAAGGCCTAAACCCTTTTCATACTGAGAAGAGGCACGTGTCCAGTTGTGGGTCAGTAATGGGCTATATGTTATGTATGTAATAGACATTTTTCTAGCTGTAAAGTTAAGAGTAACAAATCTATTTTTACATCAATTGTAAAAATGGATTAGGAGCTGATAAAAATTGTTGGAAGAAAACTACTGTTTCTCTCTGTTTCTTCACTTACAGATTACTGTTTTCATCACATCTGTATTCCTCGAAGGGCTGGGCAGAGGTATAGTAACAACATTATTTCGCCGTTATGTAAGTTCCCATGTAATAGGGGGCGAGCCTATTGCCATCAACGGGGTACAAATCTAAGCTCCGAGCTGCTACTGAGGAATGCCACACGGAAAAACCCAACTACACTTTGCCCGACCTGGGACCTCACGATCAGCAGTCGTGCTTGCCACCACTAGGCCTAAAAGGCAGGTCATTCAGACCTATACTCTTCTGCACATACCTCATGCACAGCTACTTGTGATGAAGACACAAAATAAAAAATATTGTTATTTTTTAAAGACTCTTGGAGTCCTCGTGGAGTCATCGTGATTATGTTTACAGACACAAATTATCACATTCACAAACACCCAGACCTGAAACAATTATCAGTAGTCTTCTTTTCAGTTGACCTAACAAAGATTTTTATTGAGATTCCAGTTAGCCTTTTATCAACCCGGTTCCATAAAACACTAATCCTCAAACTTATGTACGTAGGCTAATAATAACTCTGATATTTATTCAGATCTAGACTAGACCACCCCAATTTACGATGATTCATTTTCAAAAAAGCTAGATCGAATAAAACGCAAAAAATAGCCATAATTACATGCCGTCTGGCCTCATTGGATTGAAGATCAGATAATGGAGAAGAAAGTGGATAGCCTTGGCCGAGATCCCTACATAGATTTCATGATATGTCTAAAATACTTTTTGTGTTAAAAATAGACAAATTACGTCTTGAGCTACTATCGAGGTTAGATGACATTAGTGAGTGTTTAAATCGATTTAAAGTAAAAATAATCGAGTAAAAAGTGTTTTGTAGGACGCGGTATTTTAATGTGTGAATATTTTTTTATTTTGTATTCGTAACATCGCGGTTGTATTTCCTCGAAGGGTTGGGTAGAGGTGTATAGTAACACCCTTATTTCGCTATCCAAACTCCGGGCTGCTACTAAGGAATTCCATACGGAAAAACCCAACCATTTTGCCCGACCTGGAGATCGAATTCAGGACCTCACGATCAGCAGTCGCGCTTGCCACCACTCGAGCAACGAGGCAGTTATAGTTGTTAGTTTTGTATTCGTATTGCTATTTTTAAGTAGAAGTTGGTACCACTGCTTGATTACCGTTTCTGAGTTGTATAAAAATAAAAATATGTAGTTTAAAAAAGTAAAAAACACGCTTTTATCACGCACTAAAAATTATAACCGAAGAGTTCCACCATCCACCTCCTGACTCCATCATCAGATCAGCTCCAAGATACCAAATTATAGTATTGTCATCCGAACTACATATACATACAAAGTTTCATTTCGATACGACAATTAGAAGTGGGTTAAAATTGACTTCCAAGATTTGATTACATTGTTAGTTAATTAGTTACAAGTGAAGCTAATATAAAGCGTGTAAAAAATTCGATCATGAGGTCAATTTGCTATCTGAAAAATAAATTTCAGCTCACACCATTCAATTTGACATTTCTAGGTGACCGTTTTTACCCGCCAAATCATCAGTCTTCATTTTTTTTATTATCTGTGCAAGAAATTCAACTAATTTGTAGAATTTAATTGTTTTGTCTACATTTCTGAACAAGTTATTGCCAGCCCGATATTGAACACAGGGCTTGAAGATAGGTGTGTATAAATTATGTTTTAAAAATGAGCTAACATTATAATGAGAGCACTTTTATTTAGTTTTGTTAGACAATTACACAAAACAATCTCCTTCATTGTGTTTATACCTATCTAAGATTCATACTGACACTATGTATTGAAATATACAAGGTTAGTCGGAAAGGGGGTACTAAGCCGAAAGGGTATTAAAGTACCTATAGTAAGGGATAACTTTTGTTCTACAACTTTCCCCAAAACTCGATAGTTTAAGAGAAATAGCTTTTCAAAGATTTCTTAAAAATATGCTAAAATCTATCTGTCCATAGCTATGATCAGCTGTGTTTACTATTTAGGTTATGTTTAGGGTCATGGATTAGGAACTTAATTTACTGAATTCATAAATAAAGCAGGTACTTATAATATTTTTTTTGAAAATCATAAATTAATAATCTTTTTTCATGCAAATAAAAATTATTGAATTTTTTAATTTTAACACTTTCTTTAAAATAGTCATCAGTGATACTTTAAGTGGCCCGCGGCTTAATAACCCCTCTCCGACTATAAACCTTGTATAAACTGAATTGCCTCGTTGGTCTAGTGTTGGCAAACGCGACTGCTGATCGTGAGGTCCCGGGGTTCGATCCCCAAGTCAGGCAGTGTTATTGGGTTTTGCCGTGTGGAATTCCTCAGTAGCAGCCCGGAGTTTGGATTTGTGGCTGGTCGGTGGCAATAGAGTCGCCCCCTATTACATGAGACTTAAAACATCGCGGCGAAATGAGTGTGTTACTATATACTTCTGTCCAACCCTTTGAAGAATACAGGCGTGATGTTATGAGTTTATAATTCAACTAGCGGCCCGTCCCGGCTTCACACGGGTGGACATTTTTCCCATTTTTGCAACATTTTTCATTTATGCTCCGCTCCTATTGGTCGAAGCGATTTTATACAATACATGCATGTTAAAATATTAGTACATTATGTATTGCACACAATATATACAAGGGTAGTCGGAAAGGGGTACTAACCCGCGGGCCACTTAAAGTATCACTGATGACTATTTCAAAGCAAGTGCTAAAATTTAAAAATTCGATTCATTTTTTTTCCAGGAAAAATATTTTTTATTTTAGTTTTTTCGAAAATTCTTTATCCCTGCTTTAGTCATGAATTCAGAAAATGGGATTTCTAATCCGTGACCCCAAATATGACCTAAAATGTAGCCCCCCTTTCCGACTAACCTTGTATATAAATATATAGTAAAGTCCATAATTTGAGACATTATCTTCTCATTAATAAAAAAAAACATTCCATATAAGTAACGCGCAGTTCTGATTACTGCTTGTAAATAGCTAATTATATTACCTATTCGCTGTTTTTTTTCCTGTTATATCACTGTTATTAATTATTGTGTAATGCATATTTTTATATACTAATAAAATACAATGTAGGTATTTGTAAAACATAATTACTTATTTATTTTAAAAGATTGGCATAAAATAAATGCTACGGAATAATACATTGTTCGTAGCACTTATGTAGCGGGCTACAGGTTGTTATGTTTTTCTGCAAGGAAATCATTAGTAATAAATAGCCTGGAGAGCATAGAGTAAAAGAATTGTATTGCCTAGATTTAGGAATTTTATGTTCGATAAGTGGCAATACTGCCGCGCGATTCATAAACGCAGTAAGTAACATTTTGGTTTAAAATGAGTTAAATATATATTCATAATCACAATCCTATGGTGATTATGAATTTAATTCATTTTTGACCAAAATGTTACTTACTGCGTTTATGAATCGCGCAGCAGAATAGGCTCGCCCCTTATTACATGGGATTGAATAATTTGGTAGTACCTCCAACAATAATAGACGTCGCTTTTTTTAGCTTGGTGAGTTCCTCATGAATACCCTCTGCCTTCACCAGGGCGACTGGAGAGGGCAGAGGGTTATGTCAAATTCTAACCGACTAAAATTACCACGCTATTCTTCCTAAACTTTGGCCTTCTAACCTTTAACCTTCTTCAGAACCTTTTCCTTTGGCCGGGGCGCGAGATTCGCTCGTGCACTTGCCGCTTGCCAGGCAAGTCTCCCGTTTCTGGTCCTGCAGTCCTGTCTGAAAAACTCATCCTGTGTATACAGATTGTGAGGTTAAGGCCGTAGCCAGGGGAGAGGGGAGAGGGGTTCAACACCCCCGAAACCTCAGACAATTAAATTACTTTTAAAATATATACACTCGTTGTTGATCTCCAAGCAGTTGCATGTATTTTATATTCTTCTTCTTTTCGTGTGTTTAGTGACTAACCTGGTGTCAGAGTTTATGCCGCCCATGGGCCTCTGACTTGGCTTCACATGCCGTCGAGAAATATCTTTCAGGCATGCCGGTTTCCTCACGATGTTTTCCTTCACCGTTTTTTAAGCAAGTGATAATAATAATACACACATGAATCTGAAAAGTCAGAGGTGCGTGCCTTGGGCTCGAACTTCAGACCTATGACTTGGCAGTCCGATGGTCACACTACTAGGCTATCACTGCTTTTTTATTTAATACTAGCGGCCCGTTCCGGTTTTGCACGGGTGGACATTTTCCCCGTTTTTGCAACATTTTTAATTTATGCTCCGCTCCTATTGGTCGTAGCGTGATGTTATATAGCCTATAACCTTCCTCGATAAATGGACTATCCAACACATAAAGAATTTTTCAATTCCAACTAGTAGTTACTGAGATTAGCGCATTCAAACAAACAAACAAATTCTTCAGCTTTATAATATTATAGTATAGATTAATTGTAACACATTTTCTTCCATCTTGAGCTGAATTACGAGACACAGATGGTATCAGCTGGTTGCCTTCACGCGCTGGTTGGAAGTCAACTGGGGAAGCAGGTTACTAAGGTGTTCTCATAGATAAACATCTACTAATTGTTAGTAATTAACACATAAGTGGATGATGGGATAAGTGGATCGTTTCGTGTCACACTGGTTATAATTTTTCCTTTTTATTTCGTTTTATGAGAGAGGAGTTGTAATCCAAAATTTAAAAAAAATGTTTCAATATATCTGCGAACACAGACGAAGGCTTGGCGTGTAAAATATTTCACAAAAATATATATATATACCTATAGAGCGAATTAGCTGTGTCCTCACGGCTCCGCCCGTAGCCTATGTTACTCAGTGATAATGTAGCTTTCAAACGGCAAAAGAATTTTTGAAATCGGTCCAGTAGTTTTTAAGTTTATTCGTTACATACAAAAATACTAATCTTTCTTCTTTATACTTAATATTAGTATAGATATAGATACATGAGGGGCTCTTGGCTGGTTAAGCTGTGCTTACCGCGGTCAGTATGTGGATGGGTGATCGTTCGTTTCACAACGAGACCCCTCCCTGTCTCGGAGAGCACGTTAAATCGTCGGTCCCGGGTGTCATACGAATACCTATGACAGTCGTTACGGGAGGTCAGAAGCCCGAAAGTCTGACAACCGGTCTATCTTTCAGATATCGGCATTGCCCTGTAACTGGGTTGCGGAGGTCTGCTGGCAGTCGCTCCTTGTAAAATACTGGTATTCAGCCGCATCTGGTTAGACTGGAAGCTGACCCCAAAAGTTGGGAAAAGGCTAGGCAGAACGATATGTACTTATACATTATTTGATTTTAATAGGGTGTGAGCGTGTTAGCCATACAGGTTTCGAACTTAGTAAAGACACACAGGTCTTAGGGCCAAGCCATATCTGACGAAGATACGGCGTTTATGCATGTGAAGATTTGTGTCTGTAAACGCACCCACGATACAGGAAAAATACAAGAGTAACTGCCTCGTTGGTCTAGTGGTGGCAAGCGCGACTGCTGATCGTGAAGTCCTGGGTTTGATCCCCAGGTCGGGCAGTGTTACTGGTATTTTCTCGCCCTATTACAAGGAACTTAAACATAATGGTGAAATGAGGGTGTTACGATACACCTCTGCCCAAACCTTCGGAGAATACAGGCGTGATGTTATGTTATAGCACAAAGTATTATATAAAATCAATGTACCTTTTTATTTCTATCATAATTGAAAAGAAAACAGCCTCCACGAGTGACGATACCCAAGTACGTCCAGCGCACCCCGTGCAGTCAGCCCGACTACCAACCTTGCTGACTGGGTAATCTTTTCACCACGACATCAGCACGTGTCGACACGAGGGAAGATTGTAATGGTTCTTATGACATTGTGGGCAAAACTCATCACTGAGTGGAGCCCACACAACGTCAGACGACGTCGCGGCAGGCCCAGTAGGAGATGGCGGGACGAACTAGATACTTATTGGAAGGATTGGCCGCAGAGAACCTTAAACTGAGAGGAGTGGAAGGAGGATAGGGAGGCCTTTGCCCTGCAGTGGGAAGATCATGGCTGGATAATAATAATAGTAACAACTGGATACTAATGGCCGCAGGCCTGGATACTAATGGCCGCAGGGCTGGATACTAATGGCCGCAGGGAGGTATGGCAGAGCAAGGAGCTTCACGGACGCTTTTACCGGGCCCTTCATGGGCCTGATGTAGACTTCCTAGCGTCCGTAGCCTGGCTACGTTTCGGTGATCTCTTTGGGGAAACCGAAGGTTTTGTCTGTGCAATTATGGACGAAGTTATGATGACGAACAACTACCGGAAATATATTGTGAAGGACGGCACGGTTGACATCTGTCGGGCATGTCACTGTCCCGGTGAATCCATTCGACATATTATTTCCGGTTGTTCTCGTCTTGCTAACGGCGAGTATTTACACAGACACAACCTAGTAGCTAGGATTATCCACCAGCAACTTGCTCTGAAATACAACCTTGTGGACGCAGAAGTACCATACTACAAGTATGTGCCCGACCCAGTTCTCGAGAATGGCCATATCACATTGTACTGGGACCGATCTATCATCACCGACAGGACTATTGTTGCCAATAAGCCTGACATAGTGGTGATAGATCGAACAGAGCGTCTCACAATGATTGTTGATATCACTGTTCCACATGACGAGAACCTTGTGAAAGCCGAGAAAGATAAGGAAATTAAGTATCAAGACTTGGCACACGAGGTTGTCGACATGTGGGAGGTTGACTCAGCAGTCATTGTGCCGATAGTCGTTACGGCCAATGGCTTAATAGCCAAGAGCCTCGACCATCATCTGACGAGGCTCTCGTTGGGCAGCTGGGTCAAAGGCCTGATACAGAAAGCGGTACTTCTGGACACGGCACGTATTGTCAGGAAGTTCCTCTCTCTGAGGCCCTGACCACCGGTAGCTTGGACCCTGTTCCCGATGCCGGTGGGCTACTATTTTTTATATTTTTAAATGTTTTTTTATATTTTTTATAGAAATATTTAAAAATGTAAATAATATGTACATAAATGAATAAACGAAATATAATAGTAACAATGACCGTTAAGCTGCAGCCAGTAGACAGCACTATATACCTTATCTACCTACCTACTATACATCATTAGCTATGGTCCAGATATTTTTATCTTTACTAAGAATATTCAATTACCGAATGACGTCATTGATATCCATGACGAATGCTCCGATCCTTTGTTATTCATAGAATTCATACAAACATTGTAACAAAGTTGTGAAATAATAACTGTAATAATGATTTCCGGGGTACTTATTATTTTGTATCTGTTTTGTAGTATGTCAGGTTTGCTGGAGGGTAAAAGGTTCAGCGTCTAGCGTTTCCAAATCACTTATGTACTTAGTGCAGTTTCAGTTGCGAACTTTTTGTGTGAAACATATAGTAGGTACATAAACATTAAAAAAAACATAACATCACGCCTTTATAAAGGGTAGGGCAGAGGTGCATTAACACAGGTCCCATGTAAAAGGGGGCGAGCCCGTAAATCCAAAGTACGGGCTGCTACTAATGAACTCCACACGGCAAAACCCAATAACACTGCCCGATCTGGGGATCGAACCCAGGACCTCACGATCAGCAATCGCGCTTCCCACCACTAGTCCAAAGACTCAGTTAGTCTATCTAACAAAGTCGCTCCCGCTGTCTGTCTGTCTGTCCCTATGTATGCTTAGTTCTTTAAAACTACGCAACGGATTTTGATGCGGCTTTTTTGAATAAATAGAGTGATTCAAGAGGAAGGTTTATATGCCCCACATTAGCATTACATTGCACCCGTGCGAAGACGGGGCAGGTCGCTAGTAAAAAGAGTATAGTTATTTTAGAGATGTTTTATCAAAACATTAATATAAATGGTATTTCACCGTTCAGTGCTCCTTGTGGACAATGAGGCTCTGACGCCCGACACCCGACGGACCGACATCCGACTTCCCAGTCCGATAGCCCAAGGTCGGTGCCAACATCATCCTCAACAGTAAAAGAGGAGTACGCTTTGCTCTGCTCTCATCATCTGGCTTAGCGCCTTAACTCCGCTGTATCTACCTTTCTTATAAGAAGACTATGTTGACTGAAAATCCTCATTAATACTGTCCAGAGAAGGCGGAGGGGGATGTCGGACTCTTACGGTCAATGCATACCGACGCAGAGTCAAAGCGTCAATCTATTTACATAGCATGTTGATACCTATCTCATAGTGTCATACGAATACCTATGACAGTCGTTACGGGTAGTCAGAAGCCCGAAAGTCTGAAAACCAGTCTACCATAGGATATCGGCATAGCCCATTAACTGGGTTGCGGAGGTCTGATGGCAGTCGCACCGTGTAAAATACTGGTATTCTGCCGCATTTGGTTAGACTGGAAGCTGATCCCAACATAGTTGAGAAAAGGCTAATCAGAACGTTGATGATTTTTATTTCTGTAAATAAATCTGTTTTTTCAGACTGTGGCCTTTCAAGAGCTAGGTAGCTGTCTGCCTGAACTGGATTGGATAAGACTGATTAGTCTCATAGCTTTTTAGTGGGTTTGGGTGTATCAAAACAGGCTCCACGAGTGACGATGCTTAAAAGCTTAAGTACGTTCGGCGCACCCTGGGCAGTCAGCCCCGCTACCAACCTTGCTGACTGGATAATCTTGTCACCACGGCATGAGCTATTCTCGTGTCGAAACGAGAGAAGTGGGTAAGCTGGTAATGGTGACCTTTTCTTATTCGACCATGATTTGATGGTGCATTTAGGTTCTCAATATGTCATCAGATTATTGTTCTATTTTGTTTCATTTGTCATATATGCAAATGGTGCAATGGTTGTTTTTTTTTAAGAATTCTATGGAGTTCTTATTCAACTATCCTCTTTTATAATGAGGGATTTCTTTTCAAATGTTTGTTAATTCTTTGTTTTTTATGGATGTCTTCTTGCACGTGTAAGGAAAATGGAAAGGAAATGAAATTCGTCATATAATTGTAATGTACACAATTTATTTATATCGTATAGTTTCTTATACAAAGATAATAAATTGTAAAATCCTCTTTCTCGGTCCGAATAATAAATAAATACTTAGTATACCTCCTCTCAGTCCTATCACATGCCCTTTAGGGCATTACTAGGAGTTAACTTACAATACAACTGAAATACTTGCCAACTAGCTTTCTTAGGATTCGATACAATTATAAAATTTTACTGGTAGCTACCATGGGTTCTCGACAGACCACAACTCGATTCTTCGCAAAAAAAGTTCAAATGCCACGCATTCTTTTTTCACATTTAAATGGAATCATATTTAAATCGAGTTGTTGGAACTCACCGCGAACCCATAGTAACGACCATGGTTTCCGAAGGATGAAATCGCCATTTTCTTTTTTTCTAATAAGTGTACAAAAATATTCCTTTAGGTAGCTATTTATAAAGGTAGGTATGTATTGTCAAAGGCACTGGTATTCTTAAATTTTGATTTATCAATACATCTGTTATTATAGGATTTATATGTAGTATCTACGTCTTACAAATTATTTGCGATTTTTCATCATCAGTTAACCAGAGGACCTATCATCTTTTTGGTTCAAAACTTAACGGGGCATTACGAAATGAGAAATATACATTAATTTTTATAAATAACCATCTAAGTTGGACTTAAATTTACTTAGATCAAAACTTAAGAGCTACTTATAAGAACATAGTCTTTAGCCATCGATTTTTCACTATCGAGTCTTCGAAAAGATGAAACAGATCTACCACTTTTAACTTAATTACATATACATACATAGCTCATCACTAAAAATGCATTTTTTATATCCTATCACTGAGTAGACAAGTTTTATCTGTTCGAAAAGTCTAAACCGAACATAATTAGTCTCATTTTCATACGAAAGGGCAAAGGAGGCGCGTCTACGACGACCTGCCACTACTTCTGCCTACCCTACACGAGTACATACTATACACCGACCACGACATACAACTACTAGGAAGGATTACAAATAGGCTTCACGGCTTAGCCGCATACAGCTGCACAATATGATACAAATATAATAATCATCTCTTTACAACGTGGTAACTTCATCTACTAGGGAGGGGAGACAGTTTGTACGAGTGAGTTCGACACGTCATCGCGATGCGCGGGCGCAGGTGTGCGCGTGGCGCGGGCGGAGGCGGCTGCGCGGTCCAGGCGCAGGCGGCGACAGCTCAGTGCTCGTGCGCGCGCGCCTTGTTCTGGTGCATCATGTTCTTGAGGGTAGCCACCTCTGTGGCAAGCCGCGCGAGCTCTGCCTTCAGGTGTGCGTCCTCCTCCTCAGCTGCGAGCCTATCTTCAGGTCGCTGCGGCCTGAACTCAGCGCCGATGGATATCCCAGAATCTCTCTCGTCACTTGAACCTTCCCCGTCCCATGAGGGTGAGGAACGGGGACCCGGTTCCTGCTTTATGTGCTGCAGGGAGAGCAGGGCGCTGGCGACATCCTTGTCACCAAGATGGGATTTATGGCGAAGTTTGAGCGGCAGCCCGTTGTTCTCGGGCGCGTACTGTTCGGCGGTTTCATCTCCTGAGCCTGACAGGGAAGACAGCTCATAGGGGGAGGGGACGCGGCGAGATCTGGACAAGTTGAGAACTGAGCCAGGTGGCTCGTAGTGTGCTGGGTGCGGGTAGTATGCTTCGGGGGCGGGTAGCCTCTCCTGGTATTGCTCCGGCTGGCGCTGGGGTGGCGGCGATGGAGGAGACGCGGGTGGTGCCGGGGGTGGTGGTGGCGGCGCAGGGAACATGGTGTTGGGCGACAGCTTACTCCTCTTTGTAACACAAAGGACCTGGTCACAAGTCGGTAGGGTTGCCAACACCTGGTCTATGCTTATGAGGGTTTCTCCACAAATTCCGTATTTCTCTTTTATCGCATCAAGCTGTGCTTTGAGGACGTGGTTCTCCTTGGACAGCTCAACTACGCGCTGTTCCAGAACCATGTCATTGAAGCGTCTCTTTTCGCGGGAGCGCTTGGCGGCTTCATTGTTCCTCCTACGACGGTCCCAGTAACCATCATCTTTCTTGCTGTCGGGAATGAACTCCCTCTGTTTGCGCTGACCGAAGAACTCCTTGCGCTTGTTGAATTCAAAGGGAGAGTAGTCATTTGGGTCGCCAGGGCTGCCCAAGGGGCCTTGGCTCTGGTCCATCGGGAAGTGTGGGGACACGGAGAGCCGGCCGCGGGGAGGCGGCGGGGCACGGGAGGGAGGGGGTGCGGGCCCTAAGCCTCCACCACCCGCTCCACTCAGTAGCTGCTGCTGACTCAGGATGAACTCGGCAACCATGTTTCGGCGGACGACGACTGGTCCGCACGAATCCTCACTGTGGTTCTGAAACAAGCGAAAAGTTACGTTAGTTACAGTTTAAAAAAAAATTCGCTAACCGTTGCAGTTGTCTAAATAATGTCGCTGTTACAAAATCGGTCGGTTGCAAAAACTGAATGTCGCAAGATCCCGCCGCTGCAAAGTTGTTGCACGTGGATCACCTTTGTGAAATAATGTTGCCACATTTCAACGCTTTTTACTCCCTTCATGTTAGCCAAACTCATTAATAAGTCGTGTTTCTTAATTTTAGCGTGTTACAATGTTACAAATCAAATTTAAAGGTTACACCGGATTTCTTCCGTTACAAAACTCACTTCCTATTGCCGAATATAGATTTTTGCTTCAATTTTGTAATGTAACGATGGATATTTAAATATAGAACGATTGCCGAACATTTCTTAAAGATTCGGTTGATTACGCGACGAATTTTAAAAAAATACTAAGTGTGATTATACAATTTATTTTTTGAAGACTAATTTAATATTAGGTATGTATTTCGAAATAGCCTTACCATGCTTTCAACACGTGACGAATTAATAACTTTCATTGATCGGGATTATCGAACAATAATATTTAGATTTCAAAAAGCAATCATTTCACGTTGATTTTAGCGTGGGCTAAAATTAGTAGAATTTGCCGACGAGTGAAGTACGACGGCATCATCTAATACAATGTCGTTCACCTTTATGTAACGCGAAAAAATTCTCAATAGGACAATCGATTTACATAAACCGCGAATACATTATTCGATTAATCGATCAATTATGTACAGGAAGTGTAAAAAAATGTACTAATACACATTGTTATCAACTTTATTATCCGCAACTAACAATGGTAAGGATCAGTAAGTGCCTATTGTGGCGACAAGTTTGATTGTTTTTTGAAATGATTTTAAAACAATGAGAGTGGTACAGGGTTGTGCATTGCAAAAAAATGTTGATCACGTTTGATAACCACGCGGTCGGAATGCAACGTGAGAGTTCGATTTTTAAAGAAAATTATGTGTTTTTCATGGCATTTGTTTTGTATGTATAATGTGGCGATACACGTGTGTTCATTATACACGACATAATTTTCTGTTTGTTCTTATTTCAACTCAAACAGAAATTCAATCACTGGCAAAATCCATAACACTGGCTGTTTCATGTAGGCAACAATTTTTTAATTGGCTCTATCATGCAATTTAGTTGACGCGACAGTTATAGCTACCAAATCGCCACAACTTCAATTATCGCCTACATGAGAAGATATTTTTCTCTAGACCATAAAGCATCGCCGCTAAAGACTATGATTGTGTTATTGATACGTTCCGTTTCACGACACGACACTGATCGGTGTCAGTAGGTCGGCCCAGATGCGCTGGCGCCCCGTTATTCCGTCTAACTGTTCAAATAATCGCGCTAACTTTAATTGGTATTCATTGTTGTTAAAATGTCAGTTGGATCTTTGTATGTTGTGCTTAATAAAAAGAAGTCAGTCATTTCTTTTTGAAACCTTTTGTTGTAAAAACTAAAAATAATACAACATCAACGTTTGCTGTGAATTCCTATCACGTTAAATGTTTATTTGTATTAATAAGATCGAGTTCCGTTAGTTCAATATTACTATATTGTACAGTTACATATAAACTATTCAAAGATTTTTTGTCGGTTGCCCCGTTCGGACCGCCCACTTTATATTAGGTGTTAATTTAAAACAGTATTCGTGATCGTAACACATCATGGGAAACGTTTCGTCATAACTGTATTACGGGACTTTATTGGTAATATGAACGTTAAAACGAATAAACCTAGTTATAGTCTATGGTCGAAACACGGGTGACCTTGTTTAATACCGAACATAACTTTTTCAAATTTGGAATTTTATAACGTTTCCAATCGATTCGCCATTTAAAATGTACTGTTTTTATACAGAAAATGATGATTTTTGCTCTATTTGCAAAGAGATTAACAGAAAAATGTTCCCGTCCGTTACATTGTTGACGCTTGGCGGAGCACAGACAGTTACACACCGTTTCAACCGAACTGTTACTATTTAGCATTGGTTATAAAAATATGGGCATTGTAACTTTTTTGCGGTATCTTTTTAATAAGGAAATTTGTTTAAAGCACGTTTTGTCTGGCTTTATGACATTGAAGGTTCATTTATGGCGTTTACGATCTATGCTTGTGACAATTTGTGTCTATGGAACGAAGTTAAGTAGTTTTTTTTTAAGTAGCCGGCTGCAGCTTATCTCAAATGTACTTTAGCTATCAAATAACCACAAAAACTTTACAGTTCAAATACTAAATTGACTTGACAAGTTAACACTACCGCTGCAAACGGTAAAATGATCACACATTTCATTGCACATTAACCAAACCCAACCTTGACTATCACATCGAAATAAAAACCGCTAAAATGATGACGAAACACAAATAGCTGTTTCATAACAGTATTACGAGTTTAGATACTAGTGATGAGCATAAAAAACCGTTTTCGGTTGTACCGTACGGACCCAGTTTTGGGATAACGGACCACCGCGCGAGAAAGTACTTGATTAGTGATAACTGTCGATTGTCAAAACCGGCTATATAGTTGTTAGGAGTATTGTGCAACCGTTAGCCAACGTATGGATATGTACGGCATTGGCCGTGATGGGAAAATTTCGGCTTTGTGGTCAGAGTCAATTATGCAGCAAAAGTATGCAACCAATGTTTGTTGTATTTCTTGTTACCTTAACGGGAATGTTGATTAAATGCTTAATCTACAATGTAAAATGAGGACAATGGACACTGTCATTTAAGAAAGGTATTCGAAAAAAAAGATCTTCATATCTAATTGTCATATTGCTGTCACGTTTAAGATGGGGCAGGACCTACGCAACACTCCACGTGTAGGCCGAGGGAGGCGCGTGCGGCGAACACATGTTGAATCCCCTCTATCTAAATATAGATAGTTCCTACAGGCTTCGGGTTTCTTGCTTCCTAAATGCGTCAATACGTAAATTTGTCACGTGTGTACTGCATCGTTTAGATTTGTATTGTTTTTTGATGAGCGCCTCAAAATATGAAGATTATGTGCATCTGGTTAGTTTAAGGTTGTCGCTTTTTACCCATCGCGTTAAGAGGGTTATGAAGTTGTTCAGTAAATTAATATTCGGCCATGTTTTCCTCAAAACGAGCGTTTTAATTTACCTGATTTAGAGAACAAAAAAGGCAATTTATTTTGTTCAAGTGTTCGCATAAATTATATTAAAATTTTTTAGATGTGAAGTCACGTGCAGTATTATTAATATCATGTTCTAATACAGCTCGTATTATTTCTTTATCAGAAGTATTTCGTAACGTAGTGAGGTGTCATGTTATTGAGTCATTGTACAAAGTCCTATTTCACAAACACTGATAGTGATAGCGTTTATTTACATAGAAATATATTTTAGAGAATTACACAATCATTGGATGCAATTAGTATAATATTATTGTTTTGTTCCTGTTAAATTCCGCGACCGCTTGCATAATGATGCAAATGGCTGCATGCACTATGCGTCGTCAGAGACCATAGCACGTGCTAGGCCACGAGTTTGTCTATGATTATGTCATTAGAATGGCCGTATGAATTAGAAATAGACATGTCTCGTGCAGTTGTTAATGGAATTGTCTGATGTTTTTTCCAAGTTTTTTGCAATAATCAAATTTAATTACTTTTTAAATATTGTTGTTATTTAAGACTAAGTCCGGTACTAAATGACAAAAACAAAAGTCAATGGATGACAGATCCTTTTTGAAGTGTCTTAATCCATAAAAATCATCACAATCTTTTAGTATAAATAACTATTTATACTCATCATGACCCCGTCTCTTATCAAGGCATATCTTGTTTATCATATTTCAGTTCCCCGAATTTCGATAACAAGTGTTTTCTCATAACTCCAAAGTTGCTGACTCCGTGTCAAAGTTCAAAGGGGCAGCCCTGTGCTGCTGACCTTAGCGACGTGATTGTCCTACCTGCAGCACACGTGCCAACGCGCGTTCAGGTCACGCGGCCGTCAGCACGTGTGTACAGCGTACTTGAACCTCACGTTGTGTTGCGCAACCAACCGACCCAAGCACGTTTGCTCCTCTCTACACAGTTATATAAACCACAACGTGATCGAAGAACGTGAAATTTAATTATTAATTGCCTTTAATGGTGTTGCCCTTGGCTTTGGCAGTGGGACTATTGTTTTGATGAAATACGCGGGCGTTTTGTTTTATGAATGTAGTTTTGGTGGAGTGGAATGGTAATACTGCCTTGGAGCAGAGAATCTAAATGAGTTCATTTTTTTTCCACAAGTATTGGTCTTTATCTAAACTAAATATTAGTTGTCAATGTCAATGTCAAAGAACTATCTAGAACTTTGAACCGGAAAAATTACAAGAAATCATGTGAAAATCTTGCATAAATTGTAGCAAAGTCAAGCTCAATTATAACAATCGTGACGGTTTTAAAATAAATAGCCGCGCTCTTGACCTTACTTTAAATAATATATAATCGGCGCCATCTTGGAAAAAGTAGAGAAAGTAGTACAGCGGTAACTTTCCACGCGCTTGCCGTTTATTGCGCGGGAAAAGTGGGACGACGGCCATATTTGATTTGATGCTTTACCGTCATCTATGAAATGATAGAAATATTAATGTTTAACACTCATTTCTTCGACGATAAACAGTTTAAAAGTCGCGCCGGTTTACTTATTTGTCAAAATAAATATAACAGGCGAGATTTTTTTTACCTGTTTACAAATAGAAAGGTTTCATATTATTTGTACGTACACGATAAACAATGGCGTTGTGTGTCACTGATTTTTGGACTGGAATGTTAAAAATAAATTTAATTTTGATAGAACTGTGTGTGAGAGATGTTTATAGTTTCCGGAGGACGCAATGAAAACCTAGCAAGAAATAGAAAATTGTTACATAATTTACATGACGTTCCTGTTGGCGCCAACGGCTCATTGTCTGTGGTTATGAATTATGTCAAGATGTGAATGTTTTGTAAACTTCCTACACGCCGAGTCATATGTTATGTCTTAGAAGCAGCAGACTGTATCCTTAAGTTATTTTAACTTACCAGTCTAAAGGTCGCGTCTTCTGGATACGTTTCAAACATTTTTACGTATACTTGACCGATTTTTCGCGCGCAAGACTTAATTAAACCGGGAGTGTTATTTCGGCGCGGCCGGCCTCTATCGGTCGACTCGCGATAATGGTTTGGTGTCAAGGTTATATTTCGTAACAGACATATAAACGGGCCAAGGCCTTCCCTGTTTTCCGGTAGAAATTGTCTTTTAAAATAAAAGATAAGAATGATAACAGTTGTTTGAGTGAATCAGGTTTTATAACAAAGAGAGACCTAGTTATTTGGCCTTGCTCCATACCTGTTAATTGCTACATTATTAAGAATCGCTTAACCTATTTCCGTGTGCTAGATTCACCGAATAATGCGACTAGTGTTACATAACACGCCTAGTTCGCGGAAGTGTTGTATGAGGAGCGGTGTTTTGTACCTACCATGTTGTAAGGTCAGCCGAAAAAAGATAATATTTGGATCGTCTTTAGTCAACTGCTATTATCGTCAAAAAATTGAGTCATAGGGTTTCCCATCAAAACAAATCAAATTTCAACAAAAAACATCTTCGAAACAAATTCAGAGAGAATTTTCAGCGTGAACCAGTTTCCTGTCGCGGAATTGCGTCATACTCATCAATCACTCGTATTTGGGGACTCATACGTCCACAATGGCCACATCATACTGGTCCACTTCATCGCAATTGGTTGTACACATTCACGTGCACATCACTAAGTAGGTTACAGTTACGCAGTGAGTGAGATAAAAAAAATAGGTCAAGTTATCTTTGCTTGTCCTCGCGCCGATGAAATTATCGCTCTTGTTATTGCGCGTGAAAAAATCTGCTTACGTAACCCGTTCGTTGTATAAAAAACATAATCCAGGCAAATACGTCGAGGGTTACATCCCAATGTCGTTCATTTATAAGTACTGTAACCCTGGGTGAATTTGTTTCTTTATCTTCTGCTAATATTTACATTCGTTTTCGGTTAATTAGGTGACGGTCTTCGGAATCTGTGTCAGGATACGCTTACGAGTTATTTATCACTGATTTCATTGTACGCAATTAATATATGACTCAATTATGATTAGATATCGATAAATTCATGCCGATTATATGATTGAATAAATGTTATGGCCTTAGTCTTCAGTATTGCTTTCCGTACAACCTTGCAGTGAGTTCCGTATTACATCATACGTAGGTACCTATAATGCATTTCGTGATAAAACTATTTACCTGTTAGTTACGCCTTTGTGTTTATTGTTAATACAGCTAGACGGTAGTTAAATTAGAATTATAATTTTCGGGTTTACGGAAGTTTTGTTAACAGTACAAAATGGAATTGGTTCCAACTAACACAACATACATTTCAACCTTCAATTGTTGTTCTACTACGAAAACCATAGATTATAATTTTTTTGACACAATGAGTTCGTTGAACTCGGAAACTTTTACGAAGCGGGCGTGTTAGATTTATGAATTTTGAAGTTAATAAATTATACGTGCCGGACAGCACGTTGACTATTGCAGCTGATTACGCAACACCTACCCTAGGGTTGTTGCGTCATGTATCGGGCGAGTGGCGACCTTTACAGGCGGATCGATTGTTGCACTCAGACTACTGCATATTATTATCTATTCAGGAGTATTCAGAACAGGTGGTAGGGAAATGTGGGGTTTGTGGAGGTGGGATTTGTTGCTTGTAGCATTGTTTTTATTAATGTCAAGGATTTCATGTTATTGTTCAAATTACTAATTCGGAGGGTGTTGAAAATGGTTTGGATTTTTTTTAGCAAAGTTCGTGCAGTGATTATTTTATTTTGGAATAAAGTACTATGTAATCAAATACAGTTTTTATTTTTAATTAAAATGTTTTATGGAATATTTCTTTATTTTATTTTATTGATTCAAACAAAGTGTTATTTTATTTTACGAAATGGACTAACAGAGATCCTACGGTACAATAAAATTGAAAATTACTATAATACCATTTAATATTTTTTTACAAAATATTATATTAACTGTGTAAGTAGGTGCAATAAATTCTTAAAACGCAACATTAGCAAAAAATCTAGTTTCCGTACATCCGCGGGCGAATGCACGCCGGATCGAAACCTTGAACCACTTGTGTAAGCGACTCACAATGGCTTACGACAGAACCGTGCCAGGCGCAGCTTACGACACCAACCAACGCAATCCCGCAATTAAAACCACTACACACTACATTATATTTGTACTTTTCAACAATTACAACATTTCCTCTCCAGAAATAACAAAAAAATAAATATAAAAATTCTCGAAATTCAAACTAATTCAAACTATCTGTCTCGCCGTGACGCAGCAATTCGGAAAATTGAATTCCGAATTTTATCAGATAGGTACCGAAATTTCGTAACGCAATTTAGATAAAACGCAACACAGGATAGGACATGTAAACAATGTAAAAAGAGTTGTGTACGTACATAAACACTCACGAAAACACAACCGAGGAAGCAGAAACGCAAACAAAAGATTCAAAACAAGGTGAAACGTCGAGGGCCGTCATTGAGAAGCTTCAAGAACGTAAGAATTCAACAAATAAAATGATTAACGCAGACGAAGTTTTGGCACGAATCTCAACGAGAGATGAGTAAACAAATTTGAACGAGAAGTCAATGACTCGAGTTGAGGAAAAACGGTTCTATGAACCAGGTGCTTCAATTTTTCATAAATTCCTGTTGAATCATCGCTAATGTTAAATTGAATTTCAAATTTGGAATTATTTTGGAATAAAATTCTATGTTCAAAAGGATGAAATTGTTTTTTCAAATAGCTACTTAAAATGCGCATTTATGCCAGGAACTGTTATTTTCGGGTTTTGTTTGTTTTAATTAACATTTTTATTTTGTTTGATTTTATGAATAATTTTTCTGGAATTGTATCTTAGGATTTTTTTTTATGATTTATTTAACGCGATTTGAAATTGGAATTAATTTCATGAATTTAGGATACTTCATTGGAGCTGGAAGAGGGAAATTTGAATTCTTATTGGACTTGTAACTTTTTTCAGGAAAAATTTTTTTGCAAAATCCGACATTCAGTTTTTGCAAAAATCAGCAACAATCCATAATAAAAGAATAATATAAAGATACTTACAAAAATATTTGCGGTGTTTTGCACTCCTTATCCGGAATTATCCAAATTGTGGGTACAATGTCATAATCCACAAAACAGAAATTCACAACGTTCTATCGTTCACAGTTAGTTTTCAAAACAGAAAATAATATTTTCAATAATTAAAATGTTTCACTCCCACTTAACACGTCCTAAATGATTTTTGTCACTATCACAATGTTGTTATGACGAAATTCCACTGCGTATGGCGCTGTGTTACTCGCTTGGATAGGTCTGTACTCAGCGAAGATTAGAGTGCGACTAAATTTTGTAGGGGGGTCGCCCGACTCCCAGCCTGCAACCGCGCACACACTGACACACTTGCGGCTGTGTGAGTCACGCTACGTTTGTGTGAGTGATTCATCGTTGTGTGCGTATATTTACGTAACTTGTCCTGACTCTGTCCGTGTAATCACTTTAGCCGGTATTATTGTGTCCGATTTTTTAGCTAATTCGTTATTGAGTCATGATGTGTTTGTCGCTTTTTGCGTTTTCCAAGAAATAATTTAATCGATTGATAAGCGTTTGGGTTTAGTTTTTAGCAATTACGTGGCGTAATTTAGACTAGAGTAAGATTTGACGGTTTTTCAATATTACAAAGCATGTTGGGTAAATGTTAATTTTTAAATTGGTTTTATTACAGTCACTGTTTTCGTAATTTGGTATTTGGTGTAGTATTGTTTGTTACTACAAGTTTTGTTTTATGTTTCACAATGTGGTCTATTGTGACGATTATCTTTCTTTGTTTTAAGGTACTTGATGTTTTCGTTATTTTTAGCTTATTATGGATAAGTAAACAAGATAATAAAATTATCACGATGCGTCGTTGTCTTTAAATTTTTGTATCTGGGAGCTACGCACTTGCTACAGCGTAGAACGGCTACGAATAATTTGATTTATTTGATATTTTTTTATGTTTAAGCGTCATTCTGAGGGGTAAGCAGAAGAGTAAGTACTCTTACAACTTCTATATACAAATACAAATTTTAGTTACAGATTCGAAGTATAAAGACTATCGTAGCATTTAGATGAGGTTATAAAATAATAAATCTACTTATTCTAAATAGGCCAGTTTCAACCATTGTGTAAATACACGTACTATTGCTTGATTAATTCAATTACTCATTATTATTACGTCAAATAAGGAACTATTGCGAAACAGTCAAGTGTGAGTCGCGTCCTACGTCATAGTTATATGTAATCGGTCAATACAAAGGTTGTAACTACTAAGGTTATACTTGTTATTGAATTTTGAAGTGTTTTTCGTCATCATGAGTAATTGTTATACTATCTTGTCTAGATTGCGAAGTGATAAACATGATTGTTATCTATTTGAAGTAGAAGTTAAAAAGAAAAAAAAGTATTTTCTGGAATTTGTATGATTTTTCCAATTTTCTCAGCTAATAGGACGAAGAAACATAATTAATGTATTCTTGTTAACCAATTTGGGAAGTTTTAAGATCTTAGTTATCATGAGTCATCGCTTTAGTCGGAATATGAAGGTCAATGACCTTTAACCTGGTTGATTTTTATAATTTTAACGAATACCTCTATGTTGAATATTCTTATTTCATAAATAACATAACATATCATCACGCCTGTATTCCCCGAAGGGTTCGGCAGAGGTGTATAGTAACACCCTCATTTCGCGGTTACGTTTTGTTCTATGTAATAGGGGGCGAGCCTATTGCCATCAATTTCATAAATGGTTGTAATTATTTTAACATTTTATTGTAGTGTAGTAATTGCTAGAGACATCTATATGAGCGGTGATAATCTAGACTCTTGGCGGACGGTTTGACGATGAAAGAGGTCCACCATCAGGCGCGGTCGCAGGCAAGGATTGGGGGGAGGGGGGGTCAAATAAGTAGAGTACTTACATTTGAATTTATTGTACATTTTTATTTGTATATCGCTCATTTGGTACAGCAATGACATAATTACGCTTTTTTTAAGACGAGTTTGGTATAATTATGTCAAAATGTGCGGGAAGACTGTTTACATCGGAAGAAAATCTCTTGTAAAATTAAAAAAAAGGTTAATTATGCCATTGTTGCATCAAATGAGCGATATTATCTATTTTGAGGTTTGTCAATTGACGTGTACGATTTTTGGGGGGCCATGACCCCTACGACCCCCCCCCCCTCCTCGGACCGCCAATGTCGGTGGACATAATTTGTCAGACCTGTTTTACACCACCTATAAGGGTAAAAATGGGGTGGTTATTTTCTTAAACCATATGGTTTCTTTGTCTGATACAGGATAACATTATATTAAATTGTCTGGTACATAAATAACAAAAAAAAAGTCGCTCTGTTTTCAAACCAAGTTCTCGGAAACTCACGTTGAATATGTTGTTTGGAGTTAGGAACACGTGAAAAATTTACAATGTCAAGGTGAACCGAACCTTTGCATTACGTATTATAAGTATCGTTATGTATGTATATGAATAATACATTATTTATAGTATTAATGTTCTCAGCAAGACCGGAAGTTCCTTGTGTTTAGTTATTTATTTATGCATTTTTTTTGTTAAATAAAATATTTCAGAAATAAAAACAAAAAAAACTTCTTTTTTTAGTATTATTTTAGCTATAAGCCGACGTCCCACCTGAAGAAATGTGGTAACCGGCGCCTGCATACACCTACAACACCACGAGATTTGCTGATGCGTTGCCAACCTTAGAGACAATGTTGGAAAATCTCATGTGCCTGTGATTTCCCCGGCACCCATACATATAAAAAAATAACCTACCCTCTTACTTGTCTTTTTTATTCTATTTCTTTTTTTCTTTCTTTATAAAAACGTTGCCCCACACTAGGATTTCTCCTGTATCGCGGGTGCGTTTACTTACAGACACAAATTTTCACATGCACAATCATCCAGACCCCAAACTATCTGTAGGCCATACAAATATTTGTTCCGTGCGGGAATCGAACCCACGGCCCGTAGCGCAGAAGCCGATCGCTCAGCCACTGCACCAAACGTGTCGTTTCTATACTTATCTTTCGAATTACTTCAAGAGGATGGGCAGAGAAGTCCATCTTTCTGCTAACAACAAACTGTGATCATGTTGATTATGGAAATTTCCTCTTTGACTGGTCAATTAGTGGACGTTTACGTGCTTGCCAGTAGGTTGCTAACCTATTATTATACTCGTGATGATAAGAGACTTTTTAGTTGCTCTTCATTACCTCTCAAATGACATGGCAACAAGAAATTAAACATCTATTTGGGTAATGATAAGAATTGTTTATTTAATTGATATTAATGAAATTAATTGCATCCGTGATATTAATTGATAAAGATTTGGGCATCTTGAAAGATCTTGGTAGATACCTAGATTTTAATATGACAATTATTTACCTAAGATAATTAACTATTATTCCGGATTGGTTATCTGGTCAATAAATTAAACGCGAACTAGATTCGATTTTGTAACGGTTAATTGAGTTCAATGTACTGAATACCAAAAATAAAAATGCCCTGGGGTTTTTTACTAAGAACATTTTAGGAAAATTTTCTTAAATTTTTCCAAAAACATAGGTAATAAAACTACCTACTTAAATATTAAAAGTAACTTTTTAATATTAAAACAGTATTATTTCTCAGTATTTTGTTAAAGATTCGTTGAAAACATGTTGCATGTATATAGTTTACGCTGTATAGGCGATAGATGGCGCTGACGGAGTATAGAGTTACAATTTTCCTTTCTAAACCAGTTTAGTTTAATTTTTATGTGTATGTAATAACTTGATTTTAACTTTTTTGAATAAAAAACTGTTTATTACTGAGATAATTAAATATCAGATTCCTTTTTTCGTAATATAAAAAAAAATCAAGCGAATAGTTGTATTACTTTTCTGGCATGTTTCCATGTATTTACGTTTTAGTAATATTATTGTACTTACTGATATAGACTAGACAACCCCCATGCCAGGGTGTAGTAAATAAAGGCTCGCGGATGATATCAAGTGGATGAGCATTCTGCATGTGCGCTAATAACAATTTGCAGCGATCAACAATCTTTATACCAAATTCTGCCTAGTCTTTTCTCAACTATGTTTAAGTCAGCTTCCAGTCTAACCAGATCCAACTAAATACCGCGGCAAGCGTAGCTTAACCTCGCAAATCGTATGTTCCGTACGGTTGGTAATTAGCTACGAGCTCCTATTGTTTACAAGGAAGTACTAAAGTTAAATGATTACATAAACATAACATCACGCCTTACATTCCCCGAAGGGTTCGGCAGAGGTGTTTTAGTACACACTCGTTTCGCTAGTTATGTTTAAGTCCCATGTAATAGGGGGCGAGCCTATTGCCACTAACCGGGCACAAATCCAGACTCCAGGCTGCTACTGAGAAATTCTTAATAGAAAAACCAAATAACAATACCCGACCTGGGGATCGAACTCAGGACCCCATGCTCAGCAGTCGCGCTTACGGCCACTAGACCAACAAGGCAGTCAAAATAAATGATTAATTTTGTTAAAAAAGATAAGTTAAGTTATTGATTTATTTATTTATCACATGACATGTTTCCTTTGCCATTACAGATAATAAATCTAAGGCGTCAAAGCAGTGGCGTAGCGTGCCTTGGCGGGGCCCCGTATAAAAATTTGTTTGAGGGCCCTTAGGAACCGTAAAGATTTCTCACAAAAGAAAAAAAATGTTTGCGTAAAATTAAAAGAAATATTTAATCGTCATAATTATCTATCTGTCACTTAAATCCCGCAACCCGCGATAACCGATGTAGGTTGTTGCCTACTTTTGAACGCACGCTGTACGCGGGAAAAAAATGTAATTGCTTTTTTGACTTTTGTCATTTCTGAAAATAATAATAATTGGGAAGTTTTTATTAATTTTTACTTACGCACGTTGGGGGCCCCCGTGGCCCGGGGGCCCCGTATAATTGATACGGCAGATACGGAGGTAGCTACGCCCCTGCGTCAAAGTAACTTTAAATAAACTTCATTATACCTTATGGTGCGTCCAGACCTGACGAACGCGCCGCGAATGCGCCGCTCGCGCGCAGCGCGCGAGCCGTTCGCGAGATTGATAGATAGAGCTTTGTACGAACATGAAATGCACGCGCGCAGCTCGCAAGCGGCTCGCGAACGGCTCGCGCGCTACGCGCGAGCAGCGCATTCGCGGCGCGTTCGTCAGGTCTGGACGCACCATAACATTGACTCATAATATCACCAGAAACGCGTGGTTAAAATCTTTCAGGTATCCGTGCCCACGTTCGTTGTATAGTTAACCACAATAAAACTCACTCTACATACAATTTACCTCCTTTCCGATAATTTTTTCATTCATAATATTGTTCAGTATTTTCATTTCCTAGTAATTGCAAACTAATTTGCGGTTCTCTCGGCCCATTTAATATGAGCAAAACAGTTTTTTTTCTAAACGTTATTTTAGGTACATGTGTATTGAATCATAAGGTAGAGGAATTTGTATGACGGGTTCGACCCTGGGATGTTTTTTACAGCGATTTTGTCATGAATTTAAAAGGAGGATAAATCTAGAATGTTTTCTTATTGTTCTGAGAACTTGGTGAGTTTCTAAATGTTTCTAAAAGGTACATAACTTGATATATCAGTGAATCTTTACATAGTATAAAACAAAGTCGCTCCCGCTGTCTTTACGCTTAGATATTTTAAACTACGTAACGGATTTTAATGCAGCTTTCAGCAATAGATAGAGTGATTCAAGAGGTTTATATGCCCCATATTAGTATCTACATTGCACCCGTGCGAAGCCGGGGCGGGTCGCTAGTATGTATGTATAGATAGATGAAAAAAACTAACAGATAATAATAAACAGAAAATTACATTAATTCGTACTGAAAAGTTTAATAGACTAGAAGGAGGGCGAAGTTATGCCATCATGTTCATCACCACCAATTCCCTTCACTCCTCTCGTGTCAGAACGAGTTATACAAGAATAGCTCATATTGTATAGATTAGGTAGTCAGCAAGGTTGGTAGTATCGTAACTTGTGGAGGCTCTATTAATGCGCCATGAATTTATAACAGTTCATTGGTAAATATCGTTCTTGACCCCTAAAAGAGGCATGACTCGTAGCCACGTAGGCCAGAGGGTTGGTGACCGCAGAGCGAGAGAGTGACAGCGATGACGCAGAAACGCGTCACCCACAGAAAAATAAACAGTCACACATTTTTGCGTATTAGAAAAACATAATACGACCTTCATTTGACGCCAAAACAAAAGTAATCAAAATCCCCGGACTTCGATTATCTGTCTACAAATATGGCGCCTCATAATGTAATCAAAACCACAGATAAATTGAAATTGATAGATACCTACAAGGAAACATGTGATTATTAATAGTAATAATAACAAATACCATTAGAATCACGTAAATGACTGTGAATTGTTAATGTTATGTAAAAAACCTGTTACGTTGTTATGTAACATAATTCGGCGCCATGTTTGAATATTCCACGAATGTGACGTCATGCGAGTTCGCGAGTTTTAGGTTGGTATTCGCGGTAGTTTATCTATGGGGAATTCTTTTTTCAAAGTGGTATTGGTGTGGTGAGTCATTTTTATGCATATAGGGTCTGTTCAACAGAAATTGGATTAATAAAGAAATTTTAATCTTTGTTTTCTAATTACAGTAAGAAGTAATCATTTATATGGGTAGAATGTGGTTTAATGTATCAAACATATGTTTTGTTATACTAACAAGACTGCTTTTATTTAGTTTACTGTATTTAAAATTAAAATGTTATATCTACGCATGAGATTGTCATGCAACCATTTTAGCTTCAACACCATTAAACACAAATAATGAATTTTGGTAAGTACTTATATTATAAAATATTCTGCCTAGCTTTTTCCCAACTATGTTGGGGTCAGCTTCCAGTCTCACTAGATGCGGCTGAATACCAGTATTTTACACGGAGCGACTGCCATCAGACCTCCGCAACCCAGTTACTCAGCAATGCCGATATCCTAAGGTTAGACCGGTTGAAATACTTTCGGGCTTCTGACTTCCCGTAACAACTGTCATAGGTATTCGTATGACACCCGAGAGCGACTGTTTACCATGCTCTCCGAGGCACGGAGTGGTCTCGATGTGTAACGGACGGTCACCCATCCACAGACTGACCGCGGCAAGCGCAGCTTAACCTCGCAAATCGTGTGTCCGCGTGGTTGGTAATATAGCCATGAGCTCCTCACTCACTATTAGAAGTATTAGGCATCATCTCCTTGCATTCTTACACCGCATTGTCCAATTACATAACATCACGCCTGTAATCCCCGAAGGGTTGGACAGAGGTATATAATAACACCCTTATTTCGCCGTTATGTTTAAAGCCCATGTAATAGGCGGCGAGCCTATTACCATCAACCGGGCACAAATCCAGACTCCGACCTCCTACTAAGGAATTCCACACAAAAAAACCTCACAATCAACAGTCGCACTTCCCACCACTATACCAACAACGCAGTCCTTAACACTGTCATCATTACTACAACATAATTTATAGTAACGCTAACGCAATGAAAGGTATGTAAGAGAACTTGAATAAGACCCTACTAGGACTTACACAATAGGGCTATACCCTCGTATCAACACCAAACAACACACAACAATGTTGTCGGGTCAACGTCAATAGACAATAGTAATAGTTTATTAAATATAACTATTTGTATCATGTTTGCATGCCACAGCGATTGTCTATTTTGTTTCATTTTAATATTATGTTAGGAGATTGGAATGTTCATTAGATTATTATAAAACAATACAGCAAAAAAATGTGTTGTACAAACGTAGTAATGTTTATATGCGTCAATTTCATTATTGTAAATGATTAATCATCTTTGTTAGATGAACACGTTAAACCAGGGATGCATAGACTTGGGGCACGCCGCAACAGCGGCGGTAAGACCCGTGATGGAGGAGTGGCTGGAGAGGCGTCACGGCGCCCTCAGCTTCCGGCTGACGCAGGTGCTCTTGGGACATGGCTGTTTCGGGAAGCACCTGTGTCGTATAGGGCGGCAGCAGACGCCCGGATATCATCACTGTGTGGACTGCCAGGAGGACACGGCGCATTACACGCTGCAGGTGTGCGCTGCGTGGACGGCGCAACGCCGTGACCTGGTTGCGGCAGTGGGTGGTAACCTCTCCGCTTCCGGCTGTGCTTCTGTCCATGGTGGAGAGCGAGAGTGCGTGGGAGGCCGTCGCTTCCTTTTGCGAGGAGGTGATGGTCACCAATGGGTAGCGAAGAGGGAGGTGTCTTCCTCCCTCCTTTTTAGTGCTAGACGCACCAGGCGCCGGAGGGCGCGTGATGATCTACGGCCACCCTAGTGACTGGCCTGCGGGCGGTGGGTTAAGGGACCCGTCGCTCGACCAGTAACAGGCCCGGGAGGATGGCGCGCCATGTTCCGCGCGCGCCTCTCAGAAGGAAGTGGGGCAGTGGAGAAATTGCCTCACCACAGGAGAGGTCCACCAGAAGAAGCTGGTGGACCAAGACCTGCCGGGGTTGCGGTGCATGCAATAGCGAATCCCGTGACTCCGAAGAGCACGTTATACAGTCGGTCCCGGGTGTCATACGAATACCTATGACCGAAGTCCGAAGACCGAAGACCGTAGTCCGAAGCCCGAAAGTCTGACCACCGGTCTAACCTTAGGATATCGGCATTGCCAAGTTACTGGGTTACGGAGGTCTGAAGGCAGTCTCTCCATGTAAAATATTGGTATTCAGCCGCATCTGGTTGGACTGGAAGCTGACCCCAACAAAGTTGGGAAAAGACTAGGTACAACGCTAGAAGATAGATGAACATTAAATGTGGATCATTGTGAATTTGTAATGTAGAATGTTTTGCCGAAAACGGGGAGTATATTGAAGATGGCGGAACGATATTGTTTGAGAATTAGAAGATGGATGGATATGTATGGCGTAAAACCCCAAATCCATTGGCGGAACAGTATATTTGAAGTATTAACATCTAAACTTACATACATACATAAACTCACGCCTTTTTCCCATGGGGTAAGCAGAAACTATAGAACGCCACATGCTACGCTTCATCTACATTCATACATACATCTTGTCATTCACGCACGCCTTAAGAAGCACATATACCTACTTATTAGTTAAGCTCGCGAAGGATGCGACCTAATTTATCTAATTTAATGATTACAATTATAGTGACATTGAAGCAATCCTATATCTTATGCAATCTCGATTGATATACATAATTATTGAAGTAATGTAGGTATGACATTGCCTGATATTAAGGAACAAACAAGTTTGTTACGTATCAAGTTTTATTAAAGAGAAATTATATATAACAAGTTTGTATGTGGGTTGTACCTTGACTCTACGATTTTTTTATGTCACTTCGCTTCTCTTGTTTTTTCCTTACTTGGTGTGCAAATAAAATATATTTACGAAGAATTCTCTTTTCATATGAAGTATATAGAAAACCACATAATAACAATAGGTTTTCTCGAAAATTACTGCATGTTTTGGTATACAGTTATCACCAACGCCATTGTTATTTTAATATTTAGCTTTTTATTTATTGCAGTAGGTCGTAGAGCTCCTTGTACAAGAGCTTGTCCGGGGAAGTGCTACCACCATACCTATTTCTGCCTCCAAGCAGTATTGCTGTGGTCCAGTTGGAAGGGTATTGCTGTTCAAATTACAGGCACATGAGACTTTCAAACTTTGTCTCTTAGGTCACATCAGTAATCCTTTTGGTGTTGTATGTGTATATAGGTGGCGGTAACCACTTTGAATCAAGTGGACGGTCGGCTTTGTTTGTCATTTGCAACCGACTTCCAAAAAAAGGAGGAGGTCCTCAATTCGGTTGTATTTTTTTTTATGTTTCTTACCTCACAGCACCGTCATTTATACACCGATTTGAATACTTGTTTTTTAGTTTGAAAGAGTATTCTTTCGAAGTGGTCCCATTTAAATTTGGTGAAGATCTGATGAAGAACTTCGAAAATGGACAGTCAAACTCCTCAATGACTAACAGCACACATAATGTGATTGGGTTACGAGCAGCGTCTTTAGTAGGCCCAACCATGGTTTAATAAAGAAAGAATACTAAAAAGAAAAAAACATTTTAACAACAAAAATGAAACCGACTTCAACAAAACGAAAAAAATAATAAAATAATAATCATATTATTAAACTAACAGTTTCAGAAGTCGGTGCCTTTAATTTGGTTCAGCGTGGCTTAGCACCGACTTCTGAAACTGTTAATTTTATAATATAGTAATTATTTTATTCTTTTTTTCGTTTTGTTGAAGTCGGTTTTATTTTTGTTAAAATGTTTTTAATTTCATTCTTAAGAAAGGGAAACATATTTCCATACAAAATCTGCGATTTGCTAAGTCAAATCGAATCTAGGACACCTATCAAAGATTTCGCCTTGAAACTGATAACAGCGAAAGGCCGATAAAAACTTGCAAAATAATTTATTTCCTGAATTTCACAAAGAAACTTCTAGTAGTCAATAACACAGTTATTATTATTGAAACAAAACAATTATAATATCTTATCATTACAATAATAATTACGTTATATTTTTAGTACAATTATGTCATGTAATGTTTAAAACGGGTACGTAGAAACGATAAAAAAAACGGGTTTTTTCTGCGCAGTCGCATACAAAATATTTGTATTTTGATAAACGAATGCTGATTGGCTGAATTAATCGTGACCCAAATATATCGTAACAGGCGATAGTGACAAAAATTGTTTTTTTTGGATGGTGATCGATTTATCTCATCGTTACGTGTTCTGAGGTAGTTGTCATGACAATGTGGTAAGATTAATATTATATAATTTTGTGTTTATTCTCAAATGAATGGTCAGTACTGATAATATCATACATTAATTTAAATTTTACATCATACTTGAATCACGAATGTTAATGGCGTGATAGCCTAGTGGTGTGACCGTCGGACTGCCAAGTCATAGGTCTCGAGTTCGAACCAAAGGCACGCACCTCCGACTTTTCGGATTCATGTGCGTATTGTATAATTATCACTTGCTTAAAAACGGTAAAGGAAAACATCGTGAGGAAACCGGCATGTCTGAGAGATTACTCGACGGCATTTGAAGCCAAGTCAGAGGCCCACGGGCGGCATAAACTCTGACACCAGGTTAGTCACTAACCACACGAAAAGAAGAAGTGAGATTGAAGCTTCGCAATTCGGTTTCCAGAGTACGCCCCCAGTTGCGCAGGAGTCAAGTACACAGCCACTGCACCAGTCGTGTCGAAAATCGTCAATTTTCCTGTTACATTTTTTTTTGTGTGGGGTAAACCCCATTTAATGACACATTCACTGCAGACAATGGCCCGATGTGCGCCATTGGATAGGTATTAGCTTGGACGTTGATTTTCATTTGTTTTTGAAGAATAGGTGCCTATTATCGAATACTAGCGACCAGTCCTGGCTTCGCACGGGTGAAATGTAGATACTAATGTGGGGCATATAAACCTTCCTCTTGAATCACTCTATCTATTGCTGAAATCTGCATTAAAATCCGTTGCGTAGTTTAAAAGATCTAAGCATACAGACAGCGGGAGCGACTTTGTTTTATACTATGTAAAGATTAGATTTAATTACTGAAGCGACTTAGTTCCTATTATTATACAAGGTGTAAAAAGACCCTTCACTAAGCCGTCAACCATGCATTCAGTACATCTAACTAAGTAACCCTACGCAAAAATGATCGCTGGGAAACAACATTTTTTTTTTTGGGTGAAAAATGTCGTTTTACTGTAAAGCTCAATGTACCGCACTCAAAACATTGTGCTGATAGATGCAATGAGTAGTAAATGGGTAATGGAGGTATTTCAAGTACATTTGCAACCTTCAAAACTAGTATTTACAAAAAAAAGTTGTGAAAAAGTTGGAACTTTGACCTCCAATATCTCCGTAACTAGAAGGTTCCCAGGCATAGTCCAGAACAAAAAAAATCATCGCAATGAGGTGGAGAATAAGTGCCTTTCGGCTTCGTTAAGGGTCATTTTACACCGTTTATATTTATATAGGTTAGATAACTGTCTCTTTGGTCTAGTGATGGCAATTGCGACTGCTGATCGTAAGGTCCTGGGTTCGATCCCTAGATCGGGCAGTGTTATTGGGTTCTTCCCTGTGGAATTCCTCTTTAGCAGCCCGGAGTTTGGATTTGTGACCGGTTGATGACAATAGGCTCGCCCCCTATTACATGGGACTTAAACATAACGGCGAAATGAGGGCGTTACTCTGCCCAACTCTTCGGGGAATACAGGTGTGATGTTATGTGCCATTTTAGTCTAATATTATTATGCAATATGCTAGCGGCCCGTCCCGGCTTTGCACGGGTGGACATTTTTACCGTTTATGCAACGTTTTTCATTTATGCTCTGCTCCTATTGGTCGTAGCGTAATGTTATATAGCCTATAACTTTCCTCGATAAATGGACTATCCAACACAAAAATATTTTTTCAATTCCAACCAGTAGTTCCTGAGATCAGCGCGTTCAAACAAACAAACAAACCCTTCAGCTTTATAATATTAGTATAGATAGATAAATCGTATATTTTTAACCAACATTTGAATAGGTATTTAAAATATTTGTATGTTAACGGAAGCTGCGGACATTGACATGAAGATAATTTAGGAAACCAAATAAAATACGATATGACGTCATCGCTAGGTCATCGCAACTCACCCATAGAGAATCGTAATGTTGGTATTTCGATTAATACCAACATTACGATCTTCTTGCTCATAAGATTGTATGGAAAATGTTTATTTTTTATATGCCTAGCTGTGATAGCTTAGCGGTTGAATACTTGAGGATCTGAGTTCGATAATCGTTGGAAAATCCTCATGGATGTCCCTCGCCCGGGGAAGGAGAGGGGGTTTGCCGCAGTCTTACCGGCTAATAACCAACGGTATTCCTTCTCCTGACCGTTCGGCCGGGCGGCGTCGCGGGATTCGCAAAAGCATGCACAGTAACCTCGGCAGGTCCCGGTCCGCCAACCCTCGGCGGACCTCTCCTCTGTGGGGCCTTGCCCCACATCCTACTGAGAAGCGCGCACGGAACACAGCACGCCGCCTTCTCGGGCCTGTTACTGGCCGGGCGGCGAGTCCCCAAACCCGCCACCCTCAGCCTGAGTTCGATACCCGCCTGCACTTTTTCAAATTCATGTGCGGATCAGAATTTGATTATCACTTGCGTTAACGGTGAAGGAAAACATCGTGAGGAAACCTGCACACCTGAGAGGGCTCCATAAATTTCTCGATAGTGTGTGTAGTCCACCAACCCGCAGCAGGCCAGTATGGTGGACTAAGGGCTAAACTCTTTTCATTCTAAAAACAGCCCGTGCCCAGCCGTGGGGCTGTAATGGGTTGATTACGACAGGGTCGGCTTCAAGTCTAACAGTTTTGTGTACGAGAAAAAGCTAATCGATCGATAGTTAAATAATCGTAAGGTTCTGAATCGGTTGGCAGATGTGTTTTTAATTACTGTGGCGGCATCTATCACGCCACATGAGAATTACGCAGGACAACGATTGTCTAGCAGACTACAGCGACAACAATGACAGCTGTCAGACGAAACGTCACAAATCCTGCATCGCGATATCAAGATTTGACACGCAGATAGTATATACACAACTTCCCAACATCAACCGTTGGGCAGTAGCCCGCCAGGCATAAGACTTGACATCCACCAGAGCTGTGCGAGGAAAATGTGCGCTGCGAAAATGTGTAGCGAGGATGTGAAACGGTGTGACCCTTTCCACCAGAACTGTGCGAGAAATGTGTAATGCGTAATGTGTTAATGTGTACAAATGAGCTGTGCGAGGATAGGTAGCGGACTCTTTTCGAATACGGTGGTGTGGCGAGAGCGGTACACATTCCTCGTAACACATTCCTAGCAACACATTCCTCGCAACACATTTCTGGCTTGTTTTGTATGAACAAAAACCTCGCACTGCTAGACCCATATCGACCAGAGCTGCGCAGAGCGAAGCTAGGTAAATGAAGTGATTCTATTGGTGCTTACAAAACACATTCGTCGCTACGCAGCTTAGCACAGCTCTGATGGATGCTCAGCCTAAGACACACACCTGGTTGGCGGATCCTCTCTTTTCGTTGTAGGAACACCCTACCTTGTTCCTCCATAATTACTATCTTTATATCACACGGAGCGACTGCCATCTTTTGTATTAGTGGCATATCAATATCCTAAGGTTATTTAAGATATCTAACTTTATCAGGATCGACGGCCTGACGTACTCCTATCCTACCCACGTTTCCACGTGTAACATTCACCCATAAAGATCATTAACCCGTATCAATCAAATGAAAAAAATATTTTCGTAACGCAAATTCATTCTAGGTTAATATGGCATTGAACGGTTTTATCAGCCGAATATCAGCCGGACAACTCGTTTGATAATCTAAACAAAGAACTGCGCAGACAGACAACATGTTTGCGCAGACTTATCATGGACTTATCTAGAGGATAAAAAGGTATTCCCCCTGAAATTATGTGGGTGGTACCACAGAAATATTAATAAAAGTTAATTATCACTGGATAATTTAATAGTAAGCAGTGCTTTGGAGAGCACGTTAAACAGTTTGTTCCGGGTGTCATACGAATACCTATGACAATAGTTACGGGTAGTCAGAAGCCGAAAGTAAAACAACCGGTCTAACCTTAGGATATCGGCATTGCCCAGTAACTAGGTTGCGGAGGTCTGATGGCAGTCGCTCCGTGTAAAATACTGGTGTAGTGATAGCCTAGTGGTTGAAAGCTTGCTTCCCATGCAGGAGGGTCTGAGTCCAACCTGGTCTGCACCTCTGTCTTTTCTAATTCATGTGCAGTTCAGTTTATCACTTGCGTTAACGGTGAAGGAAAACATCGTTAGGAAACCGGCACAACAAAGAGGGTTACAAAAAAGTTCTAGATGGTGCGTGTAGTCTGCCGACCCTCACCAGGCCGGTGTAGTGGATGAAGGCCTAAACTGTTCTCGTTCTGAGAAGAGGCCCGTGCCCAGCAGTGGGCTGATTATGTTAACCATCATGAAAGTTGTGCCAACTATTCCGTAATATTTATAATTAATAACTGCCTTGTCGGTTATTAGGGTCGTGGAATCGAACCCCAGTTCGGGAAGTGTTATTGGGTTTTTCCATTAGGAATTACTCAGTAGCAGCCCGGTGTCTGGATTTGTGTCCGGTTAATGGCAATAGGCTTGCCCCCTATCACATGGGACTTAAACATAACTGGCGAAACGAGGGTGACACTAAAAACAACTCTGCCGGAACCTTCGGGGAATAAAAGGCGTGATGTATTGTAATGTTATGTTTATGAATAACAAACAGGAAAATATTAATACATTGTTTTACACATACCTAACAGTACATTCTTCATTAATATATTCATTTAAATAATAGATTATTAATATTATAGAGTATGTAATATTAAAGGGTATTACCCTGAAAGCGTGTCTGCTTATTAAATAGTATTTTGTTTATAAACATAGTGTTAGTAAATAAACATAATTATTATGTCATCAGTTGCTAATAGGTCTATACCTATTAGCAACTGAAAATATTCCTAATTTTACACGACTCCTCTATAGGAGTCGTGTAAAATTAGGAATATTTTCAGTAGAGACAAGTATCCATCGTAGAGCACTGCTGGACGAAGCAAACTTCAAAAAAACATTTTAACAAAAATTAAACCGACTTTTAAAAAACTAAAAAAAAGAATAAAATAATTACTATATTATAAAATTTACAGTTTCAGAAGTCGGTGTTAATCCACCCTGAACCAAATTGAAAGCACCGACTTCTGTAACTGTTAATTTTATATTATGGTAAAGGTAGGTATTAGGTTCGCATTAAATCTTTATTAAGTTATTTTATACTTTTTAGTTTTTGAAGTCGGTTTTTTTAAACGTAGTATTTTTTATTTTTTTACTTTTTAGTGTCTGTAATAGGTTGTTCTGTAAACTACAGTAGGATTTTTCTAGATTACATCAGGTAGAATAATTACATCGTCCACGTAAACTAAAATGTTCATAAAAAAAAGAAATGTTCATAAAATGAAAACTACTGGGCCAAACTATGTTAAATTTCCTCCTCCTTTTTGAAGTCGGTAAAAAATACTGGTATTCAGCCGCATCTGGTTAGACTGGAAGCTAAGGGGTTAGCTTCCAGTCTAATCGCACCGTTCCACCTAGCCTTTTCCCAACTATGTTGGGGACATAGTTGGGAAAAGGCTAGGTAGAACGGTGCGATTGATTCTTCTTATTTTGGTCGAGACGTAACACATTCGTTGATAGGAGATTTACATTTTATAACCTGATATGATCTGTAAGGCATTCCGCGGTGGATATCTAAGAGCTGTTAATACCTAAATATGCGATACAAAGAACACCCAGCAACTACTGAGAATTTTCCTTAAAAAAATATTTGTGTTCTAGAATATTATGTAGTGACATTGCTGTTAAAACTGTTTGGCATTTCCGGTGATCTTGAATCACATCATCGAGCATTTGGTTATTTATGTAGTTATAAATAATAAATTGTAACCGATTCTGAGAACGACATTGTTATAATGCTCAATGAGTTTGATAAATAGTTTTTGTAAATGACTTTCCTTATTTATGACTGCAGTGCAAGCGTTCATCACAAAAAATGCGAGCTCCGCGCTCACATTTGGTGTATGTAACATGTTTCATAGTAATCCCTTGAATACAACTCACGCGGGCCCGTTGACGACATGCCCCGCGTTTGGTGTGGCGAACGCTTAAGGTCCTGCACCCACTGACGGCACGGCACGGCAAGGGATTTTTATGCGATGAATAGGAATAAAACTTAAAAATATGACAATAAAATTTAAATTTCAATGATAATCACCGTAGGAAGCTGCGCGTCTCTGTTTTTGTACCTACGATGATTATCATTGAAATTTCAATTTTATTGTCATGCTATTAAGTTATATTCCTATTCGTCGCATAAAAATCTCTTGCCGCGCCATGCCGCCAGTGGGCGCAGACCCTAAGGATTCAAGAGGGAAGTGGGCATCTTACCATCGCTAACCAAGGAGACTTCAGCAGCGGCAGATGGAGTAAATTCAACTTGCCAGCTTAACCACGTATAAGCCTCACGCATGTTAGCTCGTCTGGTGTTAGACAGCGCCCAACAGCGTTGCGTATCTCGTTTCGTCTACGATTTTCGTAACAAGACAAAAAGAGATAACAGGCTGAATCGTTCGACAACTGATTTATCGAATCGTTCTGAATCAAGGGGTAGGTTTGATCCCGTATACAAGGTTAGTCGGAAAGGGGGTACTAAGCCGCGGGCCATTTAATGTATCACTGATGATTGTTTTAAAGAAAGTGTTAAAATTTAAAAAATTGATTCGTTTTTTTTTCCATGAAACATTTTTATTATTTTAGTTTTTTCAAAAACTCTTCATCCCTGCTTTAGTTATAAATTCCCCCAATATGACGTAAAATGTAAACACGTCTGATCATAGCTGTGGATAGATAGAATTTAGCGTATTTTTTTATGAAATCTTTGAACAGCTATTCTCTTGAACTATTGACTTTTGGGGAAAGTTGTAGAACAAAAGTTATCCATTATTATGGGTACTTTAACACCTTTTTGGCTTAGTACCCCCTTTCCGACTAACCTTGTATAGGTATATGTATTTCATTATATTTGTTACTAATCTTGCGACACATTTTTCAACTACTTCTGCTGAAACTTCGCACACAAATTCAATTCCCGTAACATTACAACATTATAATAACTTCCACCTTCAGTTCTCAAACCCTGATACTGCAGAGGTACTGCAACGTTTAATTTAAAAGTGTTTTTAAGTGATTATTCTAACAGCTATCATTAGTTAAATTAACAGATCGTTCAAAACACAATACTGCGCTCCAAAACTCAAACTGTAGATGTGGCTCAAGAGGCCGCCCAGCTGAAGTGGGACTGGGCAGGACATGTTTGCCGTCCGGGGTCGCGGTGCATGCAACAGCGAATCCCGTGACCCCGGCCTTAGGTCAGAAGGAGGGACACCGTGGGGTTTTAGCCGGTAAAAGTCCGGCACACCCCCCCGTCTTCCCCAGCCGGGGGACAGTCCATGAGGATTTCCCCATGTAAAAAAAAAAGGACATGTTTGCCGTATACCGAAATTACCGAATGAGCTGTGTGCTCCTACAGCACAAGACTGGAGCCCCGATACAGCGAGACGGGGTCGCGGCAGACCGCGGAGAAGATGGCGGGACGAGTTGGATGCCTTTCATAATAATTGGCATGAAACTGCACAGAATCGTGATAGATGGAAGGAATGGAGGGAGGCCTTTGCCCAGCAGTGGGACAGTACAGGCTAATAATAATATCATTAGTTATACTTAATTGCGCAACAAAATCGCTGTAAACAATAAAAACAATATCATGACACATCCATTGTCTTTCTATGACACCATGGGGTAATTTATTACTCAAATCAATAATACAATACTCTAAATATCGTATTTATGTATGGAATAGGTAAGATGAGGGAAGTTTCCGTCTGCTGACGTGTTTGGAGGCACGTGTGTGATATTTACTACGTTTTTACGCCATTTTACGCCTTTCTACGCAGTTTTACCGTGGTTTTCCGTATTGTTTACTGTTGTAGAATTAAGGATATCTTCTATATCCTTAATAGTCAGTTGGAAAACATGGAGAAAGGTGGAGCGGGAAATAACCTGTAGAAAGAAAGCTGGTGAAACCGTTTTGTTGACGCAAGTGATAATTAAATTCTGATCTGAACATGTATTTAAAAAGTCAGAGGGCCGGGATCGAACTCAGACCCTTCTGCATAAAAGGCAAGCGTTCAACCGCTATCACTAAACACTAATGACGAACATCGACCTTATAATATACGATCAAAGTATTATTAAAAACCGGCCAAGTGCGAGTTGAACTCGCGCACGAAGGGTTCCGTAGCATTATCTATAAAAACGAGCAAAAAAATCACGTTTGTTGTATGGGAGCCCCCTTAAATATTTATTTTATTCTGTTTTTTTTTTGTATTTGTTGTTATAGCGACAACAGAAATACATCACCTGTGAAAATTTCAACTGTCTAACTATCACGGTTCATGAGATACAGCCTGGTGACAGACGGACGGACGGACGGACAGCGGAGTCTTAGTAAAAGGGTCCCATTTTACCCTTTGGGTACAGAACCCTAAAAACGAATTACTAGATGACAATTAACATTTGGAAGTAGAGTGAACGAAAGACAATATATCAAATCGCGAAAATCGAATCGTTCGTCGGATCCGAAACACTACCGTGGTTGGAAAACGTGCGATCCGTCAGCAGAATCTTTGTAGATCGATTTTCGGAGTAGGATGGTAACGACTAGGACTATAAAATACATACAACAGAATCTTGTAAGGGTGAATCTATCATTACAGTTATAGCTAATATCAGTATGTCAGGATTGGGAGCATGGTAAATAAAGTAAGTGAAACCAACATAGACTATCCACCAATGATAGTACTTTTAATTGGGTTAGTGATTAGTTACAGAAGCTACTTCATAATATAACACAACATAATAATTTACACAAGATCAGAAAATAAGTACAAGTTAATCTATACTAGTTAAGTATTATAAAACTGAAGAGTTTGTTTGTTTGTACGCGCTAATCTCAGGAACTACTGGTTGGAATTGAAAAACTCTTTTTGTGTTGGATAGTCCATTTATCGAGGAAGGTTATACGCTATATAACATCACGCTACGACCAATAGGAGCGAAGCATAAATGAAAAATATTGCAAATACGGGAAAAATGTCCACCCGTGCGAAGCCGGGACGGGCCGCTAGTCAGATAATATAAAAGGTCAGACTCCTTCGGCGGTTCGACATGGAATCCTCTGCTCCGTCGAATGACCACTGTTTTTGTAACTTCGGGTACGTAGATTCATCTTGACGATTACCCTCCTGTGTCAACATAGTCCAGTGATTGCCAGTTACCGATAACAGGACTGACGTCCAGGTCCAGGTTACTAGCCTACATTCCACTGGGTTAGTCCAAATAACTATCAGTTGACATGAACGATAAACATGATGAAACAATCGCAATATAACAACACAATTTTTTTCGTAGACTAAAAAAGATAATTTTGTCTCGTTCCTTATCTCAAAACATTATATAAACTACCTAAATGTATACGCGAAATTATCAATGAATTTGAAACGGTGATATTTTTTTACATACATTTCTGCGAGATATCGCTCCCTAGATTGGATTTTCGGAATGGGATGATTATGAGATTGTGGGTTTTTACATACATACATACATACATAAACTCACGCCTTTTTCCCACGGGGGTAGGCAGAAACTATAGAACACCACATGCTACGACCCTTACATACTCCTTTCGCTTCATCCACATTCATACATCTTGTCATACACGCACGCCGGTTGAGAGTACTACGTACCTGTCCTTTGTGAAAAACATCATTAATAACATCGATGTATGTGTGGGTTTTTATGTTAGGGAATTTCTGGTTCCGAATTGTGTATTATAATATGGGACAGAACGTGAACAGTCACACGTAGCTACTAAAATAGTATTACTCATTCCCTTTCTCTGGTTTTACCCTCCAATAATTGGGATGCGAAGGTCAGATGGGAGTCACTCCTCATAAAAAAGGTTCAGTTTTTCTTTTCTTTTTCGTATGATTAGTGGCTAACCTGGTGTCAAAGTTTATGCCGCTCATGGGCCTCTGACTTGGCTTCACATGCTGTCGAGAAATATCTCTCAGGCATGCCGGAGTTTCTTCACGATGTTTTCCTTCGCCTTTTTTAAGCAAGTGATAATTATAATGCGCACATGAATCCGAAAAGTCAGATGTGCGTGCCTTGGGTTCGAGCTCGAGACCTATGACTTGACAGTCCGATAGTCACACCATTAGGCTATCACTGCTTAACTGGTTAAAAGGCTTAAAGGTTCAGTGAAATCTAGCTATTACAAAGGCGATCCCAGCATGATTGTAAAAATGTTTGGCTGGTCAGCTCAGCCTGGCTATTTGTTGTTCAGCATTCTTGTTTATTAGGGCATTAGCGGCTCGTCCCGGCTTCGCACGGGTGGACATTTTTCCTGTATTTGCAACATTTTTCATTTATGCTCCGCTCCTATTGGTCGTAGCGTGATGTTAACCTATAAACCTTCCTCGATATATGGACTATCCAACACAAAAATATTTTTTCAATTCCAACCAGTAGTTCCTGAGATTAGCGCGTTCAAACAAACAAATAAATTCTTCAGCTTTATAATATTAGTATCGATTATATTATAGATCGCTGGCACCATATGAAAGAAAGAAAGAAAAAATAACCGTCATAAAAAACACACATAAAATACACATATAAAACAAAAATAAAGCTAATCACAAACAATTCTAATATGACCAATTATTACGCCCCAATAATAACAATTCTAATAATTACGCCCTCTTTTCACCAGTTATGTTTAAGTCCCATGTAATAGGGGGCGACCCTATTGACATTATCCGGGCACAAATCCAGACTCCGGGCTGCTACTGAGATATTCCTAATGGAAAAACCCAACAACACAGAAAATTGTAAAAAAAACAAAAAAATGGCGACTTCGTACAGTTATTACGCTTGACGTCATTATCATGACACCAGACAGAGTTTGTCAACATTTTTCAGAGATCATTTCAAAGTCAAAGTCAAAGTTTTTTATTTCAAATAGACCAGATTTCAGGCACTTTTAAAACGTCAAAACTAGGTGCACGGTTCCAAAAGGTAGGTTCGATGGAGAAGAGCCGGCAAGAAACTCCATGAATACTCTTATCAAAATAGTAGTTCATTACAATTCCATTACAGTAGTGTGAGAAATAGAATGAGAATAATGCAGGTTAATGTAACAAATAAACTCACATAAGAGTAACAAATAGAAAAATATGCCTTCTAGGATTGCCATAGCAGTTAAGGGCTGACCAGTCCCGACAGACGGCACCCGTTCACGAGCATGACGTGCACATCCGCATCGGTCAGCTCAACCATATTATAGGGAACCCAACGACCGGATAAACAACGCCACCATCAGCAAGACATTTAAGTGAGCATGACAGAATCATACTACCAGACAATAGGCAGTAATATGATATGATTATAAGCGTATCACTAATAGCTGCATGATGCTCATACTTTACAGTTTGGAATGAAGTATTGTAAAGCGATATTATTAAAATAATAACTATAATACAAAAACCTATTTTGCCAGAGTATTGAATAATAATTAAAATTGATAAAATATATATAATATATATTAAACTATTTATATAAAATTGATATAAATAGGTACCCCTAAATAAAGACTCCTAGCACCACCTTACGTTCCGGCAACACATCAAAAAGGTGCACGCTCGCGCCGCTTTCGTTGTGGGCCGGTTACACCCTATGATTAGGGCGCGCAGTAAGCTCTCGCTTAGAAATAAGTTGAGACTTTACCTGACGTGCATTCGCCCCATACTAACTTACGCCAGCGTCGTGTTCGCACTCGTTAGGCCGTGTCGCTTTAAAGCATTCCAGATTTTGCAAAACCGCGTATTGCGCAGAGCCGCGGGCGCTCCGTGGTACATGCGCAACGTACAGCTTCATTTAGACTTAATAAAACTAATGCCAACGGTAAGGCAATATCTCAAACGCACGTCTAAGCGTTACTTCGACAATGTCTCGAGGCATCGGAACCCCCTCGTGACCGCCGCGTCCGATTATAAACCCTCCCAGATTAGCATAGTACGCCGTCCCCGGCATGCGCTACTAGAGCCCGATGATGAGATCACCCTCCTCCAGGAGGCGAATAAATCTACTAGCACCATACACACACACCGCCGCCGCCGACCGGCGTATCGCCTTCGCCGACGAGGCCCCTCGCGACGTCCCACCGCCGCCGCCCCCGATCCACCGTGCTCACCCGCCGCAGCCGCGGAGCCGGTCGTCCCTTCTGACTCCGCGCAGTCACCATGACGCGAGAATACAGCCCTCATCAAGCTGTCGTATCCCTCCCAGTCCTCTCGCATTCAACACCCTAAGAGGTCGAGTCCCCCCTTGGGGACACCCTTAGAGGTGTTGCTGCTATAGTCATAGTTATGATGTTACAGTAGTTAGCTTTGTAGTTAGCTAGGTAGTTAGTATAGTAGATATTGGTTCGGAGACCCTTCTGGTCTCGCCAATAATAGCCCGGTTACGTAGAAAAGGTCCGCAAGACCATATCTACAATAGTCGAATAGGAAAAAAAAAAAAGACTCCTAGAACGAAATTGTTCAGACCTGAAGATGATGACACCATGTGCAGACGAGGTCTACATTCCTTAATCACAATGTAATATTATATATTAATACACAGATAATTCAGCCCTCATCAAGCTGTCTCCCTCCCAGTCCTCCCGTCAGCAACGCCCTAAGCCGAGATCCGAGTCCCATTAGGGGTCGCCCTTAGTGTTGTTGTTGCTAGTAGTCATGATGTTAGAGTAGTAGTTAGCTTAGGTTCTGTATTTTACTCTCGTCCCTATTGGTTGGAGACCCTTCAGGTCTCACCAATAACTGCCCGGTTACGTAGAAACGGTCCGCAAGACCATCTACAAGCAGTCGAATAGAAAAAAAGACGGATTCAGCAGTCGTTACGTGAACGTTTATGTTATGCAAAATAATCAGTTTTTATTGTTATAACAATGATTATAACATTTGTTATCGAGATGCGTGATCGTCGCATGTACTTGACGTTGCGCCTTCATGGTTTTTACTACAGTATAACTAACCTATTCATACAGCAGTTCCTCGAGGGTTTGACATTGACAGTTTAGGCAGTTCGGGAGATGTCGTGTCTTGAAGGCAGCTCGGGAGATGACGTCCCCGCGATGAACGACTGTATGGAATGGTTAGACTCTGGTTTTTACGTAATTGTCGACGTTTTGGCGATAAACCAGGGAATACTCAGAATTATAAAACACTAGCTGTGTCTTCACGGCCCGTAGCCTATGTTACTCAGTGAAATGTAGCTTTCTAACGGCAAAAGAATTTTTGAAATCGGTCCAGTAGTTTTTAAATTTATTCGTTACATACAACAATCCAAAAAATACAAATCTTTCCTCTTTATAATATTAGTATAGATAAAGATGAATAGTAGTAGTAGAACTATCTCGTTGGTCTAGTAGTGGCTCGCGATTGCTGATCGTGAGGTCCTGGGTTCGATCCTCAGGTCGGGCAAAGTGTTATTGGGTTTTACCGTGTGGAATTTTTCAGTAGCAACCTGGAGGTTGGATTTGTGCCCGGTTGATGGCAATAGGCTTGCCTCCTGGTACATGGGACTTAAACATAACGGCGAAATTTGAGTGTTAACACCTCTGCCCAACTTTTCGGGGGATACAGGCGTGAAGGCGTCAATTCAAAAATTATATTTTAAATACTTATATAAATACAAAAATCTGTTAATTGCGATGGTCGGTGTGGCTAAATTAGAAAGGGGTGTGTTTTAAATTACATATTATATTAAAATACCTGTATGTATATTGATTTGATGATATACATAATTTAATTTATCAGTTAATACAGATATAGTAAGTATTATTCGTTACCTAATTTTATGATATCGATAATAAGGGATTACCAATTTTTTACAACATACACAATTTTTTAATGAATATAAATATAGATAATATTAATTTTTAATTGCCTCATTTCCGGTTAAACTCCTTTCTGGGTAATCTATTCCATTTATTTTTTTGATAAGAACTTCAAAACTGGAGGGAAACTACTTTCTTCCATTTTCTAAATCTTGATTTTAGTTGGTACCTAAGGTAAAATACTAAATACCTATGAAGTGGAAAACCCATTTGTGATTAAACCACTCAATGCCATATTTAGCAATAAGTGCCCTTAATTAAAAATAAACTATGAATCAAATTGTGAACGTGGCGTGTTTTACAATACCGGCGTTGACGTCAATCAAATCAGTTGAAGAATAATATGACTAAAACAATTCACTTGAATCTACAATTTTATCTGCAAACATAATCATGCTATAATCTATTATCAAGAAGAACTAACATTACGTCAGGATTATATAATAAAAAAAATGTATGTATTGCATAATAATATAAAGGCAGAAACAGTCGCGTCACAGACATTCGTAAAAAAATAAAAAATCCAAGATGGCCGCGCGTCAGATTTGGCGCCAAGTGAGTCATCGAGTTCCGATGAATCAAATAGAATTATTCATGTAAACAGCTTCTTCGTAGTTATCATTTATTTCCTAGTCTTATTAAAGTGCTTTTTTTATTGAGTCACAGTAGAACTTTCACGCACTTGAAAATTTTTATGAGTCAGCCACTTTCTTGTAAGTTGAGGACATTTTGTTTTGTGTTTACATAAAAACAATTATCATTGACAGGTGTGGAGGTGAATGACGAAGACTGTGTCATCCACACACTGTGTGGTCTTCGGTGATTTGGATGGAAAGAAGAATGGCGGCTACAAGCTGATTAATACCAACTATAGAATACAAGATCAATAAGGTTCCTCCTCGCTCGTATCACCACGAGCTATATGAGAATAGCTCATGCCGTGGTGATAAGATTAGCCAGTCAGCAAGGTTGGTAGCTGGGCTGACTGCCCAGGGTGCGCCGGACGTACTTAAGAAGAAACGCGGGCTGCAAAATATTTGAAGAATAGGTTTTCAAGCGATCTATTTCCGTCCCACCTCCCCCGCAAACCTTCCCAATTGAGCGCGAAAGAGAATAAATACTGCATCTCGGACTGATTTCTCCTGTGCAATATTAGCGAAATCGTATTTTCGTATTTCCCTGTTTCCTTCTTCAAACCTGGACCGATTTTAATATTTTTTTCTGTAATAATTTAAGAAAGACTTTGTTTATGTCTGTGTTTTTTTAAAACGTTTTATATTCGTCAAAATATGTTTGCCAGATGTCTGAAAACGGTGGTAGAACCGGTCGATTTTTGTAAAATATAAACTTTTCTTGTTCTTTTAATAATTCATTTATTGACAAAAACAAAACATAGGCTGGACATAGTGGTGGTAGATATATATCATATGGTAAAAAATATTTGCTCTAGTGACATTAGCTAAGAAGGAAACTGAGGAATACGTTTGTATGGACTAAATGCCGACCACATTTCCTCTTAAGTATCGTCACTCGTAGAGACACTATGCCTAACTTATTGGTTTCCAATCATTTTAGATTTTTTTAAATACTAATCCAAACCATGACACGGTCATTTAACTCTATCCAAACCATCGTACTATCTACCATAGATTTCGTGAAAGGAGCCAAAGAATTATAGGTACCAAGAATATCAGGGCTTTAAGGCTTATTATGGATCCATGAAATTAACATTCACATGGTCACAGATTCTTCGAGGCATTGCATTTAGCGCACCTATTTGAATCACACCAGTAGTACCCCCATTCCTGTCGCCACTGGTGCTATTCGAATTTGTGCTATTAAAACTGGTGCGTTTAATGGAATGCCTCGACTCTTCGACATATTTTTTAAACTATCTACAATTGCAATTACATATTGTAATATACAAAAACATTGAAATTGTAAATACATCGCACATGTTTTAAGAAGCTCGTTGATTTGCGAGGTTAAGCTGCCCTTGCCGCGGTCAGTCCGTGGATGGGTGATCGTTCGTTACACATCGACACCCCTTCGTGGCTCGGAGAGCACGTTAAACAGTCGGTCCCGCGTGTCATACGAATACCTTTGTCAGTCGTTACGTGATGTCAGAAACCCGAAAGTTTGACAACCGGTCTAACCTTAGGATATCGGCATTGCCCTGTAATTTGGTTGCGGAGGTCTGATGGCAGTCGCTCCGTGTAAAATACTGGTATTCAGCTGCATCTGGTTAGACTGGAAGCTGACCTCAACATAGTTGGGAAAAGTCTAGGCAGAACATGTTTTAAGAAGCATGTTCCTCAATGAAATTCCAATTAGGTAGTCCCATTGTTCTTGAATAGCCATGTTTTACCGGTAATTATAGGTGCACATCTTGTTATAATATTATTTAAATTAAGATATTATATTCATAAATCGTAGCAGGGAAACCGCAAAGTCTACAACGATCATCATCATCTTCCTGCCCTGGTCCCAAGTTACTTGGGGTCGGCGCAATATGTTTTTCTCTTCCACTCTTCCCTGTCAGCCGTCTCATCCTCATTTACTCCCTTATCTTTCATATCCTGGATCACACAATCCATCCATATTTTCTTTGGTCTCATTCACAATCCTTGAGATCATCGGAGAACTTGAAACTGAAGATGCCTATGCATTCCACAAGATTCTTTGACCATTCCTTCACTGTTCAGGCCATACGCTTGTGGAATGCACTACCTGTACCTGTAAGGCGTGCTCAGTCGTTGGTTTCTTTTAAAAGAATGGTTAAAGAACATTATCTTGCTCTATAGTGGTTTATATAAGTAAATTATCTGTATATATAATTAATTATGTATGTATCCTATTTGAGTGTGTGTATATATATACCTATATATATATATATATATTTAAAATATATATTGTGATTATACCTATTATTTAGTTGATTCCCGGTTTTTAGTAGGTTGCATATGTGTACGCTGCAAACTGCCCTTTATATTTTTTCTTAACTATTCTTTCCATCCAATGGTTGTCTGGAAGAAATTGCTTTAAGCGATAAGACCGCCATTTGTACTGTTAATTATGTGTATTCCTTGTTTTATTTATTTTAGTGTGCAATAAAGTATATCTATCTATCTATCTATCTATCCCCCTCCATCTATCAACATTCATATTCATCAGTCTCTTAGTCACATGTATTTCATCCCTCCTCATCACATGCCCATATCAAGACAAACGATTTCCTTTCACCACAACGAGCAATAAAATTATTATGCGATCGATCTAAGAAACCGGTTTTCTCAACGGGGCTGGTCTCACGTTAGTCAGGAAGCTGACGCTAAGAAAAATGATGATGATTCCAAAAAAAACGACACAGTTGAAACTGTCTGATTAGGTATCTCTGATAACATGACCCATGAGCGCGTATGACTCATCGAAGATTTTCAAATTATTCATAACGTCATCGAGAGAATTACTGCGACGCATTTTTTTTATTTCGACGTCATTCTATGTGCTTATCCACCTGATTATGATGTCTTAGTCACTTCTTATGATGACTGTAAGAACAGAAGGAGAGGTCAAGTCATATTATATACATCACGCCTGTATTCCCCGAAGCGTTGGGCAGAGGTGTATAGTAACACTCTCATTTAAGTCCCGTGTAATAGGGTAGCCTATTGCCATCAAAAGGGGCACAAATCCAGACTGCTACTGAGAAATTCCTTATGGAAAAACACAATAACACTTTGCCCGACCTGAGGATCTAATCCAGGACCTCACAATCAGCAGTCGCGCTAGGCGACCACTATACCAACAAAAAGCCTTATCAGTTATTTCAGTTATTTAAACAAATTTCCCTTTTCAACCACAAAACAACCTGATGACAAATACCTATCGATAAGCTTAATCGAATAGTGAGCGATAAAACAATAATATGAATTTCGTAATACCTTTGCGACATTCTTTTATTTATAACAGGATGTTGCAAAAAAAGTATTGTTATGAGTTACTTCCACTCTGATATCGGCGATGTAAGAAAAACAGTTCCCGTCACATCCGGTCCGGTCCGATCACAACTGGGCATAGGAATAACCAGTTCATTGCTTCCGTAATGCTGGGCACGGATAAGGTTACCATTTCAAAATGGAGGACTGCTTTTTTTTCTATTGGACTGCTTGCAGATGGTCTTGCAGACCGTTTTTAAGTAACCTGGCAGTTATTGGCGAGACCTGAAGGGCCTCCAACCAATGGGGACGAGAGTAAAATACTTAACCTAAGCTAACTACTATTACTACTACTAACTTCATGACTAGCTAGCAGCAACAGCACTAAAGGCGACCCCTAATGGTACTCGGACCTCGGCTTAGGGCGTTGCTTGCGAGAGGACTGGGAGGGAGACAGCTTGATGAGGGCTGAAATAACGGTGTGACTGCGGATTCAGAGAAGACAACCGGCTCCGCGGCCGGCGGGTGAGCACGGTGGATCATGGACTGGAGGAATGCCTGTCTAGAGTGCCTTAAATGCCTGACTTTTCTTTTTTTTTTTTTTTCTCTGGAATTATTGAATTTTGAGGAAAGTTGTAGAACTGCCTCGTTAGTCTAGTGGTTGCAAGCGCAACAGCCGATCGTGAGGTCCTGGTTTCGACCCCTAGATTGGGGAGGTGATGGCAGTTTGCTGTTATTAGCTGACCAGAGAATCCTCGTAATCCCTTAGTAACCTTTTACTGCACTCATAGGTGGGGAAGGGGTCCTCCCTGACCTCTACATATGCCGAAATAAGGCCCCAAAACTGCCCTATCACTAGTTTAGCCCAGGTTAAGACCGTTATCATCAAATCATGGGTTTTCCCCAGATTGGAATGTAATCATTTTCACAGGTGTTTGATGGCCGATAAATAAACAGAACGCTGGGTTTTCAACAATGCAGGAGATAATCGATTCTTTGAAACGACAATCCAGGTGTTATATATTAAATTTAATCAGAGTTTAATACACAATATTTGATATAAATACTGATTATATCAGAGAAAGCCAATTATTTGGTCGTATCTTTTCGTAGATTGCGATTACTTCGAGACAATAGGTTCCGGCTAGATTATCAAAATTCAATAAAGTGGTAGTGGGCGGGGCACATAGCTCGTAGAACTGATGGTCGTTGGGGAAAAAGGTTTTTGAATGAAGATTACATAGCGTAGAACGGCTTCCAGCTAGATCAGTGATATTCAAAGTCGTCTATATCAACGCCCAGGGGTCGATGGCAACCTAAAATGGGCACACGTGGGTGAAAAAAATAATCGGGGGTCCGTGAGAATGGGGGTTCACAATAGTGAATCTCATCAGTGTTGCCAGATGAATAGAACCTTTTATCTGTACTAGAAACTGCTAAAATCTGTATTAAATCTGTATGGTCAAGAGAACCAAAACAGAATAATATACCTACTTTACCTTATTAAGTCAAGTTACTTTGTTCTACTTCTTTTGAAAACAAGGGAATCGGTTGATTATCGTACATTAAATAAAAAATAGAAACCAATTACTAAAATTGTTTATTATTTAAGTAGGTACTTATGTACTTATTAACACAATCAATATCAATTACAATAAAAAGTTTATACGATATTAATTATTTACGACAAATGCATCACGATAGTGCAGTATCTTGGAGAACACGCAAAAATCGTTGGTAGGGGGTTTCCCCGCTTGAGAAATAAGTGAAACTTGTAATGCCATACTATAAAATAAACGTGGTTTGTTAAAAAAAAGTTTATATTTTAACTGTTTTTTTTTCTTAAGTCGTTGCCCCCCACTAGCATTTCTCCTGTATCGCTGTATCGTGGGTGCGTTTACAAACACAAATCTTCACATGCACAAACATCCAGACCCGGAACAACTATCTGTAGGCCATACAAATATTTGTTCCGTGCGGGAATCGAACCCACGACCAGATTTCGTTATGACAATACAACAATATTCATTGCGTGTTACATAGTGGTCGCGAAGAGGGGTTGTAGCAGACGGTGCAATAGACATTGTTTAACTGTCAAAACCAAAGTTACTGTTGTCAGTTTGTTACGCAGTTAGGATGCTGGACAATCCACGATATGGAGGGTAATTTTATTAACAGAATTGTTGGCGTACGAACTACAATTGTCAGTCAACGAAACTGTCAAAATCTTTGGTTTAGTATTTTTTTTGTCAAAAAGTTTGACAGTTTTTGTAAAGTCATTGCTGCTACCATTTTGTTGTTAGATATAACAGCAACATGTTTTTTCTAACCAAATTGTGGCGTGGCGTGGTTTATTGTGTTGTATTTGGTCTGAGTATACTATGCGTGCCAAATAAGAATAGGATCGATAACTGTCAAATTAGTACTGATAGCAAAAAAAAGTGTGAAAATAAATATGTTATATTTTTTTATTCATAGATTTCATTATTGTTTATATTAATTTTTATAAAATGTTATTTCTTGTATTCCATAAATAGATAATTTTGGATAAATTAATAATATTTGGAAGCAGTATTCATTAAAAAAATTAACCAATATTATAGTTAACTTCACGAAATTCTACTGGTCACCACAATATATCGCCATAATAATAATATAATTACTGTGTAATTAATTTGGCGTAAAATTGATTAGAAATACCAAAAAAGTGAACAGAAAATAATTAAACTGAGTATAATTTCTTTATTTACTTTTTTTCACACCTTACGCTTTGGCAATGAAGTTCACGAGTATTGCGGAACAAAATGGCGTCTTGACAGTACTATTCTTAGTTGGCACGCATAGTACGCTAAACATGTTATGTTAGTTTGTTATGTTATATTTTTGTCACAGCAGACCCGGTTTAACAGATAACTGTCTAAATGAACACTTCCATAGTCACGCAAAGTGAAACTACACTATTTGCGGTGTAGCATGGTGCGGGTGACAGCTGTCATTATTTGATTTTTAACCGACTTCCAAAAAGGAGGAGGTTACTATGTTCGTCTGTATGTATTTTTTTTTTGTTTCTGTTCATCGATATTTTCGCCAATTGTGAACCGATTTTAATGATTCTTTTTTTAATGGATAGGGTATACTTCGAAGTTGGTGCCATTTGAATTTGATGAGGATCTGATGAAGAACTTCGGAGATAGACAATGGAACTCCTCAATGACGAACAGTACGCATATTGTGATGATGTGATTATGTTACGAGCAGCGTCTTTAGTAGGTCCAACCAAGTTTTAATTAAGGCCACTAAAATGAAAAAAATAAAAACTTTATTACAAAATTATTAAACCGACTTCAAAAAAGAATAAAATAATTACCATATAAAATTAACAGTTTCAGAAGTCGGTGCCTTCAATTTGGTTCAGCGTGGATCAACACCGACTTCTGAAACTGTTAATTTTATATGGTAATTATTTTATTCTTTTTTGAAGTCGGTTTAAATTTTTTGTAAAAAGGTTTTTTATTGGTAGACAATAACATTTTGGCGGGGCTAGTTTAATTTACTACAGTTATTACTGATTCCGTATTTATGACTGTGATATTTAGGGTGCAACTAAAATATTAATTCACTAGCTGTTGCCCGCGGTTTCACTCGCATCTTAGAAGAACTACTTCATAAACCTGGTTAAGAAGTATCCTACGTGTTAATCTTGAATATGGTCTATGTGTCAAATTTCATCCAAGTCCGTTCAGTCGTTTATGCGTGTAAGAGTAACCAACATCCATACATCCATAGGTACATACAAACTTTCGCGTTTATAATATTAGTAAGGAAGTAAGGATAGTAAGGATGATTGTAATGCTCTTCTAATGTCACCTGCACCATGCTACAACGCAAATAGTGAAATATTGGGAGAAAAAAATTATCAAAAAAAAAGAAAGTACAGTTCGGTTTCGGTTTTGGTACCTACCATTTCAAAATGGAGGTATACCTTTCTAGAGCCTTAAATGCCTGATTTTACAGAAAAATGCCTGCAGATCTCTCTCTCATGCTGTGTCGTGAAAAGATTAGGCTGTTAGCAAAGTTGGTAGCGGGGCTGACTAAACAGTGTGCTCCGTACGTACCTACTTAATTATCGTCACTCATAGAGGCTTTTTGAATGCACTCTTATGCCTGTCTCAGAGTAATGCCGGCCGCATTTTTATATATATATATACAAGGTTAGTCGGAAAGGGGGTACTAAGCCGCGGGCCACTTAAAGTATCACTGATGGCTATTTTAAAGCAAGTATTAAAATTTCAAAATACGATTAATTTTTTTTCCATGAAAAATAATTTATTGTTTTAGTTTTTTCGATAATTCTTCATCCCTGCTTTAGTTATGAATTCAGAAAATGGGGTTTCTAATCCGTGACCCCAAATATGACCTAAAATGTAAACAGCTGATCATAGCTGAGGATACCTAGATAGAATTTAGCGTTTTTTATGAAATCTTTGAACAGCTATTTTTCTTAAACTATCGAGTTTTGGGGAAAGTTGTAGAACAAAAGTTATCCATTATTATGGGTACTTTAACACCCTTTCGGCTTAGTACCCCCTTTCCGACTAACCTTGTATATGTTGGTTGATCGTTATATTGTGTATTTCTGGACTTATTTAGGAAAATATAGTGTGGATGATTTAAGCAGGTTGGTTCTTTATAGGTAATAAAATGAAAATACCTTCCTAATATGTGGTTTGGTTCCCTGTCACAAAAAACGTATTTCCTTTGTTTATTTTGCTTTTGTTTAGTAGTATTCAAATTTAATATTATACGTAACATGTTTGTTTATTTCTTTGTGTCGTTATTGCCCGTGGCATCATTATGGTCCTATCTGAAAAGCAGCGTTGCGACATTTTGTTTTTTTTTAAATGTCGCAGCATTATGCTGAGATAGGAGCCCTTTTTAGCCTCGTGCAGGTAGTATAAATTCTTATCCTTTCTTTTTTTTAATATTGTTCTTGTTTCTGTAACTGCCTGTGTGAGTCCAGAATACATAATTTTCTTTCTTTCTTGGATCTTTTTTGCTGAATGAAAGGCTCTACCTTATAGACCATTTTGGTACCGATAACTCATTTTTGACAATTTTGTGGATTGAGTCCTTTCTGCTAAACTACGTCCAATTATGGTAACTCTAGTTTTGTTTCGATTGCGATTAATCTACGTTTCTGTTATTAGAATCGGTTCCAGCTCATTAAGTAATTTGTTCGTATCACAATTAATATGATTGCATAACATACATTGTTTTCAAAATTATGCAATCAAAACAAAACAGAAGGTCACATTGATATCTTCCATTCTTGATAAATAGTCCAGCGAATTGGCTTAGGTATTGTTGTAACGAATACCTGTAGTATTGTTTACAAAGGACAAGGTAGGGGATAATCGACCCTAAAGCTAACACAATAAGGGTGTAATCACAAATAAGGGCGGACACAGAAACTGCGCATTTGATTTGCCTATTGCGACATTGCTTTGGTCTTATAATTCCTTATCAGATTATTTATATGAAAATGTTGTTTTCATCCATACCCTGGTGTTTTGACGCGTAATTTTAGACTGAAATGCGTTAGTCATATCGATTTCCGCTAAATTTCCTAGAACTCTCTGTGGTTTTTTGTCAACAACTCTTATGTTGGCAGTGATTTGTGGGCAGGTATTTCCTAGGTTTCTTTAGGTTGGTAAGTATAAGAAATAAAGGCGCACACTGATTATGTCAGCGGCCCATTAGATACTGTGGCATGCCGGCAGCTACCGAGACATCCCGCGGCATGCCGAGGGCCAGCGCACACCAGGGACGGCAGGGGAGGGGCGCAGGTACGAATGTGGTGTACGTGCACCTCCGTTTGCACTACCTCACCCCGCGATCGTACGTCAGCGGTCTCCAGCGCATACTGTCGTAGTGTCGTTGCCTTCCGTCGTATCCCGTCGCGTCAGCCTCTAGCGCGCTTTTCAGTGTCGCGAAGGGAAATCCCCTTTGATACCTTAAGGTCGATCTCTAAACATTGGAATCTGTATCTTGTTACCACTAGATACGTATGAATTTACGTTGGTTAAAGATAAAATGCTCTGCCCTTCCGTCCCCGATGTGCGCTGGCCTTAAGGCATTTGAATGACACAAGATGACAGGAGCATGGAATTCATGAATGTAGCATTCTCTGGTCGTGTGAGTCCCGCTTAAGAAAAGGCCACGCACAATTTCTTCCTAAATTGTTGCCCTACAATAGAATTTCTCCTGTATCGTGGGTGCTTTTACAAACACAAATCTGACATGAACAAACACCCATACCTGGAACAACTATCTATAGCTGAAACGGTATGCTTTCATATCTAAATTGCGGTGTGGCATGAGGACTGCGTACACGCAAAAATGAATTATGACAACTCCTGTGACATCGTGTGAATGTAAATCGCACTTGCATTAACGATGAAGGAAAACATCGTGAGGAAACCTGCACACCTGAGAGGGATACAAAAATAAATATATCAATGGTGTGTGTAGTCTGCCAACCCGCACCAGGCTAGTGCAGTGTGGTGGACTAAGGCCGAAAGCCCTAGTCAGATAGAGAGCGTGGCTGAGTGTGAAGAAGACTGCCACGCGAAGAAGAATGCTTCGCGTGGCAGTGTCTGTGTGGTGTCTTCCGAACATTGTCATAGTAATTCGCACGCCAAGAGCACGCGATCAACACGCGACGTGAATATTACACCCAGTCACGCTCTCTGTTTGACCAGGCCTTAAACCCTTCTCATTCTGTAAAGAGGCCCGTGTCCAGTAGTTTGACAGTAATGGGCTAATTATGCTAATTATAAGGAGGTCCGTGTGCCGCTGCTAAGTAGACGTATACCGTCTGATTAATGTTACTGAAAAGTATATTTTTTCCTTTGTAGGGGTATTAGCTTCACTTCGTATATTTGTTTGTTTGATTCAAATCTTGCGACAGATTTTTCAACTACTTCTGCCTAACCGATTCTCCTGAAACTTCGCACACAAATTCAGTTTCCATGACAATACAACATTATAATAATTTCAACCTTCAATCCTCAAATCCTGATGCTGCAGGGGTACTGCAAGATAAAACCGTTTAACATAAAAGATTTTTTAAGGTATTATTCCTTTTTAGGGGCACGACTTGTAATCTCGAAGTACTTTATGAAATACCTACTATGCTTTTGTCCATATAACCTTCACTTGTTCAAAACAATAATATGTATTACCTAATTCTCTTATCTAATACTAGCGGCCCGTCCCGGCTTCGCACGGGTGGACATTTTTCCCGTTTTTCAACATTTTTCATTTATGTTCTGCTCCTATTGGTCGTAGCGTGATGTTATATAGCTTATAACCTTCCTCGATAAATGGACTATCCAACACAAAAATATTTTTTTAATTCCAACCAGTAGTTCCTGAGATTAGCGCGTTCAAACAAACAAACTCTTCAGCTTCATAATTATTAGTATAGATTCTTTTATCAATTAATATTGTATGATATCTCATTGATGGCCTTGTTAGTGAAATTAAAATATTAGTCAAGGACTCTATGTTGATTATACCGACTAGGAATCGTATTGTGTCTTCCGTGGTAATAAAAGTTGGCAATCTTATATCTCATGTCCTTGTAAGATTTTCAAAAAAGTCCCGTTGATATTTAAGGTTATTATTGCACTGAAATGCGTATTTTTAGGACCAGTATCTCGCACGAACTTTTGACGTATAATATCGTAAACTTATCGCTAAAGTAAGGGCATTTTGAAACAAAAAAAACAACTGTCCTATAACGTTTTGGTTTATTTTTTAACCGACTTCCAAAAAGGAGGAGGTTCTCAAATCGACTGCATATTTTTTTTTTGTATGTTTTTGCGTGATATCTTTGCTAATTGTGAACCGATTTTAATGATTCCTTTTTTGTTTGAAAGTGTATTCTTTCGAAGTGGTCCCATTTAAATTTGGCGAAGATCTGATGAAGAACTTCGGAGATAGACACTTTGAAGTCGGTTTTTTTTTTGTTATAAAGTTTAATTATTTACGATATACTCAATTTTTATCATACATAGATATGAATAAAGTTTTCAATTTAATGTAATAGTATGTGCGATACGAGTATTTCCGATTCAAAATTGAATTACATTAACGTTAGGTACGTTTACGATAGTAACTCGACAGCATTCATGTCAGGCCTACAGAAGATGAAAAAAAAATGATCAGAGAAACTCATACTCACATGAGAATAGGGTTACTAAATGAAAAAATGATCAGAGAAACTCATACTCACATGAGAATAGGGTTATAAGATGAAAAAAAAAGATCAGAGAAGTTCATACTCACATGAGAATAGGGTTACTAGATCAAAAAAAAAGATCAGAGAAGTTCATACTCACATGAGAATAGGGTTACTAGATCAAAAAATGATCAGAGAAACTCATACTCACATGTGAATAGGGTTACTAGATTAAAAAATGATCAGAGAAACTCATTCTCACATGAGAATAGGGTTACTAGATTAAAAAATGATCAGAGAAACTCATACTCACATGAGAATAGCGTTACTAGATGAAAAAATGATCAGAGAAACTCATACTCACATGAGAATAGGGTTACTAGATCAAAAAAAAAGATCAGAGAAGTTCATACTCACATGAGAATAGGGTTACTAGATCAAAAAATGATCAGAGAAACTCATACTCACATGAGAATAGGGTTATAAGATAAAAAAAAAGGTCAGAGAAGTTCATACTCACATGAGAATAGGGTTGCTAGATGAAAAAAAAAAGATCAGAGAAGTTCATACTCACATGAGAATAGGGTTACTAGATGAAAAAAAAAGATCAGAGAAGTTCATACTCAATGAGAATAGGCTTACTAGATGAAAAAATGATCAGAGAAACTCATACTCACATGAGAATAGGGTTATAAGATGAAAAAAAAAGATCAGAGAAGTTCATACTCACATGAGAATAGGGTTACTAGATGAAAAAAAAAGATCACAGAAGTTCATACTCACATGAGAATAGGGTTACTAGATGAAAAAAAAAAGATCAGAGAAGTTCATACTCAATGAGAATAGGGTTACTAGATGAAAAAAAAAGGATCAGAGAAGTTCATACTCACATAAGAATAGGGTTACTAGATGAAAAAAAACAAAAGTCCGGAAAAGAGACCTGATTCCCATTGAAAAATCCTGAGATTTTTTACAGTTTGAGAATTTTCTCTAAAACGTACTTAGCAATTTAAAAAAGTCGTAATAATATCGCTTTTATACACTGCGGATATTTACGTATATTTTGTAAGCTGTATTTTATTGAAAATTCAAAAAATCCTGATATTTCATTTGAGATTTGCAAATTCCAGCCGCAATCCTGAGAAGAGTCCAAAAATCCTGAAGTCTCAGGACAAATCCTGAGATATAGTAACCCTACATGAGAAGGTCACAATTTAATACGTTCGTTGCCCATCGATCCATGGTAGTTGGGGTTGAGAACGATGTAGCGCTGATTCTCAATAGGTAGAGTTTTTTGTGACCTCTCCCGGGTGTCATATGAATACCTATGACAGTTCAAAAGTCTGACAACAGATAAGGATATCGGCATTGCCCTGTAATTGGGTTGCGGAGATGGCGATCGTTCCGTGTAAAATACTGGTATTCAGCCGCATCTGGTTAGACTGGAAGCTGACCCCAACAGTTGGGGAAAGACTAGCCAGAACAAAGGTTTTGTGACACCAAGCAGCGTAGCGCGCATACTGTGACAAAATATGTCCCAGCTATGGTAGGATTTTGTATGAAATAAAATGTATGACATTTGTCTTGTCACCGTAGCAAAGAGTATCTGTACTGCCTAGCCTTTTTCCCAACTATGTTGGGGTCAGTTTCCATTGTAACCAATATTTTACACGGAGTGACTGCGATCAGACCTCCGCAGCCCAGTTACTGGGCAATGCCGATATCTTAAGGTTACACCGGTTATCAGACATTCGGATATCTGCCTTCCCGTAACAACTGTCATAAGTATTCGTATGACACTCGGGACCGGCTGTATAACTTGCTCTCCGAGGCATGGGGGATCTCGATGTGTAACGAATAGTCACCCATCCACGGAATGACTGCGGCAAGCGCAGCTTAACCTCGCAAATCGTATGATCCGTGCGATTGTTAATTAGCCACAAAGAGTATATGCTAAGCTTTTGTAGGTAAGGTCAATGTGGGCAAATCCGTCTGCGGGGCAATTTCGTACGCATGCATTTTTGTTCATTCCAGAATAGTTAGTTAGTGAATATTTTAGTTTAGTTAATAACTAAAAACCGATCCTGTTGTATCAACCGAGTCGACAACAGCGTAACTATTTCTGGAATGAATACAAATGCACGTGTACGGAATTGTCCCGCAGACGGATTTGCCCACATTGACCTTACTTGATAAAAATAACATAATAAAATTAAGCTATTGCACAACTGTTCACGAATTTTTCATTGTTAGTGTACTTTGTAACAAGTAAGTCATACAAACACGTGGAGTTATCTTAGTTTAACGTAACGCTGACTCATTGTGATCAGGTTTTAACAAGTTTGAAAATAATAATAACAATATAACAACAAGTTGTCACTGTTGTGCAATAATATGGCGCCTTGTAGCGTGGAAGAGGACGCTGTTTAGTCGGACCCAATGGAGAAAATAATTCTTACCCTAATAGATCTTGAACTGTAACAATAAGCTAAGCTGCTTGCTTGTGGAATGCATTACCACTTAATGTAAGACGTGCGCAATCACTGCCAATTTTTAAAAAGTTAGTGAAGGAACATTACTTGTCACTTTAATTTGTTATTTCTTGATTATCGCTCACATTTCATCTACTTTCTTATTTATAATATATTTATTTATTAGTTTGTTTAAGTTATGTATTACGTTTTTCTTTCTATTTTATATATTTGTGTAATAATTGATATGTATTTTATGATTATTATATCTAAGTAATATTATGTACGATAGTACTTGTACACCAAGACTGCCCGATATCTATTTCCGTTCTTCCAGTCCGTCCTAAGGTTGTCTGGAAGAGATCGCCTTGTGCGATAAGACCGCCCATTGTACATATTGTGTAAATGTGTACCTTTTGTTTGTTACCGGTGTACTTATTATGTACAATAAAGAGTATATAAATAAATAACTTAAAAAATATAGTTACTTTGGTGACCACAATTAAAATTTTAAACAAATTACTCCCTCTGACAGACACAGATTAAGGAAAATTTTAAGAAAAAATCCGGAAATACATTACCTGGATTAGCATAATATCACTATCAGCCCATTACTGTCTCACTGTTGGCCACGGGCCTCTTCCCAGAATGTGAAGGGATAAGGACTTAGTCTACTACGCTGGCCTGGTGCGGGTTGGACTAGGTAAAACCAGTAAGAACTTATTTTTAAGCCGTCTCTGTTTCCAGGTTTCCTCACAATGTTTTCCTTCACAATTAACACAAGGGATAGTTAAATTCTGAATTCGAAAAGTCAGAATTGTGGGCCGGGTTCAAACTCAGACACTCCTGCATGGAAGGCAATCGCTCAACCGTTAGGCTATCACTGCTTACCTTCACCTTAGCTTACCTACACCATAATCATGGAACGAAAAAATTAAATGTTATCAACATTTGAATACTCTTATTAGAGAAACTAGCTGCCGTCCCAGCTTCGCACGGGTGGACATATTTCCCGTTTTTACAACATTTTTCATTTATGCTCCGCTCCTATTGGTCGTAGCGTGATGTTATAAAGCCTGTAACCTTCCGCGATAAATGGACTATCCAACACAAAAATATTTTTTCAGTTCCAACCTGTAGTTCCTGAGATTAGCGCGTTCAAACAAACAAACAAACTCTTCAGCTTTATAATATTAGTATACCTATAGATATTTTCTGTAAAATCGACGAAAAATTCGAAACTTACTTGAATAAGGGCTGATTTTTCAATAGTTAGATAACTTTTATCTCAGGAATAAATATGGCCGTTTGACATATTTTCTATACAAAACCTGTCAAAATGTCAAACTTATTCCCTAGATAAAAGTTATCTGACTATTGAAAAATCGGCCCTAAGAAGTGTTTCAAATAAATTAACAAAACACAATGTCTTTTTGTTACAAATCAATGTTATGAAATATTTTACAGAAAATATCTTTATTAAGAGTCAAATGTTGTTTACATTTTATTTTTTCGTTTCGTGAATAGGGTATGGTTGTATTAAAAGAAGGCAAAATCATTTCATCAAAACGAAATAGGTAGGTACATTAACTTTCTAGAAGCACGCTTGGAAACTTCCCCGTAACATAAACATAAACTGACGCCCTTTTCCCATGGGGGTAGGCAGAAACTATAGAACGCCACATGCTACGACTCTTACATACCCCTTTCGCTTCATCCACATTCATACATCTTATCATACACGCACGCCGGTTGAGAGTACTACGCACCTGACTTTGTGAAGAAGATCACCAATAACATCGATGCATGTATGTCCTTCTAGGACGTCCTCTATCGGCGTTTCCATTGACATCCGCCTTATAAATTCCTTTTGTTAATCGCCGTTCACTCATTCTCTCAACATGACCAAACCACCGAAGCATACTCCTTTAAATTTTTGTCACTACATCATGTTTTAAACCGCAATTTTGTCTAATTTCATCATTTACATAACTTTCATAACTTTCTCGTATTCTGTAAAATACGTTTATACTGTATAGCCAACTTGCTTATCGCTTGCAAGTGACGTAAACGTATGAAATATCCCAATAACTTTAGGAAATATGACGTCTGTACTTTACCCTCTGAGTTCATTACCAAATATGGAGACATTGCTTTTTGTTGCGGCTTGCGGGCGACAGCGTCATCATAGGTCGAAGTAAGGTTGAAGTTGTATATGTAACCGTCGGGCCTATATTTTTTAATTGTCCTATAATCGGACCAGAATTTGGAGAGGGTTGATTGGGTGCGTCATTGATTCCTGTGTTGTGGGAGTCCGTGCTGATGGAATTATGTAGCGGTTCCCCGATGTCGACTTAATTTATTTTTTATATCCGGTATTTTATATTTATAGGTAGTATTGACTGCCTTGTTGATCTAGTGGTCGCAAGCGCGACTGCTGATCATGGGGTCCTGGGTTCGATCCCCAGGTCGGGCAAAGTGTTATTGGGTTTTTCCATTAGGAATTTCTCAGTAGCAGCCCGGAGTCTGGATTTGTGCCCGGTTAGTGGCAATAGATTAGCCTCCTATTACATGGGACTTATATATAACTGGGGAAATGAGGGTGTTACTATACACCTCTGCCAAACCCTTCGGGGAATACAGGCGTGATGTTATATATAAAGTTACTCTATTTAGGTACCTGAGCTGAAAACCAGTCACACATTACAATTTGCTACATAAAGTATTTCTAGACATTTTATATAACCGATATTTAAAAAAACAGCAATGAAAGTTCTCTTTTAATTCCAAATCACTGTGAAAATATTTAGGTGAACAGTTATTTTGCAAATTACTCAACGGGTTCGTTCTTGGCACCAAATGTTGTGACGTTCTCGGGAAAGTCGTGATTCTTGGGGGAATTCCGAATTACAGACTAATATATTTTGTTTGTTGTGTTATAATTATAGTAAATGTCGTTTGTGACGATATTAAATCCAAATAATGAATCAGTGTGATACTGGCGGATCTTAATTTGATTATCACTTGCGTTAACGGTGAAGGAAAACATCGTGAGGAATCCTGCACATCTGAGAGGGGTCTAAAAGTTCTTTTCTTCTTTTCGTGTGGTTACTGACTAACCTGGTGTCATAGTTAATGCCGCCCATGGGCCTCTGACTTGGCTTCACATGCAGTCGAGAAATATCTCTCAGGCATGCCGGTTTCCTCACAGTGTTTTCCATCACCGTTTTTAAGCAAGTGATAATTATATAATACGCACGTGAATTTGAACAGTCAGAGGTGCTTGCCTTGGGTTCGAACTCGAGACCTATGATTTGGCAGTCCAAAGATCACACCAGTAGGCCATCACTGCTAAAGTTCTCGATGGTGTGTGTAGTTCACAAACCCGCACCAGGCCAGCGTGGTGGACTAAGGCCTAAACCCTTCTCTTTCTGAGAAGAGACCTGTGCCCGGTGGTGGGACAGTAATGGGCTGATTGTGTTATGTAAGAGCCAAAATGCTATGTAACTGCCTCGTTAGTCTAGTAGGTGGTAAGCGCGAATACTGATCGTGAGGTCCTGGGTTCGATCTCCAGGTCGAGCAAAGTGTTATTGGGTTTTTCCGTGTGGAATTCCTCAGTAGCAGCCCGGAGTATAGATTTGTGCCTGATAGATGGTAATAGGCTCGCCCCCTATTACATGGGGCTTAAACATAACGGCGAAATGAGGGTGTTAATATACACATCTGTCCAACCCTTCGGGGAATATAGGCGTGATGTTATGTGAAGTGCCGAAATCCGTCTAAAAATGTCATTAGGTAAAAAAAAAACAATATGAACGAATTCTTGTCTGATCATGACGGCCAATTTGTCATGTTCGACTGTTTGACATTGCATATTTTTTGTCTAAGAATTATACCTAGTTTTTTTCCCTAGGCTAAAGTTAAGCGCTAGGTTAATAAAGAGTGTTCCGTGATCGATTACATGGTAAAGAGACACACGAATCTTTATATCTCCACCATCAGTATCTTGGATTCAGTTTAGTAATCTACTTCTTCTCCCTGCCCTTATCCCACACTAGGTGGGGTCGGCACAACATGTTTTTCATAAATCCATGTTGTTAGAGGTTTTGGCTTATTGTTTTCTGACCGGCCGCCTGCCTGACATCAACCCTCCTTGGGAATACTCGTTGCACCGTCGCGCGGGTGACCCAATGTGCTTGCTGATTATGCACTGGGTCCCAAAATGATATGCATGTCAATCTTATTGCCGACAACTAAGCTAACTATGTTCTTCTTGGTGGAGTATACTTGACGTTCCTTAACCCACTCATTCAGTTTTGCTAGGGACTTTGGTTCTGGCACATCGTAAACTAATATACCACCGTGAGCTTCTCTGTAAAAACTTGATATCAATGTTCTGTATCGTTCCTGTCCCGCTGTTTCCTGAATTCAATTTAGTAATAGTATTACTTTTTGCAAAATAAGTTATTCAGAGGAAGTCCTACCACCATAGTCGGTCCTGGGTGTCATACGAATACCTATGACAGTCGTTACGGGTAGTCAGAAGCCCGAATGTCTGACGACTGGTCTAACCTTAGGATATCAGCATTGCCTACTACTGGGTTTCGGAGTTCTGATGGCAGTCGCTCTGTGTGAAATACTGGTATTCAGCCGCATCTGGTTACAATGAAAGCTGACCCCAATATACGTATGTACGTAACATGTTTATTTATTTGTGTCGTTATTGCCCGTGGCATCACTATCGTCCTATCTGAAAACCAGCGTTTCGACATTTTGTTTTTTTTTTAAATGTCGCAGCATTAGAATAGAATATACTTTATTGTACACCAAAATTGTAACACAGCTCTTATACAATAACAAACATTAAAGGGTACAATGGCGGTCTTATCGCTGATAGCGATATCTACCAGACAACCTTTGGATGAACAGGAAATCAATGAATAAGATAGAGGGGGTAGTCCAGCATTATGCTGAGATAGGAGCCCTTTTTGGCCTCGTGCAGGTAGTTTAAATTCTTATCCTTTCTTTTTTTTTAAATATTGTTTTTGTCTCTGTAACTGCCTTTATGAGTCCAGAATAAATAATTTTCTTTCTTTCTTTAAATAGTTGGGAAAAAGCTAGGCAGAACGAACTACCACCATACCTACTTATATCTTCCGCCATGTAACATTCCTGTGTGCTGGTTTGAAACGTCCCACACCCGGTGAATTGACAGGCACATGAGAATTATCAGCTTATTACTGGACTTGCTGCGCCTGCGACTTCGTCTGCGTAAAATTGGATGGGTTTTATTTTTTTGTGCGGAACCCTAATTCTTTTTCTAAAATAAAAGTAGCTTCAGTTAGTCCTTATAACATCAGCTATCTGCCAGTGAAAGTCCCGTTAAATCGGTCCATCCGATTCGGAGATCAGCCGGAACAAACATACAGACAGACAGACAAAGAATTTACTGTATAGGTATATACATTTATGCATTTAGTAAAAAGCTGTTATTTGAACATTACAAACAGACACTTCAATTTTATCTATACTAATATTATAAAGCTGAAGAGTTTGTTTCTTTGTTTGAACGCGCTAATCTCAGGAACTACTGGTTGGAATTGGAAAATTATTTTTGTGTTGGATAGTCCATTTATCGAGGAAGGTTATAGGCTATATAACATCACGCTACGACCAATACGAGCGGAGCATAAATGAAAAATGTTGCAAAAACGGGGAAAATGTCCACCCGTGCGAAGCCGGGACGGGCCGCTAGTTTATTTATATAGATGACTGGCGCAATGCAAATTTCGGTTAAGTCACTCTGTGTTTCACTCCCAAATTGTAGCGACGCGTGCGCACGTTTTTGTACCTAAACCGCGGAGTGATACAGTCCTGGGTCATGTTCAGTAGTGGGTGTTTACGTGTTGATGTGATGATGATGGTTTGATGATGATTTCAATAGTTGCCTAATAATTACAGAGCCAAATTACAAGGAAAATTTGTGAGTAATACATATCAGGGAAGTTTGATGCGATGCCAACTGCGAAAGCTGAATGAACTACACATAGTGTCCAGTTTAAATTGGCCGTTGATCGCGGGGCTGCTTGTAAAGTTAAATGTGTCAAATTCATTTGAATTTAATTCCTTACATCGCCGCAGCAGTTCAAGTTATGTTGGGCACTCCGTATGTACGTATTGCGTAAAGATTATTCATGTTATTTACCTTTGTGTGGTAAGTAGAAACGTAAGTGAAGTCATTTTGAAAAGTTTATGGTTTACGTGACAATTTGGTTGTTCGAGAAGGCTCCTTTGTCCTTTTGGAATACGTTTCAATCTATATCTATATTAATATTATAAAGAGGAAAGATTTGTATTTTTGTATTTTTGGATGTTTGTATGTAACGAATAAACTTAAAAACTACTGGACCAATTTCAAAAATTCTTTCGCCGTTTGAAAGCTACATTTTCACTGCGTAACATAGGCTACGGGCGGAGCTGTGAGGACACAGCTAGTAAGCGATAAAGTATTTCTTCTTGCGCATTGAGTTGGCGGTAACTTTTTGTACTATATTAGCGTCTTTCTCTCATGAGAAAGACGATAAAATAATCCAAAAAGTTGAAGTGAATGTTTACAATGTCATCATTGTAAAAATTCACTGTCGATAATAAACCGCGACATGTCTCATGACCAGGTCGTCTCCTAAAGTTAGGTATTTATGTAAATCAATGACGTTTAACAAGTTAATAATAGTAGTAATTCTTTTTTTCGATATCTCAATAAATGACGAAGTTATATGGATTCAAACTGAGCACTTCTTAAAAATCCTACTGCCTGCGCTTTATTATCGCGTGACGTCATCCGACATAAGTTTTATATGGAGGCGTTGTGTCGCGTGACGTATGCGCTAGATACGGCGCTTTTAAAATAATATATTATATTTTCTGATACTTTCAGTAATAATAGGAACTTTTTCGAAAACTCTAAAAGTGTTGTGCTCTTTGAAGACCACTTATGGCCGATTCCGATAACTAACGGAGCGTTATTGATTAAAATTGAGACTCTTGTCTCTTTACCAATAATGAAGCAAAGACCACATAGCTTTGTATAGTAGACCTTCCCATGTGAAAGAAAAAAAGAAAGAAATTTTATTTTAAATCCTGCAAAGTCCTGACAGTTCGCCAGCTTTTCATTATGCACTTAGTATTAAAACAGCACACTATGCTTACCTACAATGCTGAAAATACTAACAAAAGACGGAAAGATATAATATGCATATCGATTGCAACCTCAAAACATGTCTTTGTAAAACGATTTTTTACATTCTTAGGTCCATTTCTGTACAATAGATTAAATAGAAAACTAAGTATCTATCAATTAAATTACTTTAGCTGTAAAAAAAATATACTTGATTATTTACTAACCATAGATTATGCAAAGACAGAAGAACTACTCGTTGTCTGCAAATAGTACCATTAACATGCTATATTATTTTTATTTACCTAAGTTTTAATTAAGCTTTTACTTTATACTCATTGTTAATTTATTACATTAAATATTTAGGCACTTTCTAGCCTGAAGCACAGGTTTAACCTAGTTCAGGCAAATAAGCAACCGTGCTGTATTTTAATTGTTAAGGTATTTATTGTAAATGTGCCCATTGTATAAATAAATGATTTATTATTATTATTATTTATTCAGCCAAGAACACAATGACAGCATAAATAAAATAAAGAAAGAAGGAAGGAACAATATAAAAAGAATTAAACATACACATTTTATGCTGTCGAGCATGTCTATGCCGAAAAGGTCACCAACTCAGCATATGCTAGGCGTCAAACACCCAGCGCTGATTTTCAGCTGGTACCCCCGTGGAAGTAGGCATCACAGGTAGTATTACCATACGAGTTTATTTATATGCCCAGTTTGGTAATAGAAAATGCTTTCATTGGTAAGCAAAACGATTCGTTCTTGTTTATAGGAACCGGGCATAAATAGATTTTCTCTATTTTTTTACGATTTAAGTAGTATGGGACAGTACTGTGTGATTGCTGGGCGAGTTAATGAGTACGATGTTATCAAATTTTCCAATCTCAAGACAATTTGTTGTAGCAGTTTACTTGACAAAAGTCCACGTTCAAAACTGTATTTTAATCGAAGTCTATAAAACCAGTACAAATGACAATTTTAGAACAGCCAAGAAATCTCTATTACGTAAGTGAACATTTCATCATTAATCATCAATTACAAGAGCGCTACTCATTTCCTGAATTGAATGAGATAATTCACCAAAATAAACTCTACGTTTCAATATACTTACGTCTTGAATAACCGCCAGATATTCAGTACTAGCGGCCCGTCCCGGCTTCGCACGGGTGGACATTTTTCCCGTTTATGCAACATTTTTCATTTATGCTCCGCTCCTATTGGTCGTAGCGTGATGGTATATAGCCCTTAACCTTCCTCGATAAATGGACTATCCAACACAAAAATAATTTTTCAATTCCAACCAGTAGTTCCTGAGATTAGCGCGTTCAAACAAACAAACAAACAAACTCTTCAGCTTTATAATATTAGTATAGATTAATTAATACAAATAAATAAAATTTAAGTGTCTGTTTATGTCAAAATAACAGCTTTTTACTAAAATGCATAATGAAAGTATACAGGGTGTATACGAAATCATGTAATTCCTTCAAACCTCGTGATGTACTGCTGACATAGATTAACCCTGCACAGGATAGTTTAGGATTCAATTAAAAATAAATACAATAAGTAAACATGTGTGTTCTTAACGTGAGGCATTTTAGCGCCCCGAGCGGTTGTCGCTCGTTGCGTGGTCATTTAACTTGGGGCACTAAAATGCCTCACGTTAATAACATAGATGCTTACTTCTTGTATTTTTTTTCTATTGTATTCAAAAGTATCCCCTGCTGTGTTAATCTATGTCAGCAGTACATCACGAGGTTTGAAGGAATTACATGATATCGTTTACACCCTGTATACGGTAATTATAACAAAAATACAATTTTTACATTTTTTGTCGGTCTGTTTGTTCCGGCTAATCTCCGAAACGACTGGACCGATTTAGACGGGACTTTCACTGGCAGATAGCTGATATTATAAGGAGTAACCTAGGCTACTTTCATTTTAGAAAAAGAAAAGGAATTAGGGTTCTACGCAATAAAATTGAAACCCATCCGACTTCTACGCAGACGAAGTCGGGGGCAGAGCTAGTTAATTAATACAAATTTAGTGCCAAGTTATGATTGGTATAGAATTGGCTATATTATTGTTTTGATTGCATTGCGCAGAAGGAAAGTTTTTATGCGAAAACAATGTGTTGTTTACTTCATGTAAATTGGTAATTATAATTACTTATTAGTCTTAGATTATTAGTCGACTAATTAGTATAGGTTTAAGAAATAACATCACGCCTGTATTCCCCAAAGGGTTGGACAGAGGTGTAGTAACACCCTCTTTTTGCCACTTAAACATGCCATCAACCGGGCACAAATCCAAATTCCAGGCTGCTACTGAGGAATTCCACACGGAAAAACCCAAAATAGCACTTTGCCCGACCTGGGGATCGAACCCAGGACCACACGATCAGAACGAGGCAGTTCTTAAGCTAATATGAGTGACCTGAGGAATACTGTCATTTTAGTAATGTAAACGTAGGTATCGTTAATATAAGTGAATTTTGAATTGAAAATGCTTCGCACATACTATTTAATTAAATTGTTTTTTTTTTTCATATTTATGTATGATATAAATTGTGGATGTCGCAAAAAAAATAACCAAAATGGTGACGGTTGTATTTTCGATTCAAAATTCGCTTAGATTAGCGATACCTTTGTACCCTTTAATGTTTGTTATTGTATAAGAGCTGTGTCACAATTTTGGTGTACAATAAAGTATATTCTATTCTATTCTATTTTACCTTTACGATAGGTACTATACGTCAAATTTTTGCGTTAGGCCTAAGTACTGGAATCTCTACACTTCTACAGACTCACTAGATTTTGTCGGTTGATTGTGTCGCTCGATAATGTCGACAGCTTGATTTTGTTGATCGATGCAGTGGTTTAATTATGTCCATTGCTTGAATATGTCGCTCGATTAATGGTCGATTCCTATAAATTAACGAGCGCTATACAAGGTTAGTCGGAGAGGGGGTACTAAGCCGAAAGTGTGTTAAAGGATAACTTTTGTTCTACAACATTCCCCAAAACTCGATAGTTTAAGAGAAATAGCTTTTCAAAGATTTCGTAAAAAATATGCTAAAATCTATCTGTCCATAGCTATGATTAGCTGTTTTTACAATTTAGGTCATATTTGGGGTCACGGATTAGAAAATTAATTTTCTGAATTCATAACTAAAACAGGTATGTTTTTTTTTTTTTTTAAAAACTAAAGTAAAAATCACTTTGCATGCAAATAAAAATTATTGAATTTTGAAATTTTAACACTTGCTTTAAAATAGTCATCACTGATACTTTAGGTGGCCCGCGGCTTAGTACCCCCTTTCTGACAAACCTTGTATATAACATTTTAATTCTTGTATCTTTACCAATAATGAAGCAAAGACCTAGCTTTGCATAGTAGACCCTCCCATATTGAAGTAGCTATCACAAGTGAAATTAGCTGAAGCGTATGTTTATATGCCCAGTTCAGCAATAAAAAATACTACCATTGGTAAGAAAAACGATTCGTTTTTGGCCTTAGGGACCGGGCATAAGTCGATTGATTTTGTCGCTCGAGTCTGTCGATATATTTTGACGCCTGACTTGCTTCTTTATATAGGATAATTTTTAATCGCAGTTGTTAGATAAATCATGCCTTTTACAATCGTGTTTTCAAGCTAAATTTCTATTGTAATCGCTACGTTGAAGTACATTCCATGTACCTAAACATGCGTCGTTGTTTGTGTTCAATAAATCTTTATTTACTCATTTCTAACCTCATAAAATATTTGCACGTGCCATCTAGGGTTGCCAGTTTATTGCAAACTAAATAACTATCTATGCTAATATTATAAAGAGGAAAGATTTGTATTTTTGTATGTAACGAATAAGCTTAAAAACTACTGGACCGATTTCAATAATTCTTTTGCCGTTAGAAAGCTACATTATCACTGAGTAACATACGCTATAATTATCTTTATTTATCCCAAAATGTTTAAAAAAAATGTCCACCCGTGCGAGAAGCCGGGACGGGCCGCTAGTATTAAAGAAAAAAATGCAGTTGTTGGGGAAATAAATAAATATTATAGGTAGTATGTTTTAATTCATGAATCTTTTATTTACGTTCGAATATTTTGTATTTTCTGTTTGATGATTTGGCTTCAGAGGAAAACTATAGTAGGTTAGCCTACTATGCAGGGTGTACACGAATTCGTTGAATTATTCAAAACCACATGTACTATTACTGGTATAGATTATTTATTTTAACACAATCACAGCTATCATTACAGGATCATATCCCAATGCGGTAGTGTGGTCTTTACAAGCGTATACTCACATTATCAAAAAATAGAATAGTTAACAAAACGAAAATACATTTTATGTTAGTTAACTATAAATAAAAAAACTTTATATTAAAGACATCATGCGAGTTTAAAGCTGCGAGTGGTCCCCATAAAAAAAAAACATTATAATTCATAATAATATAATACACACCTAATAGTTAACATGCAAGGGATTTTTCTTAAATAAAACAAAATGTCTTTTGGTAGTGGTAGATAAGTGATCGTATCTAAACCATCTGAAACAACTGACACCTTAAAAAAAAAAAAAAAAAGCTCGGGGCGCTAAACTGACTCAAGTTAAGAAAAAAATTTTTTTTTGTATTTTCTTTTTGTTGATTCTGAAAAAATCCTCTGCATTGTCAATCAGTGTCACCAGTAGATCACGAGGTTTGAAGGAATTACACTAAGTCATTTAAATACGGTATATTAAAAAAAAGCCACGTTGATCTAGTGGTCGCAAGTGTGACTGCTGAGCATAGGGTCTTGGGTTCGATCCCCACAATGGGCAAAGTGTTATTGGGTTTTTCCATTAGGAATTTCTCAGTAGCAGTCCGGAGTTTGGATTTGTGCCCGGTTAATGGCAATAGGCTCGCCCCCTATTACATGGGGCTTAAACATAACGTGCGAAACGAGGGTGCACTAAAAGCACCTCTGCCGAACCCATCGGGGAATACAAGGCGTGATAATATTATGTTATGTAAAAAAAAGAATAGTACTATAATATTATAATTATGTTAGTGTTGGCAACCCAACACACGTGAGGTTTCATACAACAATGATATTAGTATAATTTGTAACCTTTCACGATTACAATGTTGTTATAACATAAGTCTGACGTCACGATACCTATTGTTATTATTTATCAAATTGTTTTCCTCAACCGCCACTTATAGTTTGCACAATTGATAAGTAAACACATAAGTATCTATTTTTCTCACTTTTTTGAGAAGGGCAATTATTTTGTACCTAGTCTGGCCATAAATACCTACTGTTACAATTAAAAATAAGAAAGATATTACATTTGAATTTGAAATCTGTCATTTTTATACGATTGTTCATTGGTTTTCTAATTTTGGCGCCAATACATTGTACAATATTTTGCGATATTAAAATGGAGTGGGGTGATAAAGAGAACCGAATCGCTGTGATTGCATTACACGAAGTTGGTATGGAGCCAAATGCAATTTTTAAAACTCTCCATACGCTTGGTCTTAGTCAAATGTTTGTGTACCGGGCTATTAATAGGTACAATGAGACCTCCTCTGTTTGTGACAGAAAAAGATCTGGCCGTCCACGTAGTGTTCGTACGAAAAAGGTGGTCAAAGCAGTAAGGAAAAGAATTCGAAGAAATCCTGTCCGAAAGCAAAAGATTTTAACTCGGGAGATGAAGATAGCACCCAGAACCATGTCGCGTATTTTAAAAGATGACTTAGGACTTGTATCCTATAAGAGACGCGCTGGTCATTTTTTAACTGATAATTTAAAAAAGAATAGGGTGGTAAAATCGAAACAACTACTGAAGCGGTACGCAAAGGGAGGTCACAGAAATTTTTTGTTTACGGATGAGAAAATCTTTACAATTGAGTAACATTTTAACAAACAAAATGGCCGTATTTATGCTCAAAGCTCTAAGGAAGCTTCCCAATTAGTCGACAGACTGCAACGTGGGCATTATCCGACTACAGTGATGGTTTGGTGGGGTGTTAGCTATGAAGGAGTGACTGAGCCATATTTTTGTGAAAAAGGTATCAAAACATCGGCACAAGTGTATCAAGATACCATTCTTGAGAAGGTAGTTAAGCCCCTTAACAACACCATGTTCAATAACCAAGTATGGTCCTTCCAACAAGACTCGGCGCCGGGTCATAAAGCTCGGTCCACGCAGTCTTGGTTGGAAGTGAACGTTTCGGACTTCATCAGAGCTGAAGATTGGCCGTCGTCTAGTCCCGATCTTAATCCGCTGGATTATGATTTATGGTCAGTTTTAGAGAGTACGGCTTGCTCTAAACGCCATGATAATTTGGAGTCCCTAAAACAATCCATACGATTGGCAGTGAAGAATTTTCCCATGGAAAGAGTGCGTGCTTCTATTGATAACTGGCCTCAATGTTTAAAGGGCTGTATTGCAGCCAATGGAGACCACTTCGAATAAGCTTTTTGTATTTTAAATTGTTTTATATTTATGTATTAGACTAACACACTGTGAAAGTAATAAATATTATTTGCAATAAAAAAAAAATGTTTTTTCTTCGTGACAATATTTATGGCAAGACTAGGTATTTATACAGGGTGTAAACGAAATCATGTAATTCCTTCAAACCTCAGGATGTACTGCCGACATAGATTCATTTTGCATGGGACAAATATGGATACAATAAAAAAAAATTACAAGAAGTAAACATGTGTTCTTAATGTGAGACATTTTAGCGCCCTAAGCGAATTGTGCGGCTATCGCTTGCCGCGCGGTCGTTTAACACGGGGCGCTAAAATGCCTCACGTTAAGAAACCATGTTCACTTTTTGTATTTTTTTTTATTGAATCCACATATATGCCGTGCAGGGTTAATCTATGTCAGCAGTACATCACGAGGTTTGAAGGAATTACATGATTTCATTTGCACCCTGTATACTTTCAATATACCTATACTATCGTTAGAAGAGTATTAAATGTGAATGTGGATGGATATATAAGGAGAGGTAGGCCAAAGAAAAGGTGGATGGATTGTGTGAAGGATGATAGGGGTAAGAAAGGAGTGTGTACTGAGATGACGGCTGATAGAGGAGAATGGAAGAGGAATAGGTGTTGTGCCCACCAGACCTAGTGTGGGATAAAGTAAGGAGATAATGATGATACTTTCAACTAATAGAGATGTATAGAAGAAGAAGACATACTGCGCCGACCCCAAATAAGTTGGGATAAGGGCAGAAGGATGATGATGATGATAGTGATGACTTTCAACTAGCTCCTGCCCAAGGTTTCATTCGCTTATTTGGAGAACTACTTCATGTAGAACTACTTTGGAGAACTACCTTGATAAAAAGTATTCTTCGTGTTAATCCAGGATATGGTCTATCTCTGTACCAAATTTTATCCAAATCCATTAAGTCGTTTATGCGTGATTGAGTAACAAAGATCTATCCATCGTCACAATCTTTTACATTAATAATGTTTGCCTAGCCTTTTCCCAACTATATTGCGGTCAGCTTCCAGTCTAACCAGATACGGATGAATACCAGTATTTTACACGGAGCGACTGTCATCAGATCTCCGCAACCCAGTTACTAGGCATTACTGGTATCCTAAGGTTAGACCGGTTATCATACTTTCGGGCTTCTGACAACCCGTAACGATTGTCATATGTATTCGTATGACACCCGGGAACGACGTTTTAACATGCTATCCGAGGCACGGGGGGTCTCGATGTGTAACGAACGGTTACTCATCCACAGACTGACCGCGGTAAGCGCAGCTTAACCTTGCAAATTATATGATCTGCGCGGTTGGTAATTAGCTCACGAGTCTTCTTCTTGGGAGTTTATGAGGTGATAATGGTGATGATATAAGATCTATGTAAAATATCATGTTGTTTAAAAATACCATTTAATTCTACAGAGGCGCCTTTTAGAATTGAGAGGTTGAGTTGAAATACTAGTTTTTTTTTAAATATTTTTATTTTAATGTTCTGTTGTAACGATGTGGCGACAGGTGGATAGATCATTCATTTGGCTTTAAATAAAAGTAATATACTTTGGTCGAATTTTAAAGGGATTTGTTAGAAATCGTGGTACAGGATAAGTAAGTAAGGAGACATTTCGGAAGCGCACCAATTTGAATAGCACCAATTCGAATCACACTAATAGTAATAGGAATACGAATACTAAAAAAAAAGGTAAATAGCAAAAAATATCCTTACATAGTTTTTTTTTTTAAACAAATGTAAATATTTTCTTCGAGGTTATAATGTTCATTAGGTATGTGCTCTTTTCAAAATACTTACATTTTTTTTTATCAAAACGCAGTAAAAAATAACAGACAAAGTCAGTACCTACCCAATTTCGGCACAGAACCCTAAAAAACGAATGCACTACTCGACAATTTCGTTCACGTACCCCATAATAACCATAAAAAATCATCACAACGCGCATCCTCTAATCACCGCCCGTACATAAACAGAGTCGCGTGCGCCGGCCACGTGCGCTTGCGCACCACGTGACCGTTACGCAACGGACAAGGTCGCCTTACGTAATACTAAGTCTATGGACTAGTCTATTATCTAGGCATCTAGTTAGATCGTGCGAATCGGCTGGAATCACGTGTTAAACTTTCAATCTAAGTGGGTATGTTATTTTTAATATGGAGAACATTATGGGATCGTCGAACTGTCTTATTACTGTCTTAGTCTAGTGGTGGCATGCGTGACTGCTGATCGTGAGGCACTGGGTTCAATACCCAGGTCGGCCAAAGTGTTATGGAGCTTTTCGACATTTTCATTGATGACATTTAACTATGTCAATTGTTTTATATAGTTTAGCTTCCTTTTCACTTTTGTAAATGTGAGAACTTTGTGGACCTGCATCTATAAATTTGTAAATTACTACAATATTATTCATATTACTTTTTTTTAAATTTTATTTTTGTTTGTTAGTTTTTGTACTCAAGTCTTTTAGAACTATATTACTCATTGGTCTGTGGTCAGGACCTCATTGTTCTCTCACTATCATAAATCATTGTACTGTATCCACTGAAATTGTTAAAGGTATTATTTTTAAAAAGAGTAACCATGGAGTTTCTTGCCGGCTCTTCTCCATTGGAAACGACTAATTGGAACCGTGCACCTAAATTCGACGTTTCATAAGCACCTGTATTGGTTTATGTGAAATAAAAATTTTTGATTTGATTTGATTTGATTTCCGTGTGGAACTCCTCAGCAGCTGCCTGTAGTCTGCATTTATGCCAGGTTGATGGCAATAGGACCGCCCCCTATTACATGTGTTACTAATACACCTCTGCCCAACCCTTCGGGGAATACAGGCGTGATGTTATGTTATTATGTAATAAATAAGCAATCAAGTAAATATGGAAAAATATTATAATTAAACGATTTATTACGTCAGACTACAAACAAATAAATTGTATCATTCTTATATAACACGTTAATAACAAAACCGCAAGTTATTTAATTATAGAAATTAGCAGAACTAATTAGCATTGCCGGTTGAATCCTGAATGGAGTTATACAGCAGATTATTATAATCGACTTGGTCAACTATGTGTTTGGTTTTTCCAACATATTGGCATCAGTTTCCCGTCTATATCTACCGACAGGACTATTGTTGCCAATAAGCCTGACATAGTGGTGATAGATCGATCAGAGCGTCTCACAATGATTGTTGATGTCACTGTCCCACATGACGAGAACCTTGTGAAAGCCGAGAAAGATAAAGAAATTAAGTATCAAGATCTGGCACACGAGGTTGTCGACATGTGGGAGGTTGGGAGGTTGACTCAGCAGTCATTGTGCCGATAGTCGTTACGGCCAATGGCTTAATAGCCAAGAGCCTCGACCAACACCTGATGAGGCTCTCGTTGGGCAGCTGGGTCAGGGGCCTGATACAGAAAGTGGTACTTCTGGACACGGCACGTATTGTCAGGAAGTTCCTCTCTCTGAGGCCCTGACCACCGGTAACTTGGACCCTGTTCCCGATGCCGGTGGGCTACTATTATCCCGATACGGCGATATTGCTCGCAAATGTTTGCTATGTTCATAAAACTTGTAGAAGACTACCTACTTGAAGTGGGTGCAAAAAGAAATGCTAGTGGATTTGCCTCTTAATAGGTTGGCAAACAAGCTGATAGCCCACCTAATGAAAAGTGGTTACTGCTTATACAAGATTAGTTGGAAAGAGGGTACAAATCCGAAAGGGTGTTAAAGTACCCATAATAATGAATAACTTTTGTTCTACAATTTTCCCCAAAAGTCGATAGTTTAAGAGAAATATATGTTCAAAGATTTCATAAAAAATACGCTGAAATCTATCTATCCTCAGCTATGATTAGCTGTGTTTATATATTAGGTCATATTTTTTTTAATTCTTTTAGCAACATTAGAATTTCTCCTGTATCGTGGGTGCGTTTACAGACACAATACTTCACATGCACAAACATCCAGACCCGGAACAACTATCTGTAAGCCATACAAATCTTTGCTCCGTGCGGGAATCGAACCCTCGACCCGTAGCACAGAAGCCAATCGCTCAGCCAGTCCACCAAACGTGTCGTAATTTGAGGTCATTCCATTCTCTGAGTTCGTAACTAAAGCAAGGATGAAGAATTTTTGAAAAAAACCTAACTAGATATAATTTTCATGGAATCAAAATTAATTTAAACACTTGCTTTCACCAGTGATACTTTATTTGGGACGCGGATTAGTACCCCCTTTTTGACTAACCTTGTATACACCATAAGCCAATAACACAAAGAGGATTGCTGAGGCGATACCAACCTTGGAGACAAAGTTGAAAAACATCATGTGCCTGTAATTCCACTGGCACTTTTACCCTTTAAAGAAAGCGCTCGTGGCTAATTACGAACCGCGCGGATCATACGATTTGCAAGGTTAAGCTTCGCTTGTCGCGGTCAGTCCGTGGATGGGTGACCGTTCTTTACACGTCGAGACCCCACCGTGCCTCGGAGAGCACGTTAAACAGTCGGTCCCGGGTGTCATACGAATACCTATGACAGTCGTTACGGGGAGTCAGAAGCCCGAAAAGTCTGACAACTGGTCTAACTTTAGGATATCGGCATTGCCCTGTAACTGGGTTGCGGAGGTCTGATGCCAGTCGCTCCGTGTAAAATACTGGTATTCAACCGCATCTGGTTGGACTGGGAGCTGACCCCAACATAGTTGGGAAAAGGCTAGGCAGAACAGAATTCATACCCTTTAAAACGGAACACAGCAATCCTGTTTGGTGGCAGAAACACTAGGTATGGTGGTAGGGACCAACTTCTTCACCAGGAACTCCACTGCTACTGAATTATCCACCCGAATCGGGGTAGATTCGAAATCGATCCCAACAAAGAAGGCTCGACTATTATGGAACTCTATTCACAAAATTATGCCTAAAATCTTGTACGCACGGTTACCCAGTTATGCACCGATATTTCAGCGATGACGTAGGTTGTACAAATCCTATGTAACGGGGGGCGAGCCCCTGTTGCATAGAATTTTAACCTCCTAACTGTTACTGAAAAAATTCTTAACAAGAAACCTCAATTAGACTTTGCAACCTTGCTTGGGTCACGTTTGCGATCAAAAAGTTGGTTATGAAATTGTGTAGTGAAAAATGTTTTGTTTTAACTTTCGTGTTGGCGTCATGCAATAGTCTTTGATGGATTACCAAGTGCTTTGAAAGACGTAGGTATTGCATAGACTTTAATTGTCATAGTTATAAATCATGGAGTTTCTTAACCACTCTTCTCCATAGGATCTGCTTTTTGGAACAGTGCAACAACATTTTCGACTGTTTTTAAGTGCATGTACTGAGCTAATTCGTAAAAAAGAAGCAGCGATAGCCTGGTGGTGTGACCGTCGGACTACCAAGTCAGGCGCGCACCTCTGACTTTTCGGATTCATGTGCGTATTGTATAATTATCACTTGCTTAAAAACGGTGAAGGAAAATATCGTGAGGAAACCGGCACTCCTGAGAGATATTTCTCGACGGCATGTGAAGCCAAGTCAGAGGCCCATGGGCGGCTTAAACTCTGTCACCAGGTTAGTCACTAACTACACGAATAGAAGAATATTCGAAAAAATACTTAAATCTTGTATTTTAGTCACTTCTTTTATTTTATCAGTATAGGTACTTCAAATGAAAATTGACGCGATTTTTATTGGTGATAGACTGGAAAGTGTGAAATAGAATAACGATTTCAGATTTTTCTGACATAGATTGGAGGCCGACCCCAAATTATATAACTTGGATAAAAAAACCTAGAAGGGTTAAGAACTCAAATGCCTATAAAAGCCTTTAGATGTCCACGTTCTGGGATTCCTAATTGACTACAGTTGGAAGACCCAGAGGAATCAACACATTAGCAAATCGTAGCGGCGATCATATAAATTCATACCGTATTTTTTCGTTTATTTTATGTAATAGGTTGACAAACGAGCTGACGGCCTACCTGATGGAATCTGGTTACCACCACCTATATACACCTACAACACCAAGAGGATTGCTGATGCGTTGCAATCTCAGAGACAAAGTTGGTAAATCTATTGTGTCTGTAACTTCATCGGCACCCATACCCTTTAAACCGGAACACAGCAATGATGCTTAGCGACTGAATTAGGTATGGTCGGATGGTATATCATCCAGGGATGTACTAACTTCCCTGGATGAGGTCGTACACAAGGAACTTTACTACCACTTAAAAATGTCAAAACAAAGAATTCAGATCAGACGCGCACAAACGCCCTAAGCTCTCTTACGACACTTCCAGAAAGCGGTGTATTATTCTATTTGCATCTCAGACTACTTGCACAAAACCTTTTCTTACTTACTCCTCCACAGTTCACGAGACCCTTTGAACTTACTGAAAGAAATCGAAGTTTTAACACAGTGGAACATTGTAAGTCTTCCAATCTTTTATTTTTACATGGAAAATTTCACAACTTTTGTTTCATAGTTCATAGAATGGTTTATGTAAGCTTTCGGGGATTTCTTTTCTGTGCCACGTGACATCAGAGTCACATGCCCATAAAGTTTTGTAAAACGAAACTTAACAAAATACTTACACAACAAAAATTTCAAATAGAAATTGTCTGAAAGAAATTTCAAAAGATTTACGTGGGTTTCTATACGAAAAACTGCTAATTTCGTCTTTTAAATTGAAAGTTATTGTTTAAAGGGTTTTGTTATATAAGGATAGGGATGGGAACGAGAGGCCGGGATTTTGGTTTTTCGAGAATATTTTTTGGAGAACGATACCGGGATTGCAAAAGAAGAAATACTTTTCTGCAATCGTTAATTTTGTCGGCGTACGTTGTTGTGTCATGTCTATGTCCAACAGTGGACTGTGATTAGCTGAGTTCTGCTGTGTATAGGCCATCTCTTTGAAGTGTCCTGTTCCCTTGATCAGTTTCAAATACACCCAGGCCTTGTTCGGATCTTCATTTATAACGGGCATCAGAATGACATTTTTTATTGCGTGTATGTCGATTTTCGCTACATTCAAAGATTTTCAAAATGTTTCTTCGATTTTCTGAAAATCATTGAATGCGGTATTTCTTACTTTCAATAATAAAATAAAGTCTCCTTTTAGTAAAAATTTACTGTTTTTAATATTTAAGATAAGTACTTTCTCTCCATTATGGGACACTTGTATAATGTCTTCACTTACCTACCCGTGTTTTTGGACACCTGTATAATTTCTACCTTTACCTACATAGAGGCATAAAATCGTAAATTTTCTAACACTATCTTGATTCTTATATAAAATTCCTCACATGTGACAATTACATAAACCGATGTCACACTTGAAATCATTGATAACACAACTAGGTGAGTAATCTATGATACTATCTGTTAGATTAACCTAGAATTACATCATTCTAGATAAATCGGCGGTTAGATAGGACACAATATGGCGTCAGTTACGACATTTTTAATTATAACTTCAGGTTTTCGTAAGATCTTATCTTTTTGGGACATGATGTATAACAATTATGTTTTAATTTTGATTATGTAAAGTGATTAATATAATCGTTAAAATGTAGCTGTGATATTAAAATTTTGTCTCGTTGTCCGCCAGCCTAATTTCGGCATACGGACTAGACGGTTATGTGCTAGAAAATAACTCAAATCTTAGGACAATTAAAGCTACTTTCGTTTTTAGGGTTCCGTAGTCAAATTAGGAATCTCTAAGTTTTGTCATGTCCGTCTGTATGTATGTCACAGCCATTAAGCTCGCAGATTATCAATGCTATAATGCTGAAATTTGGCATGGGTATACATATTTATAACGTCTACTTGGCCGGTATTTTTTAGTGAATTCGGAGTTCCATGCTCCAAAAGAAGTTTCTAAAACTTAAAAGTATTTACAGAATCATTTTTCTGACAGGAAAAAAAAAAAAAAAAAAAAAAAAAAAAAAAAAAAAAAAAAAAATCAAAATGTTTATTTCATATCATTTAGGCTATCATTGCATGTCGAGAAGTCTCCATTTAGGCATAGAAAATGCCTGTAGTTGAAGGCTCCGCTCTTCCCTTATATTATAAACATATATTACAAATAGTTTAAATACCAAAAAGAGAAAAATAGGAAAAATAAATAAAAAACAAAATACAATCAATTAATAAGTGTGTGTATGCGCGCGTGTGTGTTTGGGTGTGTGTGTGTGGGTGTGTGTGTGTGGGTGTGTGTGTGAGAGAGAGAGAGAGGGAGAGACAGATTTTGGATGTAGGTACGTGTGACTAAACAATCGAATAACGTCACTGTTACTTTATTTATTATTAAGTCACACGTTGCAAAAGTAACTCTGTATCATCATAATTTAAATTTTGTAGCCATATTATTATCTTTTTTTTGCATTCATATTTTTTTTTATCATAAATATATATTAGTTTATTTATTTTATTGTATAAAAAAGCTGAGCGTTTTTTATATTGTCTGCTAGCAAATTCTGTTATAGTTGTGGGAACCTTTACTATGCAGTGTTTATTTCTCTTTTCTAGTATCTTAGGGTCATATGGTATCTCTTTGTGCGTTTTGAGGATGATAAGAAGGATGTACAATTTTCTCACTGACAGCAGATTTATTTATCAGGAAGAAACTGCAACTAACTCTTGCAGGAGAGAGTAGGTCTAACTCGAATGAACTACAATTTGTCTTGTAGGAGAGAGTATGATTGTCTAAAGTCGCGGAGCAGGAAGAATTTCGTACAATGACCTTTGTGCCTACAACCAATTGCAATCTGTGTTGACGGCGGTCACCGCATCTGTGCGAGCGCGACGGCAAGATATTTTTGCGCGAGCGACAGAGATAAGTAGTGACGTGACATTGTACGAAATTCGTCCTACACCGCGACCGCACTTTATTATCAATTTAACTCCTTTTTGGACAGGAAACTAAGAGAAGTACGACCTGTTTCTGCTTCTCGATGCTGGTTTCGATATTCTCCTTCAAACGTTTGTCGAAGTTAAGCCTACCTGTAGCCAGGAGTCAATAATGGGCTATTTTGGCTAGGGAGGTAAATATAAACAACATAACATAAACTCACGCGTTTTTCCCATGGGGGTAGGCAGAAACTATAGAACGCCACATGCTACGACTCTTACATACCCCTTTCGCTTCATCCATATTCATACATCTTGTCATACACGCACGCCGGTTGAGAGTACTATGCACCTGACCTTTGTGAAGAACATCACCAATAACATCGATGTATGTCCTTCTAGGACGTCCTCTACCGGCGTTTCCATTGATATCCGCCTTATTAATTCCTTTTGTTAATCGCCGTTCTCTCATTCTCTCAACATGACCAAACCACCTAAGCATACTCCTTTAAATTTTTGTCACTACAACGTTTTTGAACCGCAACTTTGTCTAATCTCATCATTTCTCAATCTATCATTCAAAGTTAAGTGGATTGGAACTGTCTCCTATTAATAATTTAACCATCGATAGAGTTAACTTTACCATGAATTACCACTTGTAAGTAATTAGGTGACATCATGACAATGATGTAATAATGTCTAATATTACTCCTGCCAGAAGTACCTGCCTATCTTTTCGGGGAATTCCCGTCAAGTACTTATGTCATAGGTAGGTACGTAAATATAAGTACTTCTAGTATAATAAAGAATTTCAATTGACCTACATACTTTGTAGATTTAGATAGACAGATAAGTGGATAATGAGATTAGAAAAATTATGTTATCTATGCGAACTCATTTTACTATCCAAAAAATGCTAAGTACCTACTTACGTACGTATATCAAAAAGTTTGTTGCAAAAACAGTTTGAATATTATGTTACATAGACGAGACAAAAGGAGTAGGTAAGGATCGTAGCATGTTGTGATCTGTAGTTTCTGCATACCCCCATGGGAGAAAAGGCGTGAGTTTATATGTATGTTAGGTTACACGATTGAGTCTAAAATAGCACAGTTTCCGTGCTTCAAAAAAATACTTGAATAAGCCTAAAAGTTGTAAATTTTTAACCGACTTCCAAAAAAAGGAGGAGGTTCTCAATTCGACTGTATGTTTTTTTTGTATGTTTGTTCCGCGATATCTTTGCTTATTGTGAATCGATTTTAATGATAATTTTTTTGTTTGAAAGAATATTCTTTCGAAGTGGTCCCATTTAAATTTGGTGAAGATCTGATGAAGAACTTCGGAGATAGACAATTTGAAGTCGGTTTTATTTTTGTTAAAAAGTTTTTTATTATGGTCAATAAAAACAACATAGGTGAATTCGCGTTAATCCCCGTTCCGTAATAAATATTATCATGCAACGCGAGAATAATTACTATCGACTGCTGAGCATGGGGTGCTGGGTTCGATTCCCAGGTCAGGCAAAGTGTTATTAGAAATTTCTCAGTAGTAGCCCGGAGTCTGGATTTGTACCCGATTAATGGTATTAGGCTCGCCCCCAATTACATGGGGCTTAAACATACCTAACTGGCGAAACGAGGGTGTACTAAAAACACCTCTGCCGATCCCTTCGGAGAATATAAGGCGTGATGTTATATTATGCGAGAATAATGCAAAACCTCTGTGTAATTCTAGAAATTCTATAGTTAAGTTAAAACTTATTAAACATTAACCTGTAGCGTCGATTTCCCTACTGAAATCAACGTCTCCTTGTTTGGTAATAAATCTTCAAAAGCAAGTTTAAACGTCATATTATTATTTTTATAACTAAATATAATATTTAAAATTATATTTATAGCCTGATATCTACCTACGTCATATTATTTATAACGAAGGAATGGTTCAAAACCATTCCTGTGGTTTTTCAACGAAACGTCATGATAATGTCTTTCGATCGGATGATGCTGACGTCATCACTGAAACCCAGATAATTGTTTACCTACTTAAATATGAATAATTAACAAATTTTCAAGATAATTAAGTTTTGTGTACTTTGGTCTTTTGATACAATTAGGACCAGAATTTCGGACCGTAGCACCGACAACGTTTGGTGCTAATAGCGGTCTAGGAATCCCGAATTTATGAATATAAATAGGTTAAGTAAGTAATCATTAATTAATTGAAGACATTGCAAAAAATGGATGCCTTGGGGAGTACGTTAAACCGTCGGTTCCGGATGTCATATGAATACCAATGACAGTCGTTACGGGTAGTCAAAAGCCCGAAAGTTTGACAACCGGTCTAACCTTAGGATATCGGCATTGCCCAGTAACTGGGTTGCGGAGGTCCGATGGCTGTCGCTCCGTGTAAAATGCTGGTATTCAGCCGCGTTTAGTTAGACTGGAAGCTTATCCCAATATAGTTCGATTGCAAAAAAATGGGTTTTAAGAGCAGATCTTGCAAGTAAGGTTAACAAATATAAAGGGTAAGATTTTAAAAGGTTTTGAAGGACTTAGAACGTTGATAACTTCCATCAAAAAAGTCTGTTGTGTATATTGTTAAATAATACATCTATAGAAATCATTAACTTATGGAAGTAGGTTTAAAAAGGGAAGTGAAATTCCCGGGAAAATATATTCTTTACGTTTCATTACATAGTCCACCATTTTCCTATTTCCCAACAACGACAACGTTACATAATAAAAATATATACCAAGCACCAAAAAACGATCCGAAAAAACGGAAATTTTTCACTTCAAAACATTTTCGCTTTACATTCCTTCATAAAACCCACACTATAAAATACATCAACACTCAAAACGAGCAATGTATTCCAAATTTTAAATTGGACCAAAGATGGCCGTCCAACACAAACATGTCTAAGTAATATTTAAAATTACGTAATAAAAAACAGAACCTCGCACGCACGTGTTGTGCAAGCCACGTGACCAAATCACGTTGTTCCAATGATATTGTTTTGTTCGTCACAATGTACTCAATTGTTGGACAGTTTACTTGTTGAAACATAGTTGTATTGTAGTAAAGCCTATTGGTCTCTTTAGTCTCGTGCTTATAATAATGGCGATGGTATTAATTAACTTTTCGATTCGCACGTGAGTACAGAGCTTTGGTACGCGTGATTTGTTTGTTCCCATAGTATGAGTTTGTAAATTGAATAAGGCAATAGTTTGCGTGAGCTCGCAGGGTGTAAACGAAATTATGTAATCCCTTCAAACCTCGTGATGTACTGCTGACATAGATTAACACTGAACGGGATACTTATAGATTCAATAAAAAAAGAATTACTAGAAGTAAACATGAACGTGAGGCATTTTAGCGCCCCGAGTTAAATGACCGCGCGGCGAGCGTTAGCCGCTCAATTCGCTACGACAACAACAACAATTATATGTTGGGTGACAGTCGTTACGGGAAGTCAGAAGCCTGAAAGTTTGACAACTAGTCCAACTTCATGATAACGGCATTGCCCAGTAACTGGGTTGCGGAGGTCTGATGGCAGTCGCTTCGTGTAAAATATTGGTATTCAGCCGCATTTGGTTAGACTGGAAGCTGACCCCAACATAGTTGGGAAAAGGTTAGGTAGACCATGCTAAACGGAATAATATATTTGTCTCTTTGTTACAGGTGTGTAAGAGAGATAAGAGTTTAGCGAGGTGAAGAAAACTATTGTCGTTATCGTAATTTTCAAACTAGTACTAAAATTTCGCCGTTATATTTAAGTCCCATGTAATAGGGGGCGAGCCTATTGCCATCAACCGCACAATTCTAGACTCTGGGCTTCAAATGAGGAATTCCACACGAAAAAACCCAATAACATTTTTCCTGACCTGGGGTTCGAACCCAGGACCTCACGAGCGCTTGCCACCACTGGACCGACAGCGCAGTTTTGCGAGAGAATATATTTAATTAAGCTCCAAGCCCCCTAGCTCTATTTCTCTATGGTGGACGAGGCGCTTATTAATGTCCTGTAGGGCTGTTCAGTGTTTACTAATGGATAGTTACGAGGTTACTTACGTCACTAGTAAGTACACAAGTAATCAATATTGAGTACGTAATTATTAATTGCTTAAAAGACTAGTCGACGCTCTTTTTTCCTCATGGAAGTCCCTCGCCTGGGATAGGCGAGGGGGTCTGCCGGACTCTTACCGGCTAAAAACCCAAGGTGTTACTCTTCGTGACCCTCGGTCGTGAACCCCGGCAGGTCTTGGTCCACCAACTGCTGGTGGACCTCTCCACTGTGGGGCCCCACACCACGACCTCCTCAGAGGCGCGGGGAGCGCCCCACATCACCGGCGCACCAGAACACATGGCACGCTGTGATCACCCCGGGGACCAAACAAGCACATGGGCGCCAGACTACCCCGTGTCTGGGCACCCTTCGTCCCCCTGCCGATGATTCAGTGCAGTGACAACTTGAGTGAAATTATAATTATGCTGTGTGTCAGTTCTGCTGAGAACCTAGATTTTTGCAGCATGATTCTGTCAGTATCCATGATTTTTATTTGATTAATGCCATGATCCATGTGTCAAGCATCTGAACGGGTGCCATCAGTTGGAACTGATCAGCTCAAAACGGTCATGGCTAAATTTCTACATTGTTTTCACACCATATTTTTATAACATTCAATGTATTTATCCAACAATATTGTTAATGATCTTTATAAAGAGTAACCATGTAGTTTCTTCAGCCTGTTCTCCTCCATAGGAAACACAAGTAGTAATTGTTAACTTTCAAAAACACGTGATTAATGGACTAATCCGGTTTGAGTCTGGTCTCGTCTAGTTTGAGTTGAATGAATAAACTCAGACTATTATTGCGATCTTCTTCTGGACGAAATCCTCTTTTAACTAGTCCCATAACACCTGGGTGATATGTCAGAACTGGTTTTAGGTCTCCCACATCTATTCTGCTTCAGTCCGTGTCGTCATAAGGTAGTCGATCTATCCTCTACAAAATAGTCAGCTATTTTGTTTTTATTAATCCATAAAGCAAAGATTGTTTATTAGCAAAAAAGGTTTATGCCCTGAGGTCAATATACAACCATTATCATAACGACAATAATATGTAAATAACCATAAGTAATTACCTTATGATATGTTAATTAAAATATATTAATAGACGAAAATCTTATTCAACGTTTCAATCATCAACTTGTCCAAACTTGGTCGGTCTGGTTAAATAAGAAGTTCCATAAATAAGTTAAGTAAATGTCAAACCGATAACATTCTAAATTGGTGTTTTTATATAATACGATTGAATTCGTAATTTTAACGGTTTATATAAGGGTTGCGGACTAAGATGGCCGCCTGAACAAAAATAACAAAGGACCAGTTTTTTTGAGGCTTTCCATGTAGCGCGCCAGTTTGAATAGCACCCATTTGAATCATACATACATACATAAATTCACGCATTTTTCCTATGGGGTAGGCAGAAATTATAGAACGCCACATGCTACGACCCTTACATACTCCTTTCGCTTCATCAACATTCATACATCTTGTCATACTCGTACGCCGGTTGAGAATACTACGCACCTGCCCTTTGTGAAGAAAATCACCAATAACATCGATGTATGTCCTTCTAGGATATCCTCTCGAATCACACCAATAGTAATAGCAATAGGAATACTATTGGTGTGATTCGACTAGATGCTATTCATATTGATGCGCTAATTAATCCAAAGGTTGGAAGAAATTGCTTTAAGCGATAAGACCGCCATTTGTACTGTTCTTAATAATGTGTACTCGTTCTGTTTTATTTCTTTTAGTGTACAATAAAGTATATCTATCTATCTAAATGGAATGCCTCGTTTTTTTATGAAATCGAATACTTATGTTGTATTTTCGGGGTGCCAACCAGCGCCGGCCCTAGACCAAGGTCTGGTTGATCAAGATCAGGGTAGATCGAAATTTTTTCGACGCCCTTTCGTCGACGCATTCACATCACATAAATTATATTTCAGTTTCAACTTTAAAAAAAATCTATTTTGGCGCCTCTTGCCTCCTGGCGCTGCGACCGCTCCTCTCGCCCTACCTAACCAACCGTAACCAACTAACAGTAGGTTAAGTATACAGAACCTTGACAAACTCTACAGCTGACCGCAGATGAGATACTAAGTTGTCCAGACACAGTGGATCGCTATAGCAGGTATAATGTAGACTACTAACATTATGTACTATTATGTACTATTAACATTATCATTCGCAGTGGCTAAAAAGGTTGAGGTATTCCATTTCCAAAACCCGAACGAAGCGTTTTTTTTTTTTTTTAAATAAAACGTTGCCCCACTCTAGGATTTCTCCTCTATCGTGGATGCGTTTACAGACACAAATCTTCACATGCACAAACACCCAGACCCGGAACAACTATCTGTAGGCCATACAAATATTTGTTCCGTGCGGGAATCGAACCCACGACCAGCAGCGCAGAAGCCAATCGCTTAGCCACTGCACCAAACGTGTCGTGTGTCGTTTTGATTCCACTTTCATTGTGAAAACCGCCAAACAGTGGAATGCGCTGCCCGAGTGGGTGTTCCCCGACAGTTACAATCTGGGTGTCTTCAAGTCACGACTGAATCGGTTTCTTCTGGGCAAGCGTGCTCCATCGTAGACCGCATCATCGCTTAACATCAGGCGAGATGGCGGCCAAACGCAGGCCTATAAATTAATAAAAAAAAAAAAAATTACCGCACCAAATTCTAGTCACACCGATAGTATTCCTATGCCTAATACTACTGGTGTGATACAATATGGTGCTATTCAAATTAGTGCGCTAAAAGGAATGGCTCAAAAGGCATCTCTAATTCTTCGCCTCGAGGAGACATACTATGTACAATATTTCAATTGTTTAGGCTCTTAGAAAAGCGTACCCAACCCATCTCTCCTTAGGGGACGTATTGAATACGGAAAGCCAATATGGTCGCATAATTCGTATAAATTCGGAAACACGAAGATTGCCGAGGCGTCTAACATAAAGTGCACGTGCGTTGCACGTATCTATAGATTTAAAACAAATTAATAACAATTCCGTAAAAATATAAACAAGCTTAGTCAGAAAGGCGGTACTAAACCGCGGGCCACTTAAAGTATCACTGATGACTAGAGATCGGATAATCGGATGCATATTTACCTAAAGTTAATTTTTCGCTACGAAAGTATGAAAACGGCTTTTGAAAATAATTGATTAAAACAAATAATCCTGTATCACGGGATTGCATAACTAATCGAATGCATATGATTAATTGATGTAAATTTTTAACCCCCGATGCAAATATGTGTGTATGTAGGGTGTAAGAAAGTGAAGGGTGCATGTCTGTGTTAGTTAAAAAAGGGTACAACTTTAGGTATGTAAATAAATAAATATGCATCCAATTCTAGGTAAATATTTGATTTTATTCTACAGTACCTACACTAAATTTGACGATCCCGGAACAGCGAGATTTTTTCGATACAAAAGTGCATTCCATATTAGCCAACACCTGAACTTTAGGTAAATATGCATCCGATTATCCGATCTCTGCTGATGACTATTTTAAAGCAAGTGTTAAAATGTCAAAATTCGATAATTTTTATTTGCATGCATAAAGATTTTTATTTTAGTTTTATCAAAAAAAAAGATACCTGCTTTAGTTATGAATTCAGAAAATTTATTTTCTAATCCGTGACCCTAAATATGACCTAAATTGTAAAAACAGCTTAGCTATGGATAGATAGATTTTAGAATATTTTTTACGAAATTTTTGAAAAGCTCATAAACTATCGAATTTTGGGGAAAGTTGTAGAACAAAAGTTATCCCTTATTATGAGTACTTTAACACCCTTTTGGCTTAGTACCCCCTTTCCGACTAACCTTGTATAGTATAAAAATAACAACTTTGGTCAACCACTCGCAAAAACCTGCTTCTAAATATTATATAAGCACAGCAAATTATACAAGGTTAAGTTTTTTATTTTCATACATAATTCATATAACGTGAGTATAATAGTGCGAATCTAGTAAACAATCGGTGCAATGGCAGAAAAAAGTAAAAAGATGTGTTTTGACACGTGAGTAGGAGATTATTCTATATGTCGCAGACACACACCGTTTATAGAATTTGATAGAATTGAGTATAGCATTACAGTTTAGACCAGTGTCTGCTTATCAGAAGGTAAAGCGGGGATTTCGTAAATAAAACAAACATAGACTCTCCACCACTGAGAGTACTTGTATTTGGGTTAGTCGTTAGTTACAGAAGCTAATTCACAATATATCACAACATAACAATTTACACAAGTTCAGGAAATAAGGATAACCTAGTCAGATATAAAAGGTCAGACTTCTTCGGCTGTTCGATATGGAATGCCCCGCTCCGTTTTTTTTTTTTTTTTTTCCTGTTCGACTACTGTAGATGGTCTTGCGGACCTTTTCTACGTAACCTGACTATTATTGGCGAGACCAGAAGGGTCTCCGAACCAATACCTACTATTCTAACTACCTAGCTAACTACGCAAAGCTAACTACTGTAACATCATGGCTATGACTATAGCAGCGACACCTCTGATAGTGTCCCCAAGGGGGGACTCGAACTCTTAGGGTGTCGAATGCAAGAGGACTGGGAGGGATACGACGGCTTGATGAGGGCTGTATTCTCGCGTCATGGTGACTGCGCGGAGTCAGAAGGGACGACCGGCTCCGCGGCTGCGGCGGGTGAGCACGGTGGATCGGGGGCGGCGGCGGTGGGACGTCGCGAGGGGCCTCGTCGGCGAGGGCGATACGCCGGTCGGCGGCGGCGGTGTATGTGTATAGTACTAGTCGATTTATTCGCCTCCTGGAGGAGGGTGATCTCATCATCGGGCTCTAGTAGCGCATGCCGGGGACGGCGGACTATGCTAATCTGGGAGGGTTTATAATCGGACGCGGCGGTTACGAGGGGGTTCCGATGCCTCGGGGCATGGTCGAAGTAACGCTTAGACGTGCGTTTGAGATATTGCCTTACCGTTGGCATTTTTAGGTCTAAGTGAAGCTGAACGTTGCGCATATACCACGGAGCGCCCGCGGCTCTGCGCAATACGCGGTTTTGCAGAATTTGAAATGCTTTAAAGCGACACGGCCTAACGTGTGCGAACACGACGCTGGCGTAGGTTAGTATGAGGCGAATGCACGTCAGGTAAAGTCTCAACTTATTTCTAAGCGAGAGCTTACTGCGCGCCCTAATCATGGGGTGTAACCGGCCCACAACAAAAGCTGCGCGAGCGTGCACCTTTTTGATGTGTTGCCGGAACGTGAGGTGGTGGTCTAGGATAACCCCCAGGTACCTGACGCTCAGTTCCCAAGGGATCTCTTTTCCAAACATGACTACTGGGGGACAACGCGAGTGGTTATCGCCGTGCCTCTCGAAAAGAACTGCTGCGCTCTTTTCGGGATTCACCTCGATACGCCACTTCCGAAACCAAGCGCCGAGGCGGTTGGCTGCGGTCTGTAAGATGCGAGAGATCGATTTTAAGTCACTACCCGTGTATTAAATAGCCGTGTCGTCGGCGAAAAGTGCCAACTGGGCCTTGCCTTGAGTGGGAATGTCGCTGGTGTACAGCGTGAACAGAAGGGGGGCTAGCACGGAGCCCTGAGGGACTCCGGCTCGGATCGGATGTGGAGACGAAAGCGTGCCGTCTATTCGGTAGCGAAAGGTGCGATCCGACAGAAAGTCTCGAATGATGAGCACGAGACGGTCTGGCACGTTGAATTGGTACAGTTTATATAATAAACCGTTGTGCCAGACCTTGTCGAAGGCTTTCGCTACGTCGAAGAACAGCATGCCTGTCTTGTATGAAAACATGAAGCCGGAGCTTATGTGTTCGACAATACGGTGAAGTTGCCTAGTGTAGCAGTGGGTGGGACGAAAACCAAATTGCTGGTCGGGAATGAGGTTATGGGAATATGCGAATCCCTTTAAACGCGAATAAATGATACGCTCATAAATCTTCCCAAACGAATTGAGAAGGCTTATGGGGCGATAACTGGACGGCTCACACTTGGGTTTGCCGGGTTTGGGGATGCCTATAACGGTGGCTTGTTTACAAGCTTGCGGAAAGAGGTTATTGCTAAGAGCGCCATTGAAGATGGCGGTCATTAGGACTATGAGCTGGGCGGAAAAGAGTTTAATCACCTTGTTCGTGATGCCATCGTGACCGGGCCCCGCTCCGTCGAATGACAACTGTTTTTATAACGTCGAGTACGTTGATTCATCTTGACGACAGACATATATTTTAGTGGTGTTATACAGGGTGTAAACGAAATAATGTAATTTAAAAAAAAACTATTAGAATGCTTGTAGATTGTCTTGCGGACCGTTTCTACGTAAGCAGGCAGTTATTGGCGAGACCTGAAGGGTCTCCAACCAATGGGGACGAGAGTAAAATACTTAACGTAAGCTAACTACTATTACTACTACTAACATCATGACTAGCAAGCAACAACAGCACTAAGGGTGACCCGTAATGGGATTCGGACCTCGGCTTAGGGCGTGGCGTTGCTTGCGAGAGGACTGGGAGGGATACAGCTTGATGAGGGCTGAATTTACGGTGTGATTGCGAAGTCAGAAGAGACGACCGGCTCCGCGGCTGCGGGGGGTGAGTACGGTGGATCAGGGGGGAGAAATCATGTAATTCCTTCAAACCTCGTGATGTACTGCTGACATTGATTAACCTTGCACGGAATACTTTTGGATTCAATAAAAACAAAGTTACAATAAATTAAATACGAATTAATTACGAGTTAAATGGGCGGCGCGCGGCGAGCGATAGCTGCGCTGTTCGCTCGGGGCGCTAAAATGCCTCACGTTTAGAACACATGTTTAATGCTTATATTTTTTTTTATTGATTCCTAATGTGTTCCTTCAAGGATTAATCTATGGGTGGTTCTTCGAGTTAGGCATTCTTTGGTGATTTTCGTGGCAATTTTCAAACTCAATTTTTTTTAAAATTTGTATCAGATTCATAAAACATACGTAAAAATAATATTTTTTTATAATAAAGGCACCTCAGAGAGCGATATAATTACAGAGATAATCGAGGTTAAAAAAATGGAGGCCACGCGAATCACAAAACACCCCACGAAAATGAAAATTTTAATTTAACTTTCTCAAATGAGTTACTTATTGTTACTTCATTAGATATCAGCAGTACATCACGAGGATTGAAGGAATTACATTATTTCGTTTAGACGCTGTATAGGCTGTTAAAAATGTAACTCTAAGAATTTTGTGGAGTTACTCGGTATTGGAAATTGAACAACTTTCATAGAACAACTTTTCGAACTACACGTGTATTTTTTATTACTTTCCATACAAATCAAATAAAATAATTTTTTAATTATTTTTCTTCGTGCCCTTATCCCACACTAGGTGGGGTCAGCACAACATGTATTTCATAAATCCATGTTGTTAAAAGTTTTGGCTTATTGTATTATGACCGGCCGCCTGCCTGACGTCAACCCTCCTTGGGAATACTCGTTGAGCGTTTGCGCGGGTGACTCAATGTGCTTGCTGATATTATCAACTGGGTCCCAAAATAATATGCTTGTCAATCTTATTGCCGACAACTAAGCAGACTATGTTCTTCTTGGTGGAGTATACTTGAAGTTCCTCGACCCACTCATTCAATTTTGCTAGGGACTTTGGTTCTGACACATCGTCAACTAATATAGCACCGTGAGCGTCTCTGTAAAAAAACTGAAATTTCTCGTACTCCGTATTCGACAGCGTTTATTTTTTATATTTAATTATTTCAGCATTCTTTCTTAAGCGGTCTGCTCGCTCTGTTAATGGGATTTTTAGAAAAGGACTCGGTGGGTTCCGAAACTAGCCGAGCGTTCCCGACAATATGCACATGCGAAGAACTGTAACTGCCTCGTTGGTCTAGGGGTGGCAAGCGCGACTGCTGAGCGTGAGGTCCTAGGCTCGATCCCCAGGTCGGGCAAAGTGTTATTGGGTTTTTCCGTGTGGAATTCCTCGGTAGCAGCCTGGTGTCTGGTTCCGTGACCGGTTGATGGCAATAGGCTCGCTCCCTATTACATGGGACTTAAACATAACAGGGAAATGAGTGTTACTATAAACCTAACCCAATATTTATTATTTCATTTTTTATCGTTTGAAAATCCTCATGGATGACCCTCGCCCGGGGAAGGCGAGGGGATCTGCCAGACTCCTACCGGCTATAAACCAATGGTGTTCCTCCTCCTGACCGCTGGACCGGGGTCGCGGGATTCGCAGAAGCATGCACCGCAACCCTGGCAGGTCCCGGTCCGCCAGCCCCTGGCGGATCTGATACACCTCTGCCTAACCCTTCGGGGAATACAGGCGTAATGTTATGAAGAACTGTAATATTACATAACAAAATGTGTCTTAAATTACCGTACACTGTAGTGTAATTTACACTAACCTCCACAAATTACAACATAACATGTCAAATTATTTTCTGAACTAAAATCAGTTAAATCGTAATAAGTTTTTAACACATAAGTGGATTACACCGGTCACGTGAAATGGTGGTGTGGTGACCTTGGCCGCCAGTGTATCACGTTCTCGCATACCGCTGTCCTGCAACTATGTTACATTGGCGTGCATTTGTATGGCACGTTTTTGTTAGGAAATTGGTATTATTGATAACAGTGTTATGTTAGGAAGTTGTTATGTTGGTTAAACTGTTTTTCATGAAGGTTATTTTTTATGTTGTGTTGGTAGTGTTTGATAACATGAGTTTTATGTAAGATTAGCTGTGCCTGCGACTTCGTCCGTGTGCATATTCATACAAACTTCCAACCCCTATTTTACCCCTTGGGGGTAGAATTTCCAAAACTCCTTACTTAGTGGATACCTACGTCACAAAAGAAACCTACTGTCCAAATTTCAAGCTTCCAGCTTCAGTAATTTGAGCTCTGTGTTGATGAATTTGTCAGTCAGTCAGGATAAGTAATAATACATGTTATAGTTTTTAAAATATACATATACTATACTAGCACTTAGTCCGCGACTTCGTCCGCGTGAATTTTCATACAAATTTCCACCCCCTATTTTACCCTTTTAGGGGTTGAATTTCGAGGAATCCCTTCTTAGTGGATGTTTACGTCACAAAATGAACCTACTGTCAAAATTTCAAGTTTCTAACCCCAGCCGTTTAGGCTGTGCGTTGATAGATCAGTCAGTCAGTCAGCTTCTCCTTTTATATATACAGATTACCTACCTGTAATCGTTTAATTATCTTTTCTAAAGTAAAGGTTTCAATTCTTATCTCTAAAGGTAGCATTCAGATTTTGGCGACTGCGACAGGCGACGGCGACCACGACTCACTGTTTATTATGAATTAATTATGAAACACTGATCGACGCAAGCGACAGCGTCGCGTTAAACAGTGAGTCATCCAAGCCGGTCGCTGGTCGCCATCGCTGGTCGCTGTCGCCAAGATTCGAATGCTACCTTTAATTACATAGGCTGTCATTAGGGAGGTGCTAAAGGTGTACTTTTGTACACTGAAGTGTTCTAGGTGTATGAAAGTACACAACTGCCCAGACTCTTCTAGGATTATACACTATTAAGTTTTGTCGAAAAACATTGCATCGCTAGCCCGCCCGGCTTCTATGCAATTATACGCAAAAAAACTACGTCGGTACTGAGGAGATTGACGGGCCGTCAAAACAGCATTCTGAAAACTGTAGCCGAGAGCCTCGGCTCTCCGATTGTACAGCAGTTTGTGCGGAGGTTGATTTATACTAACACTAGACAATACCTAAGTTATTTTTTGTATGTTACTAACACTACATGGATATTTCAACGGTCCCTACGTATACTATCGAAACTACAAAATCTCAGTTTTTATTTTATCTGTTTTAAATGTGTGTAATCATGAAGGTTATAAAATAATAAATTTTTATAGGACCAAATGGCAACTATTCCGCATCAAACTAAAGAAGAATCACCTAAATCGGATCATAAATCTCAGCGTAATCCACCGATGATGCACCGGTGATAAAATAAAAACAGATTTTGTAGTTTCGATAGTATAGGTACGTAGGGACCGTCGATTTGTGTCCGAAATAAAGCTAAACTATTCTATTATTTTCCTAAAAGATTCTTGTGCTGAAAACATTGGAATTATTTTAGCTATTTTGTACAATAACAGACATATTTTTACATACACTCACGTCCAAAGAAAAATATGGTGATAAAATATGTTTAAAACAGCACGTATTTCCATACTTATGAATATAATCGGTTATATAAAAATAACTGTCTCGTTGGTTTAGTGGTGGTAAGCGCGACTGCTGAGGGGCTCGTGGCTAAATAACAACCGCGCCGATCGTACGATTTGCGAGGTTAAGCTGCGCTTGCCGCGATCAGTCCGTGGATGGGTGACCATTTGTTACACATCGAGACCCCTCCGTGCCTCGGAGAGCACGTTAAGCCGTCGGTCCCGGGTGTCATACGAATACCTTTGACAGTCGTTACGGGTAGTCAGAAGCCTGAAAGTCTGACAAACGGTTTAACCTTAGGATATCGGCATTGCCCAGTTACTGGGTTGCGGAGGTCTGATGGCAGTCGCTCCGTGTAAAATACTGGCATTCAGCCGCATCTGGTTAGACTGGAAGCTGACCCCAAGATAATTGGGAAAAGGCTAAGAGGAAGAAGAAGCGCGACTGCTGATCGTGAGGTCCTGAGTTCGATCCCCAGGTCGGACGGAGTATTATTGGGTTTTTCCGTGTGGAATTCCTCAGTAGCAGCCCGCATTTTGGATTTGTGCCCGAATGATGGAAATAGGCTCGGTATTACATGGGACTTAAACATGACGGCGAAACGAGGGTGTTATTATATCGTGTGTAAAAATACCTTTAACGAAGCCGAGAGCCACGTATTCTTCCCATCATTACGAAAATTTTTTGATTTTGGGCCATACCTGGGAACCGACTGGTTATGGAGATATTGAAGGTCAAAGTCACATTTTACGTTTTTCTCAAAAACTAAGCTTAAATGTTATTACTAAAGATTCTTCTATACAAACATTATCAACATTCTTGTAATGTAGGCACAGTCTGCAGCGCGCGCGCTTCCTTTGCGCGCTACAATTAAAACCATTTTTTTAATACCAAAAATAAAAGTCGTTTCCCAGCAATTATTTTTGCTGTATGTTACTTAGTTTGATGTACAGTATGCGTAGACTTCGGCTTCGTTAAGGTAATTTTTACAAACAGTATACCTCTGCCCAACCCTTTTAGAAATACGGGCGAAATGTTATGTTATAAAAAGAGATACACGGTACACGTGCGTGCAAATTAATTAATACCTATTACATCATTACGGTGTTAGTCTAGATTTCCGGGTCGTGGCCTAGCCTATCTTAGTAATTATTACTAGTAATTATTAATTGTAAACATGATTAATGTCTAGGTATTTATTATATAACATTTCAAGGCTATTTTTTGAACTGAAAACTGTTATTCCATTATAAAAGTTTTTGATGTTGTGTGTACTGTAATATAATAAATACCTGGATGACCGAGCTTTGCTGGATTTCTTTTTGATAAATCGACGTTTTCTAAAAATGAAACCTAGCTAAATCGATTTATAGCCCCCGAAAGCCCGTGCATACTAAATTTCATGAAAATCGTTGGAGTCGTTTCAGAGATTCAGATTATATACACTGGCCTGCAAAAATAAGTATCACACTTTTAAAATTGCAATAACTTTTTAAATACACAAGATATATTTTCGAAACAAAAAGGACTCAAAAAAGAGTTTAACTTTGTTACTATAGTTTCAAAGAAAGCTGATAAAAATTGCTATAAAACGTTTTTTATTTTAAATCTCTAACTTCTATAGTTTAGAAAAAATTGAAATTTTAAAAGTGTGATACTTATTTTTGCAGGCCAGTGTATATACATATATATGTACAAGAATTGCTCGTTTAAAAGTATTAGATGTAATCAATTATTGTCCCACTTCTGGCACGGTCCTCTTCTTAGAATGAGAAGGGTTTAGGCTTTAGTCCACTACGCTGGGCTTGGACGACTAACAAACAAACCATCGAGAACTTTATGGAACCCTCTCAGGTGTACTGGTTTTCTTACGATGTTTTTGCTTCACCGTTAACCGCAAGAGATAATTAAATTGGGATCCAATTGAATTAGAAATGTCAGGGGTGCAGGCTAGGATCGAATCGAAATTCGAATTCGCTCGCGGCGCTAAAATGCCTCACGCTAAGAACACCATGTTTACTTCTTGTAATTTTTTTTTATTGAATCCAAAAGTGTCCCGTGCATGGTTGTTCTGTGTCAGCCGTACATCACGACGTTTGAAGGAATTATATGATTATGTTTACATCCTGTATACATTAAAGTTAGCGCTCCAGCATGTGCGGTGTGACTGAGTTTTATCGACGCGACGGAAGAATACCTAGACAAAATGACATTTATTTTCTTAAACACAACCTTGCTGTACATGCCACTCGTCTACTCAGAGTAGGCAACTCGTTCATGGGTCAATTTATACGCTTTTACAATAAACTTCCCATTGATAACCGAAATTTATCCCTTAAGAAATTTAAAAATCTTATTAAATCTAAACTTTGTAAAAAAGGGTATTATAAAATTTCCGACTATATAGATGATAAAAACGCTTGGGATTGAGCTGCTCGCTTGATACAAAATTGTCATTATGACTTCGCATATCTTCTCTTTTTTTATTATACACATACTTGACATTATTATATGAAATTTGACATTCTTTTAATATTTTTATCAATTATTATTAATTTAATTATTTTTATGCAATTCCTGGTAATACTATTGGCGTTATTAATATTCTAATAATTCTTTAAATTGTGAGTGTGAGTATTATACAGGTTTGATACTTTCAGTATTTTAATATATCTATATGTCTGGCGGTTTGAGTATTGTATGGCCTACTTTCTAGTCCTGGCTGGTAGTAATGTTGTGCGTCGGGTCGTTGAGCTCCCTAAGATAGGGTTGAGCTACACGATGGCTGATGCATGCGTGCCATCTGTTGGGACAGGTCCTCTCAAACTGCTCTGGAACTTTCCTCAAAAGGCCAGTCCAGGCGTTGCTCTGCATTGTCCTCACATAAAATTTTGTTACAGAAAAATGTCTGGACTTGAAAAGAGACCTTGACCCCTGAGTTTGTTTCGGCCTTTCTTCTCAGAGGTAGTCAGATAGGAAACGCCGACTACATCTAGTATAAAAAAAAACAAACATACAAACCGACATGTAAAAGTGATTTTTTAAATATCCAATTTGCAGAATAAATCATTTCATTTCATTTCATTTCATTGTGAATGACTGTCTTTCTGTCTATTCTACCGTCGACAAAACCCTTGTCTATGGTGGTCATACTACACCTATAGGAAATAGGTAGGTCTTTACCGTAATCACAAAAACAATAGTGATATCGATTGCGGTTGTAATGATCTACCTACACTCAGGGCCGCCGTAAGCGGGCGTGCAAAGCGTGCACCGCACGCGGGCGGCACACCCAGGTGGCGGCAAATCGAGCGACTCATCTAATTGAGACAAATTTCAATTTTTTCGGTTTTGTGTAAAAAAAACACAAGTATCGTTCAAGTATCGCTTGGGAATTAATCTTTTTCATTCGGTATTGCACGCGGGCGACGAAACAGCTAGCGGCGGGCCTGCCTACACTCGATCATCGGTCAGATTGATAATGTGATATCAATTCGTGGATCAGAATCGATTGTATTGACGTAAGTTCTATTGTTTTGTAATGGATAAAGTAAATCGAATGTTACATAATCGATAACGATAATCGGTAATAACCGGTAAATGTTTGTGTTAGATTAGGGTTAAGTGCTGTTCGATGATAATGTTTATTTCTAGGTATACTTGTTTGCCTGTTTTAATTAAATAATTACAAGGTCTATTAATATCTTAGGCATTCAAAATTGAAGACTCATATAATACCTTGCAATCTAATAAAAAATAAAAACAGTAAGTACAGTAGGTACTACAGCAGTGATATCCTAGTGGTGTAACCGTCGGACTGACAAGTCATAGGTCTTGAGTTCGAACCCAAGGCACGCACCTCTGACTTTTCGGATTCATAATTGTATAATTATCACTTGCTTAAAAACGGTGAAGGAAAACATCGTGAGGAAACCGGCATGCCCGAGAGATATCTCTCAACGTCAAGTCAGAGGCCCATGGGCGGCATAAACTCTGATGCCAGGTTAGTCACTAACCACACGAAAAGAAGAAGTAGGTTCTACGACATAATATACGCCTCGGCAAACTTCGTAAATCTTCGGAAATACGAACGCGCGAGGGTGGTATCTAATAAAGAGCTGTTACAACATCACTGTCACTTTTGAGTAATTGGTTGTATAATTCGTATAAATTTGGAAACTGAGATTGCCGAGGTGCAGAGATTATGTCATAGGTACATGGTAGGTGTAAGCGAGGGATAAGGAAACAGCAGGATGCAATAAATGGTAGAAAATTGGCGAACGAAAGAAAATTTGCGTGTAAAAAATTACATTGAAAAAATATGACAGTACAAAATGTAACAACAATGCCGCGGGGTGGCGCGACCGTCGCCTTAAGCAACCTGGTTGCCCATCGTCACACATTAAACAATATACCTAATTGTATGCGTCGCCTACAGTAGGTTGAGGATAAGGGGGAACGAACAACGTTCGGCATTGAAAAGGAATTAAAAGGTTTTTTTTTCTATTCGATTGCTTGTTATTGGTCTTGCGGACCGTTTCCACGTAACCGGGCAGTTATTGGTGAGACCTAAAGGGTCTCCAACCAACGGGGACAAGAGTAAAATACTTAACCTAAGCTAACTACTATTAACATCATGACTAGCTAGCAACAACAGCACTAAGGGCGGCCCCTAATGGGTCTCGGACCTCGGCTTAGAGCGTTGCGAGAGGACTGGGAGGGAGACAGCTTGATGAGGGCTGAATTAACGGTGTGACTGCGGAGTCAGAAAAGACGACCGGCACCGCGGCTGCGGCGGGTGAGCACGGTGGATCAGGGAGGAAGTAATAGGTGTAATGGAATGATTTTTATGTCAAAAAAGTAAATCCGATTTCAGTCCCATTGTAAGAACCATAGAAAGAATTTCTATCTTTCCAAAAACTCCCACAATCACTCATACCTATCCATAGTTCATCGATCTTTACGTCTACTAACGTCATACAGATTATAAATAATATACAAGTCACACAGTAGGTATTTTATTAATCGAATTCATAAAATAATATCTAACAATATTATCGAACCTACCTATCCAATCAGCACATATTCCAAAAATACATTATCATCATTATAACATAATTATACTTAATCATTATAACAACGGTCAAATTTAGGATATCAGGATTGCCCAGCAACTGGGTTGCGGAGGTCTGATGGCAGTCGCTCCGTGTAAAATACTGGTATTCAGCCGCATCTGGTTAGACTGGAAGCTGACCCCAACATAGTTGGGAAAAGGCTAGGCAGAACGAACATTATAATATACTGTCACGCCTGTATTCCCCGAAGGATTGGGCAGAAGTGTATAGTAAAACCCTCATTCCGCAGTTATGTTTAAATCTCATGTAATAGGGGGCGAGCCTATTGCCATCAACCGGACACAAATCCAAACTCCAGGCTGCTACTGAGGAATTCTATACAGAAAAATCCAATAACACTTTGCCTGACCTGGGGATCGAACCCAGGACCTCACGATCAGCAGTTGCGCTTGTCATCACTAGACCAACGAGGCAGTTATCATTATTACGCCAGCCCGTATACGTCCAGTGCCTTACATGGGCCTCCCAATGACCGCTACAATGAACGGTCAAACAAAAAATCCCACAATCACCAAGCTTGGCAAGCAGATTGGTGATCGTCAGTGACGAAACTATACCATCTGAGACCTGTGGCAAATTCATTGGATGGGGCCCTTTTTTATCATTTGAAAATCCTCATGGATGTCCCTCGCCCGAGGAAGGCGAGGGGGTCTGCCGGACTCTTACCGGCTAAAAACCAACGGTGTTCCTCCTCCTGACCGTTCAGCCGGGGTCACGGGATTCGCAAAAGCATGCACCGCAATTCCAGCAGGTCCCTTTTTCACGAACCTCATAAAGTCACACGTAACTTAAAAATACGTGATACATTCTTTATTAATCACTTATTCATAATTAACACTTATCCGTTAAATACATGAGATAAAATCGTATCTAGATCGTGACATAATTCGTTTATCTTTACCATAATATGTCACGTCTTATATAATTGGAATGCGCAGGCGCATTTGATGTATCTGCATAATCCTGAAGACGTGGGCGCATGTTTGTTTTAGCCTATGATAATTAAACCGGTTTTTGGATTTTATATCTAGAAAGGCTTTAAAGCAAGGTGTTTGATTATTGTTTTTTATATAGATTTGTTTATAAACATAACATCACGTCTGTATTTCCCGTATGGTTGGGCATAGGTGTATAGTAATACCCTCATTTCACCATTATTTTTAAGCCTCATGTAATAGGGGGCGAGCCTATGTCATCAACCGGGCACAAACCCAAACTCCAGACCGCTACTAAGGAATTCCATATGAAAATCCCAACAACACTTTGTCTGACTTGAGGATCGACCCCAGGACCTCTCGATCAGCAGTCGCGCTTGGCACTACTAGACCAACGAGGCCGTTAAGTCAACGAGGTAGATTTGTTTATTGTTAAGAGTATTAGTAATCTGGGGTGATCACACACCTACATAATCAGCCTATTACAGTCCCACTGCTGGGCACGGGCCTCTTCTCACAATGAAAGGAGTTTAGGCCTTAGTTTACCACCCCGGCTTGGTGCCTGTTGGCGGACTACACACACCATCGAGAACTTTATTGAGCCCTCTCAGATTTCATCACAATGTTTTCATACATACATAAACTCACGCCTTTTTCCCATGGGGGTAGGCAGAAACTATAGAACGCCACATGCTACGACCCTTACATACCCCTTTCGCTTCATCCACATTCATACATCTTGTCATACACGCACTACGGTTGAGAGTACTACGCACCTGACCTTTGTGAAGAACATCACCAATAACATCGATGTATGTCCTTCTAGGACGTCCTCTACCGGTGTTTCCATTGACATCCGCCTTATAAATTCCTTTTGTTAATCGCCGTTCACTCATTCTCTCAACATGACCAAACCACCTAAGCATACTCCTTTCAATTTTTGTCACTACATCATCTTTTAAACCGCAACTTTGTCTAATCTCATCATTTCTCTCAATCTATCATTCAAAGTTACACCGCATATACTTCGCAAGAAACGCATTTCCACGGCATTTATTCTACTTTCATGCCTCTTCTGCCACGACCAACATTCACTTCCTTCACAAGCGTAACTTCACTTCATAAGCGTAGGTACCAGCACACCATTATAGACAGCCAGCCGTGCCTTTTTGGACCTCGACTGGCTAGCCACAACTGCATGCATAGCACCATTTACTTTATTTGCTCTCCTTTCCACATCTTCGACAATGTTTTCCTTCACTGTTAACGCAAGTGACAATCAAATTTTGCTTGGTAATAGGATCTATACGGTCCGCCTAGCTAGCTACCACCCTCATATTAAAGTCCGGCGCCAAGCAGTTTACTGTGTTCCGTCGTGTGTATGTAAGAGCCAGAGGGGTATAGGGGAATCCCTCTATATCTCTGTTCGTTAGATTCGTGTGCTCCATCTAATGGTGCGTCCAGACCTGACGAACGCGCCGCGAATGCGCCGCTCGCGCGCAGAGCTTTGTACGAACATGAAATGCACGCGCGCAGCTCGCGAGCGGCTCGCCAGCGGCGCGCGATCTGTGCGCGAGCGGCGCTTTCGCGGCGCGTTCGTCAGGTCTGGACGCACCATTAGACTCTGTCTGCGCTTACCATTAGGTGAGACGAGGGACCAAGCGACAAAGATAAAAAAAACCTGATCCGCACATGAATTCAAAAAGGCCGGGATCAAATTCAGCCGCTGTGGATCTGCTACGCTGCACTGCGGGTCCCACGCGGCAAAAATATTCACAGCAATTCACGTAACTAATTCGTGACCTTAATCCGCTACCTCTAAAACAAAAACATACAAAATCCCATTGTTATTTGTTCGTCAAAGGCGTTTCCTACCCGTCAACACTGTACAAAACATATTTATTACACACAATAACTAATTTTAAAACAATACATTACACAAATATTGCTATTATGTATAACAATGTAATTTAAAACTTATAATTACGGTCTTCGTAGGCTTCCTCTCGTGATATCATGACGAATATTAGTAGGTAAATGTTGCCATGTTTAAGTATTACTTAATACTTTGGTTTCTAAGCAAAGTAATAATACGTGCGTAACACTTTAACCTTCTAGAACAATTTAATAAGGTCTACAGCATTGATAGCCTAGTGGTGTGACCGTCGGACTGCCAAGTCACAGGTCTCGAGTCACCCAAGGCACGTACTTCTGACTTTTCGGATTCTTGTGCGTATTGTATAATTATCACTTGCTTAAAACGGTGGAGGAAAACATCGTGAGGAAACCGGCATGCCTTAGAGATATTTCTCGACGGCATGTGAGGCCAAGTCAGAGGCCCGTGGGCGGCATAAACTTTGAGACCAAGTAGAAGAAATATTACTTGGGAATTTTTCTTAATTTATTGCCGGATTGTGCAACCAGGCAGATTGTCAGAATTTTATACCGAACGACTGCTGCGTCACCTGAAAGGAAGAATGTAAAAATAACAAGTTAAAAAAGTATTATTCCTACATTGGTAGATGGACACCATTCAGGCCCGCCTAAACACCTTTTCTGTTTTTTCGTGTTGTAAGATTCAACAAAACCCAGCACGCTTGGTGGTAGGATCTATACGGTCCGCCTGGCTAGCTACCACCCTCACATTAAAGTCCGGTGCAAAGCAGTTTATTGTGTCCCGTCGTGTGTATGTGAGAGCCAGAGGGGATAGGGGAATCCCTCTATATCTCTGTTCTTAAGATTCGTGTGCTTCATATTAGACTCTGTCTGCGCTTACCATCAGGTGAGACTAGGACCAAACGCGACCAAGTCAAGAATAAAAATAAAAAAACGTTCCGTAAATTATAGGAACCGGCTAATAACCTTTAATAACATCCTTTACAAATCATCACAATAGCTAAAACACTCAGTAATAGGATTTATTAGAAATTCTCTACGTGTACTATCTACACTTCAACACAACTGTGAGCATGAGACCCCATCACGTTTCCGAGCTCACGTGGACACATACAAACATACATTATATGTGTTGAGTAATAAAATAGGTTATAGTCTTATTATGTCTAATGATTGGATAACCTGCCTGTGTTATTGTCGGTATGATAACACTATTATAAGAAAAGTACGCACAGTACTACGACATAATTTATGCGACGCGGCAATCTTCGTGTTTCCGAATTTATACGAATTATGCGACGAAGTGACGTATCCAAAAGTAGTCAAAAAGATCAACGCCGAGGTTTTGTAATATTATAAAGACACACAAATAAGGATTGACTGAGTCGCATAATTCGTACCTATAAATTAGGGAACACGGAAATTTCCGAGTCGCATAACTTATTTCGTAAGCAATGATGACGTATAAGTATAATCGGATCCCGTTATATTTCGTGGGTATCGTAAGTCGCATAATTCGTATAAATTCGGAAACACGAAGATTGCCGAGTCGCATAACTTATGACGTATAACTATAATCGGGTCCCGTTATATTTAGTGGGTATCGTGAGTCGCATAATTCGTATAAATTCGGAAACGCGAAGATTGCCGAGTCTCATAACTGATGTCGTAAGCAATGATGAAGTATAAATACCGTTATATTTCGTGGGTATAGCGACCGCGTCAACAAAGGAATTAAGATTATCAGTTACTCAGCAAAATAATCCAATAGACACCGATACAAGCATATATTATCATAATTATCAGCTCGTCTTCGGACCTCGTTATCCCTGCAATGTACCTACTGTTAACACTAAACCAGACAATTATGTAAGTTCCTATTCAGATACGAAATAGTTTAAAGAGATACACCGGTGGACCACCCAGGTGGTAAAAAAACCATAAAAATGAAAAAAAAAAAAAAATTTAATAAAAAAAAGCCTTTCTATAGCTTCTTTATGGGTGGTAGGTGTATTGTCTCAATATTGCTGACACGGTCGTGTATTGCCGAGCGTAGATGCCGCTGTGTGATAGTAGACAGCAACTAATTACCGGTAATAATTAAGCCACACTTTGCTTGCTAGCAATAGATTGAGCATATGATGCAGTAAATAGTTGCTGGGTATTGCCGGCTACACATTGCCGTAAACTCTTAAATGTGTACCAGCCCCTTTAGATAAATGGACCGCCATAGACAATAGAGTAACAGTATATAAAATATCAATACCGTTGTATCTTTGCGTAACCGAAGTCACGTTTCAGCTTGGAACACGTTACTCCATGTATTCTTGAAAAGGTGCCTTCACACCGAAGTGTTGTTATCAAATGTTTTGTTGAAGAAATTGTGAGTAACAATTTATTGTTATAAAATGTTTGTTAAAAGTAAAAAAAAGTTTCTTTTTTGTCTTTATTTTTAAAGCATTTGACATTATATAATTAGTAAATTTTGACATGTCGCACCTTTAAAGACAAACCGTTACTAAACGAAAATTTTCATGAATTGAGTTATTAATGCCATCTTTCATAAAATTACGTAAACTACAAGGTGAACTTGATACTTTTTTCAAACTCCACTTTTATAGAGGGCGTAAAAAATAATCTCCACTTTTAAACGGCGTAAAAAATCACAATAAACAAAGTTCTATTTAATAAAAATACTTTTCTGTAATCGTATGTTATAGTGTACATAAATATCCATCATATGACCTCAAAAAATGGCTCAGAGCATCATGTACTTAAATTTTATTGCGAAAAGGTTTTTTTTCTTTTTGCTCCTGTGTAAAATTTGATATTTTCGTTTAGAAACGGTTTGTCTTTAAAGGTGCGATGTCATTCATAAATAATTTATAGACATTGGTGCTGATTCTGTTTTGCACAAACTAAACTTAATTTATACTATTGCCATCTTTTTTACTCTGATAAAATAAGAAAGAGACTGACAAAAATAACAGCTGTCTAATTTAGTTGAACTAAAATTTTCATACAAATTTAGACGACAGGTCGGAACGTATCGACTAAAGACACGATGAAGTTCAAGGCGTAAACTAATTTGACATCTCTAACTTAGTTCTTACTATCACCATCCTTTTCTCACGCTGTCTGTTAGTAAAAGATAGCAATTCTTTATTTTTAGTTTAGTTGGTTAATAAGAGAATCTGCGCCATAGTTCTTGATACTTGAAATTTGAACTTGATATTTTTGGCACAAAAATTACCTATTTCAAATTAATTTGTTGTACCTACTCCAATTTTAATATTTCTACACTGGCAACAGTAGTATAAGTGAAACTGTTATAATATTAAGATCTCAATGTACCGTATACTGAGAAATAAATAAATAAAAAAATATATAAAAAAAAATGAGTGGATTAACTGCCTCGTTGGTCTAGTGGTGGCAAGCGTGACTGCTGATCGTGAGGTCCTGTGTTCGATCCCCGGGTCGGGCAGAGCGGTTATTGGGTTTTTTCACGTGGAGTTCCTCAGTAGCTGCCCGGAGTTTGGATTTGTGCCCGGTTGAAGGCAATAGGCTCGCCCCCTATTACAAGGGACTTAAACATAACGGCGAAATGAGGGTGTTACTATACACCTCTACACAACCCTTCGGGGAATACAGGCGTGATATTATGCACCACATTTTGACAGTACTGTAGGCATAATTTATTTTGAACTTCGTTTCCAACATTTTGCAGTGCTACTTTGTATAATAATCGTTATCATAACTAGCTAACCTGGAACTAAAGTGGTCTATAATAATTATTATTTATTTATTTCAGACATATAGTCCACAATCAGATAACATTAAATCAAATAAAAAATAATAAACATTGCCACTATCAATTACAAAAAAAATACGAGGAGAGGCGCTAACATGAAGCTGCATCCACCTCTGTATCAAGGACAAGTCCCACCGCTCGGACAACACCCTCAGGAGACAGTTCGAGCTGCTACGTAGGCGACTTAATAGTGAAGCGCTCCGCTTCCTTATGATCGCGAAAAAGTCATCCGTTCTTGCCTCAGCAAACATAGTCGAAGCACTACAAAACCGCGGAAGCCCTAACAGTATCCTGAAAGCATTATTGTACTGCACGCGCAGTGCGCTATAAGTCCGCTGCGTAAAGTTGGTCCACAGGCTATGATACAAAATAAACATTTTCAGATAACAAACGAAAAATCCACTTTAGAAATTTAAAATATTAAAATATCAAATAAATTCTAAAGTGGTATTTTAATGATAACCTTATTTTGATGACGTGATGACACATAAACTGCTTTTGCCCGGATTTATTTATCGTTTTTATGTTCAAAGATGCTCATAGATGGATTTAGCCAAAAATATTACATAGACCACTTTAGTTCCAGGTTAGCCAACTATTAACCCGTCTAAAGGCACTTGAGCATATAGGCCTCCTAAAAGACCGCCAGAATGAGCTGAATTTAGGAAATAATATTGTCATAAACATCACACTTGCAAAAAAGATTTTGTAATCCGATTTAGTGTCACTATCTACAGGTTTATTAAAAATGGCCGCGATATACAGGCAGACAAACACCGAAGTCTCAAAATACGGGTTTCCGTTTGGACCTATTTAGTACGGAACCCTAAAACTAACGCACACCGAAGTCACAAAATAGGGGGTTTCGTTTTGACTCGAAGTCACAAAATAGGGGTTTCGTTTTGACTCGAAGTCACAAAATAGGGGGTTTCGTTTTGACCTTTTTGGTACGGGACCTTAAAACTAGGTATATGAACTACTCTCTCTCCTCTTAGCCTATCGCAGTCCACTTCTGGACGTAAGCCTTTACCAAAATCGAGGTGATGCCCTTACTAACAATTCCGGGCAAGTACATGCAAATCATGTTGTTAATGTAATCATGTCAGCTGTAATAATTTCTATTAACATTATGTGTGGTGTACAGCCACCTTTATATTTCACAATAAATGCCGGAACAATATGTTTATGACGTGCCCTGTATTAGATAAGTGTAGTTATGTACTTACTATGTAAAATATATGTATTTGACACTTTGTTTTACATAAAAATAAACAGTTATAATTGACAGCTACTTGTTTTCCGAGTTACGAATTACTAAAACTTTAATATTATAATAATTATATAATAACCCCGGGGACTAATTAACAACCGCGCCGATCATACGATTTGCGAGGTTAAGCTGCACTTGCCGCGGTCACTCCGTGGATGGGTGACCGTTGTGCCTCGGAGAGCACGTGTAACCGTCGATATACATAAGAATATCTATGACTAAACTAAACTAAGGGTGATTGTCTCTTTCTGTTTCCATAGAAAAAGAAAGTGACAGTTGCGTTTAGTATACCTATAGTTTAGTACTGTCAAAATATGTATCAGAATCGACACCAATGGCATCGATTCTCTTGATCACCAACTAAACTCAAATTAGAGAATTGCTATCTTTTACTAACAGACAGCGTGTGAAAAGGACGGTGATAGATAAGAACTAAGTTAGGGATGTTTTTTTTTTTTTTTTTTGATGAGGACCACTCGCAATTAAAGCTTTGAAAGCTTTTTAGATGCTCAACCGGACTATTCCTGAGGTGGCCAAAAATTACTGTAAGGCCCCCAGCCAGGGCTTACAAACTAGGAATATAAATTAAACGGCGATCACTAAGGGCACCCCCTGTGGGGTTAGGACCACAGCTTAGTGCGTCGTTGAGAGATAACAAGGGTCGGGCTGGGTTAATTATTATTAGGGAATTTTTATAACTACTGGCTCAGCACGCGGGCTGGCTTGTAGAGCAAGGGTCGGGCTTGATATTACGGGGGGGTCGCGGGGGCCTCGTCGGCGAGGCCGGGTGCGCGTCGGTTGTGTGTGTGTAGTATAGACAGCTAGGCCCTAATCTACACGTTATGAGGCAAGTTCCTGAGAGCTTGGGTGACGTCCGGGTATGCGTCGTATACCCGGGCGAGTGAAATGTAGTCGCCTCTACAGGCAATAATGTCTCTAGACATTTGAATCCCTCGGGGGCTATGGAAGACCCCGAAGGTGCTCGTGATGACCCGGAAGGGGTCATAGGGATCAAACGCTGGTCTCAGCGGGAAGGTTCGGGTCGCGGGGCGCAGAGGTGGGGCCACGACTGGGGTGGGTACTCGGGGTAAATTCGACTGCTTGTTGATAGTCTTGCGGACCGTTTCTACGTAACCGGGCAGTTATTGGTGAGACCTGAAGGGTCTCCAACCAATGGGGACGAGAGTAAAATACTTAACCTGAGCTAACTGCTACCTAGTACTAACTACTAGAGTCACAGTGGAGTTTCTTGCCCATTCTTCTCCATACGAAACTACCTTTTGGAAGGGGCGACTAGAATCAATTCAAATTTTTTTTTTGTAAATTTTAACGTTAAAAAGTGCCTTTTATGTGCCTAATTGAAATAAATACTTTGACTTTTACTACTACTAATATCATGACTGGGTGTGATATAATACGTCGCGAAGCGTGGCGTGGTGTGGCAGTCTCTGTGTGGCGTCTTCCATACATTGTATACGCGATCAACACGAGACGTATCACACCCAACCACGCTCTCTGTCTGACCATGCCTTTAAGGAAATATTCAAAACCACAAACACCTACTTAGTACTAACCTATTCTCTTAGAAATTAGGTTAAAATATAAACATATAACACGTGTAACACAAGTACGTCAAGTTCTATTGTGTTATAGCCATAGTTTAGCGAAACCCCATGGATGACGTAGCTGAAATCACGTGATGGTCGTTCTAGATTGTTTAAATATAACTAAAGACAGAATTGTATGTTTGTTTGTTTGTGTATTGAAATTATCTACAGTGGCTTTGGAAGCCAGCAATACGCTCTGTAGAAGGTGATAAATAGTAGGTTAACCCGACTTCAGATTTTTATTTGCACAATGTGCGCGGTGAGAGCGTCGATTACGGCTTAAATTGGGTTTTTTATTTTTGAAAAAAGTTTTTCTATGACGACATAATTGGATGAAAGATTGTAGAATACAAGGTTAGTCGGAAAGGGGGTACTAAGCCGAAAGGGTGTTAAAGTACCCATAATAAGGGATAACTTTTGTTCTACAACTTTCCCCAAAACTCGATAGTTTAAGAGAAATAGCTTTTCAAAGATTTCGTAAAAAATATGCTAAAATCTATCTGTCCATAGCTATGATCAGCTGTTTTTACAATTTAGGTCATATTTGGGGTCACGGATTAGAAAAATAATTTTCTGAATTCATAACTAAAGCAGGTATGTTTTTTTTTTTGAAAAAACTAAAATAAAAAAAAAATTTCATGCAAATAAAAATTATCGAATTTTGAAATTTTAACAATTGCTTTGTAATAGTCATCAGTGATACTTTAGGTGGCCCGCGGCTTAGTACCCCCTTTCCGACTAACCTTGTATATTTTCATCTTTTCAAAATGTAAATCTCTACAATTTGTTTCAGCGTTCCAGCTTTATACTGACAAAAAAGAAAGCCTTATTTTTTATTTCATACTAGCGGCCCGTCCTGGCTTCGCACGGGTGGACATTTTCCCCATTTTTGCAACATTTTTCATTTATGCTCCGCTCCTATAGGTCGTAGCGTGATGTTATATAGCCTATAACCTTCCTCGATAAATGGACTATCCAATACAAAAAGAATTTTTCGATTCCAACTAGTAGGTAGTTCCTGAGATTAGCGCGTTCAAACAAACAAACAAACTCTTCAGCTTTATAATATTTATTTCATATGGCAACCAGTGCAGATCGTATTGGTTGACAATTAATACCTAAAAAACCTTTAAAAACAAACTAGTTTACAGGCAAACTCGCAGGAGAAAGCTAGCAACAAATTTTCAAGGATATCCTTGAAACTTAGCAACTCATGGTAACCATGCCGCCCGTCCAATTGTTCCCATAGTTTAGGTACCCTCTTGTTAACACACAACAAATTTTCTTTCATAGGAAAATACCTAATTGTTATTTTCAATTGAACTTTCCATTGTAGTTAATGTTTTGTTGTAAAGGTTGACTGAGTTAAATACAAAAGGTTTTGCTTTACCTACACTGTTTTCTGTTAGACTTAGTTATAACATAATTATTATATTAAAATAAAGTGTTGTTGTTATTGTAGGTACTTAGTTCCTGAATTAGAGGTGTAAACAAAATAAGTAACACCGTAATAAAAAAAAATTTAAACCAATTTCAACAAGAATAAAATAATTACCATATAAAATTAACAGTTTCAGAAGTCGGTGCTGATCCACGCTGAACGAAATTGAAGGCACCGACTTCTGAAACTGTTAATTTTATATGGTAATTATTTTATTCTTTTTTGAACTCGGTTTAAATTTTTTGTAAAAAATGTTTTTACTTTTTTCATTTTAGTGGCCTTAATTAAAACTTGGTTGGACCTACTAAAGACGCTGCTCGTAACATAATCACATCATCACAATATGCGTACTGTTCGTCATTGAGGAGTTCCATTGTCTATCTCCGAAGTTCTTCATCAGATCTTCACCAAATTTAAATGGGACCAACTTCGAAGTATACCCTATCCATTAAAAAAAGAATCATTAAAATCGGTTCACAATTGGCGAAAATATCGATGAACATAAACAAAGTACATACAGACGAACATAGTAACCTCCTCCTTTTTGGAAGTCGGTTAGAAACACGACGCGTTTGGTGCAGTGGCTCATGGGGTGTCCTGCGTAAGCGACAAACGCGACGCGATGCGATGCGACGCGACACGATACGGAACAAATACACGTTAGGGAACGTACCCGCACTACGTGGCCCGTTCAGGGGGGAGGGGGTTCTTCAAAATACCACGCTTGGTCACAGGGGCTGGGGGGGCTTAGGTATTCGTCACGTGGTCAATATCCTCTAGGGAAATCTCGCGCTTTTTCGAGCTATATTCAAATATGGCGCAGTGTTTAGCGCTTTTTAAACTCACAAGTGGCAACATGGACGCACGTTGAGCCAAATAAATTTCTTTTTGCAATTTTTTTTATTTAAAACCATATGTATGAATTACTACGTGAAAACCAGAAGGGGAGGGGGTATTATACTACGGGTGGTCATCGGCGGGGGGGAGGGGGGTAAAAAGTTGTAGAAAATGGGTCACGTAGTAAGGGTACGTTCCCTACGTCGCGTGTCGCTACATAGGCCGCCAGTAGGGAATGCCGTTGTTTTGTTCGTCGCATCCGTCGCATCGCATCGCGTCGCGTTTGTCGCTTAATCAGGACACCCCGTGAGCGATTGGCTCTGGATTACGGGTCGTGGGTTCGATTCCCGCACGGATCAAATATTTTATGGCCCACAAATAGTTTTTCAGGTTTAGGCGTTTGTGTATGTGAAAAATTGTGTCTGTAAACGCACCCGTAATACAGGAGAAATCCTAGTGTAGGGCGACATTTCACTGAGGAAAAGGAAAAAAAAATGGTCTAACTCGATCTATGCTAATTATATAAAGAGGAAATATTTCTATTTTTGTATGTAACGAATAAACTTACTACTTACCGATTTCAAAAAATCTTTTGCCGTTAGAAAGCTACATCATCACTGAATAACATAGGCTATATTTATTACTGGAATAAAACTTCTTACACGGGCAGAGCCGTGAGGATACAGCTAGTATATTAAAAAGACACACAAATAAAGATTGACGGGCTAACATCACAGCGCGAGATAGTTTTTCTATCACATTATCTCGTGCCGAGACGATAAAGCCATGTATTATCTCGTCTCGGTACGAGACAATGCGATGACAAAATTGTGGGTCGCATAATTCGTACAATTCTGAAACACAAAGATTGCCGAGGCGTATAACGTATTATGACATTAATAATAAAACATAACATAACATCACGCCTGTATTCCCTGAAGGGTTAGGCAGAGGTGCGTAGTAACACCCTCATTTAACTGTTATGTTCAAGTCCCATGTAATAGGGGGCGAGCATATTGCCATCAACCGGGCACAAATCCAAACTCCGCGCGTCTACTGAGAAATTCTACACTGAAAAAACCCAATAACACTTTGCGCGACCTGGGTATCGAAGCCAGGAACACACAGGACCAACGAGGCAGTTTATAAAAAATAATTATCAAAAATTCTTAAGACAAAATCTTAAAATCCCCTTTTCCTATTCATTCAAGGTCATCTGTATGATGACGTTAAACTTACATAAAGTGGGTACAGACTATGCAGATAGTGATCTGTTATTTCCACTACAAACTCTAATAGTGTGTTTGTTACGTCATTACGTAGTGTAGTGATGTGCTTAGCAATTAGTATTAGTCAACTATAGGAAGAAAAACAGCTTGTTGTGACATGTCAAACCATCTTGTATCTAATAGGTGTCTGAGGTATACACCCATATTCTAAGACGTTCCTCCAAAACTTACTCGACTCAGGACGGCCACGAAAACAGCTTCAAAATTATATTCTTAGTTGCGATTTCGAGTGAACTTTGAGGTTCCTTGACTGAGGGGTCAGTCATAATTTGAATTATCTGCATCGCGCAAATAACGCGGCGATAAATAATTGTAAGGATTATCGTAAGCATATTCGATAAAGTTTTCAAAATTCATTTTTATTACATACTAACTTTGACACTTCCTTCCTTACGGTAGGTTCCGAGGTACCTTAAGTTTGACAGATGATTCCTTACCTCGACTGAGGAAAAATCTCGAGTCGAGGACGTTTATGTCAACTGTAACTACCGATGGTAGTGAAAAAGGCTGAGTCGGGGTGGAGTCGAGTCGAGTAAGTTTTGGAAGAACGTCTTAGTATATGGGTGGATAGTACTTGGGGTAAAAGAAATAAATTAGAAAGATAAAAGAAATAAGTTCTTTCAAAATTGACTTAAATGGTTTTTCTGTCTGGCAAACAAGCCCACAACCTTCTTCTTTTCGTGTGGTTATTGACCAACCTGGTGTCAGAGTTTATGCCACCCATGGGCCTCTGACTTGGCTTCACATGCCTTCGAGAAATATCTCTCAGGCATGCCGGTTTCCTCACAATGTTTTCCTTCACCGTTTTTAAGCAAGTGATAATCATACAATACGCACATGAATCTGAAAAGTTAGAGGTGCGTGCCTTGGGTTGGAACTCGAGTCCTATGACTTGGCAGTCCGACGGTCACGCCACTAGGCTATCACTGCTTACCACTAACAACCCACCTGATGGTAAGTGGTTACCGCCGCTTATGTACCTACAACTCCAAGAGGATTGCTGATGTGTTGCCAATTCTGAGACAGAGTTGAAAGGTTCTATTTAGGTACCTGTAATTTCACAAATACCTAAATAAACCCTTCAGACCTGAACACAGCAATGCTTGGCGGTAGAAATAGGTATAGTGGTAGTACTTCCCGGACGAACTCATTCACAAGGACCTCTACTATTAATAATTGTTTGTTTGTTATATAATATTGTTGTTATATAGTTTGTGGACCTGCATCTATAAATTTGTAAATTACTACAATATTATTCATATTACTTTTTTTAAAATTTTATTTTTGTTTGTTAGTTTTTGTACTCAAGTCTTTTAGTACTATATTACTCATTGGTCTGTGGTCAGGACCTCATTGTTCTCTCACTATCCTAAATCATTGTACTGTATCCACTGAAATTGTTAAAGGTATTATTTTTAAAAGAGTAACCATGGAGTTTCTTGCCGGCTCTTCTCCATAGGAAACAACTAATTGGAACCGTGCACCTAAATTCGACGTTTCATAAGCACCTGTATTGGTTTATGTGAAATAAAAATTTTTGATTTTGATTTTGAATAAACAAACTATTACATAATACATGTAACATTATATAATCTTAACAATTGAAAGGAGTATGCTTAGGTGGTTTGGCCATGTTGAGAGAATGAGTGAACGGCAATTAACAAAAGGAATTTACAAGGCGGATGTTAATGGGAACGCCGGTAGAGGACGTCCTAGAAGGACATACATCGATGTTATTGGTGATGTTCTTCACAAAGGTCAGGTGCGTAGTACTCTCAACCGGCGTGCGTGTATGACAAGATGTATGAATGTGGATGAAGCGAAAGGGGTATGTAAGAGTCGTAGCATGTGGCGTTCTATAGTTTCTGCCTACCCCCATGGGAAAAAGGCGTGAGTTTATGTATGTATGTATGTATTATATAATCTCAGCGTCGAACAAACATAAGGTCGCACCTCACTAGTTGTTGACGACACCATTGTTAGAGTACGCGACGTATCAAGGATCTATTGTTATGTAACAAGGCTTCTGCTTAATCGCTATAGTATGACTAATTGGTTTGAAGAATAAGACAATGAATGTTTTTAGAGTTTTGTTTATTTGTTATTTTTAAGAGGTCGACGGAAATTTTTGTCAAAGAATTTTGGTTGACTAGAATTTGGAACTGCCTCGTTGCGAAGCGCGACTGCTGATCCTCAGGTCGGGCAAAGTGTTATTGAGTTTTTCTGTGTGAAATTTCTCAGTAGCAGCCCGGTGTGTGGATTTGTGCCCGATTGATGGCAATAAGCCCCCTACTACATGGGAATTAAAAATAACGGCGAAATCAAAGAGTTACGATACACCTCTGCTCAACATTTCGTGGAATATAGGCGTAATGATGTTATGTGAAACACATATTTTAAGTTAATAATTTATATTGTCGTACATTCCCAAACAGGAGTATAACTATGTAACAATTATAAACATTACTCATTTTATAATAATAATACGTAGTAATCACGACATACTACGAAAACAAACTTCAAGTCTTTGCACACATATTGCGCAATTATAAATAACAACTGTAGTCGCTATTTCGATTCACATGTGCAACGGCAAATGTAGAAACTGCGCATAACGATATAGAGTGCGATTGTTCAATATACTGAAAACATACTGAAAATTGTGTCGCTTTGAAGTACCTACACGTGTGTTTTTAGGTTTATCATTTCAGAGGTGTTCAGAATGACAATCATCATCATCTTCCTGCCCTGGTCCCAAGTTACTTGGCGTCGGCGCAATATGTTTTTCTTTTCCACTCTTCCCTGTCAGCCGTCTCATTATCATTTACTCCCTTATCTTTCATATCCCTCACACAATCCATCCATCTTTTCTTAGGTCTGCCTCTCCCCCTCCATCCATCAACATTCATATTCATCACTCTCTTAGTCACATATGTTTCATCCCTCCTCATCACATGCCCATACCAAGAGAAACGCTTTCCTTTCAACTTCTCTGTCACTGGTGCCACTTTCAAACTCCCTCTAATATACTTATTTCTTACTTTATCCCTTCGCGTCACTCCACACATCCATCATCCACATTCGAAACGACAATCATAATGACTGCATTCGATATACACTGGCCTGCAAAAATAAGTATCACACTTTTCAAATTTCAATTTTTTCTAAACTATAGAAGTTAGAGATTTAAAATAAAAAACTTTTATAGCAATTTTTATCAGCTTTCTTTGAAACTATAGTAACAAAGTTAAACTCTTTTTGAGTCCTTTTTGCTTCGAAAATATATCTTGTGTACTTAAAAAGTTATTGCAATTTTAAAAGTGTGATACTTATTTTTGCAAGCCAGTATATTATAGCAGTAACATTTTGTTTACAAAAATAATCTTTAAATTCAGCCTATGTTGTGAAAAAATATTTCAGTGTTTTTAACAATACAGATAAAACTGGTATCTAGAAAGTTATTGAATAATAAGTAGTAATTTTATTTCCGTTTAAACATATTACTTTTTTTTTTTTTTGCAATATTTTTAAAGGGTATTAAAATTTTTGAATACAGTACCAACCTTTGTCAAAATTTTTCACTGCTGCATTTTTAGGCATTTTTTTTAAGCATTACTTCCCTAGGAATTATCCTGTATCGTGGATGCGTTTACAGACAAAAAGCTTCACATGCACAAACACATAAGGAACAAATTATCTGTAGACCATACAAATTGCTCAGTGCGGGAATCGAAACTGCGACACATTGCGCAAGAGGCAAGTGCTCACCCACCGCGCCAATCATGTCGTCGAAGTCATCTACCGTGTTCCACAACATAACATCACCCGTTATAGTCCCCGAAGGGTTCGGCAGAGTTGTTTTAGTAACAACCTCCTTTCGCCAGTTGTTTAAGTCCCATGTGATAGGGGGGGAGCCTATTGCCATTAACAAGGCACAAATCCAAACTCCGGGCTGCTACTGAGAAATTGCTAATGGAAAAACCCAATATCACTTTGCCCGACCTGGGAATTGAACCCAGGATCCCATGCTCAGCAGTCGCGCTTGCGTTCTTCATATTTCCTGCCCACTTCCTTGGTTTTCAATCGTCGTAAACATATCCTTCCCCCACATAACTTAACCACGTGCGGTGATAATGCTGAATTAACGATTGGCTCACGTTCGTATAGTTATGTAATAATAGATTTGTTGCATAACCTTCACATTGAACGATTGTAAATATGTTTTCATAATTTCATGGTTAAACGAATCTGTAAATGATCGCGATTACGTGACTGATACTCGTGGAGGCACGAGAGAGGCTCGTGGCTGATTTGCGAGGTTTAGCTGCGCTTGTCGGTCCGTGGATGGGCGACTGTTCGTTACATATCGAGACCCCTCCGAGTCTCAGAGAGCACGTTAAACCGTCGGTCCCGTGTATCATACGAATACCTATGGCAGTAGTTACGGCAAGTCAGAAGTCCGAAAGTCTGACAACTGGTCTAACCTTAGGATATTGGGTGGTGGGTGGGTTGTTTCGCACTATGTTGGGGTCAGCTTTCAGTCTAACTAGATCCGGCTGAATACCAGTATTTTACACGGAGCGACTGCCATCAGACCTCCGCAACCCGGATACTGGGCAATGTCGATATCCTAAGGTTAGACCGTTTGTCAGACTTTCGGGATTCTGACTAACCGTAACGACTGTCATAGGTATTCTTATGACACACGGGACCGACGGTTTAACGTGCTCTCTGAGACTCGGAGGGGTCTCGATATGTAACGAACAGTCGCCCATCCATTGACTGACCACGGAAAGCGTAGCTTAACCTCGCAAATAGTATGATCGGCGCTGTTGTTTATTAGCCACGAGCCCCGATATTATATTGATGATTTCATGGTTATACTTGAATTCGACTTTAGAAAACTATTTGGGAAATGCTAGGTAGGTTCTTTTTTAAGAAAATAAGATAATTGTGAAATGAGTTTCAGGTCATTGATCCGTCTGGGGCTCACCCCAGACGGATCAATGACCTGAAAATGGTAGTTGGGGTAGATTTAATACGGCAAAAGGGAAACGGTTGAAACTAATTCACATAATTTACACCCATATTCTAAGAATTTCCTCCAAAACTTACTCGACTCGACTCCACCTCGACCCAGCCTTTCTCACTACCATCGGTAGTTATAGTTGACATAAACGTCCTCGACTCATGATTTTTCCTCAGTCGAGGTAAGGAATCATCTATCAAGCTCAAGGTAACTCGGAACCTACTTTAAGGAAGGAAGTGTCAAAGTTCGAATGTAACAAAAATAAAAATGAATTTTGAAGACTTTATCGAATATGCTTACGATAATCCTTATAACTATTTATCGCGGCGTTATTTGCGCGATGCAGATAATTCAAATTATGACATAATGACCCCATTCTACCTCGACTCATTTGAGGACCCCTCAGTCGAGGAACCTGAAAGTTCACTCGAAATTGCGACTTAAAATACAATTTTGAAGATGTTTTCGAGGCTGTCCCGAGTCGAGTAAGTTTTGGAGGAACGTCTTAGAATATGGGTGTTAGAGTCATTTAGATTATGTACACTAATGGAAAAAATGTCACTGGTTAAAGCTTGAAGATTGCAATAGTAATTATTTGTGTGCTTCAGTTTTCTGTTTAATTATTTTAACCGTAGTTTAATGTTAGAATACAGTCAAAAAAGAATTAAAAAAATCTGATGCATCCTATCACAGCCATAAAAACTTAAATATAAACATACAGCCCATTGCTGACTTATGACCGTTCAGACGGGTCGCTCTCTATTCCATAAACTGCTGCACTGCTGGGCACGGGCCTCTTCTCAGAATGAGAAGGTTTTAGGCGTTAGTCCACCACACTGGCCTGGTGCGGGTTGGCAGACTACACACACCTTCAAGAACTTTATGGAGCCCTCTCAGGTGTGCAGGTTTCCTCACAATGTTTTTCCTACGTCGTTAACACAAATGATAATCAAATTCTGATCAGCACATGAATTTGAAAAGTTAAAGGTACAGGGCGAGATCGAACTCAGACTGTCCTGCATGGAAGGCAAGCGTTCAACCGCTAGGCTATAACTACAAAGAAAAGGTTTTTAAAATATTTACATGGCAAAATTCTATTATGTACACTCTATAATAGAGTTAGACTGAAAACCATTATTTTAACGAAATGCTAATCAACCGACAAATTCCAAATTTCTTTTTATACAATCAGCGAACCCTGAAATTTTCCATACATACATAAAAAACTCATTTATACGCAATATTTTTTTTTTGGTTTCTTTTCTTTAAATTCGGGTTCTTTAAATAGCTGAATATGTAAAGGTTTCATTACATTTACACCATGTATAATGTATGCATTCGCGCATGCGCAGGCACGTGGGGCGCGCACGTTGCCGTTCACGTGTGCAAGATCGTGCGCCCGCGCAGATGATAAACTAGGGTTGTTACACAATAGTTTTGTGGTTTGAAGATGGGTTCATTTTTAATAATCAGTAGGTGTTTTTTATTTTATGAATGATGGCTAAAGATCGTTAAAATATATTAAAAGAAACATAGTTGTCCTTCTTAGTGTAAAATCAAGGTTTAGGCTAGGGTTGTCGCTCAATAGTTTCAATGGTTTATGAACGTTTGTGGAAACATTCAATAGATTGAATTTTGTGAATGGGTGAAAATGAATGGGTTTTGTAATGGAATGAGTTACCTATGTTTTTTTTTTTCACAGATTAAACGTATGTGTACTAGGGCTGCCACAGAATGTTAAGTTTTTTTTATGGAATCATGGATTTATAGGGCTGCTACTTTGTGTGGTTATTTTTTGTGATAATTTTTTTATAAGATTAAAATTCAATTAAAACATTTTATGAGATTTTAAAAAGAGGAAATTATTAACTGTGACAGGTTTATTCAAATAATTACTTTGCTTACATCATTTAACAACAATAAACCGGAAAAAGTAATAAAATTGTTCGATAATCATAAATATTTTTATCGTCTGTTTAATAAGAAAACTATGAAAGTTGTATTATATAACCATCTTCACAAGTTACACGTGGAAGGAAATTATGCTTTGTGTATAGAACAGATTGTTTGTTTGTTATTCATATAAAAACTACTCATCTGAATAACATGAAACTTTCACTATCGAGTAGACTGTAAAATCCAGATTGATAAAAACACGGCAAGTTTTTTCGTGTCTTTTCAGCTACCTACTTTTATTGTTGTGTTTGGGATCGGTTATCGATAGCATGGATTTTGTACGTTCGTCAACCCTATTGTAGGGTTGTATAAAAAAGGGCTTACCTAACTCTTATTGGTTTTTTTAAACAATACCTTTTTAATTCGATCTTTATTTTATGTTAATTATTGTATTATTATTGTATATTGTTTGTGTAACAGTTTTTGGTCTATTAGCTTAAGAGCTAATAGACCAAAAACTGTATAATATGTTAGGGGTTCATTTAGCTCCGGGGTTGTGGTGCATGCTTTTGCGAATCCCGTGACCCCGGCCTTAGGTCAGAAGGAGGGACACCGTTGGTTTTTAGCCGGTAAGAGTCCGGTAGACCACCTCGCCTTCCCCGGGCGAGGGACATACATGAGGATTTTCCAACGAGAAAAAAATAGAAAAAAAGGTGGTCCATTTAGCCATCGAAATAAAAATTCCATAATTCTATTTTCAACCATAAAAATAAAAATTCCATAATTCTATTTTCAACCATAAAAATAAAAATTCCATACCTAATTCTATTTTCAACCATAAAAATAAAAATTCCATAATTCTATTTTCAACCATAAAAATAAAAATTCCATAATTCTATTTTCAACCATAAAAATAAAAATTCCATAATTCTATTTTCAACCATAAAAATAAAAATTCCATAATTCTATTTTCAACCATAAAAATAAAAATTCCATAATTCTATTTTCATATAAATAAATGCCTCGCTCTGCGATTATTAAACTATGGATTGCGGGTTCGATTTCTGTATAGAACAATTCCACTACAAAAAAATGTACTGAGTGTTTCTGCAAGTGAGATCGCCGTTTGTAAAACTTTAATTTAAAAAAAAAAAAAAACATCTAATAGCCCGCTCTTAGGAAATGGCGAGAACAGTCAACAAAGCTAGTCAATTAGCGAGATCAATCATAAACTTGAACCCGCAGGTACACGTGATTAAATAAATACCTACTACTAATAATGGTAATGAATCACTTATATAATAATGATATGCTGGCGCCTGTGTTGAGTAAGTGTTGTAACTATGTGCCAAGTGTTTGTTATGATGTACTTATGTACATACCTACCTACGTAACAATTAAATATAGCATCACGCCTGTATTCCCTGAAGGGGTGGGTAGAGGTGTATAGTAACTCCCTCATTTCGCCGTTATGTTTGTCACAAGTGAAAGGAGGCGAGCCTATTGCCATCAACCGGGCACAAATCTAAATTCCGAGGAATTCTACACGGAAAAACTCAATAACACTTTGCACGATCTGAGGATCGAACTCAGGACTTCACAGCAGTCGCGCTTGCCACCACTAGACTAACGTGGCAGTCCTTTTTACCTTATTTAAAAATAAAAAAATGAAACAGTCGTGGGACATCTATCAGATGTCAAACACCGGAACTAATATTAAAAAAAAACAAAAATCTGGCCGAATTAAACCGAAGAGAGCCGACGAGTTACGAAGGTCTGCCGTCGTGTGTCTGCCATCATAGATGTTTCACATCAAAAAGCAACTGTATTTAATTCACGTTACGCCAACACTTCTTTTTTTATCGTTGGAAAATCCTCATGTATGTCCCTCGCCCTGGAAAGGCGAGGGGGTCTGCCGGACTCTTACCAGCTAAAAACAAATGGTGTTCCTCCTCCTGACCGTTCGGCCGGGGTCACGGGATTCACAAAAGCATTCACGGCAACCCTGGCAGACACCTACACTCCTGCCTACCCCGCACGTTTAGTCATTATGATACACAAAACTTGACTAAGACAACCAATTACATGTATTACACAATCCAACCTAGTCGTGATATTATCAAAGGGACTGCGTAATTAGCTCTTATATGCACTAACATCATTATGTACCTATTACGTATTATAATTATAACTATCATCATGTTATCTAATTAGATTTGTTGTTTTGTGTCCGTAGTGTTTGGCACGGATAATATCGTGCACATGTAATAGCCTATAGCTTATTGTCAATCTTTTTACACGTGCAGTCTATGGTTCCGGTATACTCAGCGGGCATATAGTGATCTACGTGTCCAATATAATAATGCACTCAGGGTGCTGCTGGGGCTACCGTGGCGATGTAGTGCTTCTGAGATGTTCGCGGAGACCCATATCGATGGCTTTGCTGCCATCATTCGATAAAGGTGCGCCTTTTTATTAGCTCGAGTTCGCGGTAGCACCAACACTATCCTGAATGTGTTCGCGGATCGTTGGGAGACACCCACGATGTGGAGATGGATGCAACTCCACACTGAGTTTATGTGATAATTTAATTGTCTACTAACATTAGTACGTAAACAAATTGTTACTAACACATAATATGGATTCTTATTTAAAATAAATGATTATTATTATAGCCTTTTCTCTATTTGGAGTTGGCTTCCACTGTGACCAGATGCAGTTAGGATGTTGAACATCGAACGCACTTAGAGGTCCGAAACTAGAATCTATACAAATAAATAAAATTGAAGTGTCTGTTTGTAATGTTAAAATAACAGGTTTTTACTAAATGCATATGAAAGTGTATACGGTACTTATAATACAAAAATACTATTTTTAATTTTTTTCTGTTTGTCTGTTTCGTCTAGCTAATCTCCGTAACGGCTGGACCGATTTTGACGGGAGTTTCACTGGCAGATAGCTGATGTTATAAGGAGTAACTGAGGCTACGTTTATTTTATAAAAAGAAAGGGTTTCGCGCAACAAAATTAAAACCCATCCGATTTCTACGCAGACGAAGTCGCGGGCGCAGTTAGTGATTAATAAATAAACATAATCATATATGATCGAAATATATGACCCTCAGGAAGACCTAACATTAATGCCTTTAATATTTTTACATTTTGTCGTTTTCGAGAAAAATGCCTGTGACCGACAGACAGACGGACGCAAGTGTGATTTTATAACAGTTTCGTTATTTTGACAAACGGATGTCAGTTTTTGCCCTTCAGCTACAGAACCTTATAAACCGGTCAAGAGCGAGTTGGACAGAGTATCTACAGCTCCTTAGCTGATATAATTCTTGAGACGCTCACGCGTCGGTAGGAGTACGACTTATTCTTAGCCAGGATAAACAATTTCATTGCATAATACCATCAATTGGCTGATGTACAACTGGTCACGTTTTGTGTACAATTTTGTCACACGTGCTGGGGATAAGCGCAATAGTTCGCTTCACGTGTAATAGAGTTAATTTCCATGTTGTTACTATTGAAATTGAATAAAAAATAATCTGCTATTACACTTATGAAGGCATAGGTTCTTCTTCTTTTCGTGTGGTTAGTGACTAACCTGATGTCAGAGTTTATGCCGCCCATGGGCCTCTGACTTGGCTTCACATGCCGTCGAGAAATATCTCTCAGGCATCTTTCCTCACGATGTTTTCCTTCACCGATTTTAAGCAAGTGATACAATACATACGCACATGAATCCGAAAAGTCAGAGGTGCGTGCCTTTGTTTCGAACTCGAGACCTATGACTTGGCACGCCGACGATCACACGACTAGGCTATCACTGCTTATAAGGTATAGGTATCTATATATATAAAAGGAGAAGCTGACTGACTGACTGATCTATCAACGCACAACCTAAACGGCTGGGGTTAGAAACTTGAAATTTTGACAGTAGGTTCATTTTGTGACGTAAACATCCACTAAGAAGGGATTTCTCGAAATTCAACCCCTAAGGGGATGAAAAAAAATCACGCAAGCGAAGCTGCGGGCAAAAGCTAGTAGGTAAATATAGAGATTACTGAAAATCGAAATATTAGGCCTAGAATATTTAGTTTTGGAATTCTGTAAATTATCAAACTAAATATTATATCTGTTTCTAAGTTGGGTATTTAGAAAGAGACAGAACTTCAAAGTATATATTCCAGGTCAAATGTTTTGACTTTCAGTAGGTGGTTGTGGTGTGCTGTCCATTTTTACCTATACTTACATGGCTACACATCGTATCTTGGAGTCAGCTTTCAGTTTAACCAGTTTCAGAACCCTTTCTATAAGTGAAATGTCGACCGATTCGGTTTGTTGTCTCGTTTTTCTCGTACACAAACGAGAGAGAGGTTTTGAATCGAGGATGGATGCGACAAAATATCAGTATTTTATATGGAACGACTGCCATCAGATCTGCGTAACACCGTTTGCTACTATTATCAATTGTATCCAGTTGGATATCATTGAGCAGTTGCCCATGACAATTGTCAAAAGTATTCGTCTGATAACCTGGAATGGAAGCTTAATGTGCTCTCGACACGGAAAAGTCACGATTTGTAGAAACGGTCACCCATCCAGGAATTGGTTGCGGCAAGTGCAGCTTAATCTCATAGATCTGTTAGTCTAGTATTTATTTTATATACAGACAGATAGTAAATGACAATGATAATGACAGACTGCATGCCTTATTGGTCTAGTGATCACAAGCGCGACTGCTGAGCATGGGGTCCTGGGTTCGATCCCCAGCGATATTTTTAGTACACCCTCATTTAAGTCCCATACTTAAACGAGGGTGTACTAAAAATATCTCTGCCGATCCCTTCGGGGAATATATGGCGTGATGTTATAGATAATGCTGCCAATACCGGTGTTATAATACGCCATTTCTTTCCACCCACGTGAAGACAGCGAGCTATATTTAGCTCCAGTAAACAAGGTTATTGTGTAATAAGTACAAAACATTACTTGGCTGAAGCGCCGGTCACGTTTGTATATAATCATGACGACACGTGGGGGGTAGGTAGAATACTATCACGTGCACTTGTTATTAGAGGACTTGTGGGTACATTACAACTGCGCAGATCAATTGATCCGAGGTTAAGACGGAGATGTCTTGAAAACGGTCAAAAAGGTGGTTTTTAAAAGCAGTGTATCTCTTAAACCGTAAATAATTTTGACAAGTAAAAAAAATATGATATTTACAATTCCTTTTTGCATAGAGTGATGGAACTCAAAACATAATTTAACATACTTTAATGCATCAAAAAAATCTACAAACATACCTCTTAATTATCTTTAAAAGCAGTTTATCCCTTCATTAACAATTATTATTATAATTAAAAATATACCATAAAATTTCAAATGATAAACTGCATCGAGTGATGGATTATTTTTGATTAAATAGTTAATTTCTAATTTTATACGATTTTATTTGTATTTTTACGACATACGCTTGCTGATTTCCTTACGGATTGATGACTACTGATGGGTTAATCCTACCATGTTTGCTGGACCATTTGTTCAGACTATCTTCTTCTTCTTCCTGCCCTTATCGCACACTAGGTGGGGTCGGCACAACAAGTATTTCATAAATCTATGTTGTTAGAGGTTTTGGCTTATTGTTTTATGACCGGCCGCCTGCCTGACATCAATCCTCCTTGGGAATACTTGTTGCGCCGTCGCGCGGGTGATCCAATATGCTTGCTGATAATGTGCACTGGATCCCAAAATGATATGCTTGTCAATCTTATTGCCGACAATTAAGCAGACAATCTGATGAATATTAATTTGGATGTTGTTTATGGACAGAACTAGTGAGGAGCCATTATGAAAACTGGTAATTTTTGGTATTTTTATTTGCTGAGTGCTTAGTAGTGATAGCATAACGTTTGAACGCTTGTCTTCCATGCAGGAGAGTCTGAGTTCGATCTCGGCCCACATTTCAAAAAGACAGGACTTTTTGATTTTATGTGCGGATCTGAATTTGATGATCACAGAATAAAGGAAAAACATTGTGAGGAAACCTGCACACCTGAGAAGGCTCCAAAAGGTTCTCGATAGTGTGTTTAGTCCAACAAACCTCAACAGGCCAACGTGGTGAACTAAGGCCTAAACTTATCTCATTATGGGAAGATAACATAACATAACATCACGCCTATATTCCCCGAAGGGTTAGGCAGAGGTGTATAGTAACACCCTTATTTCGCCGTTATGTTTAAGTCCCATGTAATCCGAGGCGAGACTATTGCCATTAACCGGGCACAAATCCAAACTCCGAGCTGCTACTGAGGAATTCCACACGGAAAAAGCCAATAACACTTTGCCCGACCTGGGGGTCGAACCCAGGACCTCACGATCAGCAGTCGCGTTTGCCACCACTAGACCAACGAGGCACTTCCGATTATGGGAAGATCCGATTTCGATTTTGATTACGTACACGTGTACGCTGAGAATTCATCTGATATGCTGGCAAGGGCGACTGCTGATCATGAGGTCCTGGGTTCGATCCCCAGGTCGGGCAAAGTGTTATTGGGTTTTGATTTGTGCCCGGTTGATGGCAATAGGCTCGCCCCCTATTACATGGAACTTAAACATAACGGCGAAATAACGGTGTTACTATACACCTCTGCCCAACCCTTCGGGGAATGCAGGCGTGATGTTATGTAATTACTGTTACGCCATAATTATACGGGAAGAGAGTGCCCTATAAATAATCAAGGACAGTAATAATCATTGTGTAACACTGATTACTTGGCATGCACGTGGTCACGTTTTGCGTGTCATTATGACTGATCGCATGTGGTCAAGGTCATGACCACATGGGGGAGGGTGGGAGGGGGTGAATGTTTTCACTAGCCACGTAGGTACAGTCAAAAGTCGATGTATTTTTTGTTAGGTATAAATTATAACATCACGCCTTTATTCCCCGAAGGGTTAGGCAGAGGTGTATGTTAACACCCTCATTTGGCCGTTATGTTTTTAATTGTCATGTAATAGGGGCGAGCCTATTGCCATCAACCGGGCCTAAATCCAAACTCCGGGCTGCTACTGAGAAATTCCACATGGAAAAACCCAATAACACTTTGCCTGACCTGGAGATCGAACCCAAGACCTCACGATCAGCAGTCGCGCTTGTAAAATTAGTTATCGTAGAAGTCAATTGTTCTTGGAAATCAAAACTAATATTATTCTTACAACTTTTTTTTTTACAAAATACTAATATCAACTAAGATTAATTCATAAAACACTTGAACCGGAACAAACATCATTTAGTTCGTAGCAGTGATAGCCTAGTGGTGTAACCATCGGACTGCCAAGTCATAGGTCTCGAGTTCGAACCCAAGGCACGCACCTCTGACTTTTCGGATTCATGTGCGTAATGTATAATTATCACTTGCTTAAAAACGGTGAAGGAAAACATCGTGAGGAAACCGGCATGCCTGAGAGATATTTCTCGACGGTATGTGAAGCCAAGTTAGAGGCCCGTGGGCGGCATAAACTCTGACACCAGGTTAGTCACTAACCAAACGAAAAGAAGAAGAATGAAAAACAAACCCAAACTCCCCCTATAGTTGTTTCTATAAAAAAACCTGTTATTACAAGTCAGTGCAATATTGTATACAGATTTCTATAATCCTATTTCCAGGTAAAGCTAAGAACAGCTGCTTGGACTGGAAATGACAGCTCCACCATTGTATTGATACAACCAAACTGTTTTGTCGCCCGAGTAATTAAATAATAATTGTTTGCATATAAAATGAAAACGGCATGCCTGAGAGATATTTCTCGACGGTATGTGAAGCCAAGTCAGAGGCCCATGGGCGGCATAAACTCTGACACCAGGTTAGTCACTAACCACACGAAAAGAAGAAGATCATTTATTTATATTTGTTGTAGAGTGTACTGTGTACTTATTTAATTAATTACATACACTAATTATACCTATCTACATACATAAATCATGTTTCACATTGGGATTTGTGTGATTGCCAAAAGTAGCTACATTGTTTTATGATATGTAATGCCACCTTCACATCAATCTTAAGACGTAAACGTCCACTACATGGTATCCTCATGGATCGCAACGGTCAGTCAGGCCAGCGTAGTGGGCTAAGGCCTAAACCCTTCTTATTGTGAGAAGAGGCCCGTGCCCAGCAATGGGACAGTACTTAATGGGCTACATAACATCACGCCTTATATTACTCAAAGGGTTCGGCGGAGGTGTCTTAGTACACCCTCGTTTCGCCAGTTATGTTTAAGTCCCATGTAATAAGGGGCGAGCCTATTGCCATTAACCGGGTACAAATCTAGACTGGGCTGTTACTGAGAAATTCCTAATACAAAAACCCAATAACACTTTGCCCGACCTGGGATCGAACCCAGGACCCTATGCTTAGGAGTCACGCTTGCAACCACTAGACCGACAAGGCAGTGAATGGGCTAATTATGTTCAATTATCATTGACCGCCTGCAATCTTAAGGATGATTTCCACCAAACGGCTCGCATCGCATCGGATCGGATTATACAATCTTTAAACGATATTAAATCATGTACACAGTATTTAAAGTCTATATTACCAAGCCGAGCACAGCAGCTTGCCCGCGGGCATCTTCCGCGACACGCGATAGTAACGTTCGATCGTTTCAAAAATTAGAACACGTCAACACGGTAAGAATGAAACTATTTGACTAGGCGCAGAAACGGATACCTTCCGATCCGATGCGATGCGAGCCCTTTGGTGGAAATCTATACTTATAAAAGGAGAAGCTGACTGACTGATTGATCTATCAACGCACAGCCTAAACGGCTGGGGTTAGAAACTTGAAATTTTGACAGTAGGTTCATTTTGTGACGTAAACATCCACTAAGAAGGGGTTTCTCGAAATTCAACCCCTAAGGGGGTGAAATAGGGTTTTTAAGTTTGTATGGAAGTCCGTCATTTTTGAAGTAAGAAGATTGAAATTAAATATTAAGGTTTTTGGTTAGAAATAAATGTACACTTGTTTGAGCATTTTTGGAAATTCAACCCTTAAAGGGGTGAAATAAGTGTTGAAAGTTTGTATGAGCAATCTGGTACTTTTGAAGTAAGAAGCATGGGGAGAAACTGACGGCTGACTAATCTAGCAACGCACAGCCTAAACCGCTGGGGGTGATAAAAGACGGACGTTTTGGATTTTAAAATGTCACTTTAAAATGGACTTAACGAGGATTTCAAACTTCATGCAAGCGAAGCTGCGGGCAAAAGCTAGTCATGCTATATAGTAAGTCGGAAAACGTAAAGAAAAACGATTAAAACTAGTTTTATATGGTGTTTAAACTTCATTGTAACTTATGTGACCCCCGCTTGACACACATAACACAATAATTAAACCTGTTAGTAGGAAAACATGTCATCCTTATCAAATGGCCTTACCACTGACCTCGCAGGAGGTCAACCTCGCGCGAAGTTGTTGCTTGCATAATAATATGCAACGACTCTGCTTACCTACTTCCTGTATTTGCGTGTTCTTCAGAAGACATTGATCTTTTTACTAAAGTATATTAAAATATTTATGAGTAAGATTAATATTACATAACATAACACGCTTTGTGTTCGACGGAGGGGTCGGCAGAGGTGTTTTAGTACACCCTCGTTTCGCCAGTTATGTTATAACTATACGTCGTTCCGCCCATGTAATAGGGGGCGAGCCTATTCCCGTCAGCCGAGCACAAATTCAGACTCCGGGCTGCTACTGAGTAATTCCACCCGGAAAAACCCAATAACACTTTGCCCGACCTGAGGATCGAACCAAGGACCTCACGATCAGCAGTCGCACTTGCCACCACTAGACCAACAAGGCAGTCAGTAAATACAAGGTTAGTCGGAAAGGGGGTACTAAGCCGCGAACCACGTAAAGTATCACTGATGACTATTTTAAAGCAAAGATAAGTTTTATTTGCATGCTAAAAGATATTTATATTCGTTTTTTCAAAAAAAAAAACACCTACTTTAGTTATGAATTCAGAAAATTAATTTTCTAATCCGTGACCCCAAATATGACCTAAATTGTAAAAAAAGCTGATCATAGCTATGGACAGATGGATTTTAGCATATTTTTTACGAAATCTTTGAAAAGCTATTTCTCTTAAACTATCGAGTTTTGGGGAAAGTTGTAGAACAAAAGTTATCTCTTATTATGGGTACTTTAACACCCTCTCGGCTTAGTACCCCCTTTCCGACTAACCTTGTATATCAGTGAATATATCTTGAGGTAATCTGATGCGTGACAACCTACCGGTTGATCGTTTACCTTATATTCAGGAACGTCTGAGTTCGATCCCGGCTTGACCTCTGACTTTTTGAATTAATGTACGGATTTAAATTTGATCATCACTTGCGTTAACGGTGAAGGTAAACATCGTGAGAATATCTGCAAAACTGAGACAGCAATTTTTTTATTTATTAAATAATCGTGATGCGATGCAGAGGAACGAGGAACATGTCGTGAGGTTAGTGTAGCTAATGTGGTATCAGAGTTTATGCCGCGCCTGGGCCTCTGACTTGGCTTCACATGCCGCCGAGAAATATCTCTCAGGCAGGTCTCCTCACGATGTTTTCCTTAACCGTTTTTAAGCAAGTGATAATTATACAATACGCATATGAATCCGAAAAGTCAGAGGTGGGTGCCTTGGGTTGGAACTCGAGACCTACGACTTGGCAGTTCGACGGTCACACCACTAGGGTATCACTGCTAATTTGATGTAAATTTTACTTTTGACAGTGTCACGGGTGTAGCTAATGAATAATAAATATGACACTAACCACCTAACCAGTGTAACAACAAACTTACATTACATAATCATCATTCGCTATTCACGTCAAGTGCCCGCCGACCCGACACAGGGTCACCGTAAGGTTCCATGCCCGCATTCGACTCATGCGCACGGAAGCGAGGAGGCTGTCATTGATGATATCGTTGTTTAAGACCTTCGATTGTGGCATTGAATGTGGTGATAGGGAAATTTTGGTAGTTTGAGGAGATAGTGGGTTTGTTGAGGAGTTTTTTTGTATCAAATTTTTTATATTTTTTTGTAGTTGGGTAATTTTCTGGCATGGAAAAGGTCATACTCTCTCTATTTTTTTTTTCGTGGCGGTATCCATATGGATACCTGTTCCTGACGTCACATCGCGCCGTGCCAGAGGGTTGCTTCTGTACGTTCTACGGGCTTCCAGAGCCTTCTACCACCTTAGGCTCAGCCACCGACCGGTTACTTACTCCGCCGTTACCTTAGCGGGCGCACGCGCATCGGCTGTCTTCTTATTATAATCAGCCACCTATCTATCGAAATATAGTCCTTATATTAAAGTCTTGTGGTTTTAATTGGTCAGTTAAGACCACAAGCAACAAACCTGGAGCTTGGCATTCAAACAATACCCTTTGCCTTCCTTGAGCGTTATGCCGGATTCTTACCGGCTTAACCAACGGTGTTCCTCCTTCTGACCGTTGGACGGGACCGCGGGATTCGCAGATGCATGCACCGCAACTCCGGCAGATCCTCTCTACCTGAGGGAGTCAGGGGAGCGAAATAGGTGACTAATGGATTATGACAAGACTGATACTCACCCTTGTGACGGGTGGTGGCTGACTGGCGGGGGCCCGGGCCTATAAAAGTTCGGGCACACTGCAGATCGGCCCTCTCGCGCCGCTGCATCTGCCAAGCTAAGTGTTCACCTGTTCACGAAGTCCCTGGACTCCTCGCATTGTACGAACCACGCTCTGTTGTTCTCTTTGTAATTCTTAATTATATTAATATATAGTGTACGGTTACAAGTGTTATTCTTTATCCTCCCGTAAGTACACGCCTGCTAAATTTTATGTGCACATGCTAGTTGAGGGTTGACTCCTAAAGCCACCCTAAAGTGTTACACCCTATCTATAACATAGAATATAATACCAGAGGTGAAACGTGGGTGTACAGACTTCTGTAATAGGAGAACACTTCTGCTTACCCCTTTCGGGGTTTGCAGGCGTGAGTATGTATGTATGGTGTTCCTCACCAGACTGCAGATTCCTTTATCTGCTTAGAGTAGTAACTGCGATTGTTGTGCGATGTGTTGGCCCAGCGTGGTGGTATTGGCCATTCTATGGCCTTTTATTTTAGTAGTCTTTGGGATCCCGATATTGAGGTGCTCGTTTACGGGTTGATATGAAGACTTTTTTTGTTTTTATGGCTGAGCATCAAGTATCTGTCTGAGGAAATTATTAATTAATAATTGGGTAAGTAAATTGAATTTTCATAGGATGGTTGTGTACATAATATGATTATCACAGTCAAGCCGGACTAACGTGTGCAACGCGACAAAATCTTGTCGTCGCATTATCTCGTGCCGAAACGAGATAAGTCTTATATTTATCGTAAATTATAGGAATCGGCCATTAGTGAAGTTAGGCGCTTGTTAATGAAAATGTGTCGCATTATCTATACTAATATTATAAAGCTGAAGAGTTTGTTTGAACGCGCTAATCTACTACGTTATCAATATCGAGCAAAAACATCACGTTTGTTGTATGGGAGCCCCCTTAAATATTTATTTTATTCTGTTTTTGTATTTGTTATTATAACGGCAACAGAAATACATCATCTGTGAAAATTTCAACTGTCTAACTATCGCGGTTCATGAGATACAGCCTGGTGACAGACGGACGGACGGACAGCGGAGTCTTAGTAATAGAGTCCCGTTTAACCCTTTGGGTACGGAACCCTAAAAACTAACTTAAAAGTATGTAGCTTGAATAAAGATAATTAAAAACAAAAACTTAAATTAAAATTTGCTGATTAATGTTGAAAATGTATTATTGACAGCAATGATTACAATGTAATATTGACAGCAATGATTACAATGTAATATTGACAGCAATGATTACAATGTAATATTGACAGCAATGATTACAATGTAATATTACATTATGATATGATTAACATAGGATTATAACTTACTAGCGGCCCGTCCCGGCTTCGCACGGGTGGACATTTTTTCCGTTTTTGCAACATTTTTCATTTATGCTCCGCTCCTATTGGTCGTAGCGAGATGTTATATAGTCTATAACCTTCCTCGATAAATAGACTATCCAACACAAAAACAATTTTTCAAATCCAACCAGTAGTAGTTCCTGAGATTAGCGCGTTCAAACAAACAAACAAACTTCAGCTTTATAATATTAGTATAGATTGGAAAATTGACCCACTATATTTCATGGCCACTTTACTTATATATTACTGTCATTACCACATGCTATTAATAGCCTAGAGTTTTCCTCTTTCACAAGGTTCTAATAAGGTAAGTAAGTTACATATAGTCATTAACTAAGTTCTTCCGTAATATCGGCTAGAATAGTGATGAGGGCCTTGGGCCGTAGTTGATATGTAAAGGTAGAAGGTATCGAATTTAATATGTAATTTAAGTAACTGTGGTCTAGTGGTGGCAAGCGTGACTGTTGATCGTGAGGTTCGATCCCCAGGTCGGTATTGGGATTTTCTGTGTGGAATTCCTCAGTAGCAGCCCGGAGTATGGATTTGTGCCCGGGTTCATGTCAATAGTATCGCCCATGTTACATGAGACTTATAACGGCGAAATGAGGGTGTTACTAAGAAATAAAGAAATTATTTGGCACGAAAGCAGTCGGACACACAGACAAAAAAAATCATAAGAGACAAAACAAAATAAAAAAATAAAGTAACTGTGTCTAGCGGCTGCGCCAAATAGGTTCAGTTCAGCATAAATGTCAGACTACTAGTGCCTGACGCTGGTCTTCAACTGAACCCATTTATACACCTCTCATTACTATACACTGCCCAAGCCTTCGGGGATAAGTACCTACACTGAATAATCTCTTACGTTGCATTGCTTTGCAGTCAAGCAGTGATAACCTAGTCTGTACGTCCATGCAGGAGGGTCTAAGTGCAATCCAGCCTCGGACATTTTGACTTCATTTGCAGATCACAATTTGATTATCACTTGCGTTAACGGCGAAGGAAAATCATCGTAAGGAAACCTGCACACCTAAGAGGGCTCCTTAAAGTTCTCGATGGTATGTGTAGTCCGCCAACTAGCACCAGGCCAGTGTGGTGGACTAAGGCTGAAACCTTTCTCATTATGAGAAGACGCTCGTGCCCAGCAGTGGGACAGTGATGCGCTGATTATGTTATATTTTATGGTTTTTTTATTGTATTGCTTGTAGACCGTTTCTACGTAACCGGGTTATAAGCGAGATCTGAAGGGTCTCCAATCAATGGGGACGAGTAAAATACTTAACCTAAGCTAACTACTACTACCATCATGACTACTAGCAACAACAGCACTAAGAGCGACCCCTAATGGGACTCAGACCTCGGCTTAGGGCGTTCATGGCGGGAGGAATGTGAGGGAGACAGCTTGATAAGGTCGGTGTATCGGTGTGATATTATATATAACCTATTAATAAAGTTAAGTATTATAGTAACATCACCAAAAACATACAATAACCTTTTGAACATCAGACAATAATTACACCACAATAAGATATTAACATTTTACATAACAACTCATTTATTAATTGTTAAAATAATTATAATACACACTTCTGTATCAAAACGTCACAACTCCAATAATATTAGGTCCTTACCTATGAAATTGGCGTTTTTTTCTCACAAATAGAGAACCTCGTCACTGATTTAAAATATTAATCAATTGCTTGATATTATATCGAATAATGACCATCATAGACAACTACCAATAGTAAAAAAACCTTATTATTTATAGTTTTCTAAACATAAAAAATAACTTAAAAATGCCTCCTCTTTTTGTTAGCAGAAATGAACACTATTTTTGTTTTAACTTAGCCAAAACTGATTTTTGTCGCATAATCTAAGTGGCATACGTTATCTTAGTTTTTAAACATTAGTGCATAAAAGTTTTAAAACATCAGTGTTCATAGTTGTTAAATAAATTAAGAAAATGTTAGTATGAAAAATGCAACTTCTTTAAAATTCTCCATACAAAACGCTGATTTCATAGGTGGGGACCTAATATTAACCCGCTAAAACCGACTGTAAAAACGTAACGTACAAATTGACGAAAATTGAAATTAGTCATATTTCGATTTAGGTCGTTTTTCCACCGGGGTTGTGGTACGTTACATTTTCAATATAGTGTGGTCACGTGAGTCTGACATTTGTTTGGCTTCACGTGGTCTGCCGTGGTTAACGCTACACTCACGTAACGGTCACGTTCCAACAGATGCAAAAGGGAATATTGCTATTGTTTTTGTGTTCGCAATACAAAAATAATCGTTTTGGATTCTGTGGTACGAATAACGAAAATATTGGCAAGGTTTCTGTGGTACAAATAAAGAATCATTGGTAAGGTTTCTGTGATAAAAATAAAAAATAAAAATTTGGTACGATTATTTATTATGTTGAAGTAATCAATTTTTTGATAAAGTTTTGTCTTTAAAAAAAACGAGAATACTTACGTGAGTAATTTTTTTCAAACAAAAAAAAATGTTTTAGTTTTTCTTTAGTAAAACAAATAGAGAATTAATTCAATATTTTTATCACCAAAACAATTCAGCTCACTACTTAACTTATGTTAGGTTCGGAGGGGCTCGTGGCTAAATAACAACCGCGCCGATCGTACGATTTGCGAGGTTAAGCTGCGTCTCCGCGGTCAGTCCGTGGATGGGTGACCATTTGTTACACATCGAGACCCCTCCGTGCCTCGGAGAGCACGTTAAGCCGTCGGTCCCGGGTGTCATACGAATACCTATGACAGTCGTTACGGGTAGTCAGAAGCCCGAAAGTCTGACAAACGGTTTAACCTTAGGATATCGGCATTGCCCAGTTACTGGGTTGCGGAGGTCTGATGGCAGTAGCTCCATGTAAAATACTGGTATTTAGCCGCATCTGGTTAGACTGGAAGGTGACCCCAAGATAATTGGGAAAAGGCTAAGAAGAAGTAACTTAAGTTAGGTTAGATTGCGTTGCAATCATTATCAACTTCGTGATCATTATCTTTATGACAATGCAGTAAAGCTTAGTGTTTAAAATCTCTCCACTGATCATGCTGATCAATTATTTATTTTTGCTGACCAAAACCTCAATATTTAGCAAAATGTTTTAATTATAGTCAACAAATATTACCCTTAGTTTAATCGTATAATCTTACGTATAACTGTTAAAACAAAAAGAAAAACTCTTATGCGCTTAAGATTTCCTCTAAATGTTACTTTTCCGTGACGACTTTGTAACTTTCTACATTTACGCCATACTAAACTTTTCGCAGTTATGACGTTATTAAACTAAATTTATAAGGCGGATGTCAATGGGAACGCCGGTAGAGGACGTCCTAGAAGGACATACATCGATGTTATTGGTGATGTTCTTCAAAAAGGTCAGGTGCGTAGTACTCTCAACCGGCGTGCGTGTATGACAAGATGTATGAATGTGGATGAAGCGAAAGGGGTATGTAAGGGTCGTAGCATGTGGCGTTCTATAGTTTCTGCCTACCCCCATGGGAAAAAGGCGTGAGTTTATGTATGTATGTGTGTATGTTAAACTAAACTTTTTTATTTAAATACGCCATGATCAACTATTTTTTTTAAAGTCTCGCCATGGCACGGAGGGGTTTCGAATTTGTTAGGTCATGATGAAATTTTATTTTAAAATTTAATTACCTTGTATTTACAAGTCAAAGTGATATACATTAGCATTTACATAATGCGTTAATTACTACATGTTTCAACCAGCTATATCGTATTATTTTCTTTCATATATTATTTGATCAACTGTGTGGTATTATTTAGTGAACTATTTACCTTAATAAAGGCAATTTTACATGTAAGGAATTAATATTATTGACAGAAATTAAATGTTTCTTACCCAATTTCAACGCTCATTTATGTATGCTGTGGTAAGCAGAGCTCTTATGTTGTTCTGCCTAGCCTTTTCCCAACTATATTGGGGTCAGCTTCCACTCTAACCAGATGCGGCTGAATACCAGTATTTTACACGGAGCGACTGCCATTAGATCTCCGCAACCCAGTTACTGGGAAAACGCCGATATCTTAAGGTTAGACCGGCTGTCAGACTTTCGGGCTACTGACTTCCCGTAACGACTGTCATAGGTATTCGTATGACACTCGGGAGCGACTGTTTAACATGCTTTCCGAGGCACGGAGGGGTCTCGATGTGTAACGAACGGTCATCCATCCACAGACTGACCCCGGAAAACACAGCTTAAGCTCGCAAATCATATGATCCACGCGGTTGGTAATTAGCCACGGGCCCCTTCTAAGCAGAGCGTGATCAGCGTCAATTTATCTTAGTTCATTTAAAATAAATGAACGCGTAAGACGTCGTTCTAATTAGCAAGTGATCGCGCGACCATGCGAGATCGTACTCATGCTCGATCTAATATTTTAATGTTAGTAATAATTAACTCATAAAAGCGTCTCGTCCATGATAGAAATCGCGTAGGGTCTCTTTTTTTTTTTTTTATCGTGGGGAAATCCTCATGGACTATCCCCCGTCTGAGGAAGACGGGGGGGGGGGGGGGGTGTGCCGGCTTACCGGCTAAAACCACCACGGTGTCCCACCTTCAGACCTAAGGCCGGGGTCGCGGGATTCACTATTGCATGCACCGCAGCCCCGGCAGGTCTTGGTCCACCATTTGCTGGTGGACCTCTCTACTGTAGGGCCCCACCCCACGACCTCCTGAGAGGCGCGGGGGGCACCCCACATCACCGGCGCACCAGAACACATGGTACGCCGTGACCACCCCGGGGACCAAACAAGTATATGGGCGCCAGACTACCCCGTGTCTGGACCCCTGGTCCCCCTGCGACGGGTCAGGTTAGTGGCCCCGCCGCCTACCACTTTTCGGCCGCAGAGGATAGGGAGAGCGGCCAACTAAACACCGACACTCCTCTCCCCCTACGGCCCCACCGCGTCCGCCATCTGACGGTGGCGGCCCCGTCAGGCCGTGGAAGGTAGGGAGATCGGCGCACCGTAATACCGGCACTCCTCTCCCGCCGCGGCCCTCCTCAGTTGCGATGACGCCCAGGCGACACCGCAACCTACTTGGCCGCTACGTCAAGGGCTTCCAGGCCCAAGCCCCGACGAGCAGCCCCTCCTCAGGTTCCTCTTCGCTTCACCGTGGGGCTCGAAGCCACGGCTACTAAGCCCCCCCGCAACGACAATGCGGGAACCCACCGGGGGGGAGGGTGACTCTCGTAGAGCAATCTTTGTCTCTAGTCAAGGTAGGGCAACACTATAGTCTAGTAGTAGTCAGTCTAGTTTTTATTTTTTTTATTGTCGCACTTTTATTCTGAGATAGGAGCCCTTTTTGGCCTTGTGCAGGTAGTCTAAATTTGGTAGCCCTCGATGTAGCGGCCAAGTAGGTTGCGGTGTCGCCTCGGCGACATCGCAACTGAGGCGGGCCGCGATGTCGTTTGGAACGCATCGCGGCCTGGGTGCGGGAGGCCGCGGCGGGAGAGGAGTGCCGGTATTACGGTGCGCCGTTCTCCCTACCTTCCGCGGTCTTGACGGGGCCGCCACCGTCAGATGCCGGACGCGGTGGGGCCGCAGGGGAAGAGGAGTGGCGGTGTGTACCTGGCCGCCCTTTCTATCCTCTGCGGCCGAAAAGTGGTAGGCGGCGGGGCCACTAATCTGACCCGTCGCGGGGGGACCAGGGGTGCCCAGACACGGGGTAGTCTGGCACCCATGTACTTGTTTGGTCCCCGGGGTGGTCACGGCGTACCATGTGTTCTGGTGCGCCGGTGATGTGGGGTGCCCCCCGCGCCTCTCAGGAGGTGTCGTGGGGTGGGGCCTTACAGTGGAGAGGTCCACCAGCAACTGGTGGACCAAGACCTGCCGGGGTTGCGGTGCATGCAATAGCGAATCCCGCGACCCCGGCCTTAGGTCAGAAGGAGGGACACCGTGGTGGTTTTAGCCGGTAAAAGTTCGGCACACCCCCCCGTCTGCCGCAGATGGGGGATAGTCCATGAGGATTTCCCCACGTTAAAAAAAAAAAAAAGGTAGTCTAAATTTTTATCCTATCTTTTTTTTAAATATTGTTTTTTGTTTCTGTAACTGGTTGTATGAGTTCAGAATAAATAATTTTCTTTCTTTTTATTTTAGTACTCTACGATACGGTTAGAAGGAGACGCGAACACAATCTCTACGTGTATGTAAAAATGCGAGAGGATAAATATTAGACTAATATCCAAGACACCTAGGTCTATTGCTCTATCGTGGACGAGGCGCTTTACGAATATCAAACAATAATTCTAATGCCCTGTAAAAGGTGGTGACGAAACACAGCTGACTTCGACAACCCTTGGAAAAAAATCTGTTAAACAGTGTATACATAATGTAGGTACACATGATATACCTATAATCCCGACTGTCATCTTACGACACAAACGCGATAAGATGAGGTACAATTTGACGACACGTTTGGTGCAGTGGCTGAGCGATCGGCTTCTGCGCTACGGGTCGTGGGTTCGATTCCCGCACGGAACAAATATTTGTATGACCTATAGATAGTTGTTCCGGGTGTAGATGTTTGTACGTGTAAAGATTTGTGTCTGTAAACGCACCCACGATACAGGAGAAATCCTAGTGTGTGGCAAGGTTTTATTTAAAAAAAAAAAATAGTAACAGGAAATCATTTATTTTTCCACTGACCTACGTTTCTCTTTTTGTACCTAGAGAAGCATGTCAGTATCCTTATTTTAAAATTAATTTTAAATTAAATATGTCGTTATTACCACAAACGTATTTAAAATAACAAAATAATTTATTTACATTATCAACGGTAAATCCCTTTAGGGAACCCCATATACGTAATGTCAAACGTCCTAACTTGAACATTACATAGGCAGCAACGTGTAATAAATACCCTGAAACCAAATTTTAATATAGGTAAGGTAAATAAATTAGACATAAAACCACTTAGTTTTATTACGTAATAAGTTATGGGGAATGCTACTACACATTTACCTTATAAAATCCTATTATTATCCCACTGCTGGGCGCGGGCCTCTTCTCATAATGAGCAGAGTTTAGGCCTTAGTCCACCAGGCTGGAATGTGAGATGGCGGACTCGTTCTGCCTAGCTTTTCCCAACTATGTTGGGGTCAGCTTCCAGTCTAACCAGATGAGGCTGAATACCAGTAATTTACACGGAGCGACTGCTATCAGACCTCCGCAACCCATTTACTGAGCAATGCCGATATCGTAAGGTTAGAGCAGTTGTCAGACTTTCGAGTTTCTGACTTCCCGTAACGATTGTCGTAGTTTGTATGACATCCGGGAGCGACTGTTTAACATGCTTTCCGAGGCACGGAGGGGTCTCGATGTGTAACGAACGGTCACCCATCCACGGACTGACTGCGGCAAGCGCAGCTTTACCTCGCAAATCATATGATCCGCGCGGTTGGTGGGCTACACATACCATCGAATACTTTTTGAAGCCCTCTTCGTTATGCTGGTATCCTCACGGTGTTACTGCAGGTGAGGGTTTCTGTGTAAACGGGCCCAAAAAGGCGGCGCGCAGTGTGCCTTGCGCGCTTCTTAGGAGGATGTGGGGCAAGGCTCCACAGAGGAGAAGTCCGCCAGGGGCTGGCAGAATGGAATCTGCCGGGGTTGCGGTGCATGCTTTTGCGAATCCCGCGACCCCGGCCGAACGGTCAGGAGGAGGAACACCGTTGGTTTTTAGCCGGAAAGAGTCCGACAGGCCTTCCCCGGGCGAGGGACATCCATGAGGATTTACCAATGATAAAAAAATAGCGTTACTTAGTAACCCTTCACTCGCTAACGTCACAGTGTAACTTGCAACTTCTAATACATGTGTCAAGTTGTACCTACACATGAACACACACGTGAACACTTGAGCCATAATCAGCAACTATATTGCATCATACGTAATAATTACCAATGCATTGAGTGCCAATTTACAATGATAGATATAAATAATTTCCCTGTTATTGCGATGATGAATCATTTTAATGTAGAATGAAAATTGATATCTAATGCAACATGTTATGAAATATGTGCCATGTACACACGTAAGTAGTAAGTGTGTCTATAATATTACGTTTGTTCTTAAGGACAAAATTAGAAATAAATTCGAAATTAGAAATAGGGAAAACTGTAAGTAAAGTGAGTTTTAAGATCTATGCACACGACATCTTTTGAGGGGCTCGTGGCTAATTAACAACCGCTTGCCGCAGTCTATCCGTGGATGGATGACCGTTTGTTACACATCGAGACCCCTCCGTACCTCGGAGACCACGATAAACAGTCGGTCCCGGCTGTCATACGGATATCTATGACAGTCGCTACGGGTAGTCAGAAGCCCGGAAGTCTGCCCACCGGTCTATCCTAAGGATATCGGCATTGTCCAGTAAGTAGGTTGCGGAGATCTGATGGCAGTCGCTCCGTGTAAAATTCTGGTATTCAGCCGCATCTGGTTAGACTGGAAGCTGACCCTAACATAGTTGGGAAAAGGCACGAACGCACACGACGTCTTTTCTACAAGCGGACCACGCGTGTTTTACGAACGGGTATCAAGAATTAATAAGTAGATATTTGAAGGTTTAGTGCAATAGATAACAATGTCTTTGTTGGACTAGCTTCCTGTATCTGAAAGGAAAATCTCATGTCAAGTAATGTGATTGGTTGTTATTATTTCGGTCGACCAGTCACATTCGTTGACAGGAGAATTGATAATAGATCAAAATGATCAGCCCTTCAGACATCGGAGGTAAGCACATGCATTTACTTCTATTAAACCTCAAACATTGCGACATTGCGGCCTTGGGCAGAACTGCCCCCTTGGTCTCGTGGTGTCAAGCGCGACTGCTGATCCACAGGTCGGGCAAAGTGTTATTAGGTTTTTCCGTGTGGAATTCCTCAGTAGCTGCCTGGAGTTTGGATTTGATGCCAATAGGCTATCCCCCTATTACATGGGACTTAAACATAACGGCGAAATGAGGGTGTTACTATATACCTATGCCCTACCCTTCGGGGAATACTGGCGTGGTGTTATGGTATGTTACTGCGGCAGTTTTAATATAGCAAGCAACTTAATCTAGATGGGAGGTCCGTCTGACAAAACGATTGCGGGTCATGAAAAAATAAGGAAAAATTACATAATATGTTATTTAGGTGAACATTTTCCCGCCCAGAAATTCAAATAGGTACCTAAATCAAATCACCTCTATTATTAACCGAACAAAACATTGTAATAGTGTTAAATATAATAATTAATACAAAACATATTATTATGGTGTTAAAAATAATGTATGTAACAATGTAATCTCGGGTTTATGTTGTTGTTGTTACGTAACACGTGGATGTAAGTGGACACACGTGTATTTACGTCAGCAATGGAGGGTTGAACCGCCAAGGTCGGGTTTCATGTTATATGTTCCGAGAAATTTCGTTTTTATTATTTTGTTACATAATAATTTAATTGGTGTTAAAAGTACAATGTTTTGAAGTGTAATGGGAAAATTAGAGGTGTCCTGGGTCCATTAGGAATCTCGCAGTAGCAGCAGCATTCTGGATAGATTGTAGCAGTCTGGATTTGTGCCCAGTTAATGGCAATGGGCTCGCCCCCTATTACATCGGACTTAAACATAACGGGCGAAACGTGGGTGTACTAAAAACACCTCTGTCGAACCCTGCGGGGAATACAAGGCGTGTCATATTATGTAGAGGTGTTGTAGTACAGCTGTGCAAGTCCTAGAATTTGGTGGTTTTGGCGAACACTATGGAGGGTATCGTATTTATACTAATATTATAAAGAGGAATGATTTGTATTTTTGTATGGAACGAATAAACTTAAAAACTACTGGACCGATTTCAAAAATTCTTTTGCCGTTAGGAAGCTACGTTATCACTGAGTAACATAGGCTATATTTATTATTGGAATAAAACTTCTTACGCGGGCGAAGCCGTGAGGACACAGCTAGTCATATATGCAATAAAATGCAACAAAAAACGTCAATCAAATGTATGTGAACGATGTTTTTGGACTACGTTTTTTTATAACTCTTGTCAATCTATATTTTTATAGAAGATTTTAGAAATAAATTTTGTTTAGGAAAACAGATCTTTGTGGCAAAGCGATCTTTGGTATAACAGTGTAGTCACGGGTTTATCTTGTTATATAACGCACGTGGACGTTTGAGGACTCACGTGTTCTTTACGTAAGCGCTGGAGGGTTGAACAACCAAGGTCAGGCTTCATTTTGTACCGTGCAATAATTTCATTTTTATTATGTTGTTAAATAATAATTAAATTGTTTTTTGAGTGGTTTCTGGTATGGTTTGAGCCTGAAACTTTGAGGTGTCACGGAAAAATTAAGAGGTGTTGTGTCTGTGTAATATTTTGAAATTAAAAAGGTGGTATATAGGGTGTTATGAGACATAGGGTATATATGACTATATCTAGCTATCGTCGCTGTGTAGTGAAAACCTCGTAATTGCAATGAATGTAATTTTATAGGAAGAGATAATAACCGCCTGTTAAAAAAAAGTATGAAGTGTACATGTAAGGTCTTCTGTTTTATTATCTATTCATCAATCTATTTCATCTTAGAGCTGTGCACGTTCGTTCTAAATATGCATTACTAGGTTTTTGACCCAACGAATGAATAACAAAAAAAATAAAAATGAATTTGTGCTTTACGAGGTTTTCACTGCCCAGCGACGCTATGGGCTTATGTAAGGTTGATTGGATTGGACCTCCGTCTATTAATTTGTTTTATTATAGGCTTGACCCAATCAAATTGTCGTTTTGCAAACACGATTACGCATCTTACGACCCTCGGGGATTTAGGATCGATGTTAGGGGAAGTGATTTCTTTCTTAGAATCAAAGTTTTGCTCGGAAATTATTTGGTACCCACCGTCGACGCATTGAGGGTGCACATTAGGAATTGTCTACTACATAATGTGTGTAAAAATAGCCTTAACGAAGCCGAAGTCCACGCATACTGTAGATAAAAATAAGTAACATACAGCAAAAATAATTGATGGGAAACGACTTTTATTTTTTGGTATTAAAAAACAGCTTCTAATTGTAGCGCGCAATGGATGCGCGAGCGCAGTAGTCTGTGCCTACATTTAAAAAATGTTGATTATGTTTGTATAGAAGAATGTTTATAATAACATTTAAACATAGTTTTCGTGAAAAACATCTAAAAGTATGGTGACTTTGACCTTCAATATCTCCATAACCAGTCGGTTTCCAGGTATGGCCCGGTACCATAAAAATTTCGTAATGATGGGTAAGAATACGTGGCTCTCGGCTTCGTTAAAGGTATTTTTACACCAGATATTAATAAAAAAATCACAAAATAAATTTATAAGGTGGATGTAAGTGGGACCGCAGGTAGAGGATGCCCTGGAAAGACATACATCGATGTTATTGGTGATGTTCTTCATAAAGGACGGGTGCGTAGTACTCTCATGCGTGTATGACAAGATGTATGAATATGGGTGAAGCGAAAGGAGTATGTAAGGATCATTAGCATGTGGCGTTGGTAAAAAGGCGTGTTTATGTATGTATATTGAAAACTTACGACCGTTCAGACGGGTCGCTCTCTATTCCATAAACCTATCATAATTAGCCCAATACTGTCCCACTGCTGTGCATGGGCCTCTTCTCAGAATGAGAAGGTTTTAGGCATTAGTCCACCACGCTAGCCTGGTGCGGGTTGGCAGACTACACACACCATCGAGAACTTTATGAAGCCCTCTCATGTGTACAGGTTTCCTCACGATGATTTTCCTTCACCGCTAACGCAAGCGACAATCAAATTCTGATCCGCACCTGAATTCGAAAATTCAGAGGTAAGGGCTGGGATCGAACTCAGACCCTCTTGCATGGAAGGCGAGCGGTCAACCGCTAGGCTATCACTGATTTTATTCCATTATTAAACTCAACAGAAGTCGGTGCTAATCCACGCTCAACCAAATTGAAGGCACCGACTTCTGAAACTGTAAAGGTTTTAGGTTTGCATAAGAGGTGTATTAAATTAAATCTTTATTAAGTTATTTTATACTTTTTAGTTTTTGAAGTCGGTTTTTTTAAACGTGGTTTTTTTATTTTTTACTTTTTAGTGTCTGTAATAGGGGAGGGAGACCTAAGAAAAGATGGATGGATTGTGTGAGGGAGGATATGAAAGATAAGGGAGTAAATGATAATGAGACGGCTGACAGGGAAGAGTGGAAGAGAAAAACATATTGCGCCGACCCCAAGTAACTTGGGACTAGGGCAGGAAGATGATGATGAGTGTTTGTAGTAGGTTGTTCTGTAAACTACAGTAGGATTTTTCTAGATTACATCGTCCACGTAAACTAAAATGTTCATAAAAAAATAAAAATGTTCATAAAATTAAAACTACTGGGCCAAACTATGTTAAATTTTTATGGGCCCAAATGGCAACTATTCCGCATCAAACTAAAGAAGAATCACGTAAATCGGATCATAAATCTCAGCGTAATCGGTGTACATACATTTAAAAAAAAACCTATCGAATATAGAACCTCCTCCTTTTTGAAGTCGGTAAAAAAAAAGTGATTCTCTGTTTCACCTCTGATTCACCCTTAAGCTTTAACAGACGTAACACCTTAAACAGAACAATCCAGAATAACTTCAGCCCTCTTCACACGAACAAACTTTCTTGATAGTTTCAAAAGGACATTTATTTCAAGTAATCAAGTTCTACAAAGTGATACTTACGTTTCTATAATTAGACCGTTGTTGTGTAAGTGATCACGTGGCCTGGACTGATCACGTGCAGCCCGCCTACGGTTAGGACATGTCTGTTACGACACAAGTTTACCTATATTCATGATTGTTTTAGTTAATGGGACAGGTAGAATAGGTTTTATTTTTGTTGCAGATTTTTTTATTGAATGGGGCGTGTGTGTACTTTGTGTGTGACTGATCTGACAGTCAAATAGAAACCGATGAGTAGTTTAATTGAATAACGAAAAAGCAGAAGAAAACTGGTTGTCTAAGTTTTTCTTTATGTTGTTCAACTACATTTGAGAGCAATGAATCCGGGCCACCAACATAAACCTAAACTTTTTAGACAAATCCTTTACAGTTCAAGCTGCTCGCTTGTGGAATGCATTACCACTCAATGTAAGACGTGCGCAATCACTGCCAATTTTTAAAAAGTTAGTGAAGTAATATTACTTGTCACTTTAATTTGCTATTTCTTGATTATCGCTCACATTTCATTTACTTTCTTATTTATAATATATTTATTTATTAGTTTGTTTAAGTTATATGTATTACGTTTTTCTTTCTATTTTATATATTTGTGTAATAATTGATATGTATTTTATGATTATTATATTTAAGTAATATTATGTACGATAGTACTTGTACACCAAGACTGCCCGATATCTATTTCCGTTCTTCCAGTCCATCCTAAGGTTGTCTGGAAGAGATCGCCTTGTGCGATAAGACCGCCCATTGTACATATTGTGTAAATCTTTATGTTCCTTTTGTTTCTTACCGGTGTACTTATTATGTACAATAAAGAGTATATAAATAAATAAACATTAAAATTTATGTTGGTGACCCGGATTCATTGCTCCCGAGTGTAATACAGTTTTCCTGCAGCATTATCCAGTTATTTTTTTCATAATTTCTCTAACGTTAGGGCCACATTGTCAAATAAACATTCTTGGCGTGTTGTCGCGACAACGTGAACATTTGTCGAATCCCGCCAATATGGCCCCAACAGCGAAACGCGATTATACCAAAACCCTGGTCAGACATAATTTGCGATAACGCGAACATTCGTCGAATCCCACAAATATGGCCCCAGGTGTAAGAGTTATACAAGGTCAGTCGGATAGGGGGTACTAAGCCACGGGCCACCTAAAGTATCACTGATGACTATTTTAAAGAAAGTGTTAATATTTCAAAATTCGGTAATTTTTATTTGCATGCAAAAAGATTTTTATTTTAGTTTTTAAACAAAAAATATAGGTACCTGCTATAGTTATGAATTCAGAAAATTAATTTTCTAATTCGTGACCCCAAATATGACCTAAATTGTAAAAACAGCTGATCATAGCTATGCCCAGATAGATTTACAAACATATTTTTTACGAAATTTTTGAAAATCTATTTCTCTCGTGTTGTGGGGAAAGTTGTAGAACAAAAATTATCCCTTATTATGAGTACTTTAACACCCTTTCGGCTTAGTACCCCCTTTCCGACTAACCTTGTATTTTCAACATCAAATGCGGGTAAAACCGGAATCTTATGCATTTTACTCAATTTTATTAATAAAAACCAAGAGCATTCCCAGTTTCTAAACGTAAATCGGACGAGTCAACCCAAGGCCGAGAAAGCCCTAGAAGGAAAAAATTATAACGAATGATGAAATTAAAAGTTAATTAAGCAATAAAAGTTAAAATAATTAACTGTAATACCCCACGCATTTACAAGAATTTCCTTGAGAAACAGGGACTAACCGCGTTTGCAAATAAACATGCAACAATTTATTATGATGTAATTTTAAATCCTCCTTGCGTAATACATGAGGCGGTACCTATTAATGGATTAAATAAAGTGGGTGTGGCATTATTTGACGTATTTTATGACGTCACGGTATTGGTACAATATTTTGATGGTACTTATATGTTTTTATGGAATTGTCAACAGTATTGATACTTAAAACTTAAATTATAGGAGGAAAACTACGAAAAAAACGTACATAAACATAATTAGCTCATTACTGTCCCACTGCTGGGCACGGGCCTCTTCTCAGAATGAGAAAGTTTTAGGCCTTAGTCTAACACGTTGGCTTGGTGCGGGTGGGCAGACTACACACACCATCGAGAACTTAATGGAGCCCTCTCAGGTGTGCAGGTTTCCTCATGATGTTTTTCCTTCACCAACGCAAGTGATAACCAAAGTTTGATCCGCACATGAATTCGAAAAGAAAGAGGTATGGGCCGGGATCGAATTCAGACCCTCCTGCATGGAAGACAATTGTTCAACCGCTAGGCTATCACTGCAAAAGGAAAAATTATCACAAACGTAAAACTATTAAATAATTCATCTATTTATTGAAATTAGAAATATACCATTTAAATTCCGTCATACAATTTATCAGCTGATTTATTATTATAAATGATCATGTTATTTACCTCAAATCTTTTTTAGCTGTGTCATTGCAATGAGATTGCAAAAATGATCACATCACATTTATTGTTATAAAATAATGATCACATTATTATGCGTCAAAATTATGGTCCGATACAACGTCATAAAAGTGGTATCATATGATTGTGTCACTAACAAAGCTATACTGACTGGTCACACATCAAAAGACGTCACAATTACGATCACAAATATGACGTAAAATTACATGTCGTTATAATACTTCTTACTAACATGACGGCGTAGGTTTAGAATTTTCTCAATGAGTATTTATGCTAATAATTCCTAGTCATACTACATTATATTAATATTCTAGCTTAACCTGGATACGTAATAATATTCTATTATTACTCATACTACTATTAATTGGTTTAGAAGAAGTTGAGCCGGTATAAGCATAATTATGACGAGTATTGACGTAATTCTTCTTACGATTCGGGTTTTCTCGATAAAAATGATCGCATTAATGACGATAGCATCCGCGTACGTCATGATTATGATCACCAAACTGATTGATAGGTCTGGTTACTACTAATGTTATATACTTCTTAGAAAAGGTCTGTGTCAAGCGATGGACTGTGCTAGGTTGAGATGTTGATGATATGAAAATGTTTTTGTAAATAGTTAGAACTAATTTACAAGGTTTTTTTGTATGTAAATGTCGACTACCCGAAACAGAGCCCAGGGGCTCATGGCTAATTACCAACTGCGCAGATCATACGATTGGTGAGGTTAAGCTGCGTTTGCCGCAGTCAGTCCGTGGATGGGTCCGGGCTGTCATACGAATACCTTTGTCAATCGTTACGGGAAGTCAGAAGCCCGAAAATCCGATAGTCGATCTAACCTTAGTATATAGGCATTGCTCAGTCCTGGTACTGGGTTGCGGAGGTCTGATGGCAGTCGCTCCGTGTAAAATACTGGTATTCAGCCGTATCTGGTTAGACTGGAAGCTGACCCTAACATAATTGAGAAAAGGCTAGACAGAATAGTTAATAATGGCAACTCCCCGAACTACACACATAGAGGTTTTTTTTTTGAAATCATATTGGTTTTGTAGGCATAGTGTGATAGTAAAAGTTGCACTTAATTAAACGTTTTAGTAGATTTAAAGTATTTTCACGAAAGCTTATTCGAGATATTTTTTTTATTAAGAAAGCTTAGCTCAAACACAGATGTAGGTCCTCAATTCTTCATAATTGCCAATTTGAAAATAGTCTTCAAACATTATTGGTTGATTGCGACATGAAAAGAAAATCACAGACACTCGTTTTTTCACCCGTGTCGGGACGGGTTAGAATATAAAACTTCCTCACCGCACGCTGGGAATAGACGCGTGTTGTAAGATTCAACAAAACCCAGCACGCTTGGTGGTAGGATCTATACGGTCCTCCTGGCTAGCTACACCTGAACATTAAAGTCCGGCAAGCAGTTTACTGTGTATTTCGTGTATTTGTGAGAGCCAAAGCGGTAAAGGCGATCCCTCTATATCTCTGTTCCTTGGATTCGTGTGCTCCATCTTAGACTCTGTCTGCGCTTACCATCAGGTGAGACTAGGGTGAGACGCGATCAAGTCAAGAATAAAAACAAAAACGGAATCATTTAATAGAAAAACTACCAGTTAAGTTATCGGGGTTAAATCTACCAGCGTATCGTCGGTTACTATAACCCGGTCAGTTCACGGTTAAACACCTAACTACCGTTTACTGGCGAGATAAACGGGTTAGTTAAATTCTTTGTACTAGGACTAGATTAACCGTTGTTACCTTAAGGGACTTTTTACACATACGTTTTTGCAGTGGTCGCGCCTAGCTATAGGTAGTATTTTTGTCTATTTTTTTACATATTGATCACAATCGATTTTTTATGGTGTACATCGTCGAGTAGATCGATCAAATAAAAGTTACCGCGCTTGGGCACAAAATAGATAGGTACAGAAGTCAATCTACATACAAGTGCGATCGAGCAACGCACACATAGACACTGCTCACGGACACGATATCTCGGACTATTGGGACTAGAGTGCGAGTGAGTGCGAGCGCGAGAGCGATGCGCTTAAGAGAGATAAATATATAGATAGAGCGACCGCCGAGCGTAGGTATGAAAAGTGAAGTACATACATGTGATTGACTTCTGTACTATCTGTTTTTTTCGCTCGGGTGACTTTTGTCATCATGACAATTTTGGACGTTACGTCATTACAACCGGGTGTACCTCCATAGGTATATACTCATTTAATATCTATACTAATATTATGAAGAGGAAAGCTTTATATTTTTGTATGTAACAAATAAATTTAAAAACTACTGAACCGATTTCAAAAATTCTTTTGCCGTTTGAAAGCTACATTATCACTGAGTAACATAGGCTACGGGCAGAGCCGTGAGGACACAGCTAGTTTACTTATAAAAATAACCAATTTTTGTTGACTTTATTGTAAAACAATATTATACCATAATACAATAAAAGAGAGAGCACGTTAAACAGTCGGTCCCGTGTGTCATACAAATACCTGTGACAGTCGTTACAGGAAGTCAGAAGCCCGAAAGTCTGACAACCGGTCTAACCTTAGAGTATCAGTATTGCCCAATAACTGGGTTCCGAAGGTTGAAGGTAGTCACTCCGTGTAAAATCCTGATATTCAGCCGCATTTGGTTAGACTGGAAGCTGACCAGCTGACAAGATAGTTGGGAAAAGGCTAGGCAGATATATAGTACCTAATAGATATTATCTATCTAATATTATAAAGCTGAAGAGTTTGTTTGTTTGTTTGTTTGAACGCGCTAATCTCAGGAACTACTGGTTGGAATTGAAAAAATCTTTTTGTGTTGGATAGTCCATTTATCGAGGAAGGTTATAGACTATATAACATCACGCTACGACCAATAGGAGCGGAGCCATAAATGAAAAATGTTGCAAAAACGGGAAATATGACGGCCGCCGCCGCTATATAGAAATAAACAATTCTTTATTCAATTCTTTTTGTTTTATGACTTAACATACAACAAAATATTAACAAGATACGTACGTGGCCGATCTCAATAGATTAATTAAACACACGTGTAAATGCTTGAACAAGTGTTTTTGTTGAAAATGTTGTTTAATAGGTATTACAAAATAAATGTGACTAATTATGAGATAATATGACGTTTAATTATGTAAAAAGTAAGAAAGAAGTTTTGGAGATGGATAATGAACTTTATACCTCAATATTAAAGTCGATTTTGCAAAAGCAGTATGGGGGTCTGCCGGACTCTTACCGGCTAAAAACCAACGGTGTCCCCCCTTCTGACCTAAGGCCCCACGGGATTCTCTATTGCATGCACCGCAACCCTGGCAGGTCTCGGACCACCAGCTTCTTCTGGTGGACCTCTCCAGTTGTGGGGCAATTGTTCCCCTGCCCCACTTTCTTCTGAGAGGCGTGCCATCCTCCCGGGCCTTTTACTGGATGGGCGACGGATTCCCTAACTCGCCGCCCGCAGGCCACACCTCAAAATACTCCTGCCATTATTACTAAGCGAATTAATTATGATAATATTAAGGGCGATCCATATCATATCAATATCCATTGGCGAGCCGGCGAGCTAACGGTATATACTGTTGGCTTGTAAGCATGTACGAAGAGCCACGTCATGCTCGTGAACGGGTGCCGTCTGTCGGGACTGGTCAGCCCTTAACTGCTATGGCAATCCTAGAAGGCATATTTTTCTATTTGTTACTCTTATGTGAGTTTATTTGTTACATTAACCTGCATTATTCTCATTCTATTTCTCACACTACTGTAATGGAATTGTAATGAACTACTATTTTGAAAAGAGTATTCATGGAGTTTCTTGCCGGCTCTTCTCCATAGAACTTACCTTTTGGAACCGTGCACCTAGTTTTGACGTTTTAAAAGTGCCTGAAATCTGGTCTATTTGAAATAAAAAACTTTGACTTTGACAACCGTCCATGCCAGGTGATCCATTGGCGGCCTACATCTCCGGCTCGCCGGATTTAATAAAACTTAGCGTAGGCGTAAAGGTACAGCGGCGGGTTCGCGGATGAGTGCTTACGCGTGCCCGTGTTCCTGCCATATGTGGCAGAGGAGGACACTGTGGAGTTTTAGTGGGTTTGAGTACCACATAACTGCACTATCTCCCCGTGGTAGAGCAGCATGCGTTTGCATAATTTCTCCAGGACAAAAAAAAAGCGATAAGGCGTATAGGTACAGCGCATGCCGCATTGGCAACACACTTCAGTCAAAGTTCTACAATCCATACAGTTGGGTAAAGCCTACAAGCACGGTGACATCGCCCCAAAGCCGTTGCCCAACTGTACGGATTATAAAATTGAGGCTACATTGTGTTGTCTGCGTGACCTGCGATTCCGTATACGTCTAGGCTTACCAACATAAGATTACAATGATGATAATGATGTGGTTCTGCCTAGCCTTTTCCTAACTATGTTGGGGTCAGCTTCCCGTCTAACCAGATGCGGCTGAATACCAGTATTTTACAAGGAGTGACTGCCATTAGACCTGGTAAGACTAGGAACAAAACGCGACCAGGACTACAATAAAATAAAAACATTACTTAAACACAACATCATGCCTTGTATTCCCCAAAGGGTTCAGCAGAGGTAGTTTTAATACACCCTCGTTTCGCTGGTTATGTTTAAGTCCCATGTAATAGGGGCCAGCCTATTGCCATTAACCGGGCACAAATCCAAACTCCAAGCTGTTACTGAGGAATTCCACACGGAAAAACCCAATAACACTGTCCTATCTGGGGATCGAACCCAAGACCTCACGATCAGCTAACGCGCTTACCACCAAGACCAATGAGGCGAGTGGAAACGCGACTGAGTCAAGAATAAAAAAAACACATTTATATAATAATCGGCAATGATACCAAAAATTCACCATAATAACAAATGAATACTAAATTAACTTGTTACGTGAGAAGTTCAAAGTTAAATAAGGCGAGTCACGTGTTAACCAAACGTGTTACTGAAACATGTTTCTGTTTCTTTCATTAACTTTGTGTTAATTTGTGTTAATTGTTTTGTTAATTTGTCGTGTGATCTGAATGAGAGGAACACTTGTTTACCGGGTAACAATAGGCCGTCCCTTTTTTGGGGGGTGTTAACTTTTTCTTTGATGGTATAAGAGGCGAATTAGGATTTACAATAATAATTAACCTTTATCTTTACATAGTATAAAACAAAGTCGCTCCCGTTGTCTGTACGCTTAGATCTTTTAAACTACGCAACAGATTTTAATGCAGTTTTCAGCAATAGATAGAGTGATTCAAGCTTGGTTTATATTGCCCACATTAGTATTCACATTGCACCCGTGCGAAGCCGGGGCGGGTAGCTTGCAACGTATAAAATGTTGAAGGTTGAAAGGTTTTGATAATGGATTCATAGTTGAGCGTGAGATTGAAGAAAGAAAGAAAGAAAGACAGACAGATATAAACAAAATCAATTTATTCAGGATGCAAATCTGAGTTTGGAGTTGTGCCTGGTTGATGGCAATAGTTTCGCCCCCTATTACATGGGACTTGAACATAACGGTGAGATGAGGGTTTACTATACACCTCTGTCCACCCCTTCAGGGAATACAGGCGTGATGTTATGTTATGTAAATCGACACATTCACTAATATAATGCCAAAAGGCGTAACTGTTACCTAAAAATAGTTAACAAGCGCCGATTACATTTCATTGCTTGATAATATTCAAGATGAACTTGAAAGTTAATGCGATGCGCGGTGAGGTGCGTCCTAATGATCAACGAGGCTCTGACAGTCTACAGATGGCGAGAAGACTTTGCAGCCGTATCGGCTTCTACAAGATCCGATATAAGGTTGCTTGGCAAACTATCTGACGGCCTACCTGATTGTAAAATTACTGCCGCCAATTCACTTATAATCCCAAGAGGATTGCTGATGCGTTGTCAACCCTGAAGACCAATTGAAAAGACTACTGAGACTGTAACTTCACTGGCACCCTTACTCTTCAAACCGGAATACATCAATGCTGCTTAGCGGCAGAAATAGGTATGGTGGTAGTACTTCCCTGGACAAGCTCTTTCCTAAGGAGTTCTACTACTACTAAAGTGGTTATAACACCAGTTTTTAAGGAAGACCTATGCCAAGGTAGAGAGAGGCGTGTGAAGATGAGATGACTGCCTCATTGGTCTAGTGTTGGCTAGCGCGACTGCTGATCGTGAGGTCTTGGGCTTCATCCCCAAAGGTAAAGTGTTATTGGGTTTTTTCGTATGGAACGTCTCAGTAGCATCTCGGAGTTTGGATTTGTGCCCGGTTGATAGCAATAGGCTCGCCTCTATTACATGGGACTTAAACATGACGTCGAAATGAAGGTGTCACTGTTGTAACACTTTAGGGTGGCTTTAGGAGTCAACCCTCGACTAGCATGTGCACATAAAATTTAGCAGGCGTATACTTACGGGAGGATAAAGAATAACGCTTGTAACCGTACACTATATATATTTAATTATGAATTTAAAAAGAGTACAAAGAGAACAACAGGGCGTGGTTCGTACAATGCGAGGAGTTCAGGTCTTCTTTAGTAGGTGTAGCACTTATCTGGGTAACTGCAGCGGCGCGAGAGAGGGCCGATCTGCAGTGCGCCCGACCTTTTATATCCCCGGACCTCCGCCAGTCAGCCACCACCCGTCACACTGTACACCTCTACCTAATCTTTCGGGGAATACAGGCGTGATGTTGTTATGTTATGACAATATGGAGTTTTTCCTCAATTCTATCCCCAAACTACGACCTCTGCCTACCCACATAGCTATACAACCTATGTTTTTCCAGCGCAGTACGTAAGCTCCACTTACTAGTAATGAACGCAGCGGCAACGCAACGTCTGTTGCAACAACGCAAGGTTGCTCACTTGCGACATCCCTCGTGAATGCATCGTGGGGACCCTGCACATGCGACTGATTTGTCGCTGCGACTAAAAAAATTATAGATTTCAGCGAAACAAGCACGACGCCGCGCCGTAGCTTCGTGTACAGTAGTTTAATTTTAATTTGTGAATATAATATGTAAGATATGATATTTGAAGGGCTACGATTTGCGAGGTTAAACTGCGTTGGCCGCGGTCAGTCCGTGGATGGGTGACCGTTGGTTAAACATCGAGACCCCTCAGTGCCTTGGAGAGCACGTTAAATTGTCGGTCCCGGGTGTCATATGAATACCTATGACAGTCGTTACGAGTAATCAGAAGCCCGAAAGTCTGACAATCGGTTGCTGTGTCAACAATGACTTCTGACGGATAGCACAAAAATGGGGCGATGGGTGTTGATGATAAAAGTTCATCTATTGAGGTCAGTGATTCGAGGGTTGGTTGGATGTTGTTCTGCCTAGCCTTTTCCCAACTATGTTGGGGTCAGTTTCCAGTTTAACCAGATGCGGCTGAATACTAATATTTTACACAGAACGACTGCCATCAGACCTTACAGGGCAATGCCGAGGTTAGACCGGTTGCCAGACTTTCGGGCATCTGACTTCCCGTAACGACTGTCATGGATATTTGTATGACAAACGGGACCGACTGTGTAACATGCTTTCCGAGGCACGAAGGAGTCTCGATGTGTAACGAATGGTCACCCTTCCACGGACTGACCGCGGCAAGCGTTGCTTATTAGTCACGAGCGAGGATTGGTTCGATAAAACCAGATAATAAGGACCTAGCTCACTCGAAAACTGTCTCCATTCTTCTTAGATTTATATGGCTCTTTGAAGCTAAAAATGAGCAACATTATGTAACGCAATTTTGGTTTATAGTTTTGTAAAGGCTCCATCGTAAATATTGATCGGATTTCGATTCTCTTCATAAGACAATAAGAAGCTGAATTTAGATCAAATGTTGTTCATAAGCCGGGTACAGACTTACGAAATGTAACATGCAATGTAATACGCAATGAAAGAATTCGCCGTCCACATTGTCGCAATGTATCATGCAATGTAACAGAATTCCCATAGTGTGGACGCCTTGCGCGCACGAACCATGCACACTACGCATGCGTACTACGTACCTTTCATGTTACATTGCATGTTCCGTTACAGCAGTCTGTACCCGCTGGAAGCGAAACTCCCAAATACTCGGCGATTTGCGAATATGGGTTTATAGTTTAATTTAAGTGGACTGTATAATTAAAGATGGCGGGTAATCGCCTAGAAACTATGAGCTGATATGAATGGGCGATTAAGGAACTCGGAAAGGGAAGCACGCCTTACCTGACTATTTCTTCTTGACTTCTTGTCGTTGAGCTGGTCAAGCAGACGGGGCGCTGTGGCGATCACGTTACAGAGCCCGGTTCACATGAGTTTCTCGTTCACAATCACACGATCACACCCGCGGGTGGCTTCACCAAAGTTTATGAGATTATCCAAATAGGAATGAATCAGCGGTAACCTTTCGGCGCGGCACTACCGGCACGCGCGCGATGCTTGTCCGTGAGCGCGGTACGTTCGCGACGCGGCTTCTTCACGGGACGATTCGTTTTTGTTTCTTGATTGTTTTTTCTTTTTATTTTGACACAGCAGTGCATGTCATAGGCGTGCGGGAATAATGAATGGAACAGGATCATAGAGTATTTAATATTATTGGTCACGACAAAAATAGATGGCGCTACCATTTCCCCCGGCCTTAAAGGGTTGCCTTTAAAGGGAAAAGAGAAAATTGAACTTAGCTATATTAGGTATACTACCGCATAACCTATCCACAGGCTAAGACAGCGTTATAAATTTAAATTAATCTATATTAACTTTAGCGGAACAATTATAACTAAAACTTAAACTAGGAAGGAGATCCAACTTCAAGCTAGATCTCACTGAGTCGGTAGCGGACAGAGACGTACAACAGGGCGCACATAGCTACCCTTCGCGGTTTTCACGGTAACAACGCTGGTTGCACCGTCTTTAGATGTATGTAATCTCTCAACAATGGCTAAAGGCCATGAAAGTGGCGTAGAATTATCATTTATGATAATTACCAACGTACCCTCCTGTATAGGGGATGTAGGACTATTCCATTTAGATCTAGCCTGAAGTTGGTGCAGGTATTCTGAACGCCAGCGCTGCCAAAACGACTGCACGAGTTTATCTAGCAGAGTATGTCTCTGAAGCAAGCTAGAAGAGTCGGCTTCAGGAGCGGGAAGTGACGACAATGGCGTTGTGTTCAAGAAATGCGCAGGAGTTAACACGGATGGTTCAGCAGGGTCACTACTCAGTGCTGTGAGCGGACGCGAGTTAACCAGTGCTTCGACTTGAGCAAGGACAGTTAAAAGCTCTTCGTAAGAGAGGATTTGTTGACCTATAACTTTGAAAAGATGCGTTTTAATTACTTTAACCATGCTTTCCCAACATCCACCGAAATGTGGTGAAGCAGGCGGAATAAACTTCCAATCAATGTGATTAATGGAAAGTTCTTCCTGTAGACGTGTACGATATTCCTTATTGAGAAATTTATAAAGATCGCGTAAGTAAGAACTTGCCCCAACGAAACAAGTGCCGTTATCCGTGTACAAACACTGTATAGGGCCGCGTCGCGAAAGAAATCGTTTTAGAGCTGCCAGAAATGACACGGTGCTTAAATCCGTCGCAACTTCAATGTGCGTCGCGCGTGTTGTTAAGCATGTGAAAATGCATAACCAAGCTTTACGGCCTTTAACACCTCGACCACGAACTGGTGTGTATTGCAGTGGTCCTGCGTAATCACAACCGGTATGTATAAACGCCTTACCTACCTGATTTACACGCTGGCTAGGAAGATCTGCCATGAGAGGGAAGACCGGACGCGGACGGAATTTAAAACAGATATTACATCTATGTATTCTGTGGCGAATTATTCGCCGTGCAGCTAAAATCCAATATTTATGCCTGAGTAAGGACATAAGCAACTCTGGACCAGCATGGAGATGTTTCTTGTGATAAAAATCAACAAGAAGATCTACCACATGGTCATGACGCGGTAGGATGCAAGGATGCTTGTAGTTGTAGGGTTCGTCCGAATTTGACAGACGACCGCCAACGCGTATGATGCCGTGCTCATCGAGAAACGGCTTGAGCTTGAGAAGAGTGACTGAGCAAGATACATTATTGTGTAAATTTTGAATATCCTTGCTAAAATGAACAGCCTGTACAGCTCGCACTAATCTATACTCTGCGACTTCAAGATCAGAGCTTGAAACAGAAGTTCCCTTAGGTAGTACCCTAAGAAACCTACAGACATAAACTATGGCGCGCAGTAACTTAGACCACGACGAAATGCGTAGTGCGAGTGAATAAAACGGTGATTCCGCAACCTCAACAATCACGGGGTGAGAGACAGACTTCCGTTCGGGTACGTCCTCGTCCTCTGCACTATGGTGAAAGGGACGGATGGGCCATTCTGACGGATCATGGGAAATCCAAGAAGGTCCACGCTGCCACAAAGCATGATGCAGAAGTTTAACTGGAGTAACACCACGAGACAGGCAATCAGCGGGATTCTCAATACCCGCGACGTGATTGAAGCAAGCAGCAGGAATGAGTTCAATTAATTTAGTAACACGATTGGCGACAAAAGTCTGCCAGCGGTGAGGAGAAGAATAAATCCAAGCAAGCACTACTTTGGAGTCAGTAAATGCATATATTTTATTGATAGAGTAGTGGGGCGAAACTGTGTCTTTAACCTTGCGAAGCAACTGAGACAACAGAAGGGCCGCGCACAACTCCAGCCTCGCAACCGAAATGGTTTTGACAGGCGAGACCTTGGACTTGGCACATACTAACTGCACAGAGTAGTTAGAACCAATGCGGACCTGCAAATATACGACTCCGCCGTAAGCGCGCTCGCTGGCGTCAGCGAAACCTATTAAATTAACGGTACATCCATCCACCAAACCCAGATGACGCGGTATCGTAATTTGATTGAGTGCTGAAAGCTCAATGCAAAACTGTTTCCACGCGGCGACAATATGGTCGGGAGGTGCGTCGTCCCACTCACACTTTGATAACCAAAGCTCTTTGATCAAGAGCTTGGCGTACAAAATTGTGGGAGCCACAAAACCCATTATGTCCCATAGTCGAGCTACTGTGGACAGCATAGTGCGTTTGGTGCACTTATCATCTGGTGGCGCGACGTCGAAACGAAAACTGTCACAGGATTTGTCCCAGCGTAAACCGAGAACCTTATGCGGTATTGACTTCTCAAACTCAATGTCTGGAGAAGCTTTATGAGAATCAGGTATGTGCGAGAGAACCTCTTTAGAATTGCTTGTCCATTTGACAAGATCAAATTGGCCTCGCTTGAAAAGCTGAATAAGCTCTTCACAAAGCGTAATTGCTTGCGGAGCGGATATGACACTACAAGCGATGTCATCCATATACAAAGCGGAAGAAGCAGCAGCTGCTGCAGCGGGAAAGTTGTCGCCTTCATCAGCGATCAACTGTTGGACAACTCGTAACGCGTGATATGGACTGGACTTGAGACCAAAACAAACACGATTAAACTGATACACGGCTAAAGGTTCATTATTGTCAAAACGATAAAAGATTCGTTGAAATCTACGGTCAGACTCTCGAACACCGATATTGAGAAACATTTGGCGGCAATCAGCAGAGAGAGCAATTTGGAAAAGACGAAATTTTATTATGATGTTAAATAAATCGCCCTGTAGATTAGGGCCGGCATGCAAAATATCATTGATCGACTGACCCGATGTAGTTCGACAACTGGCATCTAAAACCACGCGAAGTTTAGTGGTAGTCCTATCATCGCGAACTACGCCGTGATGCGGTATATAATACGAAGGAAGAGAATCGCCCTCTTTGCTAACAACCGGACTCAAAAAACCTTTATTTATATAATCACGCATGACGTCATTGTAGGCGCCGCGCAATTTAAGCGATGCATCAAGTTTGCGTTCTAAACAATAAAAGCGTCTAAGCGCAGCAGCGTACGAGTCGCCCAGCGAATAAGGATCGCTACAGAATGGCAACGCCACAGTATATCTGCCACTGTCATTGCGAACAGTGGTAGCGCGGAAATGTTCTTCACACTCGAGATCCTTACGGCTCAGCGAGGGCGGTGCGGTAATCTCTTCAAGCTCCCAGAATCGCTTGAGGAGAAAATCAATATTATTTTCTTGAAGAACAGAGCAACAAGACGTAGTATAATGAGAAGTATATGATGTAGGTACAGTACCCATAACCACATATCCAAATACCGTCTCAATAGCGGGAGGTAAATTATATAGCTCACTACGTACAACGTTAGGTAGTAGTAAGTGCGGAAACACCGAAGCCCCGATCAAAACATCGATATTTCCCGGCTGACCAAAGTTAGCATCTGCGAGTGGCAATGTTTTGAGGTGCGTAAGTAAGGACACGTCCACATGAGCGTTCGGCAATGTGTCCGTAATGCGTTCCACGATAAGCGAGGAAACGTTAAAATTAATATCACTATTAAAACGCGAATGTATTTTTATATCTACGGAACCCTTACATGATTTCTCTGAACCACCGATCCCCTTAACTACTAAGTTAGTATTTTTAAAACTATTCCACAGTCCAAGGCGTTTAAAGCAATCCGAAGTAATAAAGCTACTTTGAGATGCGCTATCAAGTAAACATCGGACCACGCGCGGTGTTTTGTTTACATCGTAAATGATAACCTGCGCGGTTGCGAGCAATATGGTGGATGCGGCTTCGCGCCGAACGTGACAAGTGCGCGAGCGCTGACTGCATGCGAGCGCGACAGACGTTGTACACAAAGAAACTTCGGGCTTAGACGCGGGAGGGGCAGGCACCGCGCTACGGGCGGCCTGTCCCTGCGGTGATGACGTCGAAACAGGTGGGCTTGTAACTACGTCAAGGTTACCGGGTTCATCAGATAACGAAGATTTTTTATCAAAATGCAATAACGTATGGTGACGCTGATTGCATGAACGACACTTGGTTTTACTAGAACATTCGCTTGATTTATGCTTTATACTTAAACAATTAACACAAGCTTTATTTTCTTTTACATATTTAAAACGAGCAGTCGGGGTTAAATTATTAAAAGCGGAACATTTAAAAAGGTGGTCATGTACAATATTATTGCACAGACACTTGTGCGAACTATTATTATTCGATTCCGAACATGCTACGTATGATTGCGGATTAGGGACCGAGTTATTATTATTATTTCGCGATTTAGTCGACTTTTGTCTACTATTATTATTACTTGACGAGCTAGATGAACTAGGCTGCGTATTATTAAATATTCGGCACTGATCTTTGATGAAGGAAATAAAACTATCTAATGTAGGTATTTTATGATTACGTTCCGTCATCTCGAAAGCGCGAATGGTTTCCATGTCGAACTTTTTTATTGCGAGTTGTAATAACATAAAGTCGGAAAGATTTTCTAATTTTAAGTTTTTAAGGGAATTGACTGCGGTTACAAAGTTGTCAATGAACAACTGGAAATTTGATAAAGACGCGGGACCCGACAATTTAAGATTTAGAGCTTGATCCAAGTAGGTACTTGCAAGGACACGAGTATCCTGATACTTGTCAAGGAGCGACTGGAATATGACCTGATAATTCTCAGCACTGGGTGTGACACCTGCGAATACGGATTGCGCTTTCGGCGACAGCTTACCTATTAAATAGTACAACCTGTCAGCATCTGTCAGAGAGCCATTATCATGCACTGTAGATTTGAAACTTGCATAAAATAATGGCCAGTTCCGTATATCGCCATCGAATGACATAAGTTCGATTGCAGGTAGTTTCGGTGCTCGGACGGTCGGCCAAGCAGCGCTGGGATTTACTGACTGTCTACCTTCTAATTGCGACTGTATGCGCTTTATGATACAGTAAAGATCTTCGAATGAGGTGTACGCCTGATAATTCGGCTGGGAATCAGGATTGATAGAAAGTAATTTTCCGTTATAAGTGTCCAATAAATTATGAAAGTCAGATCTAATATTATCTACAGTCATACAATAACTAAGAAATGATTCCCTGTTAACTTCGGAAGAATTGGCCGTCTTTGAACGCTCGTAAATGTTTTGAACACGCTCAAATAACACATTACGTTTAGCTTCCAAGATTGTCAACTCCTTATCCTCCGAAATACATGGCTTATTTTTATTCGACATGTTTAAGCGGGTAAATTAATAAAACCGTACAAAACTAATACCTAAGTATTTATGCGGTAGTTATTCCTAACACAACAACGATTACAACGTAGGTAGGTAGGCAACGATTTTAAAGGCGGTGGAACTAAAAGGCGCTTGAAATATGGAATTTACAAGACGACTATTAAAGTTTAAATAATAATTATGATTGCAGTAGGTAGCCACGTAAAAGTATATTACCTACTGGGATGCGGGATGTAACCACGTACTGGGTATATAAAATGAACTAGGAGTGTAGCTAGATGCTACAACTACCTAGATAGGTAGGTACTTCGAGAAGATACCTACGCGAATAATCGAGAATATGGATAATAATCCGGCTCGAAGGACCATTAAATGGAAGCGAAACTCCCAAATACTCGGCGATTTGCGAATATGGGTTTATAGTTTAATTTAAGTGGACTGTATAATTAAAGATGGCGGGTAATCGCCTAGAAACTATGAGCTGATATGAATGGGCGATTAAGGAACTCGGAAAGGGAAGCACGCCTTACCTGACTATTTCTTCTTGACTTCTTGTCGTTGAGCTGGTCAAGCAGACGGGGCGCTGTGGCGATCACGTTACAGAGCCCGGTTCACATGAGTTTCTCGTTCACAATCACACGATCACACCCGCGGGTGGCTTCACCAAAGTTTATGAGATTATCCAAATAGGAATGAATCAGCGGTAACCTTTCGGCGCGGCACTACCGGCACGCGCGCGATGCTTGTCCGTGAGCGCGGTACGTTCGCGACGCGGCTTCTTCACGGGACGATTCGTTTTTGTTTCTTGATTGTTTTTTCTTTTTATTTTGACACAGCAGTGCATGTCATAGGCGTGCGGGAATAATGAATGGAACAGGATCATAGAGTATTTAATATTATTGGTCACGACAAAAATAGATGGCGCTACCACCCGCCTTACGTTGTATGTTATTCTAATCAAACCAAACTTTATTATAATGTGTGTGCTCCCTTATCTTACAACAAAATTAAGCCTGCATTTCTGAAAGTTTACAACAATCCTTACTGCTAAAAAATAAGGTTCAAAATGGTTTAATTTTTTTGGAGTGAAACAGAAAATGTTAAAATTGTTAAGTTTTAGTTAGCAATGTTAATAACCAGCCCGTTTGATTACAGAGACAGATTACAGAAAAGATATATTTATGTCCAATTTAATAGACTAAAATCTAACCTGTTTGTTTGATATCGAAAGTTTTGGTCTTAATCTAGATTTTGATTCAATGTTGTGGCTTTAGGTCTAAGCAGGTGTAGGCTACGGTATTGCGCGAAAAAGGGTTAAACATAAAGTTGTTGCACAGACATTTAGTTATTTATTTTCGTGTGGTTAGTAACTAACCTGGTGTCACAGTTTGTGCCGCCCATGGGCCTCTGACTTGGCTTCACAAGTTCAGTAAGAATATTCTATTATGTTATAAAGCTGTGATAGCCTAGCGGTTGAACAATTGCCTTTCATGCAGGAGGGTCCGAGTTCGAGCCCGGCCCATAACTCTGATTTTCGAATTCATCATCAGAATTTGGTTATCACTTGCGTCAACGGTGGAGGAAAAATATCGTGAGGAAACCTGCACACCTGAGAGGGCTCCATAAAGTTCTTGATGGTGTGTGTAGTCCGCCAACCCGCACCAGGCCAACGTGGTGGACTAAGGCTTAAATCCTACTCATTCTGAGAAGAGGTCTGTGCCCAGCAGTGGGACAGTAATGGTCTAGTTATGTTATGTAATAATATAATCTATCTTTGATGATAATTACTTTAGCTATTTCAATGTCAGGGGATTTGTAATTTTATTTGTCTAGGAGACTGTTATATCTAGGGGACCCGCCGCCCGACCAGTAACAGGCCCGAGAAGGCGGCGCGCCGTGTTCCGTGCGCGCTACTCAGGAGGACGTGGGGCAAGGCCCCACAGAGGAGAGGTCCACCAAGGGTTGGCGGACCGGGACCTGCCGGGGTTGCGGTGCATGCTTTGCGAATCCCGCGACCCCGGCCGTACGGTCAGGAGAAGGAGCACCGTTGGTTTTTAGCCGGTAAGAGTCCGGCAGACACCCTCGCTTTCCCCGGGCGAGGGACAACCATGAGGATTTTCCAACGAAAAAAAAAAGGAGACTTATCTGACACACCCCGTTTCCTTTTAATTATCAAATCTAAATAGAAATCCTGTCTACATCTGTACTAATATTATAAAGAGGAAAGATTAGTATTTTTGGATTTTTGTATGTAACGATTAAACTTAAAAATTACTGGATCGATTTCAAAAAATCTTTTGCCGTTAGAAAGCTACATTATCACTGAGTAACATAGGCTACGGGCGGGGAGCCGTGAGAACACAGCTAAAAATATATAAAAGGGCTTACCAACTCAACCGAAGAGTTGCACCAAGAATCAGTCGAACCAAAAGTTGTCCTTGAAGTCGCTTTCCGGTGTCCAAATGTCGGAATCTATAACGTAATCGATACGAATTGTCAATTCGATCGTCTCGTAAATTGAAAATCAATTTTGTAACATTGAGGGTAGATTGGCGTGTTAAAAGGTTGAGAAACCATGACGAGCTATTGTTGAGTTAGAAAATTGGATGTGAGATTACATTGTAGGTTAGAATCTAATGGCGCTGTGGAATAGAGTCTACCTTTTGAGTTCGAGGTTCTTCTTCTTCTTCCTACCCTTATCCCATACTAGGTGGGGTCGGCACAACATGTATTTCATAAATCCATGTTGTTAGAGGTTTTGGCTTATTGTTTTATGACCGGCCGCCTGCCTGACGTCACCCTCCTTGGGAATACTCGTTGCGCCGTCGCGCGGGTGATCCAATGTGCTTGCTGATATAATGCACTGGGTCCCAAAATGATATGCTTGTCAGTCTTATTGCCGACAACTAACAAACTTGACTTTACCACCGTTCACGTCCATGACTTTACATTTGTAGTCAACACCGATTGTAACTGAGAATGATGGATTGTAGTCTCCCGTTGTGAACTCTAGGATTTACCCACACCGCACTCACCGATAAAATAATTTACAAATTATATCAATATAAAAAAGCGAAAAATAAATTTTATAAAATGAAATGTCATAAGTTGTTTACTTTTGAGTTCGAGGTTATAGATTTGAATCTCGCAAGGGTGCCCGAGACAGCGAGACGGGGTCGCGGCAGACCGCGGAGAAGATGGCGGGAAGAGTAGGATGCCTTTCTTGCCAATTGGCATGAAGCTGCACAGAATCGTGACCGATGGAAGGAATGGCGGCAGGCCTTTGCCCAGCAGTGGGACAGTACAGGCTAATTTATAATAATATAATAAGGTTGCAGCATTTTTGTGTGGTCTGCTGCAGATATTTATTTTAAGTCCGGATGTTAGTGTATGCCTCGTTGGTATAGTGATGGCAAGCGCGACTGCAGATCCTGAGGTCCTGGTTTCGATCCCCAGGTCGGTCAAAGTGTTATTTGGTTTTTCCGTGTTTAATTCCTCAGTAGCAGCTCTGAGTTTGGATTTGTGCCCGGTTACTGGCAATAGGCTTGCCCCCTATTACATGGGAATTAAACGGCAAAATAAGGGTGTTACTATACACCTCTGCGCAACCCTTCGGGGAATACAGGCGTGATGTTATGTAATGTTATGTATGGAAGCCCGAAAGTCTGACAACTTTTAGGATATCGGCATTGTCCAGTAAATGGGTTGCGGAGGTCTGATAGCAGTTGATCCGTGTAAAATACTGGTATTCAGCCGCATCTGGTTAGACTGGAAGCTGGCTCCAAAACAATTGGGAAAAAGCTAGGCAGAACGAATATAACCTTTAATAAAATCATTATCAATATACTTATTATACATACATACATAAACTCACGCCTTTTTCCCATGGGGGTAGGCAGAAACTACAGAACGCCACATGCTACAACTAGCGTTCCCAACCCTCCCGGATTACCCGGTCGACTCCGGTAATAATGGTTGACCTCCCGACATCGCGGGAACGAAAATTTCTCCGGTTTTTCAAAAAGGATGCGCATACGTCGTCGCTCGCAAGTCGCTACTCGCTCGCCATACCACACGCGCACTAAACCGCCACCTAGCACCCCCCCTTTTTTTTTTTCTCGTTGGAAAATCCTCATGGATGTCCCTCGCCCGGGGAAGGCGAGGGGGTCTGCCGGACTCTTACCGGCTAAAAACCAACGGTGTTCCTTCTCCTGACCGTACGGCCAGGGTCGCGGGATTCGCAAAAGCATGCACCGCAACCCCGGCAGCTCCCGGTCCGCCAACCCATGGCGGACCTCTCCTCTGTGGGGCCTTGCCCCACGTCCTCCTGAGAAGCGCGCACGGAACACGGCGCGCCGCCTTCTCGGGCCTGTTACTGGTCGGGCGGCGAGTAACCTAGCACCCCCCCTAGCTTTTAGTATTGTACGCCGTCCCAGGCATGCGCTATTAGAGCCCGATGACGAAATCACCCTCCTCCAGGAGGCGAATAAATCGACCAGCACTATACACATACACCGCTGCCGCCGATCGGCGTATCATCCTCGTCGACGAGGCCCATCGCGACGTCCCACCGCCGCCGTCCCTGATCCACCGTGCTCACCCTCTGCAGCCGCGGAGCCGGTCGTTCCTTCTGACTCCGCAGTCACACCGTTAATTCAGCCCTCATCAAGCTGTCGTATCCCTCCCAGTCCTCTCGTATTCAACGCCCTAAGCCAAGGTTCGAGTCCCTCCTAGGGGACGCCCTTAGAAGTGTTGCTGCTAAGTAGTCATGATGTTACTAATAGTAGTTAGTATTAAACTTAAAATTGGTTGGAGACCCTTCGGGTCTCACCAATAACTGCCCGGTTACGTAGAAACGGTCCGCAAGACCATCTACAAGCAGTCGATAAGGAGAAAAAAAACCCCTAGCTTTCTTAAATTCTCCCGGGTTGGTCCTTTCGAGAGTTGGCAACAATAGCTACGACCCTTACATACTCCTTTCGCTTCATCCACATTCATACATCTTGTCATTTGTCATACATACACGTACAAATTATCTAATACAAAATTACATTACAATTATTACAAAAACATATTTTAATCAAACGTTATTAATATTCCGCCACCCATTGCAACACTCCTGATGTAATTGCCAGGTGTAAAATTAGCGAAATATTTCGCTAATAGCAACACTGTCGTAACCATAGTTCCGTAGATATGTCAACACAAACATACACACATATACTATTACCTAATGCTTGCTAAATATACATATAAGTGTTATGATTCGTTCGAGCAATAAAGGTGCAGATTTAGATACATAACATCGGAAGGAAAGCGTTAAAACGTTTTCGCATAAGTTGAAAGGAAAGCGTTTGTCTTGGTATGGGCATGTGCTGAGGAGGGATGAAACACATGTGACTAAGAGAGTGATGAATATGAATGTTGATGGATGGAGGGGGAGAGGGAGACCTAAGAAAAGATGGATGGATTGTGTGAGGGAGGATATGAAAGATAAGGGAGTAAATGATAATGAGACGGCTGACAGGGAAGAGTGGAAGAGAAAAACATATTGCGCCGACCCCAAGTAACTTGGGACCAGGGCAGGAAGATGATGATTTAGATACATAACATCACGCCTATATTACCTGAAAGGTTGGGCAGAGGTGTATAGTAACACCCTAAATTCGCCGTTATGTTTAAGTTCCATGTAATATGGGGCGAGACTATTGCCACCAAATGGGCACAAATCCAAATTACGGGCTGCCACTGTAGAATTCCACACGGAAAAACCCAATAACACTGCCCGACTTGGGGATAGACAACAGGATCTCACGATCAGTAGTCGCGCTTGCCACCACTAGACCAACTACGCAGTTATATGACATTATTGTTACAAATAATGATAAGAAATTGTATTGTAATGATTTTTTGCTATATCTAATGAAATAGAAGACAATATGGTGATATGAATGATAATTATTATTATCATATCATTGGATGGATGTTACTTTTCATCGTATCTTTTGTTAATCTAATGATGAATAACGAAAATGTGGTGTACTACAAATAATTTTATTTTTGGAACTCCAAGACTGCTTTGTTATTCTAGTTTTGTTAGTCCTGAGTTCAATGCCCAGGTAGGGCAAACTGTTATTCGGTTGTTCCGTGGAGGATTCCTCAGTAGCATCTCGGAGCTTGGATTTGTGCGAGGTTGGTGACCCCTGTTATATAAAATTTATTTTTCGAGTATTATTATTTTTAATATTTCGTTTATTCATTCTATATACATATAAATTATATTTTTAAATATTTCTACAAAAAATATAAAAAAAACATTTAAAAATATAAAAAATTAATTTAATATATTTGTTAGTGTAGATCGCCGTTTATTTCTATTGTAGACGATGTTGAATATGAATTACGAGAAGTTTCAAGTTTTTACAGAGACGCTCACGATGTGTCAGAACCAGTCTCTAGTAAAACTGAATGCGTGGGTCGAGTAATTTCAAGTATACCCCACCATGAAGAACATAGTCTACTTATGTAGTTTTCGAAAATAAGATTGACAAGCATGTCATTTTGAGACCCAGTGCTAATATCAGCAAGCACATTGGGTCACCGCGCGAATGCTCCACGTGTATTCCCAAGGAGGGTTGATGGCAGGCAGACGGCCGGTCATAAAACAATAAGCCAAAATCTCTAACAACATGGATTTATGAAATACATGTTGTGCAGACCCCACTAAGTGTGGGATAAGGGCAGGGAGAAGAAGAAGGCTCCTGTTACATGGGACTTAAAACATAACGGCCAAATGAGGGTGTTACTATATAAATCTGCCCAACCCTTCAGGAGAGTCAGGCGTGATGTTATGTATGTTACATATACTATGTTGAAAATATCAATAGAAAAATTCTATATCAAAAAGACGCACATTGTCATCGAGAATGAACTCGAGACCTTCCGGCGGTATTTCATCACAAAGTTAGTTGACCTGTTGCATTTCCACTGTGCGCAAGAAATGCCTGCCGGTCGGGGTTTGGGTTTCGTCATGTCTTTAATCTAATAATGTTTTGTGTTCATGTTTCGTATTAATAATGTTAGTTTTGGATTCGAATTATTAATATTAATAAAAGGTACTTACAAAAAAGGTACACCGGTAAATCCAATCCTACGATATATACAACTCATTTTGGCCAAAAATGGCGCTTAAGTAGTATTGGCTTTCCGGTGACGATATTATATCGTTGGATTGGATTTTTTTACGTCGATTAGTTGGGATTTCGTAATACAATAGAATAGAATACGAAATCCTAACTAATCGACGCAGAAAAAAAATCCAATCCAACGTTGTAATAGGTATAACTCATTTTGGCCAAAGTGGCACTTAAGTAGTATTGGCTTTCCGGTGACGATATGGAGAATTTAGCTGAAGATGTTTGTTTCAGTTCTTTGTTATATCTATAACCTATTGTAATAGTCTAGCAGTGATAGCCTAGTGGTGTGACCGTCGGATTGCCAATTCATAGGTCTCAAGTTCGAACCCAAGGCACGCACCTCTGAGTTTTCGGATTCATGTGCATATTATATAATTATCACTTGCTTAAAAACAGTAAAGAAAAACATTTTCCGCTGAGATATATTTCTCGACGGCATGTGAAGCCAAGTCAGAGACCCATGGGCGGCATAAACTCTGACACCAGGTTAGTCACTAATCACACGAAAAGAAGAAGACCTATTGTAATTAAAATACCAGTTGAAGAAAATAGTAATTGTCTGGTAAGGTCCACCTAAATCTATATTCCTTTAAATCGCGAAATTTTAGAGAGTAGACAAGTCGAGAAAACGCTACGAAGAAAAAAACGAATAAATTTTTCATTTTTTTATTATTTATCTCCTATTTTTCAATATACTATGTTTTTCTTTAATCCTGCACAGTACAAGTTATGAAGGTTCTAACGTTGTATCTATTCCCGCCACAAGTCGTAGAAACCGGCTAGGAATATAGGTTACTGAGCCACTGGAACCTGTTCTATGCGCGCGCGCAATATCTAAATCTAAGCGCTTGTGGCCGTGGACTATGGTTCTATTAAGCTCGTTGGGAAACGATAATATATAGACTTTTAGCTAATACATTTTCTGTGTGGTAATTTCCTGGGTTCCTTTGGGCCATTCGATAGTGATTGCAACAATTTTCTTTGTGGCAGTTATCTACATTGACAGCTATGAAGCCACTATAGGCAATGGCGTCTAAGCGGTCATGTCCTGAGCAAATACTACTAACATTGAATGACCGTTCTTTCTTTTTCGTGTGGTTAGTGACTAACCTGGTGTCAGAGTTTATACCACCATGGGCCTCTGACTTGGCTTCACATGCCGTCGAGAAATATATTTCAGGCAGGTTTCCTCACGATGTTTTCCTTCACCGTTTTTAAGCAAGTGATAATTATACAACACACACGTGAATCCGAAAAGTCAGAGGTGTGTGCCTTGGGTTCGAAGTCGAGATCTATGACTTGGCAGTCCGACGGTCACACCACTAGGCTGTCACCGTTGTAATCCCACCTAAAAACTTTGTAGTTTAGGTAGGTTTCTTTAATTTCTTTATGACATGCTCAGGAAGAAAGCTAAAGTCCACAAGGTCCACGAAGTTTAATATTACTATAAGTATAAGCACGACGTCTTCAGAGAGACTCATGGCTAATTACCAACCGCGTGGATCATACGATTTGTGAGGTTAAGTGGCGCTTGCCGCGGTCAGTCTGTGGATGGCTGACCGTTCGTTACACATCGAGACTCCTTTGTGACTCGGAGAGCATGTTAAACAGTCGGTCCCGGGTGTCATATGAATACCTATGGCAGTCGTTACGGATAGTGAGAAGCCCGAAAGTCTGACAACCGGTCTAACCTTAGAATAACGGCATTGCCCTGTATGGTCTGATGGCAGTCGCTCCGTGTATAATACTGGTATTCAGCCGCATCTGGTTAGACTGGAAGCTGACCCCAACATAATTGGGGAAAGGCTATACAGAATAAGCACAACGTCTTCAGAATCTTCGGTTGCATCCTCATTTGCCTATGTACACATAACTTATTGACCTCAGCCCAAATGCTAGGCTGTGGCTAATCAATGGCATGTTATTGCATTACACTAAGCCCTCGGACACATGGTGGTCTGTGATTATTTATTACATTTGATTAAAGAAAGAAATAATTAAAGAAATTTATTTGGCACGAAAGCAGTCAGACACGCAGACAAAAAATTCATAAGAGACAAAACAAAAGAAAAAAAATAAACAAAAATAAAGTAGCTGTGTATCTAGCGGCTGCGCCAAACATAACATCACGCCTGTATTCCCCGAAGGGTAGTGCAGAGGTGCTGCAAATGAAGTCCAAAAGTCAGAGGTGCGGGTTAGACTGGACTCAGACCCTGTCCTACATGGAAGGCAAGGCTAGGCTATCATTGCTTGACTGCAGGCCGATGCAGCGTAAGAGTTTATTCAATGTAGGAACTTAAATAACATTACATCACGCCTGTATTCCCCGAAGGGTTAGGCAGAGGTGTATAGTAACACACTCATTTCGCCGTTATGTTTAAGTCACATGCAATAGGGGGCGAGCCTATTGTCATCAATCGGGCACAAATCGAAACCCGGGCTCCTACTGAGGAATTCCACACGGAAAATCCTAATAATGGTTTGCCCGACCTGGGGATCGAAACCAGGACCTCACGATCAACAGTCGCGCTTGCCACCACTAGACAAACGAGGCAGTTATTAAGTTATTTATTATATTTGGTTAAAAGTTGCAAGAAACGTGACCTGCGTTTTTCTTACCACCGCTTGTCAATGGATATCTTAATCGACTGTTACAATGATCGATCATTGGCAATATTGCTACAATAACCACACTTGACAGATGGATTAGTGATCGCATACATAACATCACGCCTGTATTCCCCGAAGGGTTGGGCAGAGGTGTATAGTAACACACTCATTTCGCCGTTATGTTCAAGTCCCATGTAACGAGGGTGTTACTATACACCTCTGCCCAACCCTTCGGGGAATACATGCATGATGTTATGTTAAATAACCTTCTTCTTCTCGTGTCAGCACGAGTTGTACAAGAATAGCTCATCATCATCTCCCTGCCCTTATCCCACACTAGATGGAGTCGGCACAACATGTAATTCTCTCCCATTCTCCTCTATCAGCCGTCACCTCAGTACTCACTCCTTTCTTACTCATATCATCATTCACACAATCCATCCATCTTTTCTTTGGCCTACCTCTTCTTACATATCCATCTAAATTCATATTTAACGAGAATAGCTCATGCCGTGGTGAAGAGATCAACCAGTCAGCGAGGGTGGTAGCGGGGCTGACTGCCCAGGGTGCGGCAGACGTACTTAAGTATCGTCACTAGTGGGGGCTATCAACTTAGCCAGCCAGCCCTTTCCTAACTATGTTAGAGTCAGTTTCCAGTCTAAATTGCAGCTGAATACCAGTATTTTACACGGAGCAACTGCCGTCAGACCTCCGCAACCCAGTTACTGGGCAATATTGATACCCTAAGGTTAGACCGGTAGTCACACTGTCGGGTTTCTGACTACCCGTATCGACTGTCGTAGGTATTCGTATGACACCCGGGACCAACGGTTTAACAGCTATCGGCATAATACAATACCGTATAATCTATAGGTATACTAATATTATAAAGCTGAAGAGTTTGTTTGTTTGTTTGAACGCGCTAATCTCAGGAACTACTGGTTGGAATTGAAAAATTCATTTTGTGTTGGATAGTCCATTTATCGAGGAAGGTTATAGGCTATATAACATCACGCTACAAACAATAGGAGCGGAGCATAAATGTAAAATGTTGCATAAACGGGAAAAATGTCCAGTCGTGCGAAGCCGGGACGGGCCGCTATATTTGTAATATTCGGTTTTTTGAAATCAAAGTCGCATCATATTCCCTTGACCTATATTCCTCCATTTTCACTCTATCGAGAGATAGTCATATCTTCAGAGAGTGTGAATTAAGTGACATTGACGCCTACAAACTATTGACGCGAATCAATAGAATTTTTTATTGCGGAATGTTTGAAGTATATATACATGATGGTTTTTTTGACAATTGTAGTTAAATAACATAACATCACACCTTGTAATTGCCGAAGGATACGGCAGAGGTGTTTTAGCCAGTTATGTTAAAGTCCCATGTAGGGGGCGCGCCTATTGCCATTAATCGGGCACAAATCCAGACTCCGGACTGCAACTAAGAAATTCCTAATGGATATAATAAGAAATACCTAATAACACTTTGCCCGACCTGGGGATTCAATCCAGGACCTCACGATCAGCAGTCGCGCTTGCCACCACTAGACCAACGAGACAGCTAAAAGGTGGTTAAATATGGTCAGTATAATTTTGTTAGTAAGAAGAAAGAAAGTTCTCGATGGTATGTGTAGTCTGCCAACCCGCACTAGGCCAGTGTGTTGAACTAAGGCCTAAACCCTTCTCATTCTAAGAAGAGGCCCCTGCTCAGCAGTGGGACAGTAATGAGTAGTCATGAATAAAATTAAATAGAACATCGGTTTATCATTCAGGTGTTGTGATTTTGGAACCACCGTCCCAAGATAATGGACAATATCACCATTATGCCATAATTAGGTACCTACTCACTTGAATCTCGGATTATGTATGTATAAAATTTTACATAGTATAAAACAAAGTCGCTCCCGCTGTCTGTACGCTTAGATCTTTTAAACTTCGCAACGGATTTTAATGCAGTTTTCAGCAATAGATAGAGTGATTCAAGAGGAAGGTTTCCCATTCCCATTAGTATCTACTTTGCACCCGTGCGAAGCCGGGACGGGTCGCTAGTATATTTTTTTTTTTTTTTTTTACCTTTATCTTACAAAGCTGCTTCAATAGGGATGGTTTTTAGCTACGTTTGATGATAATCACAACATAAAATATCAAAGACTAAAAAAAATAAAAAAATCTTTCATTTATTTCAAATGAAGACAGCAATGGTAATTGCATCCTCCTGTATATAAAAAAAAACTAGGTACATTTATTTGTCGCTCTCCTCCATATTGGATGTCGTGTTTGATCAGTGAGTGTGGTCAGGGCCTTATGTCGGATGTCGCAAAGTATCCCGGGTAACATGTTGCGACATATCGCCTTATGCATGTCTTATGTACTCAACTACAAGCTTGAAGTTGTGTGAATGTAAATTTACGTAAATGTCATGTTTTGGTAGCTTACATGTTCAGCTGTTGAGAGCTGTTATAATGATGATAATGGATTCTTATTCTTCTTTTCGTGTGGTTAGTGACTAACCTAGTGTCAGAGTTTATGCCGCCCATGTGCCTCTATCACTAAACAGATAGGTACAGAAGTCAATCTACATACAAGTGCGCTCGAGCAACGCACACTGCTCACGGACACGATATCTCGGACTGTTTGGGACTAGAGTACGAGTGAGTGCGAGCGCGAGTGCCATGCGCTTGAGAGAGATAGATATATAGATAGAGCGACCGCCGAGCGTAGGTATGAAAAGTGAAGTACATACATGTGATTGACTTCTGTACCTATCTGTTTTGTGCCTCTATCTCTTCACATGCCGTCGAGAAATATCTCATGATGTTTTCGATCACCGTTTTTAAGCAAGTGATAATTATACAATACGCACATGAATCCGTAAAGTCGAAGAGGTGCGTGCCTTGGGTTCGAACTCGAGACCTATGACTTGGCAATCCGACGGTCACACCACTAGGCTATCACTGCTTTTTTATTATATAATATGATAATGGATTAATATTGTTTAACTATTATTGGACTGCCTTGTTGGTCTAGTGCTAGCAAGCGCGACTGCTGATCGTGAGGTCCTGCGTGCGATCCCCAGGTCGGGCAGTGTTATTGGGTTTTTCCGTGTGGATTTTATCAGTAGCAGTCCGGAGTTTGGATTTGTGCTCGGTTGATGTCAATATGCTCGCCCCCGATTACATGAGACTTACATAACGGCTAAATGAGGGTGTTACTATACACCTCTGCCTAACCCTTCGGGGAATACAGGCGTGATGGTATGTTTATATGTTATATTTAGCAAAGAAAAGTATGGAAAAGCAACATGTTTGCTTCCAGCAAGGATTCAACACAGTATTATGCTTTTATGAACCTAACGGTCAATCAAGATGAACTGAAGCTCTACTTGAAGAAATGGTTCAAAAGATATTAAGTTCCTTGGTGGGTCATTTTTGCCTAATTTGATATGAAATGGAGTGTAGTAACTACACTAGGGACCGATGAGTCCGGGTCACTAACACAAACTTTAATATCTCGGAAGAAATTGTTAAACATTGTTTAATATATTAACACTAGCTGTGTCCTCACGGCTCCGCCCGCGTAAGAAGTTTTATTCCAGTAATAAACATAGCCTATGTTACTCAGTGATAATGTAGCTTTCTAACGGCAAAAGAATTTTTGAAATCGGTCCAGGAGTTTTTAAGTTTATTCGTTACATACAAAAATATAAATCTTTCCTCTTTATAATATTAGTATAGAAGTATAGATTATTTTGTTTATGATACCTACCTGTGACAGTCGCTACGGGAAGTCAGAAGCCCGAAAGTCTGACAACCGATCTAACCTTACGATATTATAACCTAGCATTGCCCAGTAAATGAGTTGCGGAGGTATAATGGCAGTTGCTTCGTGTCTTCCTCTTCCTCTTCCTGCCCTTATCCCACACTAGGTGGAGTCGCCACAACATGTATTTCATAAATCCATGTTGTTAGAGGTTTTGGCTTATTGTTTTATGACCGGCCGCCTGCCTGACGTCAACCCTCCTTGGGAATACTCGTTGCGTCGCCGCGCGGGTGACCCAATGTGCTTGCTGATATTATGCACTGGATCCCAAAATGATATGCTTGTCAGTCTTATTGCCGACAACTAAGCAGGCTGTGTTCTTCTTGGTGGAGTATACATGCAGTTCCACGACCCACTCATTCAGTTTTGCTAGGGACTTTGGTTCTGACATATCGTAAACTAATACAGCACCGTGAGCTTCTTTGTAAAATTTTGATGTCAATGTTCTGTATCGCTCCTGCCTCGCTGTATCCCAAATATCAAGCTTGACTTTAACACCGTTCACGTCCATGACTTTACATTTGTAGGTAACTCCGATTGTAGCTGAGAATGATGGATTGTAGTCTCCCGTTGTGAACGCTAGGATTTAACCACACCGCACTCACCGATCAAATAATTCACAAATTAAATCAATGTAAAAAATGCGAGGACAGTAAAGTTGAAAGGAAAGCGTTTGTCTTGGTATGGGCATGTGCTGAGGAGGGATGAAACACATGTGACTAAGAGAGTGATGAATATGAATGTTGATGGATGGAGGGGGAGAGGGAGACCTAAGAAAAGATGGATGGATTGTGTGAGGGAGGATATGAAAGATAAGGGAGTAAATGATAATGAGACGGCTGACAGGGAAGAGTGGAAGAGAAAAACATATTGCGCCGACCCCAAGTAACTTCGGACCAGGGTAGGAAGATGATGATGAAAATGCGAGGACTAGATTATGTTAGACTTCTTCTTCTAAGTATGTCGATGGCAATCTAAATTGAGTCAGCCCAGAACTTAACTAAAAGTTTAGCGTTATCAGTAGCGTCCATTAGTTCCTGTAACGAGCAGGTATCAGGGCACGATGTCAGGTATCCCATCGTTTGTGGAACAGCACCACATTTACACTCCAAGCTGGAATCATCTATGAATCTCCCACCTGAGCACATTTTCCCTGTTAGGCTGGAAGTTGACCAACATAGATGGGATAAATCTAGGAAGAACATGTCGGAAAACATTGTTTAACATATATTATCATTATTTTGTTTATGTTGGTCTTCTTCTTTTCGCGTGGTTGGTGACTAACCTGGTGTCAGACTTTAGGCCGCCCATGTGCCTCTGACTTAGCTTCACATGCCGTCAAGAAATATCTCTCAGGTATTCATGATGTTTTCCTTCACCGTTTTTTAGCAAGTGATAATTATACAATACGCACATGAATCCGAAAAGTCAGAGGTGCGTGCCTTGGGTTCGAACTCGAGACCTATGACTTGGCAGTCCGACGGTCACACCACTAGGCTATCACTGCTGTTAATGTTTATGTTGGTAACCCGGATTCATTGCTTCCAAGTGTAATATGATTTATAACACAGCTGATTCTTTCAACATAATAACTGTTTTCATCTCTATTACATAAAAATCTATCAAAACTAACAAAAGATAAACCAAAAATAACCCTCCAATTTTAACTGCGGTTTCGTAACACTATCGATCATTTGCGACCGGTTACACAATAGTTACATAACGTTATAGTTACCGTTACAGTTACTGCTCTTCACCTTGATGACGTAACGTGTCAAGGTCCCAGAGGCGATAGCGTGAAGAAACTGTTGTAACTTGTATGACAGCGTTTTGTAATGTTGAATATAGTAAGAGTTGTTGAGTGGTTTTGGTAAGAACATAATAGCTTTATAAGACACGTTTAACGGCACGTTCACATAGCAACAACTTTTTGCAGGATCCCGTTTGCAACTAGGTTTTGTCATTGCAAACTGAATGACACAAATATCGTTCACAATATCGTCCTGCATTTCGGTTTTTCGCTGGATGAGGAATTTTTATAAAAATCTGCGAGGTCTATCATGCAAAAAACAGGATACAAACTTGTGTGTGAACCCACCAGTCAGTTTTGCGGGATCCAGTAAAAACCCGAACCCGCAGAACTGGACGTCCGTCTTAACGGGCAGTAACACGTTAAGAAATTGGTCCCGGGCGTCATACGAATACCTATGACAGTCGTTACCGGTAGTCAGAAGCTCGAATGTCTGACAACTGGTTTAATCATAAGATATCGACATTGCCCAGTGACTAGGTTGCGGAGGTCTGATGGCAGTCGCCCCAGTAACTGAGTCTGATGGCAGTCGCTCCGTGTAAAATATTGGTATTCAGCCGCATCTGTTTAGACTGGAAGGTAACCCCAACATAATTGGGAAAAGGCTAGGCAGAACGATATAGACACGTTTAATAATTGACAGCTAAGTTTTATACCTGATTTTGACATTTATATTTTTACAATGGTTGCAATAGACTAATTGCTTCCTTCTTGCTTGTGCGTTAAATAATTAATAAAACCAACCACACATTCACCATCTACAATTAGGACGATACAAACATAACCAGATGTCTGTAACTGGGATTTGAACTCAGGTTCAAAACGCCTCATGACGGTGACTGAGTAGTCAATTCTGATGCCTTGGGGGCTACATTTAAATGTTTTTATTTTATCGTATTTTTTATAAATATTCTAAGATTGATCACCTTTATTCACTTATTTTACATACACTGAATTTATTTCATGTGAACATGTAGTTTTACAATCTCAATAATATTCTAAATAACCATACAACAATTAAAAATTCAAATCCAAAGTACCTACACTTGCGACCAATGAATCTGGGTCACCAATATAAACAAACAATTGTTAAAAAATGTTTAACAATATTTCCCGATATATTAAGATTTATGTTGGTGACTCGGATACATTGCTCCCGAGTGTACGATTACAAAAAAATATTTTCTTTAACTTCGACTCATAAATCGATTTCTACCATATCGTACCACAGCACCCACAATGTGATCATATTATCCAATGAGCCCACATAACTTGCATCAGTCTTATCTAACTGGCAGTCAGACCAGCAGCTGACGTAACCGTCGGTAAGGGGACCAAGGTCAGACATTTTGAAGGGTGTCTGACGAGACTTGTGTAGCAATTTTTGGAACTCGTTTTGTTGAGATGCAAGCGGTGAAATGGTTTTGTTAAGAGAGTTGTTTCTTTTATGTTGGTAAGGAGAAGGTCGGCGTGATGTGAATGAAAGTAAGGGTCGGTGTTTGCATGACCAGCTCATGTATCTATAGTAATTTAGACCTTATAAACTAGGTTTGAAAAATGCTAGAATAAAAAAGCAGTGTCACATAATATAACATCACGCGTGTATTCGGACTAAGGGTTGGGCAGACGTGTATAGTAACACCTTCATTTCGCCCTTATGTTTAAGTACCATGTAATAGCGCGAGCCTATTGCTGTCAGCCGGGCACAGATCTAAACTCCGGACTGCTAATGAGAAATTACACACGGAAATAGCCAATAACACTTTGTCCTACCTGGGGATCGAACTCAGGACCTCAAGATCAGTAGTCGCGCTTGGCAACACTAGACCAACGAGGCAGTTTTCAATGAAGATATCCAGGATAACTGAAACGGTCTGTAAGTTCGTCAGTACCCGTACACGGGCTGATATAAATGCTACTGATGCAAAGATACCATGATAGGCAGTAAGTAGTGCCTCTGTGTTTACTATTGGAGCGAGTTTATAAAAGGCATAGGATGAACTACTGACTCTTCTACTTAGGGTTTCAACGTGAGCCCGTCCCTTCCAATTTAACTGACCAATTGACAATTTAGCACCACGAGACCAATGACGCAGTTTTCGATTAAGATATCCAGGATTAGTAGCTGAAATAGTCTATAGGTTCAGTACCCCTGATATCAATGCTTATTACGATAACTATTAAGCTTATCAATATCTGACATCTGACCTCGTTGCAAGAATTATGTAATTACTAATGTAACAACCCACTTAATGATCTTTGAATGATTGACATTTAGGTATTACGGCATCAATACTAAGATATCGTAAAAGGCGTGTCTTGTTAGATCTTATCTTACTTATAGGGGCTCATGGCTAATTACCAACAAAATCAAAATCATTTTTTTTTATTTCACATACACCAATACAGGTGCTTATGAATAGTCGAATTTAGATGCACGGTTCCAATTAGTCGTTTCCTATGGAGAAGAGCCGGCAAGAAACTCCATGGTTACTCTTTTAAAAATAATATCTTTAACAATTTCTGTGGATACAGTACAATGATATAGGATAGTGAGAGAACAATGAAGTCCTGACCACAGACCAATGAGTAGATCCAACCGCGCAGATCATGCGATTTGCGAGATTAAGCTGCGTTTGCTGCGGTCAGTCCTTGGGTGACCATTCGTGACACATCGAGACCCCTCCGTGCCTCGAAAAGCACGTTAAACCGACGGTCTCGGGTGTCATACGAATATATGACAGTCGTTACAGGAAGTCAGAAGTTCGAAAGTCTGACGGCTGGTCTATCCTTAGGATATCGGCATTGCATTGAGGTCTGGTGGCAGTCGCTCCGTGTAAATTACTGGTTAACCGCATCTGGTTAGACTGGAAGCTGACCCCAATATAGTTGGGAAAAAGCTAGGCAGAACATGTAATTTTTTACCTTCTCCGTCCCATAATCTTTGCCCAAATCTCTGCATCATCATTTTTGCTTGGTGGTAGGAGCTATTTGGTCCGCCTGGCTATCTACCGCCCTCACATTAAAGTCCAGCTCCAAGCAGTTTACTGTGTTCCGTCGTGTGTATGTGAGTGCAAGAGGGGTATAGGGGGATTCTTCTATATATCTGTTCCTTGGATTCGTGTGCTCCATCTTAGATCCTGTCTGCACACACCATCAGGTGCGAATTGTATTAGGTCCCCACGTATGAAATCAGCGTTTTGTATGGAGAATTTTAAAGAAGTTGCATTTTTCATACTAACATTTTCTTAATTTATTTAACAACTATGAACACTAATGTTTTAAAACTTTTATGCACTAATGTTTAAAAACTAAGATAACGTATGCCACTTAGATTATGCGACAAAAATAAATTTTAGCTAAGTTAAAACAAAAATAGTGGTCATATCTGCTAACAAAAAAAGGAGTCATTTTTAAGGTATCTTTTATGTTTAGAAAACTATAAGTAATAAGGTTTTTTTACTATTGGTAGTTGTCTTTGATGGTCAATATTCGATGTAATATCAAGCAATTGATGAATATTTTAAATCATAGAAGTGACGAGGTTCTCTATTTGAGAGAAAAAAACGCCAATTTCATAGGTGGGGACCTAATATTATATTGTATAGCACGCTATTTATCTATTTGGAACTGGTTTACATCAGTTACGTCACAATGGGTTCAGTTGAAAACCAGCGTCAGGCACTAGTAGTCTGACATTTATGCTGAACTGAACCTATTTGGCACAGCTGCTAGACACACAGCTACTTTTTATTTTTTGTCTGTGTGTATGACTGCTTTCGTTCCAAATAAATTTCTTTCTTTTTCTTTTATTAGTATAATTTTGTTAAGATATGACATATTTTTTTGCCATAAACGTTTTAAAACATCCCGTTGCGGCTGCATCTGGGCAGTTTTGCATTTAAGAGTTATCTATACTTATCCCCTCTTTCATTCTTGAACTTGATACCCCTGCCACATAACTGCATGTCACAATGTAGCATTTAACTTATCTTACATCACAGTAATCGTCGTTTTAGCTGTCAGATAGTAACTGAATGATGTAACAGTATTACTAACAGTTAATTATGTGTCAAGGTTGGTTCATTGTTTGATAGTTAGGAAACTCTTTGGAAGATAAGATGATGTTTGTGTAAAAATGATGATAGAGATTTGTTGCTTGTTTGACTTTTTGGTTTGATGACCCAATTAAGTAATCGAGTAAGTAAGTTATAACATAAAATCACGCCAGTGGCGGTCCGAGGGAGGAGGGGGGTCTTAGGGGTCATGACATGACATTTTTTTTAAATACATCTCAATCCAGGTTAAAACTACACTAATGAGGGATCTCTCAAATGAAAACTGTTTATTAAGAGTTAATATAATATGTTCCGCTTGTGGGGACGGGTTAGAATATAAAACTTCCTCACCACACGCTGGGAATTGACGCGTATTGTTAGATTCAACAAAACCCAGCTTGGTGGTAACATCTATACGGTCTGCCTGGCTAGCTACCACCCTCACATTAAAGTCAAGCAGTTTACAGTGTCCCGTCGTGTGTATGTGAGAGCCAGAGAGGGAATCCCTCTATATCTCTGTTCCTTGGATTCGTGTGCTCCATCTTAGACCCTGTCTGCGCTTATCATCAGGTGAGATTAGGGCCAATCGCGACTAAGTCAAGAATAAAAAACTCTAACGCTGCTCAATTTCAAGTTACCGTTAAGTCTAGTGCTTTCATTGTCACTTTAAGGCGAAATGACAGAGACAGCATGAAATTAATGGCAACTTGAAATTAAGTAGCTTTTGAGTATTTAGCCTTTTTTTTTAAACAGGTCTATGGTAACACTGAAATTAAAATCATCATCATCATCTCTCTTCCCTTATCCCACACTAGGTGTGGTCGGCACAACACCTATTCCTCTTCCATTCTCCTCTATCAGCCGTCATCTCAGTACTCACTCCTTTCTTACCCATATCATCCTTCACACAATCCATCCATCTTTTCTTTGGCCTACCTCTATTTGAATATCCATCCACATTCATATTTAATAGTCTTCTAGTAACTAGTAGTTTTATTTTTTATTGCTATCATTACTCTCAAGATATCTTTATCTTATTTTATAATGATTTTTTAGCTAAGTTTTGATGACATTTAATTATGTCAATTGTTTTATATAGTTTAGCTTCCTTTTTACTTTTGTAAATGTGAGAACTTTGTGGACCTGCATCTATAAATTTGTAAATTACTATTATTCATATTGTTTTTTTTTATTTTTCTTTTGTTTGTTAATTTTTGTACTCAATTCTTTTAGTACTACATTACTCATTGGTCAGGACTTCATTGTTCTCTCACTATCCTAAATCATTGTACTGTATCCACTGAAATTGTTAAAGATATTATTTTTAAATGAGTAACCATGGAGTTTCTTCCCGGCTCTTCTCCATAGGAAACGACTAATTGGAACCGTGCATCTAAATTCGATTTTTCATAAGCACCTGTATTGGTTTAAATGTTTTTTTTTTATTTTGAACGTGACTTTCTTCCCTCCGCATAACATGTTTGAATGAAATGAAATAAATAAAAATGAAAAGGTTTATTAATTTGATCAGCTTAACACATTATATCCTCAGTTACTGCTCGTTTTATAGTAAAACAAACAGATAAATGTATCAACAGGTGTGAATTACATTTATTTTTCATTTCATTTCCCGTTTCGTACACGCGTGGCCTTCGCTTTTGTTGTTATTAGATAATAGTTTTATGCTCTTTACTTAAGTTTATACTGCGACATTGTTCATCTCCAATGGTCGGTAGGATGGAACAGATAGGTCCTTGAGTGGAGAATGTGAATTGGCAAACGTAACAGAGGAAACTTCACAGTCAGATGGCCGACGACCTGAAGAAGGCAGATGGGGGATTTAGATGTGGAAGGTGTAGGACCGAGTGTTGTGGTGTAACTTGGGAGAGACTTATGTCCAGCAGTGGACTGCGATATGAAAGTATAAGAGATAACTTACATACATATCTCTACATAGTATAAAACAAAGTCGCTCCCGCTGTCTGTACGCTTAGATCTTTTAAATTTCTTTTAATGCAGTTTTCAGCAATAGATAGAGTGATTCACGAGGAAAGTTTATATGCTCCACATTAGTATCTACATTGCACCCGTACGAAGCCGGAGCGGGTCACTAGTATATGTATATTCACGTAATCCTCCAAGGGGTAAGCAGAAGTGTTCTCCTATGAATCTGAATCTGTACGCACACGTTTCACCTCTTGTATTAAGTCTCATATAGTAGGTGGTGGGCCTGCCATTTTTCTGATTCGTTACCTCTTACAACTCACTGGCCCGACATTCATAATCCCCCCCCCCCCCCCCTCATGGACTTGCAACAACAAACTTAGTACAAAGAAAAACCAGTACTACCAACCGCTATTACAACAAAATACCATAATGTACCAACGAATTATGTACAAATACATAAATCGCTTACAATACATGTAATTATTTAGTTATGACCTAATCTCAAAACCTTGGACTCGTGCATAAAAACTGGGCCGTTAGTGATGCAACCGTTTGCATCACTACTCCGCGGATCGATCAAAAGATTGACCCACATTAGTATACCCGCATGTATTATACTAGCTTTTAGCCGCAGCTTCGCTTACTTAATATTTTTTCACCCCCTTAAGGGCGAAATTTTGAGAAATTCTTCCCTAGTACTTATCCACTATGGAAGGATTTCTCAAAATTCCTATGAAATTACTACCAAAATTCCTACTATTTAAATTAGGTACCTTTTTTATCCGTCTACGTTATAAAAGGTACATGCTGTCAAAATTTCAATTTTCCAACCCCAGCGGTTTAGGCTGTACCTACGTTGATAGATCAGTCAGTCAGTCAGTTTCTGCTTTTATCTATATATACAGATGATTCATAAGTTATTATAGATAGATACCTATAGCAAGAAAAAAACTGGTGGTTCTTTGTTTTGAATAGAGGTTAAGCTAAGGTTACCGAGGTTTAGAAAATGATGGGTGGACATCGATTCATGCATTCGACAAAGATAGAGAAGTACACACAAAATTCGGTAGAATAGAAATAAAATCATCGTTTGATAAAAGAGACTATCCTATAATGGTTGTCATAGGAGTCGTCGTCTTTATAGCATAATCAGCCCATCACTGTCCCACAGCTGGGCACGGGCCTCTTCTCGAAACCTTACTCCACCACGTTGGCCTGGCGGACTTCACACACCATCGATAACTATTTGGTGTCCTCTCAGGTGCAGGTGCAGCTTACCTCACATGCGTTAACGGTGAAGGAAAACATCGTGAGGAAACCTGCACACCTGAGAGGTCTTCAAAATAGTGTGTGTAGTCCGCAAACTCATACAAGGCCAGCGTGGTGGACTATGGCTTAAACCCTTCTGATTCTAAGAAGAGGCCCGTGCCCAGCAGTTGGATAGTAACCACAAAAGGCTATAATAAAACCCGTAAAATTTAAGATTCTTTAACAATTTTGTTTCAAATGAGGCAGTTAACGCGTTCTTCGTTTCCCGCTCTCTTAACCAAACAAAACAAAACCTTGAAACAGCCGCCATAATGTCTTTATTTATAAAAAAAATATGAAGTAATAACACTTCTATGTATTTGTAATCTACATACATAACTATGTAATATCGACCGTTGCAAATGGCACAATTTGAGTAACCCAATTTATAGTAACTGACAACTTTTTCAATCGATACTAAACTCTATTCTCTCACACATAGAGTTGGTTTTCAATTGAATATATCTGAAGTTTTGGTTTAGAGTTACGTAAGATTTTAAGGTCATAGCCGTTGCATAACTCCTCACCGAGCTGAGCCAGTGTAAGAAGACCTCTTTCAATGCACAGTCGAACCCAAATTAGTTTGATCTGTCAACGTGTTCAGAGGAGAGGGGCAGGTCAAGTTATTTGGACAGGTACATGATTTGTGTTAGCTAATTTTAGAATGCTGGTTTTGAAATGGTAATGTTAGGCTATCGGGTTTAATTCTCGTGATAAACGCTGTAGTTACTGTGTGGAATAAGCTGGTAAGGGCACTTTACCGTGGTCTCATACCCATTTGTTCATCCCTCCTATGGTTCTGCACCTATCCAGAAGACAGTATCCCTTCTTCTTTTCGTGTGGTTAAAGACTAACCTGGTGTCAGAGTTTATGCCGCCCATGGGCCTCTGAATTGGCTTCACATGCCGTCGAGAAATATCTCTCAGGCATGCCGGTGTCCTCACGATGCTTTTCCTTCACCGTTTTTAAGCAAGTGATAATTATACAATACGCACATGAATCCGAAAAGTTAGAAGTGGGTGCCTTGGGTTCGAACTCGAGACCTATGACTTGGCAGTCCGTCGGTCATACCACTAGGCTATCACTGCTATAATACACAGACAGTACAGTAATTATTTATTTTACTTTAATTATAACGGTATTAGCACACCAATTACAACAATTAAAGACAGTGACAAAATACAGTTTAAAAAGGTATTTCAAAAGAAATAAAAATAACATTAATTTACACACAGTCATACATCCTTCTCGCAGAAACGCAAACACTCTAACAATATATTCGGCCATCCATCCGCAAACAAATCACAGTCAGGATTGGCGTACAGGAGAGCGTTGAGTGCGATGAGGGTGCGTGGTATGGGCGAATTAGCGCGCGCAACGGTGCGACACGACGGCACGGCGAACAAATTGTGCCTTCTGCTACGTCGATAGTTGTTGGGAGCAAAAAATCGACACAGCCCATCATGCAGATCAGGTGCATCAACTTTTCCCCTGAGGATTTTGCACATGACTATAAGTTGGTGACTTTCCCGTCTGACCTCCAAGGAGTTATACCCCAGACAACCCAAAAGAAATTTTGTTGGATACATAAACGGATAGTAACCGTTGACGCGCTTGTATAGATAGCGGAGGAAGGCTTTTTGTACCTTTTCAAGCAGAAGAGCGTAATGCAATAAGGAGGTGAACGCAACTCGAAAGCAGATGGCAGCACCACCGTTACCAGTTAGTACTCCTCCCAACCAATCAGAACGAATTAAATTGACATCACATCGCTTGGTTGTAGGATCTATACGGTCCGCCTGGCTAGCTACCACCCTCACATTAAAGTCCGGCGCTAAGCAGTTTACTGTGTTCCGTCGTGTGTATGTGAGATTCAGAGGGGTATAGGGGAATCCCTCTATATCTCTGTTCCTTGGATTCGTGTGCTCCATCTTAGACCCTGTCTGCGCTTACCATCAGGTGAGACTAGGGCCAAACGCGACCAAGTCAAGATAAAAAAAACATTATCGATAACATCAAACATATTTTCGCACACGATCCTTTTAACTGCTATATCGTTATCTTTACAGTAGCTGTGTCCTCACGGCTCCGCCCGCGTAAGGAGTTTTATTCCAGTAATAAATGTAGCCTATGTTACTCAACGATAATGTAGCTTTCTAACGGCAAAAGAATTTTTGAAATCGGTCCAGTAGTTTTTAAGTTTATTCGTTACATACAAAAATACAAATCTTTCCTCTTTATAATATTATAGTATAGATAGTATAAAACAAAGTCGCTCCCGCTGTCTGTACGCTTAGATCTTTTGAACTACGCAACGGATTTAAATGCAGTTTTCAGCAATAGATAGAATGATTCAAGAGGAAGGTTTATATGCCCCCCATTAGTATCTACATTGCACCCGTGCGAAGCCGGAGCGGGTCACTACTCGTCTATAAATGTCAGTTGCAGCATCAATAAATCAGCTTGATAGATCGTCTGCGCAAACCCTAAGAGTCAATTGAGGGTAATCTGTTATTATCCGTATGGTGTTTGCGGTTAAAGTTAACGACTAGTTATGTTACCTTTAACCTTTGTAAATTATTGGTACAGGTTTTGAGAGGAGCTGATATACCGGGCAATGATATTTTGATTTGAGGTTTAAGATTGAAGGTGGCACCAGTGACAGAAAAGTTGAAAGGTAATCGTTTGCCTTGGTATGTGATGAGGAGGAATGAAACGTGTGACTAAGAGAGTGATAAATATGAATGTTAATAGATGGAGGGAGAGAGACCAAAAGAAAGATGGATGGATTGTGTGAAGATATGAAGGAAAAGACAGTAAATGTTGAGGTGACGGCGAACAGGGAAGAATGGAAGAGGACATATTGCGCTGACCTAACTTGGGAACAGGACAGGAAGATGATGATGAGGTTCACTTTTCTATCGGAAGATTAACAAGAACATCATTCATTCACGCGACACACGACATGATTGGCGCAGTGTCTGAGCTCTTGACTTCTGCGTACCAGATTCTGGTTTCGATTCCCACATGGAAGGAATCTAAGGGTCGTTTCGAATTGAATAGAGCGGCAGATTCAGATAAATGCTGTCACATTACGAAATTCTACTTAGGTTACCATGTTTAGAATTGTTTATCTATACTAATATTATAAAGCTGAAGAGTTTTTTTGGGCGCGCTAATCCCAGGAACTACTGGTTGGAATTGAAAAATTATTTTTGTGTTGGATAGTCCATTTATCGAGGAAGGTTAAAGGCTATATAACAACACGCTACGACCAATAGAAGCGGAGCATAAATGAAAAATGTTGCAAATACGGGAAAAATGTCCACCCTCGTGGCCCGACGAGCCTTAAGTTTTGGCATATAGATAGTAATCTCGGGTACTCGGGTCCAAAACCTACTTATCAGCGGGTCATCTTCAATGCTGTTTGTACTCAGTCAGTCAGTAGATCTGCTAACCATACAATTGCGATCCGCCGTCATAGTTTACTGAACTAATTCTCAGTGTCATCCGTGTCGTGGCCAGCTTCTTGTGGTATAGTGGCCACACGTCTTTGGGAATAGCGGATAACATGGAAGACAGAATACAAAAGTTAATAAAACGAATATATTCAATAAATATTTTTTATTTATTATCGGATATTTTTTTATTTATTTTCGAATATTTTTTATCGTTAGTTTTTTCGGTTTTTAAGGTTAGTCGGAAAGGGGGTCATACCGCGGGTCATTTAAAACATCTCTAATGACTGTAATACAGCAACTGTCAAATAAAAAAAATTGTTTATTTTTACATCTCTATAAATAAAACTAAAAAAAGGTTTTTTATTAAAAAAAAAATCAACAATCCTGATTTAGTTGCGAATCCAGAAAATGTAGCGTAAACAGTTGATGATGATGAGATTTAAGCGTATTTTTTTATGAAATCTTTGAACAGCTTTTACTTTAAAACATGACTTGGACCGAACAGGGTACGAAAAAAATTGTGCCTGTTTGTACCTTCGATTGTTCCTAAGAATAAATTGAAAGGTATTTTAATTAGGTCCTTTTGAGAGATGGATTGCATTTTGTTAATGCACAATTAAAATACCAAAGGTAGTATAAAACAAAAATAACTCACCGTGGAATCGACATTGTGGAATTGTCTGGATTGTGTTACGATGCGAGATGGAAACAGGAATGTGCCAAGCAATCGCTTTTGCAACAGTGGTCTCTATTAATCGTTCTATTATAGTCAACTGCTGGAAATAGGCCTAATCCTGATTGCGGTACAACTAAGATACCGGGCTTTTGCTGTCTACAAAACATTCTTACTTATCGTCATCAATCTTTTTTACATAGTTTATAACAAAGTCGCTCCCGCTGTCTGTCTGCCCCTATGTGTGCTTAGATCTTTAAAACTATGCAACGGATTTTGATGCGGTTTTTTTTAATAGATAGAGTGATTCAAGAGGAGGGTTCATATGCCCCACATTATTATCTACATTGCACCTGTGCGAAGCCGGGGCGGGTCGCTAGTACTACATAATGAAAGAACAAAGCCCACGCCGCTTCTGACTGTTTGCCTGTATGTGCGCCATTTTCTCCATAACTACTGAACAGATTTTGATCCAGTTTCCACGATTAGATAGATGGATTCTCGGGGAAGGTTTGTGTGTATAATTAATAAGTGTGCTGTTTATATTAGATGTACTATCACGATTTTTGGAAAGAAAGTCTAACTTAACACTTTAACGGACAGAAGGTTTTAAGAAAAGAAAATAACTAACAAGTAGGCATTTTTTTATAAATAATAAAAATATATTTTTTATGTTATGTAGTTGCCTTCTTGTTTTTATTAACTATTACAGAAAATAGTAAAAAAATAATGATATTGTTAGGTTTAAAAATATAAATACTACAACGAGACTTTCGCGATATCTTCCAAAAAAATTGGTGGGAAATATATTCCCCTTGCCTTATAAAGGGGCACCTTTTTTTTTTTTATTTTTCTCGTTGGAAAATCCTCATGGATGTCCCTCGCCCGGGGTAGGCGAGGGGGTATGCCGGACTCTTACCGGCTAAAAACCAACGGTGTTCCTTCTCCTGACCGTACGGCCAGGGTCGCGGGATTCACAAAAGCATGCACCGCAACCCCGGCAGGTCCCGGTCCGCCAACCCATGGCGGACCTCTCCTCTGTGGGGCCTTGCCCCACGTCCTCCTGAGAAGCGCGCACGGAACACGGCGCGCCGCCTTCTCGGGCCTGTTACTGGTCGGGCGGCGAGTCCCCAAACCCGCCGCCCGCAGGCCACACACTAGGGTGGCTGGAGATCATCGCGTACAAAGGGGCACCTACCCGTACAAAGACAGGGCCGCTGGTTTATGACAAAATAAGTATTTTATTATATAAAACAACAATCGATAAAATTTAAAAAAATTATCGATTTGAACTTGAAAATAGCCTGAATTGAAATTCCGGTTTTTGTTACAATTTGACCGCAAGGTGATTAGTTACGCAAATCGCATCTGTTGAATTAGTAATTAATTGCTTTTTTTTAATACATATTACGTTATGAATGAATATGAATTATTAATTATTATTTATATTATGAATAGCAGCCCGCTCCGGCTTTGCACGGGTGGAAATTATTCCCGTTTTCGCAATATTTTTCCCCCCATTTCATGAGACTTAAACATAACGACTAAATGAGGGTGTTACTATACACCTCTGCCCAACCCTTCGGGGAATATAGGCATGGTGTTATGTTATTGTTTATCAGTAGGCTTAGTACGAACGTTTGACGTATAGTCTTGTAAACCTATCGCTAATGTAAGTGAACATTGAATCGAAAATACAACTGTCCTATAACATTTTGGTTTATTTTTTTGTGACATGCACAATTTGTATTATACATAAATATCATAGTACCTATGTGCTAAACGAGTATTTCCGATCTAAAATTCACTTCGTTTTCTATTAACGATTTAAAAATTGCAGGGTTTTGTCCTGAGATATTTCAGAGGTCAACTTTGCAAGATATGGTTATCAGAATAATTATGATGTTATCATGTGTATTTGGATACTGTGGTCAATCTACCATGTAAACGGAATGAGGCCTATTACTGGTTTTAGCAGTGATAGTAGACTGTTGGACTGCCAAGTCATAAGACTCGAGTTCGAACCCAAGCCACGTACCTCTGACTTTTTATGTGGGTATTGTATAAATATCACTTCCTTAAAAATGGCGAGGTAACCGGCATGCCTGAGAGACATTTGTCGACGGCATGCGAAGCCAAGTCAGAGGCCCATGGGCAGCATAAACTCTGACACCAGGTTAGTCATTAACCACACGAATAGAAGAAGACTGTTTTATCCACACCCACCTCATCCCTCATCACATCCTACCAAATTCACTCAAAAAACATCCCCTAAAATCGTCATACTCAATCCATGGTCACTCTACCCACACATACACATGTATGCGTATGCGCAGTTCCCATAGTTAGACGCTTGTTACGAACGTTACCCGCACTTGTGCCGTGACATAATCCGCTTACCCACTAACAGCCGGATGCGTTGTAGGGTTATCACGTATGACTAAGATGGGTGAAGAATAAATTAAATGGTAGATATACTTGAGAGCGAATAAGAAAAAAAAAAAGCTCGTAGCTAAATAACAACCGCGCCGATCGTACGATTTGCGAGGTTAAGCTGCTCTTGCCGCGGTCAGTCCGTGGATGGGTGACCATTTGTTACTCATCGAGACCCCTCCGTGCCTCGGAGAGAACGTTAAGCCGTCGGTCCCGGGTGTCATACCAATACCTATGACAGTCGTTACGGGTAGTCAGAAGCCCGAAAGTCTGACAAACGGTTTAACCTTAGGATATCGGCGTTGCCCAGTTACTGGGTTGCGGAGGTTTGATGGCAGTCGCTCCGTGTCAAATACTGGTATTCAGCCACATCTGGTTAGACTGGAAGCTGACCCCAAGATAATTGGGAAAAGGCTAAGAGGAAGGAGACTTGAGAGCAATGAATCTGAGTCACCAATATACACAAAACAATGTTTTCCGAGATATTAAGGTTTATATTGGTGACCCGGATTCATCTTCTTTACATAGTGTAAAACAAAGTCGCTCCCGCTATCTGTCTGTCCCTATGTATGCTTAGATCCTTAAAACTACGCAACAGATTTTGATGCGGTTTTTTTAATAGATAGAGTGATTCAAGAGGAAGGTTTATATGCCCCACATTAGTATCTACATGGCACCCGTGCGAAGCCGGGGCAGGTCGCTCGTTACTAATAAGTGTACATTACCTATGACCTCAAAAAGCTGGTTCTCTATTCACTGCTTAAGTATTACTAAGATTTAGTATGGTAACGTTATGGTTAATTGCCTCGTCGTGGTGGCAAGCGCGACTGCTGATCGTGAGGTCCGATAACCAAGGAGGGTTGATGTCAGGCAGGCGGCCGGTCATAAAACAATAAGCCAAAACCTGAATCATGGATTTATGAAATACATGTTGTGCCGACCCCACCTAGTGTGGGATAAGGGCAGGAAGAAGAAGAAGATAGTATGGTAACGTTAAAAAATAAAATCAATACAACCGTAATTTTTTTAGTAATGTTAACAGAACAAAATTGATTTATTTACTGGAAAATCTACTAGGTATAATATGTTACCAAAATTTTTATAATAGATTTCCGCATATGCGGAATAGATATGCATTGTTTAATTACAATGACATTTGATAATTCAATACTTATTCTAATAAATAAAAAATACCCCCATTTATGAAAACAATTAATATTATTATAATCATAATTAAAACTACAAGATGTAACCGAAATCATATAATTCCTTCACACCTCGTGATGTACTGCTGACATAGATTAACCTGCAAGGGATACATTTGGAATCAATAAAAAAAATACAAGAAGTAAACACGTGGTCTTAAAGTAAGGCATTTTAGCGCCCCGAGCGAATTGCGTGGCTGTCGCTTGACGCGCGGTCATTTAACTCGGGACGCTAAAATACCTCACGTTAAGAACACATGTTTTCTTTATGCTTTTTTTTATTGAATCCGAAAGTATACCGTGCAGGGTTAATCTATGTCAGCAGTACATCACGAGGTTTAAAGGAGGTTTACACTCTGTATAAAACCAACCAATTGAAAATAGTTAAAATTTAATTTATCAAATATTCTACTCATGATATTAAGAAGAGTTTCAGGACCGACAACTATTCATAGATCAAACTATCTAGATTAAATTTTCATATTTCATAATATTAAATAAAATTATTAATATTTCCACTTCTGACAGCCCTAGAACACAGCATCACAGGGATGTGCGCGGCGGATGCTAACCTACTGCCACGTAACGGGACAAGCACGCGAGATAACTGTGGACCTACCTGCACGAACGCTTACACGTCACATTTTACATTTATGTGTCAAATATTGCGAATTTGTGAGCATAGATTTAAATTTTTATGCTTTGATAGGCTTTAAACACGAGACGTGTTGAGGTGTGTCGTGTTTGGCGTAAATTTGGAGAAACGTTTACCCAGCAGTAACTACTGCGGCAAAATGATTTGAAAGTAAATTTGAGGGTTGAAAGTAACATTTTAAACTACGTCTCAACATGCATATAGGAGGAGGAAAGCGTTTACCTTACCAAACATGACACGCTCGCGCCCAGCGCTATCTAATATTAATCTGCACTAAAGCAATGAATCCGGGTGACCGCCGCGTCCGATTATAAACCCTCCCAGATTAGCATAGTCCGCCGTCCCCGGCATGCGCTACTAGAGCCCGATGATGAGATCACCCTCCTCCAGGAGGCGAATAAATCGACTAGTACTATACACATACACCGCCGCCGCCGACCGGCGTATCGCCCTCGCCGACGAGGCCCCTCGCGACGTCCCACCGCCGCCGCCCCCGATCCACCGTGCTCACCCGCCGCAGCCGCGGAGCCGGTCGTCCCTTCTGACTCCGCGCAGTCACCATGACGCGAGAATACAGCCCTCATCAAGCTGTCGTATCCCTCCCAGTCCTCTTGCATTCGACACCCTAAGAGTTCGAGCCCCCCCTTGGGGACACTCTCAGAGGTGTTGCTGCTATAGTCATAGCCATGATGTTACAGTAGTTAGCTTTGCGTAGTTAGCTAGGTAGTTAGAATAGTAGGTATTGGTTCGGAGACCCTTCTGGTCTCGCCAATAATAGTCAGGTTACGTAGAAAAGGTCCGCAAGACCATCTACAATAGTCGAATAGGAAAAAAATAAAAAATAAAAAATGAATCCGGGTCACCAACATAAACCTAAATATCTCGGATAACATTGTTCAACATTTTAACAATGTTTTGTTTATGTTGGTAACCCGGATTCATTGCTCCCGAGTGTATATTTTGATATTTTTATCACAGATTTTTAAAGTTACAAACATTTTTACCCATTTAATAAGTAGATGGCGAGCCTATTGCCATTTTTCAGGTACAATTTATGATGCCAGGTTTGTCGCATCTTACAACTCGCCCAGCGACGGAGGCGTCCTCCCGCGGGCTTCAATATAAATGATTATAATTATTTCTAATATATTGACTGCCTTATTATGACTAGTGGTCGTAAGCGCGACTGCTGAGCATGGTGTCCTGAGTTCGATCTCCAGGTCGGGCAAAGTGTTATTGGGTTTTGCCATACGGAATTTGCCAGTAGCAGCCCGGAGTCTGGATTTGTGCCCTGTTGATGGCAATAGGCTCGCCCCCTATTACAGGGGACTTAAATATAACAGCGAAACGACGATGTACTAAAAACAACTCTGCCGTGCCCTTACGTGATGTTAGGTTATGTTATTTTTAATATCAATAAGTCAGTCATATCCACGTTGCACCAACACCCGGCTGAACATACCATGTCGCGTGCTGGCACACTGATCTACATGCAGCCATTGATAAAGACAACGCTTTTTTATACGATCAGCGTTACAAAGTAAAGTATTGATTAGTCTTGATATTGAGGAACTGTAGAAAAAAATAATCAGACAATCTAAGAAGAAACGTGTACTGATAGTTAGCTAGCGATTGATCTATGTACAGTAGGGAAATAAATAGGTTCATCAGTTTTCAAATTCATTCCTTTACCACATCGCGAGCACATGTTACTTTTTCAAACTGTTGAACGAAAAAGATTAATGCATGGAAAATTATGTTTAATTATTTGGTAGCTAAGACCAAAATTGCCTTTTGCCTCCGTATGACGTAGTAGTGCCATAATTATAATGTCTTTGATTTGATTTAAGGAGTTTTGTTGTAAAAACCATTACATCAAACAATTCGATGATTAAATAAATTGACATTACTAGTGTCTGTCATCATGTAACCATTATAATCTTTAATATCTTGTCAATAAATACTTGTATTTTCATTTCTATAAGGTTGGCAATACGTAGTCGGTAAAATAGGTTGTTTCTTGCACTGTGCAAGCAAAAATAGACCTTAAGGTGTATGATATTTTCGTTCCCCGACTGTACATTTAAGTTAAATGTTAGGTACCTACATTTTTCCGTAAACTAACAAAACATTGGCGTCGAAATGACCACGTTAATTTTAGATGCAAATCTAAAAAGTCCTTTTGGATTGTCATCTGCTGATTCCGGTTCTGAGGTATTTTACTGTGCGTTATCAGTTAAAATTAAGACTAGCATCTTGGACCAATAATGAAGCAAATACCCTATAGCTTTGCACAGTAGACCCTCCCATACGTTAAAAGCTATCACAGGTAAAATTAGCTTACGAGTTTATTTATATACCCAGTTTGGTAATATGCTACCATTGGTAAGCAAATCATTCCGTTTTTGGCCGTAGGAACCAGGTATTAGCAGAAAACAGATAGGTACAGAAGTCAATCACATGTATGTACTTCACTTTTCATACTTACGCTCAGCGGTCGCTCTATCTATATATCTATCTCTCAAGCGCATGGCACTCGCGCTCGCACTCACTCGCACTCTAGTCCCAAACAGTCCGAGATATCGTGTCCGTGAGCAGTGTCTATGTGTGCGTTGCTAGAGCGTACTTGTATGATTGACTTCTGTACTATCTATTTTGTGGCATTAGAGTGTAGTAAAACTTACAGACGGACAAATAAACAGCCCATTACTGTCCCACTGTTGGGCCTGGCCCTCTTTTCAGATTGAGAAGGGTTTAGGATTTACAAAAGGTTGATAATGACGAATTAATAAATTGAAATGAGGGATTAAATGGACGTGTTTTGTAGTTTGCCTGTATTCCCTGATAGGTTGAGCAGAGGTGTATAGTAACACCCTCATTTCGTCGTTATGTTTGAAGTCCCATGTAATAGGGTTGAGATTACTACGCACCTGTCTTTTGTGGAGAACATCACCAATAACATCGATGTATGTCCTACTAGGGCGCTTCCACTGACATACATCTTATAAATTCCTTTTTCTTATCACCGTTCACTCATTCTCTCAATATGACCAAACCACCTAAGCATATTTCTTTAAATTTTTGTAACTACATCATATTTTAAATTTAATTCAAAGTTACATCGCACATTTGCAAACATTTTATATTTCCAAATTTCGCGCATTCTACCTATCTTACTCATGTTACCAAAAAATATATGCATAATGACTTAATATTATAATAATAAATATATAATTATTAGAGAAACAAAAACTAAATTAACTTAGGTAATTTAAATAAATGCCTTGTTGGTCTGATGGTGGCAAGCACGACTGCTGATCGTGGGGTCCTAGGTTCAATTCCCAGGTCGGGCAAAGTGTTATTGGGTTTTTCCGTGTGGAATTCCTGAGGCAGCCCGGAGTTTGTATTTGTACCCGGTTGATGGCAATCGGCTCGTCCCCTATTACATGGGATTTAAACTTAACGGCGAAATGAGGGTGTTACTATACACCTCTGCCCAACCCTTCGGGGAGTACAAGGCGTGATGTTATGTAATCTAAATTTTACAAACCACGCAGCAATAATTAATTAGCTATAACATTGCAAAATTAAATTTTTAACTAATAATTGTACGTGATTATATTTCATAATTAAAGTAAAATTTTGGTAATTTTCTCAAAACCGATTATATTTTGGTATATAACATTGATTTTGGAAAAGGAAATTCAGTTTAATTTTGTGTACGATTCATTTGTTCTTAGCAAAATGGCGTGCCTTCTTGTTGCTGTCTTCTTCGTGTGTGTAAGTATCTTCTTCTTCTTCTTTTCGTGTGGTTAGTGACTAACCTGGTGTCAGAGTTTACGTCGTCCATGGGCTTCTAACTTGACTTCACAAATATCTCTCAGGCATGCCGGTTTCCTCACGATGTTTTCCTTCACCGTTTTTAAACAAGTGATAATCTATACTAATATTATAAAGCTGAAGAGTTTGTTTGTTTGTTTGTTTGAACGCGCTAATCTCAGGAACTACTGGTTGGAATTGAAAAAATATTTTTGTGTTGGATAGTCCATTTATCGAGGAAGGTTACATAACCTTCACGCTATGACAAGAGCGGAGCATAAATGAAAAATGTTGCAAAAACGGGAAAAATGTCCACCCGTGCGAAGCCGGGAGGGGTCGCTAGTTATACAATACGTACATGAATCCGAAAAGTCAGAGGTGCGTGACTTGGGTTCGAACTCAAGAGCTATGACTTGGCAGTTCGACGGTCACACCACTAGGCTATCACTGCTATATTACTTACAAATATGTACCTTAGTATTATTTACTTTAGCAGTGATAGCCTAGTGGTGTGACCGTCTGACTGCAAAGTCATAGGTCTCGAGTTCGAACCCAAGGCACGCACCTCTGACTTTTCGGATTCATGTACGTACTGTATAATTATCACTTGCTTAAAAATGGTGAAGGAAAACATCGTGAAGAAACCGGCATGCCTGAGAGATATATCTCGACTGCATGTGAAGCCAAGTCAGAGACCCACGGGCGGCATAAACTCTGATACCAAGTTAGTCACTAAGTACACGAAAAGAAAATTTACTTTAAGTTTATGTATGGAAATATTACTTCCTAGGTTAGCATTTCCATCGTCGTAATTATTTCCTTAATCTTAAGCTAGGCTCTGTTTGATTTAAAAATAATATGTGTTTATTGTTTGAGATGGCTCGTACCTACATAACAACCGCGGTGATCATAAGATTTGCGAAGTTAAGCTGCGCTTGCCACGGCCAGTCTGTGGACCCGACCGTTCGTTACACATCGAGACCCGTCCGTGCCACGGAGAGCATGTTAAACAGTCGGTCCCGAGTGTCATACGAATACCTATGACAGTCGTTAGGGGAAGTCAGAACCACGAAAGTCTGACAACCGGTTTAGCCTTAGGATATCGGCATTGCCCTTAACTGAGTTGCGGAGGTCTGATGGCAGTCGCTCCGGGTAAAATACTGGTATTCAGCCGCATCTGGTTAGACTGGAAGCTGACCGCAACATAGTTGGGAAAAGGCTAGGTAGAACGAACGTGTTTAAGTACAATAGTAGACTCTACTGTAATTGAAATAGCAGCGTTCTATCTAATAGGTACCCTCTAGTTTTTTAGGGCCAGTTTTAAGCCTAACCTCCTCAACCACTGTTTTATAAAATACTGTACTTTTTTGAAGACAGTAAACATGGTTATATAAATACATAACATAACACCACGCTTTGTATTCCCCGAAAGGTACAGCAGAGGTGTTTTAGTAGACTCTCATTTCGCCAGTTATGTTTAAGTCCCATGTTAAAGGGGACGGGCCTATTGCCATTAACCGGGCACAAGTCCAGACTCTGGGCAGCTACTGAGAAATTCCTAGTGGCAAAACTCAATAACACTTTGCACGATCTGGGTATCGAACCCAGGATCCAATGCTTGCGACCACTAGACCGAAAAGGCAGTCGAAGTTCTATAAATACGTTTATATTTTTCAGGTAACATCCCTCCAGGCGTGTCCCGAACCGGTTAACGTGCATATCCAAAATTATCAACACCCTGTCATATTACACACAGCAACCTGCGACAACCAACCTCTTCGTAACCTTGGCAACCAGTACCAACTATGTAACAATTGTGAACTTGACTGTACTTGTGTATCCAAACAAAATTATGCACCTTTTACTTATTATGTCCTGGGTAGCGGTTATGGAATGAATGGGAATTGTTGTGACAAATGTTGTAATAGTAACAATAATTATCTGTACAAATGCCCAGGATGTTGTTAAATGATCTGTCATCGATGGTTTTTGAGTTACTGTCACCGAAAACATGAAACAGTCGCAGATTATCATCGTAAAGTTTTTTCAAAATGAATTGGGATTTAATAATTTTGTTGCTGTAAGCAGAAATTTTGAATATTTTTTGTAACTTTATTTAAAAAGAATTCCTGTCTCCTCAGTCTTTATTTCTGCACTATTTATAAATAATTAATTATGTAAGTATAAAAATAATTCTCGAATTATTTATTTAAAAGTATGTATTTTGAAAATTATGTAGGTAAGTATAATAAGAATTCTCGAATTATTTATTTAAAAGTATGTATTTTGAAAATTATGTAGGTAAGTATAATAATAATTCTCGAATTATTTATTTAAAAGTATGTATTTTGAAAATTATGTAGGTAAGTATAATAAGAATTCTCGAATTATTTATTTAAACATATGTATTATGTAATTAATATCTACATATCTTGGGAAATATTTCTTTTAATATGAGCAAAAATACATTTTTTGGAATTATAATATTTTTTTAATGATTGCTGCTGTTTATTAGGTTTTCTAAGAATCATAATTGTTATGAATAAGTGGAAACGCAAATTATACTGCCTACAGATAGGTAATTATTGTTTTGGGTGGGTGTTTGTGCATGTAAGATTTGTGTCTGTAAAAGCACCCACGATACAGGAGAAGTCTTAGTGTGGGTCAATGCTTTAAAAAAAAGTATATCTCCAGCGTTAGACTCCAAAAGAGTGAGTTGATGATGATGAAGACAACAGAATAGTTTTGAAACAGTATAAAATTAATATAAATTAATAAAACCTAGACTTTATGCAAAGCCTATACAACAAATTTTCGTCAAATTGACACAACACTGGAATATATTCATAGATAATAATTTATTATCGTGCAACACCGAATGCATACATTTCGTAACACGTATAAATTGCCATGGCTGCGCCTGAGTCGGTCTGTGCGAAATCATTTGCAAAACCTAACTGTTTGCGCCATGATACCATAAAATAAAAAAAACACAGAAGGTCCAATATTAATAACACGCGATATAAAACTTAAAAATGCGGTATAATTTAAAAATAGAACAGATTTGAATCATTGTAATCGTATAGCACCTGCTTCAGCGATACTTTTGTTTGCGTGTGTGCGTGACGTGCGTTGTATCGAGTAATCCTTCTGTAATGTCATATTTTGTGACATTACGCCATCTTGAAACCAATATGGCTGCGTTTTTGTTAATTTTGCAATGCAGTTCTTACATTAATTTGTTAACTAAATTGTTACCTAAAAGGTTTACAACACAGATTAGATATTTGAAATTTGACATTTTGTGAAAATGTAACAGATTAGTTTTTGGTAAATATTTTCTTTCGACATTTTTGTTTTATTTGTATGTGGCACGATATTTCTGGTTGTTGCTATATTTTGGTTTGTTAATTTTGAATCAAAATTTTAGTAGGCTTATGACAAAATCGTATAGGTACACGAACTATCATAATTCACGACTATAGATGGGCACTTACTGGACGTCGATTAAGTACTCAAACACAATAGGGGCTCGTGGTAAATTACTAACCACGCGGATCATACAATTAGCGAGGTTAAGCTACGCTTTCCGCGGTCAGTCCGTGGATGGGTGACCGTTCGTTACATATCGAGACTATTTCAAGCCTCGGAGAGCAAGTTAAACAGTAGGTCCCGGGTGTCGTTCGAATACTTATAACAGTCGTTACGGGAACTCAGAAGCGCGAAAGTCTGACAACTGATCTAACCGTAGGATATCGGCATTGCAGTCGCTCCGTGTAAAATACTGGTATTTAGCCGCATCTGGTTACTGGTTAGACTGAAAGCTGACCCCAACATAGTTGGCAAAAGGCTAGGTAGAATGAACACAATAGAGTAATAACGAGTATTAACTATTTGAGTATTTGAGTATTTTTCTGAATGCGCATCTTTATTCACAACACCGTGTATCTCCTAAAATGAACGATCATAGGATCCACCATCATTGGCAGATGGAATGGTTACGCCAGGTATCTGTACACTGAGATCGATGTTGATGCACCTAATCGGCCCATATACTGTCCCACTGCTGGGCACGGGCCTCTTTTCAGAATGAGAAGGGTTTAAGCCTTAGTCCACCACGCTGGTCTTATGTGGGTTGGCGGACTACACACACCATCGAGAACTTTTTGGAGGTGTGCACGTTTCCTCACGATGTCTTCCTTGATAATCAAATGCGGATACATTTTACACCGAAAATAATGCGATAATTTATTATCAAAAATGAAAACTTGATTGATTTAATATTTCTGATAAGCAGTGAGTCTAGCGGTGCCTTCTTGCCGAAAGGTTTGATTGAGTTCGACACTGGCCCGCATCTCAGACTTTTCAGATTCATGTATGGATCAGAATTTGATTATCATTTGCGTTAACGGTGAAGGAAAACATCGTAAGGAAACCTGCAGAGGGCTCCATAAAGTTCTCGATGGTGTGTGTAGTCCGCCAATCCGCACCAGGCCAGCATGGTGGACTAAGGCCTAAATCCTTCTCATTCTGAGAAGAGGCCCGTGTCCAGAATTGAGCCAGTGATGGGCTGATTATGTTATGTATTTATGATTTGATTTTATCCTTATTACTTATCAATGCATAAAGGTTTTTTTTCAATACGAAGAATATTACAAAACCTAATGTTTATAAAGATAAATGCGGATATTATTACCTTATCGTAGCATTACTTTGCATTTAATGAAAGACATGACTTCCATTTATCTATTAGGTATAATCGATAACAATAAATAGCTAATGTAAATGAATGGCCACAGAATAGTCAATGATGTATACAACGTGTTACAAAAATACCCATAAACCCGATAGGGGGTTAAAAGGTCCCTTGTAAAGAGTCTATTGGCAATATTTGAAAACCGTAGAATGACACAAAAAAATGGATAAAACATAAAATAATCATGATTGAAACCCAACCCTGAAAACATAAACTAAAGAGTAGACTACCCAGAAAGTTATTTACATTCTTACCTTATTCCCTCTGAGACGTAAATGACAGCAACCATTTTTCGGTTTAATAAATATTTTCTTTTTCATGGGCAATTATGTAACACGTTGTAGACTGTACAGAAATGTAAATACTAACACAACTTACTCGGCAAACTTTCGCACTTTAGACTCTAAAATACTAAGACAACTCACTCGGCAAACTGTTATGCTTTAGACTCTAAAATACTAAGACAACTCACCCGGCAAACTTTCGCACTTTAGACTCTAAAATACTAAGACAACTCACCCGGCAAACTTTCGCTCTTTAGACTCTAAAATACTAAGACAACTCACTCGGCAAACTTTCGTGCTTAAGACTCTAAAATCTACATTAAAAATATATTAATAATATTAATAAAGAAAAGGTCTAGTAAACTACGCCACGTTGACAATGCTTCATTCTATGAGTTACGAATTGTGATGCTAACCAGTAACGGTCAGTAAGATATAAGAACCAGCCACAGAAATCTTAATACAGATCTGTGGTCTAACTGTCAAACTGCACTTCTACTGTAAGAAATTAAATATGATTTTATTAATATTATTAATTAACTACCTCGTTGGTCTAATGGTGGCAAGCGTGACTGCTGATCGTGAGGTCCTGGGTTCGATCCCCAGGTCAGGCGAAGTATTATTGGGTTTTTCCATGTGAAATTCCTAAGTAGCAGCCCGGAGTTTGGTTTCATGCCCGGTTGATTGCAATAGTCTCGTCCCCTACTACGATGAAATGAGGGTGTTACTATACACCTCTGCCCAACCCTTCGGGGAATACAGGCGTGATGTTATGTTTATGTTTATTAATTACTGTTATTCCAAAAAATGATATTCTCTTTGTTAGGTTTCCGTAGCTGGTTCCTATGTCTGTCTTATCATTATTGGATAACACTACAAATCGTAACTCGTAGTATGAAACGTAGTCAACATTACGTAGCATTGTAGACCTTTTCTTTGACTTAATGGCGTTTGACTCTAGTCGCACCAGATAGTAAGCGCAGACAGGGTCTAAAAACGAGCACACAAATCCAAGGAACAGAGATATAGAGGCATTCCCCTATACCCCTCTGGCTCTCACATACACACGACGGAACACAGTAAACTGCTTGGCGCTGGACTTTAATGTGAGGGTGGTAGCTAACTACGCTGGTCAGTGTTGGCGATGGAAAATAATACGAACACTATATTTAGGTCATTGACGTTACTCAATTGTAGCTACAAAACGAAAAGCGTTCCATAAAAAACGTTTTTATATTCGAAATTAGAATCTAGTATAAGTTTTTTAAACTTCGAACGCCAATTTATTCTCAATTCAAAAGCTCCCAATCAGTCTCCCCGATAACAGCGCCATCTAGTATCAAACTAGTCGCAACATGTTAACCAACATGAGGTAACTCTTACACAAGATATTCAAGGATAGTGCAGGCAAGCGTAGCGGTGTGTTGCGCAAGTCAAATGTCGAGTTAGGAAAGGAGTGGTGCCGTGTCAAGGCGCCTCTGAGTGGAAACTGAACGCCTTTCCATTCGTTGGGCAATGGGATCTAGCCTAAATGCCAGGTTGGGATACCTTAGATATTTTGGGATCTAGGATACAGAAGAGGCTATTTACATATTGTGAACCGACCTTTTTTTTTGGACAGTGCGGATGCTATTCTATAATTATACTTAGGTATGTTATTGGTAGCTGGTAACACTGGACAATGTTGATAAAGGAGGGTAATTGTAAAGATGAATCAACGTACCCGAAGTTATAAAAACATTGGTCATTCGACGGAGAAAATGATTCTATGTCGAACAGCGGAAGAAGTCTGACCTTTTATATCTGATTAGCTTGTCCTTATTTTCTGATCTTGTGTAAATTATTATGTTGTGTTATATTGTGAACTAGCTTCTGTAACTAATCATTAATCTAATTAAAAGTACTCTCAGTGGAGGAGAGTCTATGTTGGTTTCATTTACTTTATTTACCATGCTCCCAATCCTGACATACCGATATTAGCTATAACTGTAATTATAGATTCACCCCTAGAAGATACTGTTGTATGTATTTTATAGGTAAATCGTAATGATGCTAAAACGGTACATTAAATATTTTTAGAAAAAAACTTTTTTTACAAAAAATTTAAACCGACTTCAAAAAAGAATAAAATAATTACCATATAAAATTAACAGTTTCAGAAGTCGGTGCTGATCCACACTGAACCAAATTGAAGGCACCGACTTCTGAAACTGTTAATTTTATATGGTAATTATTTTATCCTTTTTGAAGTTGGTCTAATTTTTTTGTAAAATAGTTTTTATTTTTTTCATTTTAGTGGCCATAATTAAAACTTGGTTGGACCTACTAAAGACGCTGCTCGTAACATAATCACATCATCACAATATGCGTACTGTTCGTCATTGAGGAGTTCCATTGGCTATCTCCGAAGTTCTTCATCAGATCTTCACCAAATTTAAATGGGACCAACTTCAAAGTATACCCTATCTATTAAAAAAATAATCATTAAAATCGGCTCTGAATTGGCGAAAATATCGATGAACATACACAAAAAAAAAAAAAAAACATACAGACGAACATAGTAATCTCCTCCTTTTTGGAAGTCGGTTAAAAAGTAAGCACTACGCATCCTAGGAACAATACTGATGCCAAAAATGTCGTTTTTAGATTTTTTGTCTGTTTGTATGTGTGAGCTTCACGCCAGTGCTACTGGACAGATCCAGTTGAAAGGAAGCCACATGCGCTAAAGAGTGGGTCAAGTTATAGGGTACAGATTATCACGCTATTGAGTGATGAGCAGTAACCTTATGTTTCCGTAGGCAAAGCCGCGAATACATAACATCACGCCTGTATTCCCCGAAGGGTTGGGCAGACGTAGTAACTCCTTAATTTCGCCGTTATGTTTGAGTCCCATGTAATGGGGGCGAGCCTATTGCCATCAACCGAGCACAAATCCAGACTCCGGGCTGCTGCTGAGGGAATTCCACACGGAAAAACCCAATGGTTCGATCCTGGGGATCGAACCCAGGAGCTCACGGTCAGCAGTCGCGCTTGCCACCACTAGACCAACGAGGTAGTAACAATTTATTTTTATATGCATACTAGCAACCTGCACCGGTTCCGCACGGGTGCAATTTAGATACTATTGTGGGCCATATAAACCATCCTCTTGAATCACTCTACCTATTGCTGAAAATTGCATTAAAATCCGTTGCGTAGTTTAAAAGATCTTAGCGTACAGACAGCGAGAGCGACTTTGTTTTATACTATGTAAAGATTATTAGATTGTCTATCCAACTACTTCTCTTTCCACAATAAGGGACACGCAGTAACAAGGACCTGCATTTTACCTTATCTAGATAATTATTGACCTCTGTTGACTATGACGTCATTTTACGAATAGACTAAACATGTCTCGTCTACAGGAAGTACACATTTGTACCTTGAGATATCATCCTGTATATCGTTTGTCTAAGTAATCATTGTATATCTATTCTAAGCTGCAATTATGTGCTTATAAATCTTAGCAGTTACATCAACATTGCAAATTATGGTAAGTTAGTAATTTATTTCCCAACTATTTTGGGGTCAGCTTCCAGTCTAACAAGATGCGGCTGAATATCAGTACTTTACACGGAGCGACTGCCATCAGACCTCCGCAAACCAGTTACTGGGCAATGCCGATATCCTCAGGTTTATCAGACTTTCGGGCTTCTGACTCCCCCGTAATAACTGTCATAGGTAATCGTATGACACTCGGGAGCGACTGTTTTAACGTGTTCTTCGAGGAACGGAGGGGTCTCGATGTGTAACGAACGGTCACCCATCCACAGACTGACCGCAGTAAACGCAGCTTAACCTCGCAAATCGTATAATCCGTGCGGTTGGTAATTAGCCAAGAGCAGGTACTGTCTAGGCATCGCTTATTATATTTTTCTCCATAAAATTTTAATGGCGGTTTATACGAACTACGTGTCCAATATAATTATGCATTCAGGGTGCTGCTGGGGCTACCGTGGCGATGTAGTGCTTCTGGGATGTTCGCGGAGACCCTTATTCGATGGTTTTGCTGCCATCATACGAAAAAGGTGCGCCTCTTTATTAGCTCGAGTTCGCGGTAGCACTAACACTATCCTGAATGTGTTCGCGGATCGTTGGGAGACACCCATGATGCGGAGATGGATGCAACTCCACACTGAGTTTACGTAAACCATTTGTTACTACTAACTGTTATTACTAACACATAATATGGATTATTATCTATACTAATATTATAAAGCTGAAGAGTTTGTTTGTTTGTTTGAACGCGCTAATCTCAGGAACCACTGGTTGGAATTGAAAAATTATTTTTGTGTTGGATAGTCCATTTATCGAGGAAGGTTATAGGCTATATAACATCACGATACGACCAATAGGAGCGGAGCATAAATGAAAAAAGTTGCAAAAACGGGAAAAATGTCCACCCGTGCGAAGCCGGGACGGGCCGCTAGTCTGAAATAAATGTTTATTATTATAAACAAAGCAGTGATAACTTGCGCAGTGTCATATTAATAATAGCTAGCTAAATAAGGTGTTTGCGACTTCCTTATAGATAAATAGAATATTTTATCTTCACTAATATTACGTAATAGTGCCTTTGTTTGTAAAATGATTGTAATTATGTTTATTTATATAGAAACTGCCTCGTTAGTCTAGTGGTGGCAAGCGCGACTGCTAATCGTGAGGTCCTGGGTTCAATCCCAGGGTCAGGCAGTGTTATTGGGTTTTTCCGTGTGGAATTCCTCAGTAGCAGTCCGGAGTTTGTATTTGTGCTCGGTTAATGGCAATAGGCTCGCCCCATGTTACATGGGACTTAAACATAACGGTCGGCGGTGACCTCTCGTTTCCGGCCGTGGTTCTGTCCATGTTCGGGAGTGAGGGTGCGTGGCAAGCCATCACCTCCTTTTGCGAGTAGGTGATGGCAACCATGGAGGGAGCGGAGAGGGAGAGGGAGATGTCTGCTCTTCTCATTTCCCGTGCCAGACGCCGCGTACGCGACGACCACCAGCCACCCTAGTGTGTGGCTTGCGGGCGGTGGGTTAGGGTACCCGCCGCCCGAATTGTAACAGGCCCGAGAAGGCGGTGCGCAGTGTTCCGCGCGCGCTTCTAAGGAGGATGTGGGGCGCGGCTCCACAGAGGAGGGATCCGCCGAGGGTTGGCGAACCGGGACCTGCCGGGGTTGCGGTGCATGCTTTTGCGACTCCCGCGACCCCGGCTGAACGGTCAGGAGGCGGAACCCCGTTGGTTTTTAGCCGATTAGAGTCCAGCTGACTCCCTCGCCTTCCCCGGGCGAGGGACTTCCATGAGGATATTACGGTAAAAAAAAACGGACTCTGGTTATCATACATAGTACTATTTATTATTCTTTGACCCACCAACAAGCATCTTGGAACTGACACGGAGACCATAAAGAATCATTCCAACTGATTTACAGGAGTTAACGGTTCTATAACAAGTCATAAACATCAGACAATTGTGGCTGTACGAGACCCACTTGAGTGGGTAGTGATGTAAGATCAAAGATCAATAAATCATAGTTTAGAGACCGGCGCATGCGCTGTGCAGCGCCCTTGATGCACCGCGCTGATGTTGTGGATCGAGATAGTAAAATAGGAAATGAGTTTCTTCTAGACTTAAAACTAAAAATATGTATTTAGTAAGTAAATCATTGCTCTTTTATGAGTAACATAAATCAAGAGTGTTGACATCAGATTGCTTGTTGATACTTTCCCATTAGAGTATGTAAAGACTAGTTCATAACATAACATAATTAGCCCATTACTTTCCCACTGCTGGGCACAGGCATCTTCTCAGAATGAGAAGGGTTTAGGCCTTAGTCCACCACGCTGGCCTGGTGCGGGTTGGCAGACTACACACACCATCGAGAAGTTTACGGAACCCTCTCGGGTGTGTAGGTTTCCTCACGATGTTTTACCTTCACCGTTAACGCAAGTGATAATCAAATTCTGATCTGCACATAAATTGAAAAAGTCGGTGCGTGCCGGTATAGAACTGCCTCCTGCATGGAAGGTGAACGTTCAATCGCTTAAACTATAATCTTAGGTTCAATCATCTAACTGTTACTTTCAAAATTTAGGTAACCCAGTTCGATAACTGTGGTGATAGGTGATCGTGATCTATCACGCCACATGCAAACTACGCAGCATGACGATTGTGTAGCAGACTACAGCGACAACAAAATGACAGCTGTCAAATGAAAAGTCACAAATCCTGCATCGCGATATCAAGATTTGACATGCAGATAGTATATATACAACTTCCCAACATAAACCGTTGGGCAGTAGCCCGCCAGGCTCAAGACCCGCCTGATAGGAGGATCCTCCCTTTTCGTTGGAGGAACACCATACCTCGTCTCTCCACAATAACAATGGCCTCTTGGAGAGGCCTATGTCAGAGTGGAAAAGAAACTGTTGTAATGAGATACAAAACTGAGGAATTTATGGACGCCACCATCGCTGGTACTAAAGCAATTTTATTCGTTAAAAATAACATAACATCACGCCTGTATTCCCCGAAGGTTTTGGCAGAGGTATATAGTAACACCCTCATTTCGCCAGTTATGTTTAAGTCCCATGTAATAGAGGGCTTATTGCCATCAACCGGAAACAAATCCAAACTCTAAGCTGCTACTGAGGAATTCTACACCGAAAAATTCAACAACACTTTGCCCGACCTGGGGATCGAATTTAGGTCCTCACGATCAGCAGTCGTGCTTGCCACCACTAGACCAACGAGACAGTCTAAAATTATGTTCTTAAATTTTTTTTAAAATCATGTAACCATCTCGTTTTCATATCGTCCCTCCACATACGACCAGGACATCCTACGGTGTTTCACAACGATGCTGACTTGTTGCGTAACATCGTACAGGGGACTCAGGGGACTTACGACAACCCACTGTAGGAACAAGTGTGTTTATACCTGTTAATTGAATAACAAGCCTATTTCTGACCTATTATTATGTGACACTGACTTCTTGTTCCTGGAAAAAAAAGCATACGTGCCGTATTCGGCACGTATGCTTTTTTGAGGTCGGTTAAAAATAAGTGGTTCTGTCTGCACGATAAAAATAAAGGTTATTTTATACTAAGGCCTAAACCCTTCTTATTCTGAGAAGAGGCCCGTATCCAGCAGTGAGACAGTAATGGGCTGATTTTGTTGATAATAATAGCCAAGTTAAAGTAAAAACCTTAACAAAAAATACGTAATATAACATCACGCCTGTATTCCCCGAAGAGTCGGGCAGCGGTATAGTAATAACACCCTCATTCCGCAGTCATGTTTGAGTCCCACGTAATAAGGGGCGAGGCTATTGACATCAACCGGGCACACATCCAAACTCCAGGCTGCTACTGAGGAATTCCACACGGAAAAACCCAATAACACTGCCCGACCTGAGGACCGTACCCAAGACCTCACGACCAGCAGTCGCGCTTGCCACCACTAGACCAACGAGCCAGTAAAAGATATGAAACTGAGTAACTAATTACAATTCGTTATCATTTATATCAACATTCAATCAGCCTACCTACTGCTTACCCAATGACATTCTTTCCCACACAAACTTCGAACCAAACAATATCATTTAATATCAGTTAAACTAGTATTAACTATTAAATGTGCGCGTACGCAAGTAACCTTGCTGTAAATAGCTCCATCGCTGTTACATCACACGTTACGCAATGTCACAATCAAAATCAATCCGTGTGTGCGTGTGTGCTGCACACATACGCAAGGTGCGCGTACGCATACTATTCTATCTGGTAGCGGTTTGAACACTGTGTATTGGGAGTTGGGGTAATATTTCAATTGATTAAGTGGGTATTATGGTATGTAGGGTAAGTAGAGATTTGTGGGGAGAGGAGATGGTTGAAGGAATGATTAAAGATTGTATCGTGATAGATAGTCAAATAATAATAGTGTGATAAAAATAATAAGAGTTGTGTCTGATGAGGCTCTCGTTGGGCGGCTGGGTCAAGGGCCTGATACAGAAAGCGGTACTTCTGGACACGGCGCGTATTGTTAGGAAGTTGCTCTCTCTGAGGCCCTGACCACCGGTAGCTTGGACTCTGTTCCCGATGCCGGTGGGCTACTATTTTTTATATTTTAAAATGTTTTTTTTTTTAATTAATACATACATAAATACATAAACTCACACCTTTTTCCCATGGTGGTAGGCAGAAACTATAGAACGCCACATGCTACGACCCTTACATACTCCTTCCGCTTCGTCCACATTCATAAATCTTGTCATACACGCACGCCGCCCTGTTGACAGTACTACGCACCTGTCCTTTGTGAAGACCATCACCAATAACATCAATGTATGTCTTTCTAGGGCGTCCTCTACCGGGCGGTTTTTTTATTCTATGGGTGTCCATTTTTCATGTGATTTCAAACGATGAGACACTGAACATTATGTTTTGCTTGCCCAGATACCTGCACCCTGGTGGAACTAATGGATGCTATTACATATGATTTGCAAGGTTAAGCTGTGCTTGCCGCGGTCAGTCCGTGGATGGGTGCCATTCGTTACACACCGAGACCGTCCGTGCCTTGGAGAGCACGTTAAACCGTCGGTTCCGGGTGTCATACGACTACCTATGACAGTCGTTACGGGTAGTCAGTAGCCTAAAAGTCTGACATCCGGTCTAACCTTACGATATCGGCATTTCTCAGTTACTGGGTTGCGGAGGTCTGATGGCAGTCGCTCCGTGTAATATACTGGTATTCAGCCGAATCTGGTTAGACTGGAAGCTGACTCCGATATAGTTGGGGAAAGGCTAGGTCGAACGAACATACCCACGTCTGTAATATCCGAAGGGGTAAGCAGAAGTGTTCTCCTCTAACAGGAGTGTGTATATTAACGTTTCGTTTCTGGTATTAGGGTAATATGTGGTGAGCCTATAATGGTAATTGGTGGTAATTTTACAAACAAGCTCACGATGCTATATTAGTTTACGATGTGTCAGAACCAAAGTCCCTAGCAAAACTGAATGAGTGGGTCGTGGAACTGCAAGTATACTCCACCAAGAAGAACATAGTCTGTTTACTTGTTGGCAATAAGATTGACATGCATATCATTTTGGGACCCAGTGCATAATATCAGCAAGCACATTGGATCACCCGCGCGACGGCGCAACGAGTATTCCTAAGGAGGATTGATGTCAGGCAGGCGGCCGGTCATAAAACAATAAGCCAAAACCTCTAACAACATGGATTTATGAAATACATGTTGTGCCGACCCCACCTAGTGTGGGATAAGGGCAGGAAGAAGAAGTTATAGAGCCAGGTTCATGGTCGCTTCCTCCTTCGGTTATTAATCGCTTGCACAGTGATATATTATTTAATACAAAGTAATTCATAGTCCAAAGTACAAAGTCTAGTAAATACGAATTCCTTTATCACCTTTATCATTCAAAAATTTAAATAATCAATATATTATATTGATAATGTCGAATGTTATATTATTGCAGATTCATCATTTCCTGTGGGCGTAATCTGCGCCAATTATGGAGTAATGAGTAATACAGATATCAATTTGGTCAAGTATTATATCCGACTGGATATCACCTGTTTGTCCAGAAAGGTCCAAATTCTAAACCACATAAAGTTTTTCCAAAATCATTTTTTTTTTATTTCACATAAACCAATGCAGGTGCTTATGAAAAGTCGAATTTAGATGCACAGTTCCAATTACTCGTTTCCTATGGAGAAGAGCCGGCAAGAAACTCCATGGTTACTCTTTTAAAAATAATATCTTTAACAATTTCAGTGGATACAGTACAATGATTTAGGATAGTGAGAGAACAGTGAAGTCCTGACCACTGAACCAGAAACCTTCCCATGGGTGAAGGCAGCAACTATAAAACGCCACATGCTGTGATCCTTATAGACTCGTTTCGCTTCGTCCACATTCGTATATGCACGCAATACAACAAAAAACAAACTAAAAACACTGTACTCTATTTAACATGACATTAAACAAATAGGCCCATTTTAGCAAAGAAACTGCCTCGTTGGTCTAGTGGTCGCAAGCGCGACTACTGACCCATGAGGTCCTGGGTTCGATCCCCAGGTCGGGCAGTATTATTAGGTTTTCTGTGTGAAATTCCTCAATAGTAGCCCGGCGTTCGGATTTGTGCCCGGTTGATGGCAATAAGCTCGCTCCCTATTAGGGACTTAAACATAGCGGCGAAATGAGGGTGTCACAATACACCTCTGCCCAACCCTTCGGGGATTACAGGCGTGATGTTATGTGTAAAGACATTCTACAAATTATTTACCTGTTTATAAATTATTAATTACTTCTCACATACTTCTTAGAAGTAGGTATCTATTATAATATCTTAGTGTCATTGGTAACACCTTTTAAAGAATTTCCTCATAGTTATTAATGCTATTTATATAATTAACTGATAGTACCTAAGCTTATTTATGACTAACCGTTTGTGTGTTGCGATGCAAGTACAAAAATGATGCGATTAAGGCTTAGTACACACTTTGATATTATGTAAGTGTATTTTGAGATTATGTAAACAAAGATGGCGGCTTGATCAGCAAAAGATAGTTTATTAGAATAGCGAACATTAATTCTATAGAATCAATTTAGATACCTAGAGGTATGTACCTAGGTACTTCTTCTTTTCATGTGGTTAGTGACTAACCTGGTGTCAGAGTTTATGCCGCCCATGGGCCTCTGACTTGGCTTCATAGCCGTCGAGAACTATCTCAGGCATGCCGGTTTCTTGACGATGTTCTCCTTCACCGTTTTAAAACATGCGACAATTATACAATACGCATATGAATCCGAAAAGTCAGAGGTGCGTGCTTTGGGTTCGAACTCGAGACCTATGAGTTGGCAGTCCGACGGTCACACCACTAGGCTATCACTGCTACCTGTACCTAGGTACTAATTATGAATGGTCCACTGTAATAATTATTATAACACAGGCAGGCTACAAAGCTAGTTAGGCAGCGTATATCAAGAAGCAGACACAATTGTACATTATTTTTAAGCTTACTTATAACTAGATCTTAAACTAATTGTGTAAACATGTGCTTGGTCTAACAAATAAATAAACATAAATGTCCAATCAATGGCATTTAGAAATGACTTATCTCAGGATTGGTAGCGAACTTGCTAAGTTTTTATGCGTGAAAAATTACTAGGTATCTGAATTAAGTTCTTATTTTAATTTGAAATATTATGAACATTCATCAATATTGTAGTGGACCCTAGACTTTTCGGATTCATCTACGTATTGTACGGTGAAGGAAAACATCGTGAGGAAACCGGCATGCCTGAGAGATATTTCTCGAAGGCATATGAAGATAAGTCCGAGGCACATGTGTGGCATAAACTCTGACACCAGGTTAGTCACTAACCACACGAAAAGAGGAACAAGAAGAAATGGAACCTTCAACATGAAAGTTTATGGAGAAATTCTTTGTTTAACAGTAAAAAATGTTCTCCGACTGGAATACTGATGATAAGTTACAAATAACAAGGATGGAGCTGGTTTCTACCCAGTGGGCCCGCCGTAACCCTCAGATACTACCCCAGAATGTCTCATACTGTTTCAGATGCCTGTTCATCTGATAGAATCCCTTTGTGGTCAACTCATACATGCATCAGGACAGGGAGAACGGTTTAATATTACCTATGTCATGTGAATATGGAAATACTCATCGATCTTAGGTTACCTTATATGAATCGTCACGCTGTATCCATTTACGGGGTAGTCAGAATGCCAAGTAATACACGAAGTGTTTCGTTAATTCATGAATCAGTTCTTATTTTTGGTATCATTCATCATACCACCAGCCAGAAGACGTCCAATGAATTGATCCTTTTGTTGGATCAATATTAATATTAACTTCCTCGTTGGTCTAGTGGTGGCAAGCGCGACTGCTGAGCATGAAGTCCTGGGTTCTATCCCAAGGTCGGGTAAAATGTTATTGGGTTTTTCCATTAGGGATTTCTCAGTAGCAGCCCGTAGTCTGGATTTATACCCGGTTAATGGCAATAAGGTCACTCCATATAACAGGGGTGGCCAACTTGATTCGACCCAAGATCTACTGTTTACTGAGTAGATTCTGTGAGATCTACCAATTACATAACCAGTACCTCTTCATTCAACTTATATTAAACTTATAATTTTCTTTGCCTTGCCATGATCGACTGGATTAAGAGCCACGATCGACTGGTTGGCCACCCCTGCCCTGTAACATGGGACTTAAACATAACTGGCGAAATGAGGGTGTTACTACACACCTCTGTCGAGCCTTAGAGTCATATAAGCGTGATGTTATGTTATTTATTTATTTTTATTTACTCTCTCACAAACACTTGTACATTCTTGTGCGCGTCGGCTAAGCACACGCTGAGCTCATGACCGCTCTAAGGTCAGGCGGAAACACCGTGAGCTAATCGGAAGTGGTCGCACGTTGCAAGTATCCTTGCGTGCGAGTGATGTAATTGATTGTAAACAAAGCATGGGTTAGTCATGTGTTTTGGAAGGTAAAAAGGAAGGATAGTTGAAGGATTAAGTTATGTCGTGCGGTCCTTAAAAACGTGAGTACGTAAGAAGTGATTTTACATAACATAGATAGATAGATAGATATACTTTATTGCAAACTAAAATAAAACAGAAGGAATACACATAATTAGGAACAGTACAAATAGCGGTCTTATCGCTTAAAGCAATTTATTCCAGACAACCATTGGATGGAAAGAATTGTTAAGAAAAATATAAAAGGGCAGTTTGCAGCGTACAAATATGTAACCTACTAAAAATCGGGAATCAACTAAATAATAAGTATAAATACATATTATAACACAAATAATTATATAATTACATTATATATTTAATATAACATAACATCATGACTTATATTCCCCGAAGGGTACAGCAGAGGTGTTTTTAGTACACCCTCGTTTCGCCAGTTATGTTTAAGTCCCATGTAATAAGGGGCGAACCTATTGCCATCAATCGGGCACAAATCCAGACTCCGGGCTGCTACTGAGAAATTCCTAATGGAAAAACCCAATAACACCCCCCGATTCGGGGATCAAACCCAAGACCCCATGCTCAGCAGTCGAGCTTACGACCACTAGACCAACTTGGCAGTCAAATTGAATATCCTCCTATTGTAAAAGTGATGACAATAACTGCTCTGGTTTGTGTCTTGCGTTATTCAAAAGTAGTTTCCTTAAAACTGAATGAGTGGGTTGAGGAACTTCAAGTATATCCCACCAAGAAGAACATAGTCTGCTTAGTTGTCGGCAATAAGATTGACAAGCATATCATTTTGGGACTCAGTGCATGATATCAGCAAGCACATTGGGTCACCCGCGCGAACGTTCAACGAGTATTACCAAGGAGGGTTGATATCAGGCAGGCGGCCGGTCATTAAAAAATAAGCCAAAACCTCTAAAAACATGGTTTTATGAAATACATGTTCTGCCGACCCCACCCAGTTTGGGATAAGGGCAGGAAGAAGTGTACTTAAGTACACTTTTCAAACTTCGTTTTAAAATATCATCAGAATTACTAAAATACCGTTAGAGGAAGCCTCCTACAAACACTACCAGAAGATACGATATTGGTAACCATTGTCGCCGATTTTCACAAAACAATCCCTCGTGACCTCATTCAACAACTTAATATCAAAACAAATCAACTCCGCAGTCAATCGCAAAACCGACAATGGGTCCACATAGTTCACAATTACCCAAACAACCAACAATAGTATATCGAAATAGTTCACGATGTTATGCAAGGGACTATCGGCTGCGCAACTCGGCTTAGATCTACAAGTGGGCCAAGTGCCGGCTGTGAATGACGAATTGTAGTGCAACGTTCGGGGCGAATGTTCGTTTGGTAAAATGTTGTAAAAATATTTTTGTTTATTGATGAGTAATAAATGTTAGGTTATATTAACTGTTTATTATCTTCTAGAATTTGTTTTAAGGCCGTTTTCAATAACTTATCTATCGGATGTTTGCCTTACTAGACGTACAAATTTGACGTTACTTTTATTGGGCTTATGTGAAATTTCTCTCTCTAACAAGGCAAACCGCCATGTAGATAGATTATTGAAAATAAGTCAGTAAGTCGGCGGTGCCAAAGTATGTTCTAATTTGCCAAATAGCAGTCACATAATGTCAGCCGAAGGCCATGAACTTGACTCGTTTTTATTGCTAGTTTAGATTCACACTAAGCCGAAGTCTCGCATGTGCCTTAATATGCGATAAATCTAGAATAGAAAATAAAGTAAAAATCTAATAATATTGTGGTAGGTATAAAATGTATGGTGCTGTCGAAGCACTCACTTAAGCAAAAAATTTGGGAACCATTCGATTTTATCGTATGTTTAGGCCACTAATTTATCTTCATCATTTCACTACACTCACACACATTACAAATAGGGCTGAGCTGTCTTCAGACCGTTCCCCAACTCACGACACAACAGCTCACCAGCCTTGCCTTTCACAGGCGCAGGTACACCAACATTATCTCCAATTCCTCTGAAAGGTGCATCTTCTGGTGCAGGGGTGCACAAAGACACGTGGACTTAACGTCGTCACATTTTCTTCAGCTTCAATTCACACGCGTTTCTTTAATTTTTGCGCTAGTTAAGGCTAAACCAGCACATTTAAATTATAACACAAGCCTTTTTTTTTTTAGCTCCTTTTACTCTATTTATGATCAATGCGCAGCGCTGCCGACGTGGCAGCACTGGCAGGGTCGCCATGCAATGTGGGGATTATTACGTGTCAAATAACAAGACGTGTTGTCCAATGTAAGGCGTATATTATACTGAACTCTTACATGCTAAGCATTACATTAGGGTTACATACACACTACAATATCCAATATGGTGATACGTTTGTGTACCCATCAAATAGGTCAGAATCTGCTATATTGGGGCTAAATGAACCTGTACTAGTCTACTGCTGCGCATTGAATTGTATTAGGGAAAAATGGTGGGGTCCTCAGAAGCCAGGATCACTGAGCTCTAAAGTTGCAAGACTCCTCAGGTTCCGCATCCAGTCTATTCATATAATATCCGCTTAGTTTTTTTATTACCTCATCTTTAGTAATGATCATAGATTAAATGCATTGATTAATGTTGTGTATAATTGCACAGGGTCAAGTAGAAATACTTAGCATTTCTGTTTTTTATGTTATTTGCTAATTGATTACGTTACAAGTTGTGTTATTTATAGCCAGCTTGTTTTATAATAAACAGCGATGACCGAGTTATGTAGATATGTCTAGAGAAACAAAGAAAAAAGCGACTATAGATTTTTTCTTTGAAAATGATTATAATGCTATTTTCATGTTTGTATTTCATGCTTATTTTGATGATTCACGAGATGTTTCTTTACACATCACAGTTTTTTTTGAGTTTTTGAGGCTGTTTGTTTCTATAGAAATGCCTGAATGTTGTAAATACTAGATTGCTACATGTGTCCGCGTTGTCTTAGTATTTCACACGATATTTCAGATTTATGCTGGTATTTTGTGTCTAATGAATATATTAGTCAAAATTAAAGATGGTAATTCCTGTAGAAATAACGCAGCTATTGCATAACTTAAAATTAATTAATAATTTTAAATGTTAACCTAATACCTAATTCTTACAAATATTACACAAGCAAAATTATGTTTTGGTTTAGATAAATAACAAAAAATACTAAAATGTTTATGAAACCTTACGAACTTTGACGCGTGCCGCCTATTTACGACGAATTTTACGAAACAAAAATAAGGAATATTGACATAATTTTTTTACTGATATGAATAATAAAAAAAATTGTAGGTAAACAGAAGTATAAACAGTAGATAATATAAAATATTGATTCTTAGATACTAAAAATGGGGCAAGTAACGATTACATGTGACGAATTTCGTAAAACACGGTCACATGAGTTAAGATTGTAGTGTTTTTATTGATATTACAAACTATGATGTAATAAAACTGTGTGATAAGTGCGTACGAGTTCTTTTTCGTAATATTTAATTGAAATAAAAATGTTACTCTTTCACGCTGAAGGTTTGACCGGCTTTTGTTATTGTGCCAATAGAGCCAACTAAGGAAAAATAATATCAGATGGATTAACAGCAGCACCATTCACCTGCACGCTGACAGTGGACTAGGTACCATACTTCGATGATCATTGGGCTATGTTAAGCGTGGGCATCATCGTGTTGATGGACTGAGGATCTCAAGAAGTAAATTGGACGCAGAAGGCAGAGAGGGGATTGAGTGTTGTGTCCAGCTGAGTGATGATTGTAAATTATAATAAATCTCACGTACATCGTGATTTGTCGTGATCTTTCGGTCAGGTAAATGTTTAGCAGTGAATATCTACGCGCTATTTTATATTACCTATGTGTTTTACTCAAAAACTATGTGTTGATTGATTAAAATGAATTTGGTATTATGTTAATTTATATTTGTTTGCATTTATCACTGTCAAAAAATACGTACTTTTAATCAATTTCATATTATTAAATGTGTCAGAATTTAATAAGGTCTCTAATGATTTGCAAGTATGAAATGTAGGTATATGAACCTTTGATAAATTATAAGCTGGACCATGTTGAAGATTCCGGTGGTTTATTTCGTTAAATTCAATTTTGATGCACCCTCAGACTCGTAGTATCTATGTCATAATTATCTAAATTTTGCTATTTTTCTGGTCAATAATCACTTTCCGCATTGCTGAGAACAACTTTATTAACTGACTTAAAAAAGGAGGAGGTTCTTTTATTATTTTCTTTCTGACATGATAAATTCCGACCTTGACAGGTTTTAGTCTCCACCTCAATTCTCCCACTTTCTTTGCCCACAACAACTATGTTATCTTTATCCCTAGAAGGACATTTTTCAAGAACGTACATTATCAGAGGTTAAAACAATGTATTTTTTACTATCAGTGCCAATTCGATAACCTATATAATATTCAATTAAAATATATTTAGCATTTCTTTATCGAACTGGGTCACGGCGTATGTAATTGTTTGCAAATAATTGTAATTTATTACGTAATAGATATATTATACAATTATACACACAATTTAACTGTTCGAGGGGCTCGTGGCTAATTAACAACCGCGCGGATTATATGATTTGCAAGGTTAAGCTGCGCTTGCCGCGGTCAGTCCGTGGATGGGTGACCATTCGTTATACATCGAGACCCCTCCGTGCCTCGGAGAGTATGTTAAATCGTCGGTCCGGGTGTCTTACGTATACCTATGACAGTCGTTACGGGTAGTTAGAATTCCGAAAGTCTGACCACCGGTCTAACCTTAGGATATCAGCATTGCACAGTTACTGGGTTGCGGAGGTCTGATGGCAGTCGCTTCGTGTAAAATACTGGTATTCAGCCGCATCTGGTTAGACTGGAAGCTGACCCCAACATAGTTGGGAAAAAGACTAGGCAGAACATACACACGTTAACTGTTCAATAATAACTGCATTTGTATGTTAATAGCCATAACCTTTTCTTTGTGTTGTTAAATTTTCAGATTTCTTCAAGAAATGGCCTTCAATATATCCATGGCTATATCAGCTTTGTTTGTGATTATGTTAGCTAATCGACTCATCATCATCTTCCTGCCCTGGTCCCAAGTTATTTGTGGTCGGCGCAATATGTTTTTCTCTTCCACTCTTCCCTGTCAGCCGTCTCATTATCATTTCCTCCCTTATCTTTCATATCCTCCCTCACACACCATCCATCGTTACTTTGGTCTCCCTCTCCCCCTCCATCCAGTTAGCTAATCGACTCAGGTGATTTAAATACTATTGTAAAAATATTATTGTAAAAAATTTAAATAGTGTCCATTGAGAAGATACTACACAGTTAATTCTGGCGCTAAAATGTTTTAATGTGTGTCTATCGTAGATATTTTCTAATCTTTACAATGCTATTATCTAAAATATCATAACATAACGCCTGTATTCCCCAAAGGATTGGGCAGAGGTGTATAGAAACACCCTCGTTTCGCCGTTATGTTTAAGTCCTATGAAATAAGGGGCGAGCCTATCGCCATCAAACTGCGGGCTTGCTACTGAGGAATTCTACACGGAAGAACTCAATAACACTTTGGCCGACCTGGGGATCAAACCCAGGCCTCACGATCAGCAGTCCCGCTAGCCATAACAAGACCAACGAGGTAATTATTATCTATGGTAACCAGAAATGTCTTATATCTGAGAACCTTGACTGCTAATGGAGTTATTTCCATTGTTCTGGGTCAAACTTGGTATTATACCATCATCCAATTTAATTTCTCAAACACCTGGACTATCTTAACTGAAGTATAAAACTGTCAAAATGTTTAGTTTGTCAACTATTTTGATATTAGAATTGGCTCCCAGAGTTTATTCATCGGTACATTATAGTCTAACAGCGATATTGAACGAAAGGACTAGATATTATTTACGTTCCATGTTCATTCAGCCTAGCCTTTTCCCAACTATGTTGGGGTCAGCTTCCAGTCTAACCAGATGCGGCTGAATACCAGTATTTTACACGGCGCGACTGCCATCAAACCTCTTCAAAACAGCTACTGGGTAATGCCGGTATCCTAAGGTTAGACCGGTTGACCTTTCTTATCTGACTACCCATAACGACTTTCATAGGTAGGTATTCGTGTCGGAGCGATCTCGATGTGTAACCAATGATCACCCATCCACGGGCTGACCGCGGCAAGTGCAGCTTAACCTTGCAAAATATATGATCCGCGTGGTTGTTAAAGAGCCTAGAGCCCACTTCTATTAATTCGATGGATATCTAAAAATAGCTCAGTGATAATTGTCGTAAATATTAGATATAATTATTTAAACAGTAGGTACCTACCTACCAACGTCGATTCTAAGTTCCACACGACAATTTCTCAACAATATTTTATATGACTAATTAAAAGTGCGGCTTCAATACGTCGAATTGATAATCTCATGTAAATAGGTCGTACAATGTCGTGCATTATCGGGCCACACAATGAGTTACGAAATATAGAATTAGGTGTACATGTAATATATTGATTGTTTAAATAGTTTTTTTTATTTCATTTTATTGTTTTGTAAGCGTGGCGTAATAGAAACTAATTAATATTCTGTTGTAGGATTGTGGTTTATGAAATAAAGTGTGTGGTTATTGTCCAATGTCGTTTATTTTATACTGAACTGGAGATTAATTCAAAGAAACAGTTGCTCAAGTCGATTAAAGTTAAAAGTAATTTTTATTCTTGACTTGGTCGCGTTTGGCCCCAGTCTCACCTGATGCTAAGCGCAGACAGGGTCTAAGATGGAGCACACGAATTTAAGAAACAGAGAGAGAGAATTACTTTAGAAGACAGATGAAATACTATTTAGTAGATTAATGTGCAATTTTATAATTGTAATAAAAATATTTGCCTCACGTGGTTAGCTGCAGCGCTTTTGACATCATTTTGTTTATTCTGGTAGGTTTACTTATAAAAGATAAATGTCCTGACTGACTGATTCATCAACGCAGAGCCTAAACCACTAAAGTTAGAAACGTGAAATTTAGACAGTAGGTTCCTTTTTTGATGTAGGCATCTACTAAGAAAGGATTTTAAAAAAATCTACTCGTAAGGGAGTAAAATTGAGGACGGAAGTTTGTATGGAAATCCGTTTTTTTTTTGTAATATCAATGAAAATTGGTATTTGTGCTTTCGGTTAAAAACAATGAAACACGTGTTTGAGCGTGTTTGGAAATTATACCCCTAAGGGGTGAAATAAGGGGTGAAAGTATTTTCACTAAAGGTTTTATTTTTTTGTTAAAGAAAAACGTTGCCCCATACTAGGATTTCTCCTGTATCGTGGGTGCGTTTACAGAAACAAATCTTCACATGCACAAACGCCCAGATCCGGAACAACTATCTGTAGGCCATACAAATATTTGCTCCGTGTGAGAATCGGACCCACAACTCGTAGCGCAGAAGCCAATCGCTTAGCCATTGCACCAAGCGTGTCGTCAAAATACGTGTGGTATTCTCATTTCGGGTTAAAAAAGGTATTGAAATTGGCATGTGCAAGTCCAAAATTCACGCGGATGAAGTCACGAGAGAACTCTTCCTCTTAGCCTTTTCCCAATTATCTTGGGGTCAGCTTCCAGTCTAACCAGATGCGGCTGAATACCAGTATTTTACACGGAGCGACTGCCATCAGACCTCCGCATCCCAGTAACTGGGCAATGCCGATATCCTAAGGTTAAACCGTTTGTCAGACTTTCGGGCTTCTGACTACCCGTAACGACTGTCATAGGTATTCGTATGACACCCGGGACCGACGGCTTAACGTGCTCTCCGAGGCACTTCTCTGTAGTCACGAGAGAAGTGCTAGTCAATAAACAACAAAAACTCATCTTCACTAAATTCATTCGCAGATTCTAAGAAATAGCCCATGATAAAGGTTCTAAATAGCGTAATTTAGAAAACAACACCAAATAAAAACTAATACTACACAAAATTACAAAACAGATGAACATAGCAACAAATTACGTGTTCGCAAAAAACTGTGCGTTACACTTGAACGTATGTGTGTCGTTACGCGGTCAAATGATGTAATAAGTGTTACGACGCAATGTGGGGCAACCTTTATGTGGTTGAATTGTTCTGAAAACCTTTATGACATTGTTTTTTTTAAGAATCAATAGAACATTGACTGCCTTGTTGGTCTAGTGGTGGCAAGCGCGACTGCGGATCTTGAGGTTCTGGGTTCGGTCCCCAAGTCGAGCAAAGTGTTATTGGGTTTGTCTGTTTGGAATTCCTCAGTAGCAGCCCGGAGTTTGGATTTGTGCCCGGTTAATGGCAATGGGCTCGCCCCCTATTGCGCGAGACTTAAACATAACGGCGAAATGAGGGTGTTACTATACACCTCTGCCTAAACCTTCGAAAAATATTATGTCATGATAGAATATTGTCTCTTGATTTTACTTGATTACCACTTAGACCGCGACATCGTCCGGGTAGATTTCGTAACAAACTTCCACCCCCTTATTTTATCCTCTTAGGGGTAGAATTCCCAAAATACCTTTCTTAGTGGATGCCTACGTCACAAAAGGAACCTACTGTCCAAATTTCATGTTCCCAGCTTCAGTGGTTTAGGCTCTGCGTTGATGAATCAGTCTGTGAGTCAGGATATTTATCTTTATAAGTATAGATTATTGGCTCAGCGTCCTCATCATCAGTTACTTAACCCAGAGTCTGAATGCAAGGGCAAATACAAGATTTTCGAGAAGAGGCTCTCAAGGGCCCGACCGGCAAGGAGTTTCCTCATAAGCTCTTCTTATGCCTAGCCTTTTCTCAACTATGTTGGGGTCAGCTTCCAGTCTAACCAGATGCGGCTGAATACCAGTGTTTTACACGGAGCGACTATCATCAGACGTCCTCAACCCAGTTACAGGGCAATGCCGATATCCTAAGGTTAGATCGGTTCTCAGATTTTCGGGCTTCTGACTTCTCGCAACGACTGTCACAAGTATTCGTATGACACCCGGGACTGATTATTTAACGTGTTCTCCGAGGCATGGAAAGGTCACGTCACTGATCCACCGTCCTCAGTCTTTTCTGACTCCGCAGTCACACCGTTAATTCAGCCCTCATCAAGCTGTCGTATCCCTCCCAGTCCTCTCGCATTCAACGCCCTAACCAAGGTTCGAGTCCCTCCTAGGGGACGCCCTTAGGGTGTTGCTGCTAAGTAGTCATGATGTTACTAATAGTAGTTAGTCTTCCTCTTAGCCTTTTCCCAATTATCTTAGGGTCAGCTTCCAGTCTAACCAGATGCGGCTGAATACCAGTATTTTACACGGAGCGACTGCCATCAGACCTCCGCAACCCAGTAACTGGGCAATGCCGATATCCTAAGGTTAAACCGTTTGTCAGACTTTCGGGCTTCTGACTACCCGTAACTGACTGTCATAGGTATTCGTATGACACCCGGGACCGACGGCTTAACGTGCTCTCCGAGGCACGGAGGGGTCTCGATGTGTAACAAATGGTCACCCATCCACGGACTGACCGCGGCAAGCGCAGCTTAACCTCGCAAATCTTACGATCGGCGCGGTTGTTATTTAGCCACGAACCCCCACTAATAGTAGTTAGTATTAAACTTAAAATTGGTTGGAGACCCTTCAGGTCTCACCAATAACTGCCCGATTACGTAGAAAAGGTCCGCAAGACCATCTACAAGCAGTCGAATAGGAAAAAAAAAGCCTTGGAAGGGTCTGGATGTGTAACGAACGGTCACCATCCTCAATGACTCATTAACAATCATCACGTGTATCTACCTAAACAGATCATCAAAATTAATGAGTAATACATATTTTTATAAAAATAAAACAAAAATCACCTATGTAAGTACTAGGTTCCATTATTATGTGTATGTAGGTACTTGTACTTTTGATATAACGTTGCTGACTCAGGAATTGAATCACAGTACTTCGCGTTTTCGAGATTTAGATTACCGAGCGCCTCCGCGTATGACTCATTATTGTTATTGGGTCATTTATACATAATAATGTTAGTGGTTTTTCTTGTATCGTACATAGAGTGAACTAGGTTATCGCCTATGGTCATTACATCTCGCCTTGTATTCCCCAAAAGGTTCGGCAGAGGTGTTTTTAGTACACCCTCGTTTCGCTAGTTATGTTTAAGTCCCATGTAACAGGCGCCGAGCCTATTGCTATTAACCGGGCACAAATCTAGACTCCGGGCTGCTACTGAGAAATTCCTAATGGAAAAACCCAATAACACTTTGCCTGACCTAGGGATCGAACTCGGGATCCCATGCACAGTAGTCGCGCTTTGTGTTTTGCCGTGTGGAATGCCGCAGTAGCAGCCAAGCCAGTTGATGGCAATAAGCTCGCCCCCTATTACATGGGACTTAAACATTAGTGTGAAATGCGGGTGTTTCTATTCACCCTGCGGGGAATACAGGCGTGATGTATGTTATGTTATTTAATAATCTTATACTTTGCAGCCAACCCACGTCATTCTTTTGTAACGACACGGTTGGTGCAGTAGCTGAGTGTTTGGCTTCTGCTGAACAAGTATTAATATGGTCTACAAATAATTTCATTGTTCCGGGACTAGATGTTTGTGCATGCAGAATTTGTGTCCTGTAAACGCACTCACAATCCAGGAGTAATCCTGATGTGGCACTTCTTTAAATAAGAAAAGAAAGAAAGAAAGATTTAGTTGCAAAACAAAGAACCGGTAAATAAAAGAGAAAGAAGTTATATTTAGTGTTAAATCATGCTTGAAATGAATGATGACACTTCCAAAATATATATATTTATGCATAAAAATTATATACTTTATTATTTCTGGATTAAGAAGAACTGTCCATCTGTCAGTCACGAAAATTCATTTGTCTGTGCGAACATGAAAAAAGCAAAAAGTGGGCGTGTCGCAAAAAGCAGCGCCGGCGCAACGCCAAGTAAAGGGAGACTCAAGGGCGGTGGGGTCAATGCTCAGTCAAGACGTAGACAAGAACAGAAGGTCCAATCGATCATATTGACACGTAAACGTCTACTGCTAAACATGGGTAATAGCCACTAAAATGAGTAATCTAGCGACAAAGCGATAATCACCACACTTCAGTGGCGAAGGGTGAATTTTCTTAAAAGGGAAGCCGGACCAAACTCAAAATATATTATAACTTATTTCTTTGATTGTTACTTTCATAAGCAAATGTTATACCTGCAATGTAACTTCGTAAATAATTATTTGTTTAAATGATAATTGAAAATAACAGATATTAGTATTTGCCATATTTCGAAAGGGAAGCCGATAGGAATCGAGTTGTATGGAGCCTTCGCCACTGCCACACTTGGTGATTGCAGCACAGGATCTTCTGTTCAACTGCTTGATACTCCTTTTGTTCCATACATAAGATCATGCCTGTATTCCCCGAAAGTTTGGGCAGAGGTGTATAGTAACACCCACATTTCACCGTTATCTTTAAGTCCCATGTAATAGGGGGCGAGCCTAAAGCCATTAACCGGGTGCAAATCCAAACTCCGGGCTGTTATTGAGGAATTTACGACCAGCAGTCGCGCTTGCCACCAATAGACTCACGAGGCTTGTTCCATATAAAATATTGTAAATGATAAAAATACCGCAATCCTGGTTATCATATAAATTTATCACCGGTTTTAAGAAAAGCGTTCGTTATTGCGACCTCTAGTTGTCGACCGATTCGGTTTGTTATTTTGTTTTTCTCGTCGACTTCTGACTTATAGAAAAAGTTCTGAGTTGAGGAGGGGAACCACATGGCCAACTTCTGTGCATATTACAATACTTATTATCAAAATACCGGTATGCAACCACGTGTGGTTATGCTGGAAGCTGACCCCAACATAGTTGGGAAAAGGCTAAAAGGATTATGATGACTTATTGTCAAAGCTTTTTTTTTTAACAGCAGTGATAGCCAAGTGGTCTGACCGTCGGACTGCCAAGTCAAGTCAAGTACCTATATAATTATCATTTGCTTAAAAACATTGAAGGAAAACATCGTGAGGAAACCAGCTTGCCTGAGAGATATTTCTCGACGGCATGTGAAGCCAAGTCAGAGGCCCATGGTGGTAATTACCAAATGATCTTCAGAACGAAACAAAAGAAATAGTATTTATTAGAAAATTAAAAACATATTTAATAGAAAAATGCTTCTAATCAATCAATGAATATTTTGAAAATAAATAAAGTTGAAACACCCAATCTAAGCAAAAATAACATAAACCTAAATAAATAAAACATACAATTAATAATACACCTATACCAATACCTATTTACCTACTCAATAACATATCACTCGATATACTATGTTGTTTTGGTTCTAGTATCCTTAATTAAAAATATTGTGTATTAAGAATAACGATAGTCAAGAATTAGGCACTATGTACCAAGTAGACACATAAGTAAATTTATAAATATACTTTCATATAATTAGAGCCCTCAAATATTGCAACACCTGGAAAAGGTTGCTAAGCTGTACCTACTCTATATAATAAGATCTGTATTATTTTACCTTAGTGTGCAAATAAATATTTTGAGTTTGAGTTTTGAGTTTGGCATAAACTGACACCAGGTTAGTCACTAACCACACGAAAAGAAGAAGTCAAAAGCTTTATGACACTGGACGTTCTATCCTATTGCTTTTGTTTGAGGTTCCTTAACACTTCTTCATAACAGTGGGACTTCTGTATTTGTCTTTATATGTGGTTCACTGTTGTAGGTATTTCTAAAAATATATGGGAACATCAGAACTGCTCGAGATCATTCAACGACGATGCAATAAAAGCAATGTGCTTATTTGTTGAACTGGTTCATTGAACAACGGATAAAATCATTCTAGAATGGGGAAGAACTTTCTGGAATCGAAATTTGTATAATTGTTTATTACATATGAAAAAAAAATCTTTTAATTACTTTAGATTTCCTTTTCAGTTTCCGTGAAAAAGGTGTCAGATTTAGGATCCATGTATACTAATGTATATCAGTCATTTTTTATTATTAAATGGTTTTATTATTACATACTAAACGGTTTTTAATTCGTATATTTGTTTGGTTTATTAAAATCTTGCGACAGATTTTTCAACTACTTCAGCTTAACCGATTCTCTTGAAACTTCGCATACCTACTAAGTCAATTCCCATGACAATACAACATTATAATAATTTCAACTTTCAATCCTCAAATCCTGATGCTGCAGGGGTACTGCAAGATAAAACAGTTTAACTGAAAAGTTTTATTTTTAAGTGATTATTATAAATAATACTAGTGTTTCTTTTATTAACAGTTTTGTTCTTAACAATTGTTCAAGTCATTTACTAAAATGCTATGATCGCTTAAGAAGAAATACCAAAACGAAACCAGAGAACTTTGTTTCATTATTTTTAAAACCTTGGACATTTATTTTGTCTTTTTTTGTTTTTTCTTGAGAACATCCTCATGTATGTCCGTCGCCCGAGGAAAGCGAGGGTGACTGCCGGACTCTCACCGGCTAAAAACCCATAGTGTTCCTCCACCTGGCCGTCGGCCGTATTCGTATAAGCATGCACCGCATCCCCGGTACATGGCGTGTCTTTTTTTATCAAGGGAACATCCTCATGTATGTCTCTCGCCCGGGAAAGGTGTGGGGGTCTGCCGGACTCTTACCAGCTAAACACCCACGGTGTTCTTCCTCCTGACCGTCGCGTCGGCCGGGGTCGTGGGATTCGCTTAAGTATGCACCATACCAACATGGTGAGTCTGTCTCGAACAATCCCAACTCCATTCTATCTTCTAAGAAAATTTGTTTCCGCAAATGGAAAATATTCTTGAATATTATTACTGGTTACTGTTTGGTTATACCTGAGACAGAATATAGATGGTATTTATATAAATGTATCTATATTACCTACCTACATATCTTATGTGGTTTTCTGTTTACCAGTATTGGGTATCTTCCATTACAAATCAAGTTTTTAGTCAGGTAGAGGTTTTTTCCGGACGATTAGGAAATACTTTATATGCTAATACCTAAGTGTCTGGGTACCTATAGTTTGAGATTTGCTTAGGTACCTTGATGCGAAAGCGAGTTTGTCTATCTGTCTGTCTGTCTCTTTGCTTCTTTACGCATAACTACTAAGGGCTTGTACACAAAACTGCGAATCGACGCGATGCGAATTCGCAACGCAGAAAGCTGCGATGCGATTTCGTGCGGCAAGGCGTCTTACTTCCAAGGTTCGGATGACCAATCCCTCGACGATCGTCAACCGTATTGAACGTATTTTATACTAGGTAGTATACATTTGCGAAAAAGATTTGCGCACTGCTGTTACTGATAAGAAGATATAGGAAAAATCAATTACGCGAATCAATTCGTAAGTTCTTGCGATGCGTCGTGCGAGCTCGTATATTTCTACGATGCGACGTCGCATCGCAGTTTTGTGTACGGACCGTTAACCAATATTAATGTAATTTGTATTCAGATATAGCTTGAAACCTGTACTACATAACATATGCCCCGTTGGTCTAGTGGTGCCAAGCGCGACTGCTGATCGTGAAGTCCTGAGTTCAATCCCCAGGTCGGGCAAAGTGTTATTAGGTTTTTCCGTGCGGAATTCCTCAGTAGCAGTTCGGAGTTTGGATTTGTGCCCGGTTTTTGGCAATAGGCTCGCCCCTATTATATGGGAATTAAACATAACGGCGAAATGAGGGTGTTACTATACACCTCTGCCCAACCCTTCGGGGAATACAGGCGTGATGTTATGTCTAGTACCGTAAACCAGGGCTACTTTGATCAATTTCAAAATTGAAATGTAATTTTTCCTTGAAATATGAGAAAAATAAATGCACGTTTCGATTTTGTTTATGATAAAATTATAATTTTTCTTATTACTTTTTGAAACAAAAAATAAAATGTTGGTAATAAATGTTAAACTTTGATACCTCCCTTTTTTTCTAAGGAATTCAAAAGTAACCCCAATAAGGAATAAATACACAAAATTATTACTGACATATCTATGTATAAATAAATAAAAATGAATCGCCAAATGTGTTGCTAAGCGCAAAGCTTGGGAACGGCTCGACCAATTTGGCATTTTTTTTTTTATATAGGTATTCCATAGGGCATAAGAAAGGTCCATAGGGCATAAGAAAGGTCCATAGGGAGAGAAAAAACATAAAAATTGCGTGGTACATAGTAAAAACAACACTTTTCGTTTCCCACTACAGGCCAATAACTTTTGACAGAACGAAGTCTGTCCGGGTAGCTAGTTTTTAATAATTTTTCATCAATCGGCAAGGATCCACCCACTGCTACTAATCACACGCTAACAGTGACGTTTAGTGCTGCCAATCGTAAAAAAATAATAGGAAGAATGCGTTCAGAATTCGTACAATTTGAGTTTTATTACGAAGCGGTTTTTTTATCAACGTTACCCTAGGATTCAAAGTAACCCCGGTTTACAGGTACTTATGGCGTAAATGATAGCTTTCTCAATCCACATTAACCCTACACTTACCCAGACCACAAAACAGATAGGTACAGAAGTCAATCACATGTATGTATTTCACTTTTCATACCTACGCTCGGCGGTCGCTCTATTTATACAAGGTTAGTCGAAAAGGGGGTACTAAGCCGCGGGCCACTTAAAGTATCACTGATGACTGTTTTAAAGCAAGTGTTAAAATTTCAAAATTCGATACTTTTTATTTGCATGCAAAAATATTTTTATTATAGATTTTTCAAAAAAATATCATGCCTGCTTTAGTTATGAATCCAGAATATTAAGTTTCTAATCCGTGACACCAAATATGACTTAAATTGCAAACACAGGTGATCATAGCTATGGGCAGATAGATTTTAGCATATTTTTATGAAATCTTTGAAAAGCTATTTCTCTTAAACTATCGAGTTTTGGGGAAAGTTGTAGAACAAAAGTTATCCCTTATTATCGTTACGTTAACACCCTTTCGGCTTAGTACCCCCTTTTTGATTAACTTTGTATATCTTTCTCTCTCAAGCGCATGGCACTCGCGCTCGCACTCACTCGCACACTAGTCCCAAACAGTCCGAGATATCGGGTCCGTGAGCAGTGTCTATGTGTGCGTTGCTCGAGTGCACTTGTATGTAGATTGACTTCTGTACCTATCTGTTTTGTGCCCAGACTGTATTACTACTGTATACATAGGTACATAACTACATATTTACAGGTATACGTAATACAAGTGAGTGATTCAGCTTGGTCATTGCCACGGCCGTTGTCTACCAACCATTACAATGTGATTTTTAACTACCTGTACTACGGCTGGTTTGAACTTGTATGTTTACCCTTTTTTTTAACCTGGAGAAATGCGCACTCATACTGCACTACCACGGGGTGATAGTGCAGTTATGTGGGACTCAAATCCACTAAAACTCCACGGTGTCCTCCTCTGCCGCTTATGGCGGGAACACGGGTACGCGTAAGCACTCATCCGCGAACCCGCCGCGGCTGTCCGTCACCGGACCCTCCTCTGGGAAGTACCCCCATCACCGGCGCACCAGAACACATGGTACGCCGTGACCACCCCGGGGTCCAAACGCCGCCTACCACCCTTCGGCTGCAGAGGATAGGGAGAGCGGCCAACGAAATACCGACACTCCTCTCCCCCTGCGGCCCCACCGCGTCCGCCATATGACGGTGGCGACCCCGTCAAGGCCGCGGAAGGTAGGGAGAGCGGCCTCCACCCTTCAGCCGCGATGCCTCCCATGAGACATCGCGGCCCGCCTCAGTTGGTTGCGATGTCGCCTAGGCGACACCGCAACCTACTTGGCCGCTACGTCGAGGGCTTCCAGGCCCAAGCCCCGACGAGCAGCCCCTCCTCGGGTTCCTCTTCGCTCGATCGTGGGGATCTACACCACGGCTACTGAGCCCCCCCGCAACGACAATGCGGGAACCCACCGGGGAGGTTATATGTTTACCATAAACAGCTAGGACACAGTGGTTCGATTGGGGGGGGGGGGGGGGGGGGTCGTAGGGGTCATTGTTTCTCTGTCTGTCTGTTTGTTCGGCTAATTTCCGAAACGGCTGGACATATTTTGACAGGACTGTCACTGTTATACATATGGATGGACATATTTTGACAGGACATATTTTGACAGGACTGACACCGATAGTGTCATAACGTCACGCCTTGTATTCCCCAAAGGGATCGGCAGAGAGGTTTTAATACACCCTCGGTTTCGCCAGTCATGTTTAAGTCCCATGTAATAAGGGGCGAACCTATTGCCACAAACCGGGCACAAAACCAGACTCCGGGCTGCTACTGAGAAATTCCTAATGGAAAAACCCAATAACAATTTGGCCGACCTGGGGATCGACCTTGCGACGCTTGCGACCACTAAACCAACAAGGCAGTCTCCTTTAATGTTAAATCTTTATCTATACTAATATTATAAAGAGGAAAGATTTGTATTTTTGTATGTAACGAATAAACTTAAAAACTACTAGACCGATTTCAAAAATTCTTCTACCGTTAGAAAGCTACATTATCACTGAGTAACATAGGCTATGGACGGAGCCGTGAGGATACAGTTAGTATTCTATAATTACCTAGTTTATCTTTTTACCCCACTCTGTTTACCCAAGCTCTTCCTCACTGCATGTGCATTGCATAAGCAGTGAGTCAGTGTCATTGTCAGGGGGTCGCCAGACGGCGGCGAGTGGGGGGAGGTGAGGAGCGTCGGCGCGTGAGTCAGCGTTCCAAGAACGTAAGACGCAACCACGCGACGTTTGACTTGCTAATCTGTGGACTGCGTTGTAGGGAGAAAGAATTTGTTTATTAATATTAGGATTTAGATTAAAATGTTGCTGTGATAACAGCTAGTGTTTATTTATTTATTTAAAATAGAACTGCCAAAGCCAATTACACTAGGTATTTAAACATATAATTTATTTAACACAGTCATGCATTCTTCTCACAAAAATTCAAACATTCTGACAGTATCATCTTTCATTTATTCTCAAACATATCAAGATCTGTGTTCGAGTCCAGGAGAGCGTTAATAGCGGCTAATGTCCGAGGAATAGGTGACTTGGAGTGTGCAGCAGTACGGCAAGTTGGAACAGCCAGTAAGCGGTGTTTTCTGCCGCGACAGTAATTATCTGGGACAAATAGATTGCAGATTTAATTATGCAGATAAGGAACATCTATAATCCCCCTAAGAATTTTAAAGATTACAGTCATCTGATCGCGCGACCGTCTTACTTCAAGAGAATTGAAACTTAAGCAAACCAACAGGATATTATTGTATTGTGTTACCTAGTTAGTCGTTGTTCTGCCTACCCTTTTCCTAACTATTTTGGCGTTGGCTTCCAGTATAACGACGGTCAGCAGTGAAAACCACGTATGTGTAAAATACAATTTTTTACAAGATATAGAAAAAAAACTGTCTACTGAAAACAAAATGGCCGAACAAATGTTTATACAAGTTTGTCATCGTACGTCATAGATGGCTTAAAAGTATTTGCACTGAAAGTTTGATGAACTAGTACGTGTATGACGAGTTTATCAATCTAAAGAACAAATTAAACGCTTTTGAAGAAAATTGGATTTATGAGGTTTTCACTGCCGAGCTTCGATAACCAGATGCGGCTGAATACCATTATCTTACACGGAGCGATTGCCATCAGACCTTCGCAACCCATTTACAGGGTAATACCGATATCCTAAGGTAAGACCGGTTGTCAGACTTTCGGGCTTCTGACTTCCCGTAGCGACTGTCATAGGTATTCGTATGACACACCGTGTTCTCCGAGGCACAGACGGGTGCCGATGTATAATGAACGGTCATCCATCCACGAAATGAACGCAGCAAGAGCAGCTTAACCTCGCAGATCGTACGATCCGCGCGGTTTTTAATTATTCTAGCGTTAATTATGTGTTGGTCTCCAGAAAAGATGCGCAGTGACAAAACCAAAAGGAAAAAGATAATGTTTCTTTCCCAGCTGTCTTTTATGTATATTTAATGATACCTTTTTAGCACATTACTGCACTACAGACGGACAGACAGACAAATAAAAGCACAAAGCTGCGCGTGCGTCATGTTTTGAATCACTTTCTGGAAATCTTATTGTCTCCGACATGCTACATGGCTCATCAAACTGTGTGATTAGAAACTTAATAAGCCATTGATTTGTTTGGTGATAGATTTTTATAATTAAATTATTAACAGAGTACCAACGGAACACTATGTTTTTTCTGTGGTACCTACTAACTCTGAAGCCGTGATAGGCCTGCGGTTAAACGCTTGCCTTCCATGCAGGAGGATCTGAGTTTTATGACCGGCCGCCTGCCTGACATCAACCCTCCCTGGGAATACTCGTTGCGCTGTCGCGCGGGTGACCCAATATGCTTGCTGATATTATTTACTGGGTCCCAAAATGATATGCTTGTCAATCTTATTACCGACAACTAAGCACACAGCACTCTTCTCTATAATTCCTAATAAGGTGAATAATTATTACATCGAAAAGTAGCCAGTCGACATCAAACCTACGTATTTTGAATGTATAGGGAAAATGCAAAGTTTATTATTATTGTTAATAACATTTCAATGAATGAGTCGGGTCCAAAGATTAGCACGTGCGTCAACAGAGGAATAATTTCGATTGTTTATTACCTATATGGCTACTGCTGATAGACCGCGTCGCGACGTGTCGGTTAAAACGTAGCCCCCGACGATAAAGAGGGGTGTTATGAGTTCGATCCCGATTCTTATACAGGGTGTAAACGAAATCATGTAATTCCTTCAAACCTCGTGATGTACTGCTGACATGGACTATTCCTGCAGGGGATACTTTTAAATTTAATAAAAAAAATATAAAGTAAACACGTGTTCTTAATGTGAGGCATTTTAGCGCCCCGAGCGAATTGCGCGGCTATCGCTTGCCGCGCGGTCATTTAACTCGGGGCGCTAAAATGCCTCACATTAAGAACCCATGTTTATTTCTTGTAATTTGTTTTTTGAATCCAAATGTATTCCGTGCAGGGTAAATCTATGTCAGCAGTACATTACGAGGTTTGAAGGAATTATATGATTTCGTTTACTACCTATACAAAGTTAGTCGGAAATGGGGTAGGTACTAAGCCGCGGGCCACGTAAAGTATCACTGATGACTAATTTAAAGCAAGTATTAAAATTTCAAAATTTGATCATTTTTATTTGCATGCAAAAATATTGTTATTTTAGTTTATTAAAAAAAAAACATACCTGCTTTAGTTATGACTTCAGAAATATAATTTTCTATTTCGTGACCCCAAATATGACCTAAATTGCAAAAACAGCTGATCATAGCTATGGACTGGTAGATTTTAGCATATTTTTTACGAAATCTTTGAAAAGTTATTTCTCTTAAACTATCAAGTTTTGGGGAAAGTTGTAGAACAAAAGTTATCCCTTATTATGGGTACTTTAACACCCTTTCGGCTTAGTACCCCCCCTTCCGACTAACCTTGTATAGATCGTGCCGATATGAGACGCACCTGTCTGATCGAATTCATTTGATTATCACTCCTGCACACCCGAGAGGACTCCATAATTTTCTCGATAGTGTGTGTAGTCTGCTAACCCGCACCAGGCCAGCGTGGTGGACTAAGGCCTAAACCCTTCTCATTCTGAGAGGAGACCCGTGCTCAGCAGTGGGACTGTAATGGGCTGATTATGATGATGATGACGTACACGTCTACAAGGTCTACAGACCTTTAGGTAATATTCAGTCACATACTTAGACTGCCTTGTTGGTCTAGTGGTCGCAAGTGCCACTGCTGAGCATGGGGTCCTGGGTTCGATCTCCAGGTGCGGCAGTGTTATTGGGTTTTTGCATTAGGAATTTCTCTGTAGCAGCCCGGAGTCTGGATTTGTGCCCGGTTAGGCAATAGGCTCGCCCCCTATTACATGGGACTTAAACATAACTGGCGAAACGAGGGTGTACTAAATACACCTCTGCCGAACCCTTCGGGGCATATAAGGCGTGATGTTATGTTACTTAGAGATACAAGAGTCTCCACACAATGGGTGCCTGAAGATGGACGGCGCCGCCGTGGTCACCCCAGAAATAGGTGGCGAGATGACCTGGTCGCGTACCGCGAGGGCTGATTTGAGGTGGCGCTGGAAAAGAATATATGGAAGGACTTGGGGGAGCCTTTTGCCCAGCACTGGGATAGAATAGGCTGACATAAAAAAAAATACACTCACAGATTGTGGTTTTACCAAATTAAGTTATAATTATGGAATAGTACCTACCTATCTACGTAAATACTAAAACTTTCCTGGTGCAGTATTATTCACGGAATTGGGAATTTTACGGACTTTGCTCTGTCATACATGAGATAATATTTATGGAATTGTTGTTTTCCAGATTCTTAGGTAATCTTATCCAACCCAGAATACATTCTGGAAACGCTGGTAGAGGACGTCCTAGAAGGACATACATCGATGTTATTGGTGATGTTCTTCGCAAAGGACAGGTGCGTAGTACTCTCAATCGGCGTGCGTGTATGACAAGATGTATGAATGTAAATGAAGCGAAAGGAGTATGTAAGGGTCGTAGCATGTGGCGTTCTATAGTTTCTGCCTACCTCCATGAGAAAAAGGCGTGAGTTTATGTATGTATGACCTATGAAATTGGCGTTTTTTTTGTCACAAATAGAGAACATCGTCACTCCTATGATTTAAAATATTCATCAATTGCTTGGTATTATATCGAATAATGACCATCATAGACAACTACCAATAGTAAAAAAACCTTATTATTTATAGTTTTCTAAACAAAAAAAATACCTTAAAAATTACTCCTCTTTTTGTTAGCAGAAATGACCACTATTTTTGTTTTAACTTACCCAAAACTTATACATGTCGCATAATCTAGGTGACATACGTTATCTTAGTTTTTCAACATTAGTGCATAAAAGTTTTAAAACATTAGTGTTCATAGTTGTTAAATAAATTAAGAAAATGTTAGTATGAAAAATGCAACTTCTTTAAAATTCTCCATACAAAACGCTGATTTCATAGGTGGGGACCTAATACATTCTTTCTCATTCCAAGTATTTGAATAATTTGCAACGTGATTGAATAACAAAACTATTAATTTAAAAATAAGTTTCTTTTTGTGGGTTTTTTTTAATAATTTAGCCCAAAATGAAAACCGCATCTGAAATTAGTATTTTACGGTGCACCGGTAATAAACGAGGTTTGATAAATACATATAAAACAACACGGAAATCCCACACAGTCTGACGTTGTTCGTGACGTAGATATGAGTCATATGACTGCCTTAATTTTCCTATCACCCCCCTATGACTCACTGTTGTTTTCAAGCGACTCACTTCCAGGGAACACTGGAAACTTTTTAATCTCGATTGAATAATTAATTAGTAAAAGACATATCTTTACACAGTATAAAACAAAGTCGCTCCCGCTATCTGTCTGTCCATATGTATGCTTTAAAACTACGCAACGGATGTTGATGCGGTTTTTTTAATAGATAGAGTGTTTCAAGAGGAAGGTTTATATGCCCCACATAAGTAACCACATTGCACCCGTGCAAAGCCGGAGAGGGTCGGTAGTTTTTTTCTCCGCCTGTAGCCTATGTTACTCAGTGATAATTTAGCTATTTTTCTTTCATTATGCTTATCCTTTTCCTAACTTTGTTGGGGTCAGCTTCCAGTCTAACCAGATGCGGCTGAATACCAGTAATTTACACGGAGCGACTGCCATCAGACCTCCACAACCCAGTTACAGGGCAATGCCGATATCCTAAGGCTACCTACACCGGTTGTCAGACTTCCGAACTTCTGAGTACCCGTAACAACTGTCATAGTTATTCATATGACAACCGGGACCGACAGTTTAACGTGCTCTCCGAGGCACGGAGAGCTCTCGATGTGTAAGAAATGGTCACCCATCCACGGACTGACCGTAGTAAGCGCAGCTTAACCTTGCAAATCATGATCCGCGCGGTTGTTAATTACCCACGAGCTCCTATCTTGTTTACCTACTAGCGATTAAATAATTTTATTACAACAAATTGCACTTAATACATTCATATTACGTATTATTGAAACAATAAGGAAGTTACGTAATTGTTCGAAACAGTGTGTAGTAGTAGATGCAGGCGGCCTTATGCTGCAAGTCAGGGGTGAGGACACGGTGGCGAATGGTTGAACAAATTTTGAGAGAAAAATTTTTGTTCGTCAAAAGTTTAAGAGAAGGCTTTATTATTTTTTATTCTGAAACTATTTTATTTACAGAAATATCTACAACATTTATTTACAGAATTATCTTAATATACCAATACAATATACATCTTAACTACTAAAATACAAATATAAAGTAAAAGAATCAAAGGGCATCAAAAAATTCGTCCGCTTCGCTGTCAACAGGAAAAGTGCCGATAAGGCTGGCAGCATTGCCACGTTGTATGGCAATGCTGATTCTTTGGCCAAAATATAGGCCAGCCCTATGGTCACGTGAAGAGTCTTATCGTTTTATTCTTGACTTGTTCGCTTTTGTTCCTAGTCTCACCTGATGGTAAGCGCACACAGGGTCTAAGATGACGCACACGAATTTAAGGATCAGAGATAGAGGGACTCCCCTATAGACGGAACACAGTAAACTGCTTGGCGCCTTTAATGCCGACTTTAGTGTTCAGGTGGCAGCTAGCGTATAAATCCTACCACCAAGCGTGTTGGGTTTTGTTGAATCTTACAACACGCGTCTATTCGTAGCGTACGGTGAGGAAGTTCTATATTCTTAACTCGGGTCATGAAACACCATCACGTACGGAATGACGCGTGTAAACGAATAAAGATTTAAGACAAATGTTGGTCGATGCGATCACACGATAGCGATCAGTTAGTCACCCATATGGTACAGGGACTACTTGCATTTGAGGATAGGTGCGTGATATTGAGGTAAATATAAAGATTTGCAAATAAATAAATTCTGTAAGTCTTCCTCTTAGCCTTTTCCCAATTATCTTGGGGTCAGCTTCCAGTCTAACCAGATGCGGCTGAATACCAGTAATTTACACGGAGCGACTGCCATCAGACCTCCGCAACCCAGTAACTGGGCAATGCCGATATCCTAAGGTTAAACCGTTTGTCAGACTTTCGGGATTCTGACTACCCGTAACGACTGTCATAGGTATTCGTATGACACCGGGGACCGACGGCTTAACTAAATAAATTCTGTAAGTACTAATTTATTTTTTAGTTTTATGGAAACGTGAAATCCGATCTATTGGGTGACCTGTAGTATTGAATTGTAATAACCAATGACTAATTCCTGTAATTTACGGAACGTTATTAGTTACAATAAAGACTTGTATCTATACCAATAATGAAGCAAAGACCCCATAGCTTTGCATAGTAGACCCTCCCATATGGAAGTAGCTATCACAGGTGAAATTATTTACGAGTTCATTAATTATATATCCAGTTTAGCAATGAAAAGTTCTGCCATTGGTAAGCAAAACGATTCGTTTTTGATCATACGAACCGGGGATTCGTTTTTGTTCTGCCTAGCCTTTTCCCAACTATGTTGGCGTCAACTTCCAGTATAACCAGATGCGGTTGAATATCTCTTTATACGGAGTGACTGCCATCAGATCTCCGCAAAGTAGTAGGTACCTGGGTAATGCCGATATCCTAAGGTTAGACTGGTTGTCAGACTATCAGGCTTCTGATTTCCCGTATTGACTGTTATAATATAGAAATTAGCTTACGAGTCTATTATGCCTGTTTCGCAATAAAAAATGCTACCATTTGCAAACAAAACCATTCGTTTTTTTTATAGGAACCGGGCATATATCGCTCTAAAGTTCCCCAGCCCGCTCCGCTCGTACCGTGTCCTTAGCTTGCCTCGTCTAGACTCGATTCCGGGAAGGGTACGACAAAGTCGACTGAAGGCGAAATGATTCACAATGGCCGACTGTTGCGTCATATTGATAATTTGTTTGTACGAGTATAGCGTCTTAATGTATGTAGGTTATGTGTTTAGAAACAAGGTTTTACAGTACATAGCATAACATCACGCCATGTCTTCCCCGAAGGGTTGGGCAGAGGTGTATAGTAACACCCTCGTTTCACCAGTTATAAGTTTAAGTCCCATGTGTTAGGGGGCGAGCCTATTGTCACATGTGGGCACATCCAGACTCTGGGCTGCTACTGAGAAATTCCTAATGGAAAAACCCAATATCAATTTTCCCGATCTGGGGATCGAACCCAGGACCCTATGCTCAGCAGTCTTAAAGTATACTAAGTAAATATCTAAATCGTTCTCTGCCTAGCCTTTTCCGAACTATGTTGGGGTCAGCTTCCAGTCTAACCAGATGCCGCTGAATACTAGTATTTTACACGGAGCGACTGCCATCAGACCACCGCAACCCAGTTACTGGGCCATGCCGATATCCTGAGGTTAGACTGGTTGTCAGACTTTCGGGCTTCTGACTTCCCGTAACGACTTTCATAGGTATTCGTATGACACCCGAGACTGACGGTTTAACGTGCTCTCCGAGGCTCGGAGGGGTCTCGATGTGTAACGAACGGTCACCCATCCACAGACTGACCGCGGCAAGCGCAGGTTAACCTCGCAAATCGTATGATCTGCATGGTTGTTATTTAGCCACGAGCCCTTTCTCGAGGTTTTAAAGTATGTATGCCTAGGTAAATATTTAAATGTAGCTTTGTATATAAACACCTGGCACCTTTTTATTTAACTAAAATGTTTTTCCTTATTCCAGCCTTTCCCCAAGTATGTTGGAGTTGGTTTCAAGTGTATTTTACACGGAGCGACGGCCATCAGACCCTCGCCACCCAGTTAATGGGTAGTACCGACATTCTTTGTTTAGACTAAACCATGAAGGTGGTAAAAATGGACTGAACAATACGAACGTTGAAGTCAACACATTTGGCATTGAATATTTAGTTTGAAGTTGTCTCTTTCTAAATACCAATACTTAGAAAAAGAATATATATACAAATAAGTAGGGGAAGGTTTGGTATATTGGACCATTCGTTAAGTTGAAGCACCATCAAATAACAGTTTAGTAGTATATTGATTTTATAATTGGTAACGCCAAACGACAATCAACTAACTTCACTACACATCGGCCATTTTGGATTTCTCATAAAACAGCGCGGCTAGTTGTCATTAACGAAAAACGAATTTCATTGTTTTTAATGTAAATTTTGATGTTCTTTGCTAGTGGTGTAATTAAGGCAAAGATAAGCTGTCTATATTCATATTTTTAATTGAGATTCGTTATTAATTAACAATTAACTGGTGATAAACATTAGCCGGCTTAGATAGGTTGTGTTCTTGTCAAATTCGTTTTTTTTATGCGAGTAAACAGTTTGCTTAAATGGACCACACATGGTCCGTTAAAATGGACTGTTGTTGTTTGTTGTTGTTTTCGATGTTTGTGATGATTGTCTGAATTAATCGTTTTCAAACTTATTCAGAATTTTGACTGTTTTTTTTAAGTCTTTTTAGTCAAAGTTAGAATTTCTATCGTTGTTGTTTGTAGTACGAGAGATATTTTTCTTAAAAGTGTTTTTGTTTAGTTTTATAGGTAAGTTTTCTCTAAGTCCAAATTGCCAACCGCGTGGTCCAATTAATCCTACCGGTTGGTTAAATTGAAACAAATATCTGATCTCATAAAATGATGATTATCTTAAGTGTTGCTATAATTATGTTGATTTTTATTAATTATATGTGAAGCCAAATAAATATAGTTTCATTTAATACAGCTGTTGTCTGTGCTATTTTCAAAGAAGCATTTCAAAACCGCATTTTTTTTAAAATGGTCCAAAATAACAGACTCTCCCCTATCACACTTTTATAATTTCAATTTTTTCTAAACTATAGAAGTTAGAGATTTAAAATAAAAAACGTTTTATAGCAATTTTTATCAGCTTTCTTTGAAACTATAGTAACAAAGTTAAACTCTTTTTTGAGTCCTTTTTGTTTCGAAAATATATCTTGTGTACTTAAAAAGTTATTGCAATTTTAAAAGCGTGATACTTATATTTGCAGGCCAGTGTAGTTTGGAAATCTATTTATATCATCACGCCAGTATTCCCCGAAGGGTTGAGCAGAGGTGTATGTAACACACCCTCATTTCACCGCTATGTTTAGGTCCCATATAATACGGGGCGAGCCTATAGCCGTCAACCGGGTACAAATCCAAACTTCAGGCCGCTACGGATGAATTCTACACGGCAAAACCCCATAAAACTTTTCTCGACCTGGGGATCGAATCCAGGACCTCAAGATCAGCAGTCGCGCTTGCCACCACTAGACCAACGAGGTAGTTAGTTTCTAAATACCAAATTCGAAAAGATAGAATATTTAGTTTGAAAATCTATCTCTTTCTAAATAGGTTCTTCAGAAAGAGATAGAACGAACAAATATACGAAGTGAAGCTAATTAAAACCGTTTAAAAATCACTGTCTTATTGGTCTAGTGGTCGCAAGCGCGGCTGCTGAGCATGGGGTCCTGGGTTCAATCCCCAAAGTGTTATTGGGTTTTTCCATTCGAAATTTCTCCGTAGCAGCCTGGAGTCTGCATTTGTGCCCGGTTAATGGCAATAGGCTCGTCCCCTATTACATGGGACTTAAATATAACTGATGAAACGAGGGTGTACTAAAAACACCTCTGCCGAACCCTTCGGAGAATGTAAGGCGTGTTATATTAAGTTGAAAAGTCACTGTGTTGGTTTTCATTTCTTAGCATTTTCCCGACTCACTGTCTGAGTCCACTTTTCCTATAGGTTCAATGACTATTCAAATTAATAGAGTAAATAACCTGTACTAATTGTGACCACGACGTGACCATACGCACATACTCAAAATACATAACTATGTTTACAAGGATTACGTCAACTTGCTCTCGGAATTCTATAATATTTTTAATGGAATTCAATTACTTATTAATGATTGAAATTAATATTTGTTTACCTCGTTTCGTGCAGGATACAGGGAAGAACCTGTTTCAGTGGTTCTCAAACTGTGACGAACTTTGACGACACGTTTGGTGCAGTGGTTGACCGATTGGCTTCTGCGCTGCGGGTCGTGGGTTCGATTCCCGTACGGAACAAATATTTGTATGGCTTACAGATAGTTGTTCCGGGTCTGGGTGTTTGTGCATGTGAAGATTTGTGTCTGTAAGCGACACAGGAAAAATAATAGAGAGGGGCAACGTTTTTAAAAAAAAACTATCATTGGGTAATGATAGAAGCGGTATTCCACGTGACGATACTCAAGTACTTCCGGCACCCTGGGCAGTCAGTCTCACCAACATTGCTGACTGGAAAATCTCTTCACCATGCGGTCAGCATTGAAAGAAATAAATAGACTTCCACAATGAACTACGTAAAAATATCGGAACAAAAATATGGTCAACAGATTATCGCAGTCCTGCATCAACCTCTTTCAAGAAACCTGTCACCATCCTTCGCTTGACAGAACTTCTTCGGTCAACGGCTCGGTACACCGTGTTGGGGGTCATACATAACATCACGCCTGTATTCCTCACAGGGTTAGGCAGAGGTATATAGTAACACCCTCATTTCGCCGTTATGTTTAAGTCCCATGTTATAGGGGACGAGCCTATTGCCTTCAACCAGGCACAAATCCAAATTCCGGGCTGCTACTCTGCCGTCCTTATTATAAACAACGTAAGTGCTTGGTGGTAACTTTCGAGAAAATCATGCCTAAAGTTTTTTTTCTTATTTTTGTTATCCCGAAGAAACTAAGAGGAATATTTAAAAAAAAATGTTCTGTATGGAAGCTTTAAATGTGAACTTTGTGTGTGCGATAATATATTTATATATTTAGTTAATTTTAATATTTAAAAAGACCAAAAACTTATAAAGACTAGTAAACATGGATTGCAATAGGTTTGTGATCGGTAGGTGTTTAAAATACCTACCTACAATAAAGGTGATGCGTGTATGTGTATGGTGTTTTATATATTTTATATTTATATATATATATTTGTATGTTGTTAAATTTCTTTTTTTTTGTTGTTTTATTTTACATACATACATAAACTCACGCCTTTTTCCCATAGGGGTAGGCAGAAACTATAGAACGCCACATGCTACGACTCTTACATACCCCTTTCGCTTCATCCACATTCATACATCTTGTCATACACGCACGCCGGTTGAGAGTACTACGCACCTGACCTGACGTTTTATTTTATTTTATTTATATTATAATTTGTTTGTTTTGTAACTAGCTGAATGTCCGCACGTGTTTTAGGTGATCACTGAAAATCAGCGCTGTGTCTGTGGCCCACGCCATCGCACAGCATTATGCTGAGTGGTCACCTTTTTGTCACAGTTGTCTTTTATTTTAATATTATTTATATACTATCATGTTTTGTGTTAAAGTGTATCTGTGACAAATAAATGTTTTTTCTTTTCTTTCTTTCTTTCAATAAGATTAAGTTACCATGCATAAACAACGCATATGTAGCAAGTGCGTGACTTATGTCTAGGAATTGCATTTGTGATATTTACCTACGTGTAGTAAAGATATGAGAGAACTTAGATGTAAGTTCCAACCTATTTACAGCAAATGTGTTCATTATGCCTAAAACAAATAAACGTAATATAAATCAATCACTTATTACAAACGTCACAAGTACCAAATGCGTTAGTTATGCTTCGTATTTTCTTTTGTCTGAATTCGAGGTGAACTAAGCATAAATAAAGCATTGTTCATTTACGGTGCTTACTACTATGTATTTTTACAGTAACGTTGATTACGATGGTTATCTATCATCATCATCTTCCTGCCCTGGTCCCAAGTTACTTGGGGTCGGCGCAATATGTTTTTCTCTTCCACTCTTCCCTGTCAGCCGTCTCATTATCATTTACCCCCTTATCTTTCATATCCTCCCTCACACAATCCATCCATCTTTTCTTAGGTCTCCCTCTCCCCCTCCATCCATCAACATTCATATTCATCACTCTCTTAGTCACATGTGTTTCATCCCTCCTCAGCACATGCCCATACCAAGACAAACACTTTCCTTTCAACTTTTCTGTCACTGGTGCCACTTTCAAACTTCCTCTAATATACTTATTTCTTACTTTATCCATTCGCGTCACTCCACACATCCATCTCAACATTCTCATCTCCGCTACGTGTAATCTTCTTTCATCCGTCTTCTTCACGGCCCAACACTCTGATCCGTACAGCACGACAGGTCTTATAATGGATTTGTAGATTTTGCCCTTCAGCCCTTTAAGATGGTTATCTATGATGGTTATATAAAATGCTTTGTCCTGAATGACTGACTGACGGATCAACACACAGCCTAAGCCGCTGATCGTAGAGACCTGAAACTTGGAGAGTGTGTTCTTTGTATGACGTAGGCATCCGATAAGAAAGGATTTTTCGAAATACTACCCCTAAGGGGGTGAAAAAGGGGGGCAAAGTTTGTATGGGACAACATGATTCCTTGATCCAATCTACTTCAAATTTTGCATAGTCTTTTTTTAACAGAATAGATGGAAGACGTGTTTCGTATTTTATTGAAATTCATCCCCTAACGGGGTTAAAAAGGGGAAGAAAGTTATTTCTCATACTTTTCTTTTGGTTTGTCTTATAAGTTTAATTTAGTGTGTATTGTTTTTCACAATTTTTTTACATTTATAAATTTGTCTGTGTCCATTTTTAAAAATGGGAGCAGAGTTGGTTAACATCAATGGGAAATTAATAAACCTTAAATTTTGGCAGCGGGTACCTTTTATAACGTAGGCATCCACTAAGGAAGGATTTTTCAATATTTCTCCCCTAAGCGGGTAAAAAAAAATCACACAAGCGAAGCTGTGGGTAAAAGCTAGTAACTATTAAAATGATTGGAATGTAGCAATTACGCTGTTTATAATTACTATAAAATTTAAACTAGTAAAGATATCAAAACTTGGGCGATTGATCCCGATAGATCTCGTTTCGCTGATTCTGAATATATTAATAACTCGATTTTGTCAAAAATTTCGATTGCGTTGTTTATGATAAGGACGGCAGTACTGAGGAATTCCACACGGATAAACTCAATAACACTGCCTGACCTGGGGATCGAACCTAGGACCTCACGATCAGCAGTCCGGACATCACTACAAGAGCGCTTTACTGTCAATAAATATGACTCATTTAATAATACAATGAACTTTTTTATCTCATAAACGTTCATAATGAGGCCATACCATGAGTGTACATCTTTTCTAGGCCTCTGACGTCATTGCGACCACATCAGGTGGTCTCCTTTGCGGTTCTACCCTTTTTTTTTTTTTTTTTTTTTCGTTGGAAAATCCTCATGGATGTCCCTCGCCCGGTGAAGGCGAGGGGGTCTGCCGGACTCTTACCGGCTAAAAACCAACGGTGCTCCTTCTCCTGACCGTTCGGCCAGGGTCGCGGGATTCGCAAAGCATGCACCGCAACCCCGGCAGGTCCCGGTCCGCCAACCCTCGGCGGACCTCTCCTCCTGAGAAGCGCGCACGGAACACAGCGCGCCGCCTTCTCGGGCCTGTTACTGGTCGGGCGGTGGGTCCCCTAACCCACCGCCCGCAGGCCGGGTCTACCCTGAAATCCAGTCACGGTAGAGGAAAATGTTCAACAGCTGATAAACTTTAAGCGTTTTGCTCTGGGAATGGCCGCAAATGGTCGTAATGGTGGGAGGATTTGAGTTCAATCCCAGCCCGTACCTCTGACTTTTCGTATTCATGTGCAGATCAGAATTTGATTATCATTTGCTCTAACAGTGAAGGAAAAACATCATTAACCTGCACACCTAAGAGGGCTCCAAAAAGTTCTCGATGGTGTGTGTAGTCTACCAACAGGCATCAGGCCAGCTTAATGGATTAAAGCCTAAACTCTTCTCATTCTGAGAAGTGGCCCAGCAGTGGGACAGTAACGGGCTAACTGTATTATGTTTATGTAGCAGAACGCTGCTATCCAGCCTCTTACTTAACATCAGACCTGTATTCCCCGAAGGATTGGGCAGAGGTGTATAATAACACTCTCATTTGGCCGTTATGTTTAAGTCCCATGTAATAGAGGGTGAGCCTATTGCCATCAACCGGGCACAAATCCGAACTCCAAGCCGCTACTGAGGAATTCCACACGGAAAAACCCAATAACACATTACGCGACCTGAAGGTCGAACCCAGGACCTCACGATCAGCAGTCGCGCTTGCCACCACTAGATCAACGAGGCAGTTATATATCCAGCCTCTTGATAGCCCTTAATTGCCTCCTACTTCACCCACGACCGGAGAAGGGCTCGCATTTTTTGCCAAGAACCACACATAGCAACAGACATCTTTCTTTTCTTATTTTTATTTAAAACTAGCGGCCCGTCCCGGTTTCGCACGGGTGGTCATTTTTCCCGTTTTTGCAATATTTTTCATTTATTCTCCACTCGTATTGGTTGTAGCGTGATGTTATATAGCCTATAACCTTCCTCGATAAATGCACTATCCAACACAAAAATAATTTTTCAATTCCAACTAGTAGTTCCTGAGATTAGCGCGTTCAAACAAACAAACTCTTCAGCTTTATAATATTAGTATAGATATCTAAGAGGTCTGCTCCCAAGCCGCTTTTATTATTAGTTGAACCAGAAAGAGGCCCCCGTATAATAAAAACTGGTCTAAATGCCAATAGGATGGTTTATGGTTCCGTACGTTCGCAATAGGTAGCCAGATTGCGTAAGCTGGTGGAATAACATGCAGAAATATGTAGTTTCTGCATGTTATTCCACTATTAATATTTTAATTGTGTTTACATTACCGACTGCTAGGGCTCGATATGCGAGGCTAAGCTGCGCTTGCCGCAGTGTTGATGGGTGACCGTTCGTTACACATCCATACCCCTCCGTGCCTCGGAGAGCCCGTTAAACAGTCGGTCCTGGGTGTCATACTAGTACACATGACAGTCGTTACGGGTAATCAGAAGCCTGGAAGTCCGAGAACCAGCCTAACCTTAGGATATCGGCATTGCACAGTTACTGGGCAACGGAGGTCTGATGGCAGTCGCTCTGTGTAAAATACTGGTATTCAGCCGCATCTGGTTAGATTGAAAGCAGGTCCACCATCCACTGACCGCAGCAAGCGCAGGTTAACCTTGCAAATCTTATGATCCGCGCGTTGTTAATCAGCCGTGAGCTCCTCAGATATCAGTAAAACATTTACCTATACATATTGAGAAAAAATGTCGTAACTGGCTGGCCGGCGCCTTGACTGCTGTGTGATACTTTCTCTAATGTAACCGCCATGAAATTTCAGCTCACTTCAAAAGATAATAATAAACTATGTTCTTCTTCTTTTCGTGTGGTTAGTGTCTAACCTGATGTCAGAGTTTATGCCGCCTATGGGCCTCTGACTTGGCTTCAAATGCGGTCAAGAAATATCTGTTAGACATGCTGGTTTCCTCACGATGTTTTCCTTCACCGATTTTAAGCAAGTGATAATTATACAATACGCACATGAATCTGAAAAGTCAGAGGTGCCTTGGGTTCGAACTATAGACCTGTGACTTGGCAGTCCGACGGTCACACATCTAGTCTATCACTGCTTATATAATAAAAACATGTTTTTTTATGGAACTAACTCTGAGCAGTTGCTCTTACGACAGAATCTAACTCAAAGTATTTTCAGAAAACTCGCAAAAGAAACCAATTTCTGATTGAAATCCAAATCAAAATTATCTCATACTCGTTCCGACAACACTCATGCGCATCCCTAAGATTACAGACAGACAGTTATATTAGCTATACAAAATGACCTTACGTAACCGTGCACCTTTTGAAGTTTTTGTAAAGAAACCGGATGGTGGGTCCAGATTATTACTGGGTTCTAGGAACGGGCCAGACGTTGGGGTAGGTCATAGGGACTTTGGAGTCACCTTCCGGGCTTTGAACTGGGGGACCTTGGGCAACCGACGACGTAATAGGAGAGAAGAAGTTTTTTGTGCCTGACTGGGTAAGTCTGGATCAGTGGGCGAGATTTTGTTTTTTTTTTGGATTTTAGTAAATGGTTGGTTTTGAGTGTCAACAATGAGTGACATTATTTGCTTTTTTTTTGTCTGGTTAGTGACTAGCCTGGTGTCAGAGTTTACGCCGCCCATGGGCCGCTGACTTGGCTTCACATGCCGTCGAGAAATATCTCTCAGGCATGCCGGTTTCCTCACGATGTTTTCCTTCACCGTTTTTAAGCAAATGATAATTATACAATACGCACATGAATCCGAAAAGTCAGAGGTGCGTGCTTTGGTTCGAACTCGAGATCTATGACTTGGCAGTCCGACGGTCACACCTAAGCTATCACTGCTGCTATTGTTTGCTGAAATTAATACAATTATGCTCATTTCAAAGGACAGGTGCGTAGTACTCTCAACCGGCGTGCGTGTATGACAAGATGTATGACTGTGGATGAAGCGAAAGGAGTATTTAAGGATCGTAGCATGTGGTGTTCTATAGTTTCTACCTTCCCCCATGGGAAAAAGGCGTGAGTTTATGTATGTATGTATGCCCGGTTCATAAGGCAAAAAACGAAGCGTTTTGTTTACCGATGGTAGCATTTTTTATTGCCAAATGTGGCACATAAATGGACTTGTAAGTTATTTTTAGCTGTGATAGCTAGTAGTAACATGTGGAAGGATCTGTTGTACAAAGCTATGGGGAATTTTCTTCTTTATTAATACGCATACAAGTCTTCATTTTAACTAGGAAACGGCTGTTTCGATTATTTTTAAACGGTTTAAATAGCTTCACTTTGTATATTTGTCGTTTGATTCAAATCTTGCGACCAATTTTTCAATTACTTCTCTTCAACCGATTCTCTTCAAACTTTGCACACATCTTCAATTTCCATGACAATACAACATTATACTAATTTCAATCTTCAATCCTCAAATTCTGATGCTGCAGGGGTACTGCAAGATAAAACCGTATAACCTAAAAAAAATATAAGAGACCTTTTAAAATTTAACCAGCCCTTTTCATGGCTTTTGGAAATTTTTATCCTGTTGGGCATGCTTTCCTGTAAGACATGACAAAAGCCATGACAGTAAATTGGTGCCACTCAGGACAAATAATTCTTTATAATATTTATTACAGATTTTCTGCTGGACAATCCAATACCGTTCTGCCTAGCCTTCTCCCAACTATGTTGGGGTCAGCTTCCAGTCTAACCAGATGCGGCTGAATACCAATATTTTACACGGAGCGACTGCCATCAGACCTCCGCAGCCCAGTTATCGGGCAATGCCGATATCTTACGGTTAGACCGGTTTTCAGACTTTCAGGCTATGGGCTAGGAGAATACAATCCCATCGGAATTTAAGTTCCTAATGACAAAAATACTAGATGATACAATTTTTGAGATCAAAAAAAGATAAAAAAAAAGAAAAAATAGTTGAAAAGTTCAAAGGAAATCGTTTGTCTTGGTATGGGCATGTGATGAGGAGGGATGAAACACATGTGACTAAGAGAGTGATGAATATGAATGTTGATGGATGGAGGGGAAGAGGGAGACCTAAGAAAAGATGGATGGATTGTGTATGGGAGGATATGAAAAATAAGGGAGTAAATGATAATGAGACGGCTGACAGGGAAGAGTGGAAGAGAAAAACATATTGCGCCGACCACAAGGAACTTGGGACCAGGGCAGGAAGATGAGATGATGATGATACAATTTTTGAGATCGGAAAAATAATTTTATTCTATTTTTGTGTATTACAACAAAGGCGTATTCAATAGCGATGGAACTTACATCATAATACCTATTGATCATAGAATTGATGACTAGTTTTGATGCCGTAATACTAAGTAAGTACCTAAGTATTAGGTTTGTGAGTAACAATGAGTGAGCCAAAAGGGCGGTTACAAGTTAGGCGTGTTTTTAGTCGCGTTTTGAAACGTTACAATATTACTAGTATGCATAACTGTGAACAGTGCGTGAGACTTGGCGTCACAATCTCTTGTATATCAGAAGAAATATGAATCGAGATCAGGAAGCTATTTACATAACACTAGCTGTGCCCTCACGGCTCCGCCCGCGTAAGAAGTTTTATTCCAGTAATAAATATAGCCTATGTTACTCAGTGATAATGTAGCTTTCTAACGGCAAAAGATTTTTTGAAATCGGTCCAGTAGTTTTTAAATTTATTCGTTACATACAAAAATACAAATCTTTCCTCTTTATAATATTAGTATAGATATAGACTAGCTGTGTCCTCACGGCTCCGCCCGTGTAAGAAGTTTTATTCCAGTAATAAATATAGCCTATGTTACTCAGTGATAATGTAGCTTTCTAACGGCGAAAGAATTTTTGAAATCGGTAGTATTTTTATGTAGCGAACTAATTTCTTACTTACCATCTGTTGTAATATACCTACATTGACAAATAAACGATATTTGATTGGATTTGATTTGATCGGTCCAGTAGTTTTTAAGTTTATTCGTTACATACAAAAATACAAATATACAAATCTTTCCTCTTTATTATATTATAGTATAGATATAGATAACATAACATCACTCCTGCTCCTGTATTCCCGAAAGGTTTCGGCGTTTAAGTCCCACGTAATAGCCGGCGAGCCTATTGCCATCAACCGGGCACAAATCCAAACTCCAGGCTGCTACTGAGGAATTCCACACAGAAAAACCCAATAACACTTTGCCCGACCTGGGGATCGAACCCGGGGCCTCACGATTAGCCGTCACGCTTGCCACCACTAGACCAACGAGGCAGATTATTTTTTTGAAATAGTATGAAATATTTATAAGGCGGATGTCAATGGAAACGCCGGTAAAGGACGTCCTAGAAGGACATACATCGATGTTATTGGTGATGTTCTTCACAAAGGTCAGGTGAGTAGTACTCTCAACCGGCGTGCGTGTATGACAAGATGTATGAATGTGGATGAAGCGAAAGGGGTATGTAAGGTCGTAGCATGTGGCGTTCTATAATTTCTGCCTACCCCCATGGGAAAAAGGCGTGAGTTTATGTATGTATGTATGAAATACTACACATAATAAAACACAGTTTTTTTTTTCAATAATTACTATTATTCTCTATTGAAACGCGCCGCCATAAAAGAAAGCCAAATCCGTCAACATCCTAAAAACGACATTTAAAAACTAATAAACATGCTACATTTTTTAACCTACAGAAGTGGGGAAATTGAATTACTGTTTACGCAATTTGTGATGTCATTTTCAAGGTCTAGGAAGGGCAGACTGTGCTACTTGTCACGTACTTGACGAGGATACGTGTGGTACAATGTTTACCTCGATGACTGTATGGTGTTTTTGTCTGCTCTTGTTACAAGTAGTATTTTTTTCTATTCGACTGCTTGTAGATGGTCTTGCGGGCCGTTTCTACGTAACCGGGCAGTTATTGGCGAGATCTGAAGGGTCTCCAACCAACGGGGACGAGAGTAAAATACTTAACCTAAGCTAACTACTACCACTAACATCATGACTAGCTAGCCAAAACAGCACTAACGGCCCGTTCACGACTTTGCTGCTGTGAGCGGCAGCTAAGCGCGGGGCGGCGAGCGGTAAGATCAAAAGTATAAAAATGTTTGAAGCACGCCACGAGACGCCGCTCATAGCGAAAACGCGCGCAGTTTTATCCGAGCGAATCGCTACAGCGGCGCGCGGTGCGAGGAGCGGCAGGAACAAAAGTACAAGTGAATGAGTGCGACACCACGAAACAGAGCGGCGCGGACAGCGGTGTAGGAGTGACGTACTCAGCGGCGAAGCTAAAAACAAAAAAAAAAATAGACGATTTTGTGGCGGTAATGGATACCGCGGCATTTTACTTCTAGGTATGTACTGCAGAATATAATCAAAAGTTTTCACACTCATTCTTGTGTACTCATAAAACTTATCTGGATATTTTCTGTAATTTTCGTATAGGTCACGAAATTCGCCATTTAAATACCGATCTTTATTCAGTTCGTGCACTCCTTCTCTCATAATTAAGAATATCTTGTTTTAAAAATGTAGGTACTGCTTTCTAAACACAGAAGGGATAATTTTGATAGCGCCATGATTTTGAGCACGTTTTGACTACCTAAATACGTCCACCGCGGCTGCTGCAACTAACCGCTACTGAGGGTACGTGGCGTGCAAAACGCACCGCTTACCGACGCCGCTCTGCTCGCCGCGCCGCTTCCCGCTAAGACCGAAGTCGTGATCAGGCCGTAAGAGCGACCTCTAATGGGATTCGGACCTCGGCTTAAGGCGTTGCTTGCGAGAAGACTGGGAGGGAGACAGGTTGATGAGGGCTGAATTAACGTGTTTGCGGAGTCAGAAAAGTGTTACAAGTAGTGATGTTAAGTGACTTATATCGTGTAGGGATGGGGTAGAGTAAAAAACTTCCTCACCGCGCTCTGGGATTGACGCGTGTTGGAAGATTATACAAAACCCAGTACGCTTGGTGGTAGGATCTATACGGTCCGCCTGGCTAGCTACCACCCTCACATTAAAGTCCGGCGCCAAGCAGTTTACTGTTTTCCGTCGGATGTATATGAGAGCCAGAGGGGTATAGGGGAATCCCTCTATATTTCGTTTCCTTGAATTCGTGTGCTCTAAGACCCTCAAATCAAAGGCGGCCTGCTTCTTCTTCCTGCCCTTATCCCACACTAGGTGGGGTCGGTACAACATGTATTTCATAAATCCATGTTGTTAGAGGTTTTGGCTTATTGTTTTATGACCGGCCGCCTGCCTAACATCAACCCTCCTTGGGAATACTTGTTGCGCCGTCGCGCGGGTGACAAGTCAGTAATAAAAATAAAATAAAATAATACTTATCACTGCTGTATATATGAATATATACTCGTCTATTACTGCTATTGTTTATTAATTTACCGATAGTAACATAATTGTTAAATAAGATCCCAGCAGCAATCTTATCATGATCTGCCTGCCAAATACTAAAACTATTGGTAGAAACAACGACTTGTTTTAGGTTTAGGAACCGGGTTTTCACGAGAAGAAAGATACCTGAGCTTAATACTCATATTAAGGCGTACCTGATTAGACTGGAAACTCGGGGCCCTAATATTGAACCAGTAGAGCTCCAGCAGCAGCAGTGATAGCCTAGTTGTGTGACCGTCGGACTGCCAAGTCATAGGTCTCGAGTTCAAACCCAAGGCACGCACCCCTGACTTTTCTGATTCATGTGTGTATTGTATAATTATCACTTGCTTAAAAACGGTGAAGGAAAACGTCGTGAGGAAACCAGCATGCCTGAGAGATATTTCTCGACGGCATGTGAAGCCAAGTCAGAGGCTCATGGGCGGCATAAACTCTGACACCAGGTTAGTCACTAACCACACGAAGAGAAGTAGAGCTCCTTGTAAAAGAGTTCGTCTGGGTATCAGACCTATTTCTGACGCCTTTTAGGGGTGGTGGTAACCAGTCTCCATCAGGTGGACCTCCAGCCTGTCTGTCAAGCTATTATTCTGCCTAGCCTTTTCCCAACTATATTGGGGTCAGCTTCCAGTCTAGCCAGATACGGTTGAATACCAGTATTTTACACGGAGCGACTGCCATCAGACCTCCGTAACCCAGTAACTGGGTAATGCCAATATCATAAGGTTAGAACCAGTTGTCAGACTTTTGGGTTTCTAACTGCCCCTGTCTATTGTCATAGGTATCCGTATAACCGACTTTTTAACGTGCTCTCCGAAGTACGGCGGGGTCTCGATGTGTAACGAAGCGGTCACCCATTCACCGACCGACCGCGGCAAGCGCAGCTTAACCTCGCAAATTGTTTGATCCGTGCGATTGGTAACTAGCCATGAGCTTTTCATAAAACCGATATCCTAATGTTAAACCGGTTGCCAGACTTTCGGGCTTCTGACTACCCGTAACGACTGTCATAGGTATTCTTATGACACCCGGGACCGATAACTTAGATAGGAGAGAGAGAGAGATAATGCTGAGATAGGAGCCCTTTTTGGCCTCGTGCAGGTAGTCTAAATTCTTATTCTTTCTTTTTTTTATATTGTTTTTGTTTCTGTAACTGCCTGTGTGAGTCCAGAATAAATAATTTTCTTTCTTTTCTTTCTTTCTTTCTAACTTATTAGTCGTATTTAAACGAAATTTATCTGCTAACCGATCGTATAATGTTATGATCTTAAACCACTGTTGACGACTCCATAACAATATTGTAAACAAGTTCAACGTCCTGTGATTAACAAGAGAATGACATCCAAGGCTTGATTAGTTATCGAAACTGGTTTTGTGGTTAATAGCTTAGCATACAGGCGTGGCAAGCGCGACTGTTGATCGTGAGGTCTTGGGTGTGATCTCCAGGTCAGGCAATGTGTTATTTGGTTGTTCCGCGTGGATCTGTGCCCGATTGATGGCAATAGGCTCGCCCCTTATTACATGGAACTTAAACATAACGGCGAAATGAGGGTGTTACTATAAACCTCTGCCCAACCCTTCGGGGAATACAGGCGTGATGTTATATTAAAAACTTACAGGATAATTAGTTGGCACGCACACAACACATGAGTGAGCTTGGTTTCTAGGAACGGGAACTACTCATACTGTAGGACCTACAACATAACTAAGAAGTTCCATCGGTAATCTTCGTAAAACCGATCACTTCCGAACTGAGCGCGACTTTAACACCTCGAATTTTTATTAGTACTGCAGTGAAAAATTATCTTTACGGTGACGCAATAAGTGTGAGTGGAGCGAAAATGAGCGACAGTCATTGGTTGTTTGATCAAATTTGTCGATGCGACTTATTTATTTATTTATTACATAACAAACTTACATCTATCATTACAGGTACAGACCTAATGCGATAGAGCAGTTAAATTTAACAAGCCCAACTAGTTCTTTTTTTTTATTATTATTTACTAGCTGTGTCCTCACGGCTTCGCCCGTAGCCTATGTTAGTCAGTGATAATGTAGCTTTCTAACGGCAAAAGAATTTTTGAAATCGGTCCAGTAGTTTTTAAGTTTATTCGTTACATACAAAAATCCAAAAGTACAAATCTTTCCTCTTTATAATATTAGTATAGACAAATAATTATTTTGTAACAATATTAAAAATATTACCTCGTATTATTACTTCTTGTGTCGTGCGGTAGAAAGGGGTGACTTTGATCAATTTTAAAATTGAAATGTATTTTTCACTTGAAATATGAGAGCAAAAAAAAATATAAAACTGATTTTGTTTATTTTGTCTATTTCTTGAATAAAATTATAATTTTTCTTATTACTTTTTGAGAAAAAATATTAAAACGTTCGTGATAAATGTCAAACTGTGATTGGGGTACTTTGATACCTCCCTTTTTTCTAAGGAATTTGAAAGTAACCCCAATCTATCTATATAAAAAAAAAATCTCCAAATGTGTTGCTAAGCGCAAAACTTAAGAACGGCTCGACCAATTCGGCAATTCTTTTTTATATATTCCTTAAGGCACAAGGAAGGTTCTTATGAAGAGAAAAAACATAAAAATTGCGTGGAAAATAGTAAAAACAACACTTTTCTTTTCCCACTACTGCAGGGCAATAACTTTTGATAGGACGAAGTCTGTCCGGGCAGCTAGTAACGAATAAATAAACAATTACACAAAACTATTACCGACATACTTTTAATAGCTTTTCATCAATCGGCAAGGATCCACCCACTATACTAATCACACGCTGACAATGACGTTCAATACTGCCAACCGTAAAAAAAATATCGGAAGAATGCGTTCAGAATTCGTACAATTTGAGTTTTATTACGAAACGAAGTTTTGATCAAAGTAACCCCCAGGAATCAAAGTAACCCCAGTTTACGATACTGCAACGCAGGCGCATCATAATTTTTCTTACCTCTTTGTCTTTACGCCGTAAAATCTTAATCGCAAGCGCAGGTAAATACCGTTTACCAATAAACTTTATTGATATAATAAGCTAAACTAACAAGTTTATAAGCTATAATTTACAGCATAATACTCGTTCGGCATAACTTTTAATTTGAGGGTGCATAGTTTACGTATATGGCATGCAAGGACAAACAGACAGACGAGTGGTATTGTGCAGATGATTGGCAGAAGGTTAGATGAGTGAATCATTGGAAATATCGATATTTGTTCCAAAGAGGAAGGAGTTTATGTAATATTAGATGGTATTGAGTGAAAATGTTCTTGAATGGAGACCATGCACTGGTAACGCAGCGTGCGTTAGCCTCCTAGATGGACAGATGACCTGGAGAAGGTCGCTGGGAGACGTTGGATGCAAGCGTAGTAACCGGACGTTGTGGAAATCTATAGAGGAGGCCTTTGCTCAGTAGTGGACGTCCTTCAGCTCATATTTGACGATGAAGTATTGAGACTACTTTGCAGTTTTATGAGAGCATTTAAGTTTGAACCGTTTATTACCTCCAATGTAGAATCATGATAGCATGACTTTTAGAAAAGTGGGCCTAGACTGTAACTCGAAATAATGCTAGATTTAATAATGCAATTAAGCCACCCGAAAGTGATCTTCTACGGTCGCTTTAGATGAAACGAAATACACACAGGGCACTCACGAGATACACATAAAAATAAAACAATATTCAAATTTAGAACGCGACAACCCGAATGTCATATCCCGAGCGGATATAAAGCAGCTCGGTACACTGTCTTGATGTACGTAGCGTAATAGGAATACATTAATGCATTTTAAATTCAGACTGCCTCGTTGGTCTAGTGGTGTTAAGCGCGAGTGCTGATCGTGAGGTCCTGGATTCGATCCCCAGGTCGGATAAAGTGTTATTGGGTTTTTCCGTGTGGGATTCCTCAGTAGCAGCCCGGAGCTTGGATTTGTGCCCGTTAGATGGTGATAGGCTCGCCCCCTATTACATGGGACTTAAACGTAACGGCGAAATGAGGGTGTTACTATACACCTCTGCCTAACCCTTCGGGGAATACAGGCGTGATGTTATGTTATGTGGTATGTTTTAAATTCAGTATTCTGTCGCGAAATTGAACTTCTGGTTTTCTACTGCGACGTGTGCTGCTGGCATGAAGGGCCAGACAATGGCAGGTCACCTTGCCGGTCGTTGCACGCTTGCATAATGTTTTTTTGTCCGTATTTCGACCCAATCTCGGGAACTGCGACGCTTTATTGAATCATCTTGTGAGATTTCAAGGATCTTTTTGTTCGTTAATTTTGCGGTTCTTAAGTGGTATGTTTGAGGTTTATGTAACTAAGTACGTTAAGTGATTTCGAATAATTTACAGATTCAGTTGACCGTTCAGTTATAGTTACACCGACGTAAACAGTGTTATAAGTTTACACACCAATTATTATATCGACAAAGACACGCATTTATTTACTAGGCATAACATAATATCACACCTGTATGCCTCGAAGGGTAGGGCAGAGATGTATCCGGGCTGCTACTGAGGAATTCCACACGAAAAAACCCAATTACACCGCCCAACCTGGGGATCGAACCCAGAACCTCACGATCAGCAGTCGCGCTTATCACCACCATGATAATAATATAAGAACATTTAATGTCAACACTTTATTAATTATTATTATTATCATGCAAAGAAAAATCACTCACATACAGTACCTACTTTATAAAAAAACATTAATTATTCATTATAACTTAAATTGTTTACACATTATGCAGTTTAAATATATGCAGGTTGCACATAAAAACATTAATTATTAAACGTTACTTAATAATACGTGCATTATTATTATGACAAATAAATATTTATGAATTATGTACATAATAATTATTTTTTTTACACAAAGCCGAGGCCCGAACCCCACAGGGGGTGCCCTTAGTGCCGTGTCACTTAATATATATCCTTAGTTTGTAAGTCCTGGCTGGGGGCCTTAAAATAATTTTGGGCCACCACAGGAATAGTCCGGTTAAGTAGTAACAAAGCCGTCGCGAGCTTTAAACTACGAGTGGTCAAACCAAAAAGAAAAAAAAAATTGAACCGTCTTCAAAAAATAATAAAATAATTACCATATAAAATGAACAGTTTCAGAAGTCGGTGCCTTCAATTTGGTTCAGCGTGGATCAGCACCGACTTCTGAAACTGTTAATTTTATATGGTAATTATTTTATTCTTTTTTGTAGTCGGTTTAAATTTTTTGTAAAAAATGTTTTTATTTTTTCATTTTAGTGGCCTTAATTAAAACTTGGTTGGACCTACTAAAGACGCTGCTCGTAACATAATCACATCATCACAATATGCGTACTGTTCGTCATTGAGGAGTTCCATTGTCTATCTCCGAAGTTCTTCATCAGATCTTCACCAAATTTAAATGGGACCAACTTCGGAGTATACCCTATCTATTCAAAATCGATTCACAATTGGTGAAAATATCGATGAACATACACAAAAAAAAAATACATACAGACGAACATTTTAACAATTTTTAACCTCATCCTTTTTGGAAGTTGGTTAAAAATTATAAGAATTTAATGAGGTTTTGAAAAATAAAAAAAAATCGCTTGACGTGCTCTTAGTGTAGGTAGGGTCTGTTACTGTTAGCCTGTTAGCCTATATCATCCCACTGCTGGGCCAATGATTTCCAGAACTTAGTCTTCAGGTAGATAATGGGCCTAGGTGACAAAATATTAGAGACAAAACAAAATATCTTCTTCTTCTTATTCCTGTCCTTATCCCACACTAGGTGGGGTCGGCACAGCATGTATTTCATAAATCCATGTTGTTAGATGTTTTGGCTTATTGTTTTATGACCGGCCGGCTGCCTGACATCAACCCTCCTTAGGAATATACGTTGCGCCGTAGCGCGGGTGATCCAATGTGCTTGCTGGTATTATGCACTGGGTCCCAAAATTATATTCTTGTCAATCTTATTGCCGACAACTAAGCATATCATTTTGGGACTACATATAGGTAAGCAACAAAACAAAACACCATGTTCTTTATTTTTTATGACGTGATATTTATTTCTTTTATCTTTTTGATCCATACAAAAGGTAAATCGGGGCTCGTGGCTGATAAACAACCACGACGATCATATGATTAGCAAGGTTAAGCTGCGTTTGTCGTGGTCAGTCCATAGATGGGTTACACATCGAGACCCCTCCGGCCTCGGAGAGCGCGTTAAACCGTCGGTCCCGGGTGTCATACAAATACCTATGACAGCCTTTATACGTCAGAAGCTCGAAGGTGTTATATCGGGTTGCGGAGGTCTGATGGCAGTCGCTCCGTGTAAAATACTGGGTATTCAGCCGCATCTAGTTAGGCTGGAAGCTGACCCCAACATAGTTGGGAAAAGGCTAGGCAGAACAAAAGGTGAATCGTATAAATAAGTACTCATCGTACAGTTATCAACGTAGTAACAGTAATGACTAATATAAACTACAATATTATATTGTTTATTCATATTTAAAATCAAATGCCATCATCGTTTAATATTGTTAACCTACTTTGTGGTTTATATAACAGGAATTTGTCTGTTTATAATAATTAATTTATATTCTTATTGGCGCCGTCAAATCGTTATTATGATCATCATCACATCTGATCGTAAATGTTCACTACTGATCATGAGCCTGCTCTTCTCTCTTCTTCTTTTCGTATGGTTAGTGACTAACCTGGTGTCAGAGTATATGCCGCCCATGAGCCTCTGACTTGGCTTCACATGCCGTCGAGAAATATCTCTCAGGCATGCCGGTTTCCTCACGATGTTTTCCTTCACCGATTTTAAGTAAGTGATTATTATACAATACGCACATGAATCCGGTCAGTCAGAAGTGCGTGCCTTGGTTTCGAACTCCAGATCTATGACTTGGCAGTCAGACGGTCACACCACTAGGCTATCACTGCTATGAGCCTGCTAAACACCGCTATTATGATCAGTAATATGGTAAAATAATCTATGCTTGGCAGGTGGATGGGTGATCAGTAATCACCGGTCTGCCTGACACTGATCACAGGTATGTTGTTATAAGTGCACAGGAGAACGTTGCTGTCCATTAAGAATGTCAAGAGTTATAACCGAAGACTTTGGGAAATGCAGACACAATTTTACAAAAAAAGTAATACTACTACATAAAATCAACCTTCGTCTGATCGTGAATAATATAGGTCGATTGGTAGAAAATGCCTAAAGGCATTAAGTCCGCCTCTGTACTAATTTTGTGCATAAAGAATAAAATAAATAAATAATGACTATGATCGTCCGTGTTTATGGATTACTAACTGTGTCTTCACGGCTCTGCCCGTAGCATAAGTTACTCAGTGATAATGTAGCTTTCTAACGGCAAAATATTTTTTGAAATCGGTCCAGTAGTTTTTTAGTTTATTCGTTACATACAAAAATACAAATCATTCCACTTTATAATGTTACGAGTAGTATAGATAAGCATTCCCCATAAACACGGCCGATCAGAAAGTTCTCTAAAGGAAACTTATAATGACGTTATAATTAAATCTGATGTTATGGTGAAAGGCTACTAGGGGGTAGCCTAACGCCATAATATCAGGCTATCCTCTTCTTCTCTTGTGTCGTCACAAGCTATATGAAAATAGCTCATGGCGCGGTGAAAAGATTACCTAGTCAGCAAGGTTGGTAGCGAGGCTGCCCAGGATTCGTGGGGGCTCTTAGTTGAGTAGTAATGGATCCACATTTGTATGCTGCTGTACCTATGGATGGAGAGAGAGTTGTCCATTCTTTCGTAACCACACAGTTACTTGTCAATACAATAATAATTGTAACATAACATCACGGCTATATACCCCGAAGAATTGGCAGAAGTGTATAACACCCTCATTTCGCCGTTATGTTTAAGTCCCATGTAATAAGGGGCGAGCTTATTGCCATCAATAAGACGCAAAGCCAAACTCCGGGTTGCTACTAAGCAACAGTGCTTAGCCCTATTCCTCTCTCCTAATTTTGCTGTGCCCGACGGGGTCCATTTGATCTTTTACTTTGTTATGCCATCTACGTAATACATATGGAATGCAATAAAGAATCGAGTATTGAATACCACACGGAAAAATCCAATAACACTTTGCCCAGCCTGGGAATCGAACTCAAGACCTCACGATCAGTCATGCCACCACTAGACCAACGAGGTAGTCCGAGACAGATAATAGTCCACAGAAATATCGAGTCTGTGTTGTGTTGTCGTCATAATACCGAGCAACATAACACGCATTTACATGAAAGGAATACATTTGATAATAAATAATATTACTATTTATAGTGAACAAATATGGCTGCTGTCCATCGCTGATGACCTTGGAAGGGTCCGCTGGAGCCAGGGTCACCTTCGGGGTAACGACCGCTTGCGTAAGCAATTGCATCATTGCGCAGAAATGCACGCTGTGATTCAAAACGAATAGGGATGTCGCAAATAATAAAAAAACGTAATTGTGTTTTTATTTATGAAATAAAAAATTAGGAATCATTTTCAAATGCTGATACGTGATTTTTTTTGTCATACTTATTTTATAAAAAAGTTAAACTCAAACAATTAGTATTGATTTTATAAAATCAACACTTCCATGGAGATAATTTTCTATGTATTTGCAATAAAATAAAACATTATTACAGTTTCAATAAATTGGATGGAAAATATTTATTTCAATTCTTGGTAATGGCCATTGGTCGCTAGTGCAGATTTAACATGCTTCGGGATTAGAAACCTTAATTCGAGTGTCGGAGAGCACGTTAAACAGTCGGTCCCAGGTGTCATAGGAATACCTATGACTGTCGTTACATAATCAGAAGCCCGAAAGTCTGACGGCCGATCTAACCTTAGGTATAATAAAATAAATAGAATAGAATAGAATAAATTTATTTGCATAGAATGTAGGTATACAGGTAAGTTGTTACAAAGAAGTTTGGTTCCAAGTACATTCTACCATTTGGCATGCAATAACTTTGTACTTATAACTAAAACAATGTAGGTGACTCTAAATATACATTTTTGGTATGTTATAATTATTGGTATGTTTAATTAATTCCTAATAATACTAAAAGTTAATATACTAAATAACGAGTGTGATACAAAATACAATTACAAACAATTATTTATCTGCTAAGAAATCTGATACAGAGTAATAACACTTTTGAAGCAGAAATGATCTAAGGTATTTCTTAAAAAGTCTTAAAGGTTGCTCTTTAATAATGTTAGGTATCTTATTATAAATTACAGGTGCCATGCCGATAACACTTTTTTTTAATAGAGATGTTTTATATGGACCAGTACACAGCATGTTTTGATATTGGGATCTCATAGTTGTTGTTCGATTTCTAGTGTCACGTAACGTCGGAAATAAGTTTTTATTAATTTTTACAAATATGGACATTTCTAGTATGTAAAGACATGGAAAGGTGAGTAACTTATGGTGTGTAAAAATAGGTATGCAGCTGTCTGTAGCTTTTAAATTGAACATAGCTCTGAGACACCGTTTTTGGGCTTTAAAGATACTGTCTCTTTCACTACAATTGCCCCAAAATATGACACCAAATCTTAAAACCGACACAACTAAGCCATGGTAGGCAATGAGTATGGTATTAATATTTACCTTTTTTGTAAGGTTCTGAAGTACATAAGCCGATGAACTCAATTTTTCACAAATGTCTTCTGCTTGCAGCTTCCATGTCAATTGGCTATCAATAAAAATTCCTAAAAACTTTGTAACATTTACGTTGTCTACTATTTGCTCAGTAACTGGGTTGCGCAGGTCTGATGGCAGTCGCTCCGTGTAAAATACTGGTATTCAGCCGCATCTGGTTACACTGGAAGCTGCCCCCAACATAGTTGGGAAAAGGCTAGGTAGAACATTTTTATTCAGTTAGTTCGTGCTAACCCTACAGATGATTTAAAAAGTGGACCAATCACAGCCGAGTACAAAATTACGTACGTAATTTTATTTGTCTGATACAATGTTTAATGTCTCAGCAATGTACAATATGTTAAATGTTTAAAAGGATCTTTAATCTATACTAATATTATAAAGTTGAAGAGTTTGTTTATTTGAACGCGCTAATCTCAGGAACTACTGGTTTGAATTGAATCATTCTTTTTGTGTTGGATAGTCCATTTATCGAGGAAGGTTATAGGCTATATAACATCACGCTACGATCAATAGGAGCGGAGCATAAATGAAAAATCTTGCAAAAACGGGAAAAATGTCCACCCGTGCGAAGCCGGGGCGGGCCGCTAGTATACAATAAACATAAACACCCGAAGGTTCCTTGAAAGATAGTATAATCTGAGTTTATGTATTAAACCTTTAGTTTTAATTTAATACCTATTAACATAACATCACGCCTGTATTCCCCAAAGGGTTGGGCAGAGGAGTATAGTAACACTCTCATTTCGCCCTTATGTTTAAGTCCCATGTTATAAGGGGCGAGCCTATTGCCATCAACCGGGCAGAAATCCAAATTCACTGCTACTGGGGAATTCCGCACGGAAACACCCAATAACACTTTACTTGACCTGGGGATCGAACCCAGGACCTCACGATCAGCAGTCGCGCTTGCCACCACTAGATCAATGAGGCAGTTAATATTCGGAGTATTTGGAGTAGTGCACTTCCTCCTTGGACCACATCATTTTGTTCTTATTGTTCAATACTTCGTTCTGCAAGAATTATGTTGTACTGGTAATATTCTCAATGTTACCAATGGCGTCATCGCCTTACATTACTCACAGTACAAAATTTATTACCTTTAATTTTGCGTTGGATGACGCTACGAGTTAAATTCGATGGTACTAACCGGGTTCGAACTTACAACCTTGCTTGTTCAATGCTCCTTATTACTCAGAAGAACACATCATAATACTCAAGTACACATTTACTGTAAGATCTCGTGTTATTATGTATCATTCAAAAGCTCATTCTGTGGGGCTTGAGATGAGAGAGAGATCTACAGGCATTTTTCTGTAAAATCAGGCATTTTGACTGGACATCCACCAGAGCTGTGCGAGGAAAATGTGCGGTGCGAAAATGTGTAGCAATGATGTGAAACGGTGTGACCCTTTCCACCAGGGCTGTGCGAGCAACGGGTAATGTGTAATGCGTAATTGGTAGCGGACTCTTTTCGAATATGAGGGTGGTGTGGCGGGAGCGGTACATATTCCTCGTAACATAATATTCCTCGCAACATATTCCTCGCAACGCATCCCTCGCTCGTATATCTCGCTTGTTTTGTATAAACAAAAACCTCGCTCCGCTAAGCTCATATCCCCCAAAGCTGCGCAGAGCGAAGGCGAAGTGATTCTATTGTTGCTTACAAAACACATTCCTCGCTACACAGCTTAGTACAGCTCTGGTGGATGCAGGGCACTCTAGACAGGTATTCGTCCATTTTGAAATGGTAACCTTACACGGGTCAGCCTGCAAGCTATGAAGCTTTTTTTTTTTCTTTTAGTCTTATGTCGGCATGAAAATTACGAGAATAGCTCATACCCTGGTGCGTAGATTATCCAGCCAGCAAGGTTGGTAGTGGGGCTGACTGCCCAGGGTGCGCCGGACGTAAGTATAGTGACAACCCAAGTATACTGCGAAATATTCTGCCTATCCTTTCCCCAACTATGTTGGGGTCATCTTCCAGTCTAACCAGATGCGGTTGAATACCAGTATTTTTTACACGGATGGACGACACGTTTGGTGCAGTGGCTAAGCGATTGGCTTCTACGCTGCGGATCGTGGGTTCGATTCCCGCATGGAACAAATATTTGTATGGCCTACAGATAGTTGTTCCGGGTCTGGATGCTTGTGCGTGTGAAGATTTGTGTTTGTAAACGCACCCACGACACAGGAGAAACCCTAGTGTGGGGCAAAGTAATTTTTAATAAAAAAAAAAAAAAAAAAAAAATTGCCATCAGACCTGTGCAACCCAGTAACTGGGCAATGCCGATATCCTAAGGTTAGACCGGCTGTCAGACTTTCGGGCTTCTGACTACCCTCGTAACGACTGTCATAGGTATTCGTATGACACCCGGGACCGACTGGTTAACGTGCTCTCCGAGGCACGCAGGGGTCGAGCTGTGTAACGACCGGTCATCAATCCACAGACTGACCGCGCCAAGCGCAGCTTAACCTTGCAATTCGTATGATCCTCGCAGTTGGTAATTAGGCATGAGCCCCTCTATCGTACATATTTCTGTGTCCATTCGTTGGCTATCACTTCGCTTGCTAGTCCCGGAAGCTATTTACAAAGCATTGAACTTCCCTTTTACCCAACCATTCATATTACCATCACAATGGTGGGTATAACACCTACTTAGTCTCAAACTTATCGTTTTTGAAATAAACATCCGCATTTTGAATCCGCTCTTGTAATATTTTGATTCGTATTGCTCAAAGAATAAAAAAAATGGTGAATACCATGGTCGTTAACTACATATAATCGCATTGTTTGACTTACAAAACCTTTGTTACGATTGCGGCCATCTTTCTTTATTTTTCAACAACAATTCATTAAAGAACGGACGATAGAAAATGTGTTCTTTTTTGGCTTATCGTTCAGGAATTTTTTATTGCTTTTACTGTATCGTAACCAGTATGTAGAGAACCACGGTTGAATTAGGAACTAAATTGAAAAGTACTGAATTTGACACGTATTTGACGTTTGCCGTTGCGAGCAGCGCCGCCGTGAAGTGACAAGGTATACTGGTTGCTTTGCATAAACATTTTGACGTTAGGTTGTTGAAGTAAACGTGATGGGTCAACCGGTTTCCTACATTGAATTAACCATTGCTAATCTTAAACTTACTCGTTAACTGCTTTGTTAGTATAGTGGTGGCAAGCGCGACTGCTGATTGTGAGATCCTCTGTTCGATCCCCAGATCGGGCAAAGTGTTGTTGCGTTCTTCCATTAGGAATTTCTCAGTAGTAAGCCGGAGTCTAGATTTCTGCCCGGTTAATGGCAATAGGCTCGCCTATTACATGGGACTTAAAAATAACTGGCGAAACGAGGGTGTACTAAAAACACCTCTGCCGAACCCTTTGCGGAATACAAGGCGCAATGTTATGTTATGTTAGATTAGTAAGAAACTGTCTCAACCAAGTTATCGTTCATTGTGTGAATTATGAGGTTATCGTGTGGCAATCTGGGCTGGTTACGTTCCGCCTAGCTTTTTCCCAACTATGTTGGGGTCAACTTCCAGTCTAACCAGATGCGGCTGAATACCAGTATTTTACACGGACCGACTGCCATCAGACCTCCGGAACCCAGTCACTAGGCAATGCCGTTATCCTAAGGTTAGACCGGTTGTCAGACTTTCCGGCTTCCGATTTCCTATAACGACTGTCATAGGTATTCGTGTGACACCTGGGACCGACTGTTTAACGTGCTCTCCGAGGCACAGGGAGGTCTCGATGTGTAACGGACGGTCACCCATCCACAGACGGACCGTGGCAAGCGCAGCTTAGCCTCGCAAATCGTATGATCCGCGCGGTTGGTAATTACAAGCCCCTCCTTCGGTAATTACAAGTCTGGGCTGGTAATATTCTTTCATTAATTATAAGTAAATGAAAACCAAAACCATGTCTTCCCGAAGTAGCACCTTTGTTGCAACGACTGATGATTAACATCTCTGTTTATAACAAAAATAGTCTTAAGATTTTCCTTTTCACACATACAGACATTTATGCACGTCGCAAAAGTGTGCGTGTGTCGACCAGTTTAAGTTGAGACCCCCTACCTCTTGTGTCTTGGAATTTTGAGGGGATGAAACCATTTCAATAGAGCCGCAGAGGTCTTGTTTAAGTGGTGGCTCGTTTAGGTTGCAATGTGCGATGTGTAGGGTCTTAGGGTTGCGGTTGTATTGCGCGGTTTTGATTTGCGAATTTTGTTGCGAATGCTTTGATTTTTAATATATGCCTAGTAGTATCGCTTTCAAAATGTCATAAGCTAGGTACAAAAGTAAGTACTAAGGTAGTAATATAAAGAAGGCATTTTACTGTAGGTAACTTTTGTTTGAATCAGAATAAATACTGATGTAATTGGTTACATTATTTTTCTTAGAAAGGTAAAAAGGTAAAAGGTATTTTTTTATAGTTTAAAAAAAAATACGTTGCCCCCCCACTAGGATTTCTCCTGTATCGTGGGTGCGTTTACAGACACAAATCTTCACATACACAAACATCCAGACCCGGAACAACTATCTGTGGGCCATACAAATATACTGGCCTGCAAAAATAAGTATCACACTTTTAAAATTGCAATAACTTTTTAAGTACACAAGATATATTTTCGAAACAAAAAGGACTCAAAAAAGAGTTTATCTTTGTTACTATAGTTTCAAAGAAAGCTGATAAAAATTGCTATAAAACGTTTTTTATTTTAAATCGCGTCGTCAATTTGGTTAATATGTATGTAATTTTTTTTATATAATGTTATTTTTAAGTTATAAAATAGGAGGTACCTATGACGCTTCCATAGTCACACAAAGTGAACTTAGAGCCTTGAGAACAATTTGAATAAAAAAAAATACTTTGTTCTATTTTTTTCATAATAACACAACATGAATAAATCTCGTCTGCCATCATAATAATACTTCATACAAACATCCATCATCAATAAATTAAAAGAAAAAACCTATCTCATACATAGGTACATATCTTTAGAAAACGATCAAAGCCTAACATACAACAGTTCTCTTCTTCTTTTCGTGTGGTTAAACCTGGTGTCAGAGTTTATGCCGCCCATGGGCCTCTGACTTGGTTTCATGTGCCGTCGAGAAATATATCTCAGACATGCCGGTTTCCTGACGATGTTTTCCTTCATCGTTTTTAAGCAATGATAATACAATACGCACATGAATCTGAAAAATCAGAAGTGCGTGCCTTGGATTCGAACTGAGACCTATGACTTTGCAATCCGACGGTCACACCACTGGACTATCACGTGCCATAACATACCAGTCAAAATATATAACACAAAAATATTATTTCCGCCGGTTCTAAAACAAAAAGTGCATTCACCTCCCCCGCCGCACAAAACAACCGCGACCCTTACTTCACACACACGCGTGCATGCGTGTGCGCGCCGCCCGACCTTGAGCCGGCGGGGTCGCTGCCCAGCCGCCAAGGGCGACGCAGTGCGATGTTTACGTAATGCACCATTCTAACCGTTAGGCGTCGGCGGGTAAGTGAAACATCGCCTTTATGTCGATTTAAATTTATTATTTTGTAATGTAATTTTTGGTAGATGTAATCTTGGATAAGTACTACATTAAATAAATGTATTTTTAAGACTTTTGTGCTATGATATTACTTGGTACATTAGGTACTCTAGGTACACATTTTTATTCTTAATAATTGAGGTAGGTAGGCTTTAAGTTAGTCCCAATGTTCTGAACAATATACTTAACTATTCGTATTTTTAAATGAAGTTTCACTGTTTTAAAGTTTTAGAAAAACATAGTGTCTGATATTATTATGCATTTTTTTGTCTGACTCTACTTTCCCACTGTGGGGCAAAGGCCTCCCCAAGTCCGTCCATGTATTCTTTTCCTACACCGCTTCAAACCATACCCTCGCGGTTCGCGTCCAGGTCATCTCGCCACCACTCTCTGTGTCATCCTCGGCGGCGCTGTCCATCTTCAGGCACCCATTGTGTAAAGAGTCCTTCCCAGCGGTCGTTATACATAAAAATGAAGTCATATTAATATAGTATATTATGAACTAAGTACTTTATCAGGCGGCCATAGAAGCGCCCCCGTAACGATTGCTTCATGTCGGTCTCATTGATGCCTAACGCTTCTGACATGCCCAAATATACAATAACTAGCGGCTCGTCCCAGCTTCGCACGGTTGGACATTTTACCCGTTTTTGCAACATTTTTCATTTATGCTCCGCTCCTATTGGCCGTAGCGTGATGTTATATAGCCGATAACCTTCCTCGATAAATGGACTATCCAACAAAGGAAGAATTTTTCAATTTCAACCAGTAGTTACTGAGATTAGCGCGTTCAACAAACAAACTCTTCAGCTTTATAATATTAGTATAGATTCATATTCATCGTCAAGTCATTACTTATAATTAATAATTGTTAAATTATGAAGCCTATCCTTGGTAGCAAAGTGTATTTTTATGTAACGCATCATTTATAAATCGTTGGGCGTAGTCTTGAAAGTGAAAAGGCAACTTTACAGTCCAAGTATTGATTATTGTGTTCACAATTATTATGAACTATTATAATATTGTTAGATACAATAATTGATCAGTTACTACCGGACTGCTATTTTTGCTACAATATACCTACTTGGACAATGCTTGGAATGATTTATATTATATCTATACTAATATTATAAAGCTGAAGACTTTGTTTGTTTGTTTGACCGCGCTAATCTCAGGAACTACTGGTTGGAATTGAAAAAATAATTTTGTGTTGGATAGTCCATTTATCGAAGAAGGTTATAGGCTATAAAACATCACGCTACGACCAATAGGAGCTGAGCATACATGAAAAAAATTGCAAAAACGGGAAAAATTCCCACTCGTGCGAAGCCGGGACGGGCCGCTAGTTCATTATAAAAGTAAGCCACCAAGGGCGATGCGGCGGCCATGTTTTAATACCCTCATGTATGTACCATTAGGCATGTAAGAATAAAGTTAAATAAAAGTTTTTATAGAAACAAATAAATAGTTACAATAACATTGAGGAGGGGCTTATTAACGACCGCGCGGATCATACGATTTGCGAGGTTAAGCTGCGCTTGCCGCGGTCAGTCTGTGGATGGGTGACCGTTTGCTACACATCGAGACCCTTCCGTGCCTCAAACGGTCGGTCTTGGGTGTTATACGAATACCTATGATAGTCGTTACAGATAGTCAAGCCCGAGAGTCTGACAACTGCTCTAACTTTAGGATATCAGCATTGCTCAGTAACTGGGTTGCGGAGGGCTGATGGCAGTTGCTCCGTGTAAAATACTGGTATTCAGCCGCATCTGGCTAGACTGGAAGCTGACCCAAACACTATTGGGAATAATTTAGGCAGACCGAATAACATAATTTGTAAAATTTCGGTACATAACATAATACATAGCATAATCAGCCCATTAATTGGTACCTACACTGAGAACTACCTCTCTCTTTTTTTCTTGCACTTCATGTCCATCCAAAGGTTGCCTGGAAGAAATCGCCTAGTGCGATAAGACCGCCCATTGTACATCTCTATTTTTATAGTAATGTTTCTTGTTTGTTTTGTGTACAATAAAGAGTATTGTGTTGTATTGTACTGGGGCACTGCTGGACATGGGCCTTTTCACAGAATGAGAAGGGTTTAGGCCTTAGTCCACCACGCTGGCCTGGTGCGGGTTGGTAGACTACACACACCAGCAAAAACTTTTTTTGTAGACCTAACATTTGTGCATGTTTCGTCACGAGATTTGGAAGGTATCTAAATATAACAAAAGAATAGGTATAGGGATAAATAATACACAAATCGTGATTCATACTCAAAAGATTACCTCATATAATTATTAATAACTAGCTATTAGTTCAATCGTTATTAATTTTATTTGTAGTGACAAAAATTGAAAGGAGTATGCTTAGGTGGTTTGGCCATGTTGAGAGAATGAGTGAACGGCGATTAACAAAAGAAATTTATAAGGCGGATGTTAATGGGAACCCGGTAGAGGACGTCCTAGAAGGACATACATCGATGTTATTGGTGATGTTCTTCACAAAGGTCAGGTGCCTAGTACTCTCAACCGGCGTGCGTGTATGACAAGATGTATGAATGTGGATGAAGCGAAAGGGGTATGTAAGAGTCGTAGCATGTGGCGTTCTATAGTTTCTGCCTACCCCCATGGGAAAAAGGCGTGAGTTTATGTATGTATGTTGTAATCTACATTGAATGGCTGCGGTTAATGTTAGTTGAATCACTTTATTAAATGATAATCAATAATATTGTTAGGTCAACCAGAATCTCATGGCATTAAAAATTAATAACAAATAGTGGTTTTCATATGGCAATGTCAACATGTCACTTGTCAAAACGAGTATGACTGTAGTTGATACATTTTCCAGTTCTGATTAACGTTTTCTTGTTCAAACATTTTTAATAAACATACTTATTTTAACAAGGTTTCCTTTTCCATTACAATAAAATTACAAAAAGCCTATGCATTTTGTTATGAGAAATAAATAAGACAGGTTGTAAGTAGTCAGCTTTGCTGTAACCTGTCTGTCTCTTAATTCATGTAGGAAGAACCGATATTCATGCAGTCTATAATAAATAATATATTACTACAGGAAGTGAATAAAAACCAATAATAATTACAGAAATTAAAGAAGCTCACGGTGCTGTATTAGGTTACGATGTGTCAGAACCAAAGCCCCTTTTTTTTTTTTTTCTCGTTGGAAAATCCTCGTGGATGTCCCTCGCCCGGGGAAGGCGAGGGGGTCTGCCGGACTCTTACCGGCTAAAAACCAACGGTGTTCCTTCTCCTGACCGTACGGCCAGGGTCGCGGGATTCGCAAAAGCATGCACCGCAACCCCGGCAGGTCCCGGTCCGCCAACCCGTGGCAGACCTCTCCTCTGTGGGGCCTTGCCCCACGTCCTCCTGAAAAGCGCGCACGGAACACGGCGCGCCGCCTTCTCGGGCCTGTTACTGGTCGGGCGGCGAGTCCCCAAACCCGCCGCCCGCAGGCCACACACTAGGGTGGCTGGAGATCATCGCGTACACGCGCTCTCCGGCGCCCGGTGCGTCTGGCGCGGGAAGGAAGAAGAGCACACCGCTCCCTCTCCCTCTCCGCTTCCTCTTTGGTTGCCATCACCCCCTCACAAAAGGAGGCGATGGCTTCCCACGTAGTCTCGCTCCCGACCATGGACAGAACAACAGAGAACCAAAGCCCCTAGCAAAACTGAATGAGTGGGTCGAGGAACTTCAAGTATACTCCACCAAGAAGAACATAGTCTGCTTAGTTGTCGACAATAAGATTGACAAGCATATCATTTTGGGACCCAGTGCATAATATCAGCAAGCACATTGGGTCTCCTATTCCCAAGGAGGGTTGATGTCAGGCAGGCGGCCGGTCATAAAACAATAAGCCAAAACCTCTAACAACATGGATATATGAAATACATGTTGTGCCGACTCCATCTAGTGTGGTATAAGGGCAGGAAGAAGATGATGAAGAAATTAAATTACAAGTATCAAGACTTTTTATTCAAATTACCCTTGTGTTACCCACAAGAAATTTTAATTTCCCTATTTGCCATCAGATTCTGGTAGACCTTATACCTATATATATAACATTAAGGGTCAGTTGCACCAACTTACTTTAACTGTTAACTTGCAATATTTGTGTCAAATTTTTACTGATTTGTCAGAAATTTTGGTATGGTTACGGTTAAGCCTCGTATCCACTGGGCAACATTTGGCGTACGACATGCTGCACAACATGTTGCTCAATGTGTTGATAGTCAGCGCGGAACTTTCGTTTAGCAACGTTCTCTGTCTGCGCATGATTTCGCAAGCATCAGTCGTCGACAACATGTCGCCAGAGGAACTAGTGTTGATTTCAGCAGCGGTGGTCATAATTTTATCGAAAATTGCATCAAAAAGAAACAAGCCACGTTGGTGGGTTAGAAATTATTTACAAAATAAAGAAAATGTATTCAGTGTATTCGTTACACCACACGGACATTTCTGCGCGTCACGTCTCCACTCGACAACATTTGATGCTCAATTGCATGTTGCACCGAAACAAACTACAAGCCGTGCGTCGTGTTGCGCGCCAGCTGACAACGTCGCGCGATGTTGTGCAACGCTGCCGAACATGTTGAGCGTCACGTGTTGCGCGTCAATTGTTGCCTAGTGGATACGAGGTTTTATAGTTAGTTGGTGCAACTTAGCCTAAATTATAATAAGTATCCGTTTTATATTATTATCAGAAAATAAACCTGTAGGAAGTATTTAATATTTCTAACTGCCTCGTTGGTCTAGTGGTAGCAAGCGTGACTGTTGATCGTGAGGTCCTGGGTTCGATCCCCAGTTCTAACAAAGTGTTATTGGGTTTTTCCATGTGGAATTCCTCAGTAGCAGCTCGGAGTTTGGATTTGTGCCCGGTTGATGGCAATAGGTTCACTCTCTATTACATGGGACTTAAACATAACGGCGAAATGAGGGTGTTACCATACATCTCTGCCCAACCCTTCGGGGAATTCAGGCGTGATGTTATCCGTTTTATAATATTATCAGAAAATAAACCTGTAGGCAATATTTAATGTTCTGCCTAGCCTTTTCCGAACTATGTTGGGGTCAACTTCCAGTTTTTTATTACAAGACTGTGTTCGTATTATCAAATAATAAAAAAATAAACCTATTAATATAACTAGAAATCAATAAAATACCTTCAAACACAGCTGTGGGAACAAGCTTATAACATGGTTAAGTAAAACCCAACACAACTTGCACATATTGGTCCAACTCCTCTATTTTTAATTGCGGATAGCACCTGGCATCTTGTTGGGTACCGTTACCCCGCATAATCTGTGGCGGGGGACTTATATACGACGATTATTTGACGGGGGACTAAAATAAATGTGTTTACTTAGAGGGGGAACGTTTGGATAAAAGTGAGTCTGAATGAATAAATTAAAGATAACATAACAGCACGCCTGTATTCCCCGAATAGTCGGGCAGAGGTGTATAGTAACACCCTCATTTCACCGTTATGTTTAGGTCCCATGTAGTAGAGGGCGAGCTTATTGCCATCAACCGGGCACAGATCCAAACTCCGGGCTGCTACGAAGGAATTCCACACGGAAAAACCCAATAACACTTTGCCCGACCTGGGAATTGATCCCAGGATCGCAGGATCAGCAGTCGTGCTTACCACCACTAGACCAACGAGGCAGTTTAATGTAAGATTTTTTTTTATTTATCAAAACAAGGCACGCACCTCTGATTTTTCGGATTCATGTGCGTATTGTATAATTATCACTTGCTTAAAAACGGTGAAGGAAAACATCGTGAGGAAACCGGCATGCCTGGGAGATATTTCTCGACGGTATGTGAAGCCAAGTCAGAGGCCCATAGGTGGCGTAAACTCTGACACCAGGTTAGTCACTAACCACACGAAAAGAAGAAGAAGATTTACCAAAACAGTATCTCGATTTTTATTAAGTTATACGTTTGTATGCTGCAAACTGCCCTATATATTTTTCTTGACAATTCTTTCCATCCAAAGGTTGTCTGGAAGAAATTGCTTTAAGCGATAATACCGCCATTTGTACTGTTCTTAATGATGTGTACTCCTTCTGTTTTATTTCTTTTAGTGTAGAATAAAGTATATATATCCATCTATCTTAAGTAACAAAATGATGTAGTCTGAGCGTATATGGGGATGCAGGTCGCGCTGCAACACAGTTCAGCCACGGTCTTACAATCCATACAGTTGGGCAACGACTTTGATGTCGGGCGATGCCAGTTTTACATTTCATACATTGCCCAGTAACTGGGTTCTGCCTTTTCCCAAGTCAGCAGGGTCAGCTTCCAGTCTAATCAGATGCGGCAGAATACTAGTATTTTACACGGAGCGACTGCCATCAGGCCTCCGCAACCCAGTTAATGGGCATTGCCGATATCCTAAGGTTAGACCGTTTGTCAGAGTTTCGGGCTTCTGACTCCCGTAAAGACTGTCATAGGTATTCATAAGACACCTAGGACTGACGGTTTAACGTGCTCCCCGTGGTACGGATGGGTGTCGATAGAAAACGAATGGTGACCCATCTACGGGCTGACTGCAGCAAGTGCAGCACAGTTGTTACTTAGCCATGAGCCCCTCGAAGTGCATTCATAAAGTGCAAGTAGCATATTTAATTAATTCTAGCAACATAGTTACTACAAAGACCACAGCGATTTTGTAATCCCCATTCAACAGTCTTAACCTTGCCACTTGCTACCATGATGACAGTCATCAATAATGATGAAGTAAGTTGTAGCTGTCAATCAATTGTTGATGTGTTGCCATGACAACACGCTATCATGGCAATCAAGTATTGGATCCGCCAATTAACGGTGTTTGTGTAAAAGATACCACTTCTGTGCTTACAAAACCTTCATTGCTGTGGATGTTGAAAGAAACTGGTACCCATCCATTGCTCCCAATGGATGGGTACCAGTTACGCTTCTAGCAGGGTTGTAGATATACTGGCGGGGTTGCGGTGCATGCTTTTGCGAATCCCGCGACCCCGGCCGAACGGTCAGGAGGAGGAACACCGTTGGTTTTTAGCCGGTAGGAGTCCGGCAGACCCACTCGCCTTTCCCGGGCGAGGGACATCCATGAGGATTTTCCAGTCAATTCCGTCAATTCCCAGCGTGCGGTGAGGAAGTTTTATTATTCCAACCTATCCATACACGGGATAAAGGTAGCGAGCTTATTGCCATTTTTAAGACACAATTTATGGTGCTAGGTTCCTCGCCTCTTACAATTCACTTACTCGGAAGAATTATATGTTTAATCCACCCCCCCTGGGGGCTTCAATAATTCATAATCTTCTTCTTTTCGTATGGTTGGTGACTAACCTGGTGTCAGAGTTTATGCCGCCCATGGGCCTCTGACTTGGCTTCACATGCCGTCGAGAAATATCTCTCAGGCATGCCGATTTCTTCACGATGTTTTCCTTCACCGTTTTTAAGCAAGTGATAATTATACAATACGCACATGAATCCGAAAAGTCAGAGGTGCGTGCTTTGGGTTCGATCTCGAGACCTATGACTTGGCAGTCCGACGGTCACACCACTAGGCTATCACTGCTATATATCATAATCGTGTTATGAGTAGGTGCAAAATTATTTTTCACCTCCAACAAAAAAGAGGGGTGTTATAAGTTTAACGCATGTATCTGTGTCTGTCTGTGGCATCGTAGCTTCCAAAAAAATGGACCGATTTTGATGCGGTTTTGTCCCCCGACGCGAAGACGTTTGGATCAAAATTTTACTAGGTACTCATAATAAAGGGTCAACAAACATATTTTATTTTTTACTTTTTATATATTATCGTGTCGTATCCGTCCCGGAGCCACTAAATACCATTCAGATTGTTATGCTAGTCGCCCACCTGCTATTGTGCTAGTATAGACCACTTTTTGCATCCCTGTTAAATAGTCAGCAATTATCCAGTCTAGTACTTAGCTTCTTTAGGCCCTACAGACCTAGAAATCGATGGGAGAGGGTTGATTCTTGGTACTGTGTGCAATATTTTAAAGATTGAATTTTCAATATTTTTTGTACCTATTTTGTAATTCATTTTCACCTTAGATTTGTACTATACATAAACTTGTGAGTTCCTGGGTTCGATCCCCAGGTCAGGCAAAGTGCTATTGGGTTTTACATGTGGAATTTCTCAGTAGCAGTCTGCAGTTTGGATTTGTGCCCGGTTGATGGCAATAGGCTCGCCCCCTATTACATGGGACTTAAACATAACGGCGAAATGAGAGTGTTACTATACACCTCTGCCCCACTTTTCTGGGAATACAGGCGTGATGTCATATTAAAACAAGAATTTTATACATGCTGTTTAAAAAATAAATTCAAGATTTTTTTGGGGTTACTCGGTGTCAGAAATTTAACAACTATCGTAGAACAATTTTTGCGAAATTAGCGTATTTTTTTATTTTTTTACTCTCCATACAAATCAAAAAATAATTTTATTTATCGAGTAACTACAAAATTCTTAGAGTTAATTTTGTAACAGCCTATACACTATAAACGTTATACATATTACATTTTATAACCTCAGTGTAGGAGCTCCATTAGTAACAAATTATTTACATAAAATATTACATATTTACAACAAACGCCATTACATAGTTCTTACCCACAATTACGAAACGCCAGGTGGCAATATTTTTATGTCAGTAGGATTACAGGGTAACTGTTATAGGCCAGGTGGCCATCTTGGATGGATAGTGCGCCCGCGCATCTTGTGAGCTAGATCGAAACTAGTTTAGCGGTATGAAATGTGGCGATGTTATAAAATAAAGTTATGTAGTTGATTAGTAATTGTTGTAATAAGTTTTTGTTGATGTGTGTAATAAATAATAATGAAATATTGTTTTGTGAGATGAAAAAAGTGTCTGTTGGTTCAAACTATTCAGTAAAACTCTCAGTCTGTATCTGACTGACTGACTGATCAATTTCTTCTTTTCGTGTGGTTAGTGACTAACCTGGTGTCAGAGTTTATGCCGCCCATGGGCCTCTGACTTGGCTTCACATGTCGTCGAGAAATATCTCTCAGGCATGCCGGCTTCCTCACGATGTTTTCCTTCACCGTTTTTAAGCAAGTGACAATTATACAATACGCACTTGAATCCGAAAAGTCAGAGGTGCGTGCCTTGGGTTCGAACTTGAGACTTATGACTTGGCAGTCCGACGGTCATACCACTAGGCTATCACTGATCAACACACAACCTGAACCACGTGGCAATGCTGCCAGCCTTTTGGGCACTTTTCCTGCTGACAGTGATGCGGACGAATTTTGTGATGTCCTTTGATTATTTTCGCTCCTTTTTTATATACTTGTACATATTATTATTTTAAATTATGTACCCACTAGCGGCCCGTCCCGGCTTCGCACGGGTGGACATATTTCCCGTTTTTGCAATATTTTTCATTTATACTCCGCTCCTATTGGTCGTAGCGTGATGTTATATAGCCTATAGCCTTGCTCGATGAATGGGCTATCCAACACAAAAATATTTTTTTCAATTTTAACCAGTAGTTCCTGAGATTAGCGCGTTCAAACAAACAAACAGACAAACTCTTCAGCTTTATAATATTAGTATAGATTAAATATTAAATACCTAAACCACTGGAGTTAGAAACTTGTAATTTTGACAGTAGGTACCTTTTATAATGTAAGCATTCACTAAAGAAGGATTTTTCAAAATTCCTCCCCTAAAGAGGTGGAAAAAAAGCACGTAAGTGAAGCTGCGGATAAAAACTAGTCTTTCTTTGAAACACGTGTTTCAAAGATAAAAAATATGAAACTCGTGTATCAGGATTTTTGAAAATTGTCCCACTACCAGCTAATTCACACAGAAACTATTTACAGGACCCGGTTTAGCGGATCCGTTTTTATTTTGGTGATGGCGCCTGTAGTTGTATGAGCGAGTTCACATACACGACAGTATTCCGAATTCAGTAAAAAATACTGGATCCGTTATTTTTATCATATCCTGCCTGCCAGATGCAATGCATCTGCCATTTATTTAACTGATCCGTCGGTACAGATGTGAACAACACATCCAGTACCGACGGATCCGTTAAAATGGATCCGCTGTGTGAACGGGCTTTTACGGTGTAAATTAGGGGACGATAGTAGGTATTTAATAGCACAATACTACACATCAACCCGCAGCTAAGAATTTTCTAAAACTGCCGGACCTAGACATCGAACTCATAAAGTCACCCCTGCGGCCGGCCTTACGACCACTACACCAATAAAGAAATTGACGTTTTTGAACATCAATTTTATAGAGATTGAATTTTATAGAGGTTCATTGTTTGACTGCTCGTTGGTCTAGTGGTGGCAAGCGCGACTGCTGATCGTGAGGTCCTGGGTTCGATCCCCAGGTCGGGTAGTGTAATTGGGTTTTTCCGTGTGAAATTATTCAGTAGCAGCCCGGAGTTTGGATTTGTGCCCGGTTCATGGCAACAGGCTCGCCCCCTATTACATGTGACTTAAACATAACGGTGAAATGAGGGTGTTACTATACACCTCTGCCCAACCCTTCGGGGAATACAAGCGTGATGTTATGTTATGTTTTTGAAGTCTCGATATTGTACCTCCTTACGCCTCCCTGCCTACGTCACAAAAGGAACCTACTGTCCAAACTTCATGTTTCCAGCTTCAGTGGTTTAGGCTCTGCGTTGATGAATCAGTCTGTGAGTCAGTCAGTCAGAACATTTCTCTTTAAGTATAGACAGATAACGTAATACCATCATGGCGGACTATGGGCGTACAATAGTACACATCTGCCTACCCCTGCGGGGAATACAAACCTCATGAATACAAAATCATGAAAGTCCAGATATCAAAAACATTTTCCGTTTTTCCTATAGTAACACAAAATAAATGGAAATTCTATTTAAATGATAAAAATACTTGAACATCATGTTAATGAAGGTATCTCACATTCACCCATAATTGAATGCTATAGGTACATCATAGCACGTGGAGGAAATTCCCCATACATTTATTCCTCATGAATCAATTTACCATTCAATTAGAATTCATTTGAAAGTGTGTTAGTATCAATGAGTTTTGTTTTTTCAAACAGCAGTGATAGTGTTCCGACCGTCGGACTACCAAGCCATAGCTCTTGAGTTCAAACCCAAAGCACGCACCTATGACTTTTCGGATTCATGTGCGTATTGTGTAATTATCACTTGCTTAAAAATGGTGAAGGAAAATATCGTCAGGAAACTGGCTTGCCTAAGAGATATTTCTCGACAGCATGTGAAGCCAAGTCAGAGGCCCATGGGCGGCGTAAACTCTGACACCAGGTTAGTCACTAACTACACGAAAATAAGTTTTTTCTAACAGACATTTTTCTGTGTGATAGTTTGGCGAACAGGGTGACGGAAAGTGGTAACCACTGTTTATAGACAACTTCTACCCCAAGAGGATTGCTGATGATTGTCAATCTTAGAGACAAAGTTGTGTGACGGGTGGTGGCGACTAGCGGGGGCCCGGGCCTATAAAAGGTCGGGCGCGCTGCAGATCGCTCTCTCATGCATTTAGATCTAAAAATGTCGACCGTCAGGCAATACCTCAAACGCATTTCCAAGCGTTATTTTGATAATGCTCCGAGGCACCGGAACCCTCTAGTGGCCGCCGCGGCCGATTATAAACCCTCTCAAATTAGCATAGTACGCCGTCCCAGGCATACACTATTAGAGCCCGACGACGATATTACCCTCCTCCAAGAGGCGAGTAAATCGACCAGCACATTACACAACGTCCGCCGCCACCCGGCCTTTCTTCCTCACCGACGAGGCCGATTGCGACGTCCCACCGCCGCCATCCCTGATCCACCGTGCTCACCCGCTGCAGCCGCGGAACCGGTCATCCTTTCTTACTCCGCAGTCATACCGTTAATTCAGTCCTCATCAAGCTGTCTCCCTCCCAGTCCTCTCGCAAGCAACTCCCTATGCCAAGGTTCGAGCCCCCCCTAGGGGACGCCCTTAGGTGTTGTTGCTATCTAGTCATGATGACTAGACGTAGTAATAGTAGTTAGCTTAGGTTAAGTATTTTACTCTCGTCGGGATTGGTTGGAGACCCTTCAGGTCTCACCAATAACTGCCCGGTTACGTAGAAACGGTCCGCAAGACCACCTACAAGCAGTCGAATAGGAAAAAGAAAAAACATCGCTCTCTCGCGCCGCTGCAGCTGCCAAGTTGAGTACTACACATGCATAAGAAAAGCCTGGACTGCTCGCATTGTCACGAACCACGCCCTGCTGGTCTCATTGTAATCGTTTATTCATTTATATTTACATATTATTTACATTTTTAAATATTTCTATAAAAAATATAAAAAAACATTTAAAAATATAAAAAATAGTAGCCCACCGGCATCGGGAACAGAGTCCAAGCTACCGATGGTCAGGGCCTCAGAGAGAGGAACTTCCTGACAATACGTGCCGTGTCCAGAAGTACCGCTTTCTGTATCAGGCCCTTGACCCAGCTGCCCAACGAGAGCCTCGTCAGATGGTGGTCGAGGCTCTTGGCTATTAAGCCATTGGCCGTAACGACTATCGGCACAATGACTGCTGAGTCAACCTCCCACATGTCGACAACCTCGTGTGCCAAGTCTTGATACTTAATTTCCTTATCTTTCTCGGCTTTCACAAGGTTCTCGTCATGTGGGACAGTGATATCAACAATCATTGTGAGACGCTCTGTTCGATCTATCACCACTATGTCAGGCTTGTAATTATTATTAAAATATATATAGTGTTTTTATTATCCTCCCGTAAGTACACGCCTGCTAAATTTTATGTGCACATGCTTGTTGAGGGTTGACTCTTAAAGCCACCCTTGACTTCTAAAGTGTGACACATGTGCCTGTAATTTCACCGGCACCCATACCCTTCAAAACGGAATACATCAATGCTACATATCGGTAGAAATAGTGTGCAGCGGTGTAGTTTGGTGGTGGAGGGTGCTGATGAGGTGCTGGTACGTGGGTGCCGGAGAAGAATAAATAAAACGGCGCAGGAACTAATATTCGTGTATATTGGGGCGCGTGTCACAAGAAAAAAGGGAAGTGGCAGTGTTGCCACAATTGTAATTCAATTTACATTTTTATTTTGATGTTGGTGTTGCAAGCTATTAATTCAAATATCCAACAAATAGGTTTGGTGGTTAGTACTTCTCTAGACGGCTTCTTTCACATGGACCTCTAATACTATTAAAAACTGTTTAGCAAAATTTCAATGAGACACATAAACACAACATCACGCCTTGTATTCCCCGAAGGCTTCAGCAGACGTGTTTATAGTACACCCTCATTTCGCCAGTTATGTTTAAGTCCCATGTTATAGATGGCGAGCCTATTGCCATTGGCACAAATCTAAACTCCGGGCTACTACTGGGGAATTCCATACGGAGAAACCCAATAACACTTTGCCCGAATGGGGAGCGAACCCAGGACCTCACCGATCAGCAGTCGCGCTAGACTAACGAGGCAGTTACACATCGTCGCTACGTCTGCAAAATCCGCTGTTTCTTTTTTGAAAATCTGTCTTTGATGCTATTTTATAATAGTTCTCAAGCCACGTGCACCTGTAAAATCTGCTTTTTAATCATTTAATTGGTTAAGAAGATAGCAAAATAAATGATTAAAAAACAGGTTCTACAGTTGCACGTGGCTTGAGAACTATTATAAAATAGCACAAAGAGAGATTTTCAAAAAAAAAAAAACACAGCGGATATTGCAGGCGTAGCGACGACATGTTTTTATAAGTCGTAAATCCATCTCAATAATGGGTTTCTCTATTTTCTTTCCACACGTGTATTAACACGTGAATAAGTCTTAATATATCCATTATACGACACCATGGCGAAATTAATTTACAATTCGATAGCGCCCGGTCATTTGATACAATTACCCCATCATGTGGTGAGACACACTGATGTTATGGATGGAAAATTATGGAAATGCACCCAAAAATCAAGTGTTGCTCTCGTCATTCTCGTGGAGTCATCAGAGAAACTTTACTATCATGTAATGACACTATACAGTAACATCTTATTTTTCATGTGAAGGTAATAATTAGACATCGGATAATATGTACTATCAAAATGCCAAAATATGCATGCAAATATGCACTAAAAAGGGCGAAATAAGCACGAAATATGCACAATCAAAAAACCATTTATTATTAGAATTTACGTTTATTTTCACATTATATCTACAAGGTTAGTCGGAAAGGGGGTACTAACATCTAAGACGACTCGACTCAGTCTTTCTCCCTACCATCGGTAGTTATAGTTGACATAAACGTCCTCGACTCAAGATATTTCCTCAGTCAAGGTAAGGAATCATCTGTCAAACTCAAGGTACCTCGGAACTTACCTTAAAGAAGGAAGTGTCAAAGTTCGTATGTAACAAAAATGAATTTTGAAGACTATCGAATATGCCTACGATAATCCTTACAACTATTTATCGCGGCGTTATTTGCGCGATCCAGATAATTCAAATTATGACGTAATGACTCCGTCGAGGAACCTCAAAGTTCACTCGAAATTGCAACTAAGAATACAATATTGAAGGTGTTTTCGAGGCCGTCCTGATTCAAATAAGTTTTGGAGGAACGTCTTAGAATATGGGTGTAAGCCGCGGGCCACTTAATGTATCACTGATGATTGTTTTAAAGAGTGTTATTTAAAAATTATGTTTGTTTTTACCTGCTTTTTTCTCATTTGGCGGCCTCTAACTTAAGGAATATATCTACCCCAGGCTAGCAGTACTTGGTGTAAATTAAGGATAAAAAGAGATTTAACAAAACTCATACGAGATTATGTATTGAAAGTACGAGATATTTGGCAGCCCTTACGAGAAAAAAAATTCGCCATCTGGCCACCCTGAGTAGATAGGATTCAGTGCGCTGAGCGCTCGCTGAGTTTGTGCGAGGTGGACGTGTCGACGGCATAATACAACACGCCTAACACGTATAACTACTGAAATAAGCACTGTCAATGAAAAAGTACCAAAATATGCAATAACGCTATAAAAATTTAATTATATGCATTTGCATATGCAAACATGCAAATGCATATAATCCGATGTCTAGTAATAATAAATGCACTTTATTGCATACTAGCTGTGACCTCACGGCTCCGCCCGTAACCTATGTTATTCAGTGATAATGTAGCTTTCTAACGGCAAAAGAATTTTTGAAATCGGTCCAGTAGTTTTTAAGTTTATTCGTTACATACAAAAATCCAAAAATACATAAATATAAATCTTTCTTCTTTATAATATTAGTATAGATTAGTATAGATTTGGGTAGTTGGCAATATTTTTACAAAAACATAGCCGACAAGAAAATAAACCAATGAAGTATGTAATAAAATTCACAAGTTATAAGCGATTTAAAATCTTTACACAGAGACTGCACTTACTCGTAGTATAAAGTTTTTGAACTTGAAAAACGTGTATCTCCTTCATTTTACATTGATTTATTTAGTCTATCAACGAACGTTTTCTTTCTATACCTACCTTTATTGATATAATAAAAATATAATTTAATTCTTCCCAATTTTTTAAACTAGTCAGTTACTGAATTAATTAAAAGTATTAACAAAGCAGGAGGGTTTTTTGCTCGTTTCAGTCTTTAAAGCGTCTCCAGAAGTTTCTGCCATTTCCTACTAAAATAATTCTTGCTCAGTCTCTTCTTCTACCCCTTCTGGATTACGCTGAAGTCTGCTTTCTTGACGCAACTGAGGAACTGCTAGATAAACTAGAACGTCTGCAGAATTTGTGCATCCGCTTCATCTTTGGCCTTCGGAAGTACGACCATGTGTCGGATTTTCGGAAGCAGCTGAAGTGGCTTCCTATTCGGCAACGTCGTGATACTCACATTCTTTCTTTTCTCTTTTCTGTTCTCCACAATCCTAATTCTCCTATGTATCTTCGAGAACGCTTTGAATTTCTTGTTCCTAGAGGGAAACCTTGTCGCTCATCTTCATCTCTTCTCCTTCGTATGCCTTCCCACACCTCGAGTTGTTATGATGGATCATTTACTGTTCGTGCTTCGCGCCTTTGGAATTCTCTTCCTCACTCCTTACGTGATAGCCCGTCGTTAGATGTTTTTAAGAAAAGAATTAGGGAACATTTCCTGTCTACATGACCTGTATGTATATATGTAGTATTTTATATATTATATTGTATGTATTACGTTTATGTATTGTGTGCTATACACATATTTGTTTAGTTTATGTAGATGTGTATATTTATTGTGTATTTAATTTGTAATTTTATATAACTTGTACACTTAGGTAATTGTTCTCCTCAACATCAAATCTCTCTATCGCTCTAAGGTTTGCTGTTAGAAAACTCATTTGTGAGTTAAACTCGCCTTTGTACATGAATTTACCAACGGAACTGTATTATATATTATTATTTTGTGTACAATAAAGAATAAGAATAAGCACATAAACTACAAAAAAAATAGATTAAAGGGTAAAATCGCAACTATTTTATTATCGTTTTTTGTCTCCATATTTTTAAAAAGGGGTTAATTTTGGAAATAATAAATCACACTTATAAATGCTGCATTTCGGTCGTGTAAGTTAGAAAGGTCGTATGAAAATTCACAATGGAGTTCTGAATGCAACTTTAATAAAAACTAGCGTATAGTAAAAAAAAGTGACCGACTAAACCCCGCAGACTGTCGGATCCGGAAAAATCAGACAGTCTGTGGTGACTAGAACAAAATGTATGCCTTATGGTGCGTCCAGACCTGCCGAATGCGCCGCTCGCGAGCCGCTTGCAAACTGCGCGCGTGCTGCTCGCGTGCAGTTACAGCGTACGTTTGGTGCGCCGCTTTAGTGCAACTCCGGCAAGGCTCGGGTGAGGCGCGCGCGCGGCTCGCGCGCCTATCGTGCGTACATAGCTTCTTTCGCGTTTGAACTATGAGCCTCAGTTGTGAATTTGCTTCCGAAGATGTCGGACCATACGACTGCCGTTAGCATAATTGCTGCAGCATCGGCTATTTTATTACTGACAAAAACTAAAAGGAAAAACAGAAGACGTTAGTGGCAGGTTCCACGAGCGGCACGCGCGCACCACCTGCGCCGCTCGCGTACGGCGCGTAGCTTGCGCGCGAGCGGCGCATTCGCAGCGCGGTGGTCAGGTCTGGACGCACCATTATGTGGCTGGCCTAATTATTATAAAGTTTATAATATAAACAAATGTCAATGTTTGCTACATTTACCCGTACATTTTTCTTAAACACCCATCCCATTAATTCACAAACCTTGTCATTTTCTCTGCTACCCATCCAACCAACCCGTATGTCACCTCTTACATAGTAATGACAACACTTGCGCATGATTACCATCACGTTTCCAGACACGCGTCACAAACTCCAAATACTTTTGAAAACACGACACTCTTCCATTATGTAAGTAAAACGTTACACATTAGTAATTCAGTGGTTTCACAATTTTTGCGACGTCATCGTCTGGAGGGAAAGTACTTTTTTATGTAATTTTCTTTTTTAACAGTTTACAGGTTGTGGTTGTTAAACCTCGTGGCTTATTAGCAACCGCACGGATCATACGATTTGGGAGGTTAAGCTGCGGTTGCCGCGGTCAGTCCGTGGATGGGTGACCGTTCGTTACACATCGAGATCCCACGGTGCCTCGGTGAGCACGTTAAACAGTCGTTACCTGAAGTCAGAAGTCCGAAAGTCTGACAAAACTTACAAGCAAAGGGGATGATTTTGGAAAAATTAATGCTGTGCAGTGATAGCCTAGCGGTTGAACGATTTTTTTATTTTTTTTTATTTTTAATCGTTGCCCCACCCTAGGATTTCTCCTGTATCGTGGATGCATTTACAGACACAAATCTTCACATGCACAAACGTCCAGACACGGAACAACTATCTGTAGGCCATACAAATATTTGTTCCGTGTGGGAATCGAACCCACGACCAGTAGCGCAGAAGCCAATCGCTCAGCCACAGCACCAAACGTGTCGTCGTCGTCACTTGCCTTCCATGCAGGGAGGTCTGAGTTCGATTTCAGACCGCACCTCTGACTTTTTAGAACATTGTGAGGAAACCTGCACACCTGAGAGGGGTCCATAAAGTTCTCGATGGTGTGTGTAGTCCGCCAACCCGCACCAGGCTAGCGTGGTGGACTAAGGCCTAAACTATTCTCATTCTGAGTAGAGCCTCGTGCCCAGCAGTGGGACAGTAATGGGCTGATTATGTTTACGATGCTGTGCACTCTTACAATAGTTAAAATCTTCATCTTTTTATGTGACTCTCATTAATCTATACTAATATTATAAAGCTGAAGAGTTTGTTTGTCTGTTTGAACGCGCTAATCTCAGGAACTACTGGTTGGAATTAAAAAAAATATTGTTCTGTTGGATAGTCCATTTATTGAGGAAGGTTATAGGCTATATAACATTACGCTACGACCAATAGGAGCAGAGCATAAATTAAAAAGGTTTCAAAAACGGGAAAAATGTCCACCCATACGAAGCCGGGACGGGCCGCTAGTTTATTTATAAAATCTGATCTGAATAAATATCATCTGTTCTTTCATTGATACCAGAGCTAACATCATCAAAATGTAAGTGCCCATGCACACAGTTTCACAACAGTTGTCACCAACAGATCATATCGCGACTGATTAGTCGCAGCGTGGGTGTACTGCACGTGTCGAATTTAGGCTGGACAACATTGCTCATAGTTGGTCTTAGTGCGGGCGCTCATGAACCAACATTGATAAGATTTGGTAATGTGGGAAAGTTTAATAAGTCGCGTCGTAGACTAGTTATATTTTGATTAATTGCAGTTTAAAAAGTTAATATTCTGGGTCATTTAATTAGAAAACAACGAAAATAAAAATAATATCTTTAGATTTGAATGTCGTTTTGATTTGTTCGTTAGTTTGCCCTAATAGATAAATTTAGGGAAATCGAATTAAACAACATAGACAATGGAACACTGTCCAACACAATGCAGTCGGAAAATTTCTGTTATTTATTGCATTTATGTTCAAGGTTTATACCTGAAGGTATCAATATTTTAATGATGTTGATATTGTTTCGTGTATCGACGGCTTAACCATATAACGGTTCGAGTTACGGTGTCTTATCTAACGTAATGAATAAGCTTATGATAAGTAGGCACAGTTTGCTAGACTCATTGTTATACAATGTACCTATATGAATAATTAATGCAATAGTAGGTATTTAATTTTCTGAAAATATTTATACATAGGTACCTAAATAGTATAAATATTTATACATATTTCGGTTGCCGTGGCAACCGAGCTATCATCATGACATTTTATAAAATTAATTTTTCGCTTATTTTTTTACATTCATAAATTGTGAATTATTTTGTCAGTGAGTGCGGTGTGGGTAAATCCGGCGGCATAATCCTAGCGTTCACAACGGGAGACTACAAATGTAATAATCATTCCCAGCTACAATCGAAATTGACTACAAATGTAAAGTCATGGACGTGATCGGTGTTAAAGTCAAGCTTGGTATTTGGGATACAGCGGGACAGGAGCGATACAGAACACTGACATCAAGATTTTACAGAAAAGCTCACGGTGCTATATTAGTTTACGATGTGTCAGAACCAAAGTCCCTAGCAAAACTGAATGAGCGGGTCGAGCAACTGCAAGTATACTCCACCAAGGAAAACACAGTCTGCTTAGTTGTCGACAGTAAGATTGACAAGCCATTTTGGGACCCAGTGCATAATATCAGCAAGCACATTGGGTCACCCGCGCGATGGCGCAACGAGTATTCCCAAGGAGGGTTGACGTCAGGTAGGCGGCCGGTCATAAAACAATAAGCCAAAACCTCTAACAGCATGGATTTATGAAATACATGTTAATCTACAATATTTTATTTTGGTTTTTTCGACGGAGCACTTTCGCGACACGATCCAGTATGGAACTCACCTGACTTACACGCTGTTTTAGCTGTTTACATAGCTTGATGGAAAAATATTAAATACGCGGTGGATATTGTTTTTGAAATAACGCGTTGTTATTGGATCTAACCATTGATTGTGATTGGTCAAACGATGCGTTTTTCGATTCCCTATCGAATGATATGCGTAACTCAAAACTACTATTTTTCGAGTCACGCGGTGTTAGAACTTAATCGATGAAATGGACTTTGATGTTGAAATAATACAGTTTGTTGCCAACAAGGACACTTAATCGTTAATTATAATACAATAAACACATTAGAGTCGTTTTTGGCAATAAAATATATAATTTCAATGTTAAAATCCCTTTGAAAGTTTCGTCCCAAAGAACATGTCGTGAGGAAAGTATTGAGTATGAATGTGGATGGTTATAAGAGTAGAGGAAGACCAAAGAAGCGATGGATGGATAGTGTGAAAGATGATATGGTTAGAAAGGGGGTGACTACCGAAATGACGGCTAATAGAGATGTATGGAAGAAGAAGACATACTGCGCCGACCCCAAATAAGTTGGGATAAGGGCAGGAGGATAAATGATAAATGATTTTTATTTCTGTAAATAAATCTGTTACAGACACTTTTACAAGTCAATGTAATGTTTTTTTTAAGGCTAGATGGCGCCGGCATTTCCTATCTGACTAGCTCTGAGAAGAAAAGCCGAAACAAACTCAGAGGTCAAAGTCTCTTTTAAAGTCCAGACATTGTAGTATACAAAACTATGCGAGTAAAACGATGTAGGGCAACGTCTGGAATGGCCTTTTGAGGAAAGTGCCATAGCAGGTTTGAGTTGACCTGTCCTAACTGGATGATGATGATGGTGAAAGTTTCGTCCCGATTCACCCCTGCATCCCTATTCATCCCATTTTACGGTACCTATGGATTGTACTGTGTGCCAATAAATACATTTTCTTTCTTTCTTTTACACGTCACAAATCATCTCCAACTGCCACCAATTCGATACAGTATGACATCATCCGCGAATGTTATCAGTAAACAAATAAAGAGTACAAAAAATTGCGTAAATTGAATCCTTATCGTGCGTTGACCTGTTGATAACCTAGTTTCGATACCGTTTGCGTAATGGTGGTGACCTTATTAATGTGGGAATATACGACTGTATTGATTAGTTTATTTTGGGAAAAGAAGCGAGGTCTAATTTTTTTAATATATACTAATATTATAAAGAGGAAAGATTTGTATTTTTGGATTTTTGTATGTAACGAATAAACTTAAAAACTACTGGACCGTTTTCAAAAATTCTTTTACCGTTAGAAAGCTACATTATCACTGAGTAACATAGGCTACGGGCGGAGCTGTGAGGACACTGCTAGTTTATAATAAACTAGCTGTGTCCTCACGGTTCCGCCCGCGTAAGAAGTTTTATTCCAGTAATAAATATAGCGTATGTTACTCAGTGATAAGGTTTCTAATGACAAGATAATTTTTGAAATCGGTGCAGTAGTTTTTAAGTTTATTCGTTACATACAAAGATACAAATTTTTCCTCTTTATAATATTATTACTAGCTGTGTCGTCACGGCTCCACCCGTAGCCTATGTTACTCAGTGATAGCGTAGCTTTCTAACGGCAATTTTTTTTTAAAATCTGTCCAGTAGTTTTTAGTTTATTCGTTACATACAAAAACCCAAACATACAAATCTTACCTCTTTATAATATTAGTATAGATTAGTATTAGTACATTAGTATAGACTATATATTGCTTTTATTTAGTAGTATTCTAATTTAATATTGTACGTAACATATTTATTTATTTGTGTCATTATTGCCCGTGGCGTCACTATGGTCCTATCTGAAAACCAGCGTTGCAACATTTTGTTTTTTTTTTAATGTCGCAGTATTATGCTGAGATAAGAGCCCTTTTTGGCCTCGTGCAGGTAGTCTAAATTTTAATCCTTTCTTTTTTTTTAATATTGTAATATTTTAAATATTGCCGGTTGAGAGTATTACACACCTGTCCTTTGTGAAGAACATCATCAATAACATCGATAATGTCCTTCGAAGACGTCCTCTACTAGCGTTTCGATAATAATAACGTTATCCGAAACAACGTTACAGGCATTTCAGTTTCATGAAATGTGTGTATGTAATAATAAGTGAACGAGTTTAGCGGCCAGACAACAAAGAGGTTTAAATCACTCGCCAGACGGCGGGTTATCACCAAATTATAACTATATAATATATATTATAGTGTTAGAATATATCGTTTGAACATAAGCTGATGATGAGAAAGGCGGCGTAGGTATAGTTCAGCCATTCAAATTTTGTGTAAATGGTAAACAAACATTTAATTGTAAATCATTCATTTTGCTATAAGAAACCATTAAAAATAAATATATTGGCCTGCAAAAATAAGTACTACACTTTTAATGATATTTACTTTTAAAGTGTGATACTTATTTTTGCAGGCCAGTGTATATTATATTTGAATCATTTAAAAAAATTAATTCTTTAAAACATAATCTTTTTTTATGATCGAAGGTTTGTTTACGTTTTGTACAACATTTTAATAGCTAGACTGTAGGTTGACAGTATTGGTAGTTTTAAATTTTCCTAGTCTTTTTCCAATTGTTGGGGTTCGCTTCCAGTCTAACCAGATGCGCCTGAATACCAGTATTTTACACGGAGACAATGCCATCAGACCACCGTAACCCAATTACTGGGCAATGCCGATATCCTAAAGTTAGACCGGTTGCCAGACTTTCAGGCTTCTGACTACACGTAACGAGTCATAGGTATTCGTATGACACCCGGGACCGACGGTTTTACGTGCTCTTAAAATTATATCACCTGAAGTTCACTCATAAAGCCCGCTTATTAAAATTAATTCCTAAAAATAAAGCGACAATAGGAAGATATTTAGAATAAAAGGCCGAATTTTGTGAGTTCAACGACCCTTATCGCTAAGGGAGTGTTATCAAGCTACGACGCGGCGCTACGATTTGGGGGTTAACGACCGCGTAGGCGTGCTACGCACACGTTTTACGTGATCGTAGTATTATTTTGTTGGTATTGTTTTATTATGTGTAATAATAGATATGGGGCTAATTTATATAATTAAATTTGTATGAAACATCTGTAAAAGAGAGTAAATGATGAGGTGACCGCTGGCAGGGAAGAAAGGAAGTAAGAAGAATCCAAGTAACTTGGGAACAGGACAGGAAGATGATGATGAGTATACAACATCTGTGTTGTTTAAAGCCTTGGATTCACTAAGGAACAAATGGAGCAATAGGTACGCAATGGGAATTGTCATGGTACGATTCGCTCGCACACAACTGCAACCGCTCTCGGAACGGCGGTTTGCAACATGTCCCGCGTCACGTAGAATAGCTGCACAACGTTGCGCGCAACTTTGCGCGTCATCTTGACGAACATTTTGTACTCTAGTGAATACAAGTTCTAAAGGATTGGGTAGAGATGTTCATATATCTTCAGTTCGCTAAGAATATAATTTCCCTCCGGGCAAACGAGTCGAAAGAGTCATAATTTTACTGTGACCAAAAAATGACAATAGGCTCGCCACCATAGGACAACAATGGGACTTAATACCATCACCATTAGAGGCGAAATGTGGGAATACAGACTTTTGTAATAGAAGAGCACGTCTGCATATCCCTTCGGGGATTATAGGCGTGAGTCTCATGATCTTCTTCTTTTCGTGTGGTTAGTATAGCTAAACTGGTGTCAGAGTTTATGCCACCCATGGGCCTCTGACTTGCCTTCACATGCCGTCGAGAAATATCTCTCAGGCATGCCGGTTTCCTCACGATGTTTTCCTTCACCGTTTTTAAGCAAGTGATAGGTAATTATACAATACGCACATGAATCCGAAAAATCAGAGGTGCGTGCCTTGGGTTCGAACTCGAGACCTATGACTTGGTAGTTCGACGGTCACACCACTAAGCTATCACTGCTAGTATCATGATGATAATAATATTATTAAGTTTATAAAATACTTTACCAATCGAACAGAAAAACTTTTAATTTAAAGATTTAAATTAGTAGTTTAAATGAAAGTTTACATCGTAGAGGCAATAGAACCTATCTTGTTGCGTCGCGCCGGGGTCAATACCCGCCTGAAAGCTGAATTTTATTTCAGACAGGCTGAGAGAAGTAAACGAACTTGCCCTTTCTATATACAGGGGTGGATTTGGGAAGGAATGTGTTATAAGGGTTGTATTTGATAAAAATTGAAGAGCAGTGGTGGCCCAGTGGTAACTCAAACTCAAACTCAAAATATTAATTTGCACACTAAGGTAAAATAATACAGATCTTATTATATAGAGTAGGTACAGCTTAGCAACCTTTTCCAGGTGTTGCAATATTTGAGGGCTCTAATTATATGAAAGTATATTTATTAATTTACTTATGTGTCTAGTTGGTACATAGTGCCTAATTCTTGACTATTGTTATTCTTAATACACAATATTTTTAATTAAGGATACTAGAACCAAAACAAAATAACGGCCCCGACTTACGAGTTGTATGTCATGGGTTCGAACCCAGTCAGGCGCATTACTTTGTGTAATTTATTTCATCACCACTGCTCTCAAACCGGTGAAGGAAAACATCGTGAGGAAACCGGCATGTCCTAGAACCAAAAATTCGAAGACATGTGACATCTACCAACCCGCAAGGGCCCGCGTGGTGGATTACAGCCCATTCCCTCTCACAGAGAGGAGGCCTGTGTCCCAGCAGTGGGAACATTATAGGCTGATGATGATGATGATGATTTGATAAAATACAACTGTAACTGTCTGACTGCCTTGTTGGTCTAGTGATCGCAAGCGCGGCTGCTGAGCATGGGGTCCTGGGTTCGATCCCCGGGTTGGGCAGTGTTATTGGATTTTTCCATTAGGAATTTCTCAGTAGCAGCCCTGAGTCTGGATTCGTGCCCGGTTAATGGCAATAGGCTTGCACCTTATTACATGGGACTTAAACATAACTGGTGAAACGAGGGTGTACTAAAGCGCCTCTGCCGAATCCTTTGGGTTATACAAGGCGTGATCAGGGAAATATACCTGACGCTGATATTCTGCTGGATCCCTGCAGTGACATACGGACGTCGAGCAGATGTGATAAATTGTTGTAATAAGTGTTATGCGTGGAGTGAAATTATGTAAGTACCCGCAACTTAATTATGTACTTAATTATGTAAGTAGTTCTAAAATTATATCTTTGCTTTGAATGTATGTACCAACATAAGATCTTTTATTCAGGGTTGGTTTTTAAATACCAGCCAAATTTTATCTATACTAACATTATAAAGAGGAAAGATTTATATTAGGTCCCCACCTATGAAATTGGCGTTTTTTTCTCACAAATAGAAAACCTCGTCACTTCTATGATTTAAAATATTCATCAATTGCTTTATATTATATCGAATAATGACCGTCATAGACAACTACCAATAGTAAAAAAACCTTATTACTTATAGTGTTCTAAACATAAAAAATACCTTAAAAATGACTCTTCTTTTTGTTAGCAGAAATGACCACTATTTTTGTTTTAACTTAGCCAAAACTTATTTTTGTCACATAATCTAAGTGGCATACGTTATCTTAGTTTTTAAACATTAGTGCATAAAAGTTTCAAAATATTAGTGTTCATAGTTGTTAAATAAATTAAGAAAACGTTGGTATGAAAAATGCAACTTCTTTAAAATTCCCCATACAAAACGCTGATTTCATAGGTGGGGACCTAATATTTTTGTATGTAACGAATAAACTTAAAAACTACTGGACCGATTTCAAAAATTCTGTTGCCGTTAAAAAGCTACATTACCACTGAGTAACATAGGCTATGGGCGGAGCCGTGAGGACACAGCTAGTAATTATGATTTTGAGATCAAACAAAAGGTGCGTATTTTTATAATATTTTTGTGTTGGTCATGTTCCACTCTTTACACGTGCATTACCAAAATAATGTATGTTTGTGTGCGTTCTAGGTTTTGAATTAAATTGTTTTGTTTTAACCTACGTTCTGCTTTTGAAAGGAAAAAACAAATTAAAAAAAAAAATCTAAATAAATTCACGCCTTGTATTCCCCGATAGGTTCGGCAGAGGTGTTTTAGTACACCCTCGTTTTGCTAGTTATAAGTCCCATGTAATAGGGGGGGAGCCTATTGCCATTATCAGGCACAAATCCAGACACCGGGCCACTACTGAGAAATACCTAATGGAAAAACCCAATAACACTTTGCCTGACCTGGGGATCGAACCCAGGACCCCATGCTCAGCAGTCGCACTTGCGACTACTACACCAGCAAGGCAGTCAAATTGTATTTAAACTCCTGGATTCCAGAAAAAAATATATTCGATATTATTTGAAACTTAGGTTTTATGGTATATCACGGGTCTGTAGCTGTACACATCCAAAAAATGCAAAAAAAAAATGTTTTTTAACCGACTTCCAAAAAGGAGGAGGTTACTATGTTCGTCTGTATGTATGTTTTTGTTTTTTTTTTGTTTTGTGTATGTTCATCGATATTTTCGCCAATTGTGAACCGATTTTAATAATTCTTTTTTTAATGGATAGGGTATACTTCCAAGTTGGTCCCATTTAAATTTGGTGAAGATCTGATCAAGAACTTCGGAGATAGACAATGGAACTCCTCAATGACGAATAGTACGCATATTGTGATGATGTGATTATGTTACGAGCAGCGTCTTTAGTAGGTCCAACCAAGTTTTAATTAAGGCCACTAAAATGAAAAAAATAAAAACTTTTTTACAAAAAATTTAAACCGACTTCAAAAAAGAATAAAATAATTACCATATAAAATTAACAGTTTCAAAAGTCGGTGCTGATCCACGCTGAACCAAATTGAAGGCACCGACTTTTGAAACTGTTAATTTTATATGGTAATTATTTTATTCTTTTTTGAAGTCGGTTTAAATTTTTTGTAAAAAAGTTTTTATTTATATATACATTTTACTTGTGCCACATATATATGACAAATATATATATGACATATTTATGTCTGTCAAACTCATGATGACGTGAACGAATTTTTAATTCTTTATGTAATATAGGTATGACGCTGGCACCCAGGAGGTTAATATCGAAAATATTATTATTCGGAATAATCTCTGAAAGTTTGACCTCTCATTCAAAACTAACCTTGTATGTCACTCAATAAACATTTTCCATACCTTCTTAACTTTGATTAAAATCATCAAACACTTTTGTAAAGTGTTTTATTTTTCTACCAGCCTTCCAAATCCGTACGTCTCCGAAGGCCCAAACAGCATCCTAATCGATCGGTCACTGACCTCAGAACTGTCTGTCCTAAGCAATAATATATTTCTTATATACTCTGTTTATGTAAAAGGTCCTTGAACTTGGGCGAGGTGATAAAGTATGCAATATTGAAATTCATTGCTTTGACCGTGAAAATAGAAAATTGTTGATTTTGGTGTGTTTGTTAGGTACCTATTGTACTATTTTTTGTAGCTGGTAGAAAATTATGCAAAAAAAATTGTACTCTAGAGTTATTTTTATTTAAAAGGTGTGTTGATGACCCGATTGAGGGGAAGAGAGTTGTGTTATTGTAATTGAGCCGAGGTCATTTTAATTAAAGAAAATAAATGTAAATAAGCGGTCAACGGCTTAATGCAGAAAGCGGTAAATATTCCTAGAATAGTATTGTTAGTTAGTTCCTCGCTCTTAAGCCCATACCACCGGTAGCTTGGACCCTGCACCAGATGCCGTGGTGGCTACAATTTTTCTTATTTACAAAGGTTTTTGGTAGCGTTATGAAATAATTAGTTTAGTTCATATGGGATTCACTTAAACCTAGAAACTAGCCATATTTTTTATAAAGCCCTGGTCTTATAAAATACACGATTAGGTCTTCTTATCGTGTGGTTAGTGACTAACCCGGTGTCAGAGTTTATGGCGCCCATGGGCCTCTGACTTGGCTTCACATGCCGTCGAGAAATATCTCTCAGGCATGCCGGTTTCCTCACGATGTTTTCCTTCACCGTTTTTAAGCAAGTGATAATTATACAATACGCACATGAATCCGAAAAGTCAGAGGTGCGTGCTTTGGGTTTGAACTCGAAGCCTATGACTTGGCAGTCCGACGGTCACACCACTAGACTATCACTGCTGTAAAATACCTGAAAAAAAGCCCTAACAAGAAAACCTTATGCTAAACCCATAGACCTATGATGTTATAATATATTTATAAAAACAATTGGTGAATCTTGCAGACAGCTATCTCTATCACTCTCGTACTTCTTCTGTATCTTCGTACATCTTCTTACTCATTAAGGATATTAGTCAAAATAATGCAAGATCGAATTTTAAACGCAACATATCTACATTGCACGGCTGCTGGTCGTGCGGTTCCGAGTTCTATCCCCAGATCGGGCAAAGTGTTATTGGGTTTTCCCGTGTGGAACTCCTCAATAGCAGCCCGGAGTTTGGATTTGTGTCCGGTTGATGGCAATAGGCTCGCCCCCTATTAAATGAGACTTAAACATAACGGCGAAATGAGGGTGTTACTATACACCTCTGGCCAACCTATATATCGGGTGTAAAAATACGCTTAACGAAGCCGAGAGCCACGTATTCTTCCCATGATTATGAAGATTTTTTGGTATTGGGTCATACCTGGGAACCGACTGGTTATGGAGATATTGAAGGTCAAAGTCACCATATTTTTGAACGTTTTTCACGAAAACTAAGTTTTAATGTTATTACTAAACATTCTTCTATACAAACATTATCAACATTTTCGAAATGTAGGCACAGTCTGCTGCGCGCGCGCTTACATGGCGCGCTTCAATTAAAAACTGTTTTTTAATACCAAAATATAAAAGTCATTTTCCAGTAATTATTTTTGCTGTATGTTACTTAGTTTGATGTACAGTATGCGTAGACTTCGGCTCCGTTAAGGGTATTTTTACACCCAGTATATCTATAGTTTAATTCTATACAAATCTTTTTGGTCTACATAAGTACTTGTCTACCAATAGACAATATTAAATATTCCGATCATAAACATTAAAGACACTTCACACGTGTCGGGTCGTTACACCGCAGCGTAACAAAGAATTAGCCGTGATTGTCGCCTCCTGCTCGCATGAAACCGAATCATTTTGTTTTTATAGCCGATGCGATGCAAATATAACGCGTATAGACTCATAAAGAGCTTAGAGTAGACAGTCAGACTTCATAGCATGTGTTATGACACACATTTTTGTGCTTCTTTGGCAAGAAATTCTTATCAGCAGAATATCGAAGTGTTCCCGGTAAATGGTAATAGATTTGCCTTCTATTATAGTAATATAATTCTATCTACCCCTTAACCCCTCGTTTACACCTAAAAAACAAGTTGTAAACATAATTTGTGTAAAGAAAGAAAGAAAGAAAGAAAAGAAAGAAAATTCATTTATTCAGCCAAGAACACTGACAGCATAAATAAAATAAACAAACAAAGAAAGAACAATATAATAGGAATTAAACACAAATTTTATGCTGTCGAGCATGTCCATGCCGAAATGTTACCAACTCAGCATATGCTAGGCGTCAAAACACCCAGCGCTGATTTTCAGCTGGCACCCCCGCAGTGACACACGGATGGAGGTAGTTAATTTTAAATATATATTCTATTATACTTGAATGGATAAAGGTCTTTTTAAAAGAAATTACTTGGTTTTAGAACTTAATGATCATGTGTTAAATATTTCAAATAAGTGTTATAAAGATGTACATACTTTTTTGCTACCTAAAGTTATGCATATATATGCATAGTTGAAATATTTTTTTGTAAAAAAAAATCTGATACATGTAGAATACATGTTTTAGATCCAGGTGAGAGCATACAAGTATGATGTATAATAGAATACAATGTATGTCAATATGTTATTATAGTCAAATTTTCAGATTGCTAGGTATTGTATGGATATAGGCTTTGTATGGAATATGGACAGTTCTTTCTTGAAGTACATGAAGTTTTGGTGTGTCTTAAAATAAATATCGACCCTACTGTTTCGATACTAAATTCAATTTCATAATTTCCATCCTACACTCATTCAGAAGTGACAATAAAAAATTGAAAAAAAAAACAAAAGAAACGACTAAATCATTAATTTAAAATAGCATTACACTCAGTTGTAAAACTAAATACATAACATAACATCACGCTTTACATTTCCCGAAGTGTTCGGCAGGGGCGTTTTTAGTATACCCACGTTTCGCCAGTTATGTTTAAGTCCCATGTAATAGGGGGCGAGTCTATTGCCATTACCGGGCATAAATCCAGACTCCGGGTTGCTACTAAGAAATTCCTAATGAAAAAACACAATAACACTTTGCCCGACCTGGAGATCGAACCCAGGACCACTAGACCAACAAGGCAGTCAAATTAAATAATGTACGCTAAATACATTCGCCATATCTACCATAACAATAACTCTATGCCAGTTAGATCAACGGCCGCACGCCCTTGCCCCGACCGCCTCTTATGTAAAGCCAATGCACAGGGCGCGTTCGCGTTAACGAACGCACGAACAACGAACGCATACCGTGACGTATGCGTTTGACTACTGACTACAACTCCCGAACAGGTAGGTAGAAGTGTATACTCAAAATTCATCGAAGACTTTGGTCGCATTTGACGACACGTTTGGTGCAGTGGCTAAGCGATTGGCTTCTGCGCTGCGGGTCATGGGTTCGATTCCCACACGGAACAAATATTTGTATAGCCTACAGATAGTTGTTCCGGGTCTGGGTGTTTGTGCATGTGAAGATTTGTGTCTGTAAACTCACCCACGATACAGGAGAAACCCTAGTGTGGGGCAACGTTAAAATGTAGAGAGGCGAGGCCATTGCGATTTTGAGGAGTTAAATTTTCAATCACTAAGCGTTTCCTGACCTGGGTAATGAACACAGGACTGGGTTCAAGTTTATTTAGTGTAGTTAACTTAAGCACTTGACTGCCTTGTTAGTCTAGTGGACGCAAGCGCGACTGCTGAGCGTGCGGTCCTGGGTTCGATCCTCAGGTCGGGCAAATGTGTTATTGGGTTTTTCCATTAGGAGTTTCCCAGAGCAGCCGAGTCTGGATATGTGCCCGGTTAATGGCAATATACTCGCCCCAACATAACTGGCGAAACGAGGGTGTAGTAAAACACCTCTGCCGAACCTTTCGGGGATTACAAGGCGTGATGTTATGTTATGTACTTAAGCACAAAAAGTTTTTGAGTGGATACTACGTAGAAGGACATACAGCGATGTTATTGGTGATGTTCTTTATAAAGGACCGGTGCGTAGTACTCTCAACCGGCGTGCGTGTATGACAAGATGTATGAATGTGGATGAAGCGAAAGGAGTATGTAAGGGTCGTAGCATGTGGCGTTCTTTGGTTTCTGTTAACCCCATGGGAAAAAAACGTGAGTTTAAGTATGTATGTACTACGGATTGGAAAACGTAGTGTAGTCCGACCGCGTCTATCAATTGCAATAAAAACGGTGAAAGAAAACGTCGTGAGGAAACCGGCATGCCTGAGAGATATTTCTCGACGACATGTGAAGCCAAGTCAGAGGTCCATGGACGGCATAAACTCTGACACCAGGTTAGTCACTAACCACACCAAAAGAAGACCAATTGCAATTATAATCTTGGGATAATCCCAGTGCCAATTATCTGACGGACCACAGTGGAAACCATCCCTAATTCGCCTTTATCTGCGTTCGTCAGAACATTGATTTTATCTCATTACCGATGCAGGCAAATAACGCCTAATTATTTTACAAGATTATAAATTTTGCATAGCACGTTACATCGTACGTTTGTAATATCTAAACCAGAGGTTCCCAAACTTTTTGTTCTCATAGACCACTTGCCAGGTAGACCTTTTGGGTAGACCCCCCCTGCTTAGCTAATATTGAAGTTTGTAAATTCATTGACTTCAAATGTGTTTAGAGCGAAAAAACAATAAAAAAACACACGTCAAGTTATATACATTTAGTAAAATCAAATCATTTATTTGCAATAAATAGGGTTCATAGAATGGTGTTATATGAAAATACAATACAGATCAAGCCCATTTAGCTATTATAAATAAATAACATGCAAATTTTACTTAAAAACTATTAGATTAGTTAATCAGATAAATATGCTTAAACAATTTTCAATAAACCTACGACAGTACCTACAACAGTAATAACGTCGTCGGTCTGTTTGTTACGTTTTCAGGTAAAAACTAACCAACAAATCATCTGTCTATGTGAGTTATTCCATTAATGGAAAGTCAAAATTAAAGTCACGACCTGCTTAAATGAGATCCACCATCGTGGACCCCCGTTTACATCTCACGGACCCCTAGTTATTATTTTCACTCGTCGTTGTCCCCTGGGGGTCGATCTAAACCACTTTGGGTATCACTGATCTAAATTCTAAACTATTGTAAATTGTTATCAAATGTTAAGTACTGAATATTCTGTGCCCTGTAATTACAGGGCACAGAATATTCAGTACTTAACATACATAAAATTTTATACCTAGATATCTATACTAATATTATAAAGCTGAAGAGTTTGTTTGTTTGAACGCGCTAATCTCAGGAACTACTGGTTGGAATTGAACAATTATTTTTGTGTTGAATAGTCCATTTATCGAGGAAGGTTATAGGCTATATAACATCACGCTACGACCGGAGCGGAGCATAAATGAAAAATGTTGCAAAAATGGGAAAAATGTCCACCCGTGTGAAGCCGGGACGGGCCGCTATTTAGTTCTAAAGGCTTTTTTAATGTAATAGATTGACAAATAGGCTGATGGTCTATCAGTAGGCTTAGTACGAATGCTGTCGAGTTACTAACGTAAATGTAACGTTAGTGTAAGTGAATTTTGAATCAGAAATACTCGTTTTGCACATACTATTTAATTAAATTGAAACCTTTATTCATATCTATGTATGATACAAATTGTGCATGTCGCAAAAAAAATCAGAATGTTATAGGACAGATCGATACCTCAGTTCCAAAGTGTAATAATTCAGAAACAGGTTCTTTAAAATAATTTGATAACTAATAAGTACTTTGACCACTGTATTTTTTTAATACTATTTAATTAATCTGAAATGCCATTCTTAATAATATTACATTTCAGATAAATTAAATCATCATCATCATCTCCCTGCCTTTATCCCACACTAGGTGGAGTTGGCACAACATGTATTTCGTAAATCCTTGTTGTTAGAGGTTATGGCTTATCGTTTTATGACTGGCCGCCTGCCTGAAATCAACCCTCCTTGGGAATACTCGTTGCACCGTCGACCCAATGTGTTTGCTGATCTTATGCACTGGGTCCCAAAGTAATATGCTTGTCAATCTTATTCAAATTCAAATTCATTTATTTATCAAATATAAGCTAACAGTTTACACCAAATCGCTTATATCTATGCTAATTCTACAAAATTACATAAAAGTTTTAATTAAAACTTCTTAGACTAAAAAATACAAAAAAGAAACGGAATAAAATAAAATAAAATTTGTAAACAAAATACAACCTTATACAGAAAATTAGAAAAAAGAAAAAACAATTATTTCTTCATATTTAAATAAATATACACATGTTTAGTGATAGTCCATTGAGAGTCAAAAAATAAATCAGCCTCAGGAATATATTATAATATATATTTTATTGCCGACAACTAAGCAGACTATGTTCTTCTTGGTGGAGTATGCTTGAAGTTCCTCGACCTTCTCATTCAGTTTTGCTGGGGACTTCGAATCTTTTTTTTTCTAATCGACTGCTTGTTAGATAAATTAAATAATACACGGGTAACTCACTAGCCATTTACTTTTCAAATTATCTTAAAATAATCTGTTTCTGTATGATTACACTTTGGAACTGAAGTATCAAGTTGTATTTTCGATTCAAATTTGCTTACGTTAGCGATACGTATGTTTTCCACGTGTGGGAAATCTCTTTGAATCTTTAAAAAAGACTTCTAAGTTAGAGCGAGACGGCTGTGAAACGGGAACGGCCTTTTAATACTCTTTTACTACCTCCCTGGGAGTGATCTTTGTCCAGCTGTGGACTCCGACACAAGTTGAATGTACCTGTGAAGAAGAAAATAAAATATTAAAAACATTGCGAGTTCAGTATCAGAAAACTATCATGTTAACTTCAACAAGTAAATACTATACAGTCAACGTTCTTTTCATTTGTTATTGTTTATATATTAAAACTAGCGGCCCGTCCCAGCTTCGCACGGGTGGATATTTTTCCCGTTTTTGCAACAGTTTTCATTTATGCTCCGCTCCTATTGGTCATAGCGTCATGTTATTTAGTCTATAACCTTCCTCGATAAATGGACTATCTAACACAAAAAGATTTTTTCAATTCCAGCCAGTAGTTCCTGAGATTAGCGCGTTCAAACAAACAAACTCTGCGGCTTTATAATATTAGTAGGTATAGATAAGAATTTTACGCAAAAGTATCTGTTTTGTTTGTCTGGAGTATCAAGAATATGTGGGCGTAGTATATAAATATATTCTTATTTGGAATAACAAACTCCTAGCTGAATACTTATTGGAATATTGTGTGTTCTAAGAATTTCTAGATTTAGTTTACTATGTATTATCTATTTTTAACCGTATTGATTATATCACCTGATGTACAAAATGGCCGATTTATATATTCACATAACATGACATCACGCTATGTATTCCCCGAAGGGTTGGGCAGAGGTGTATAGTAACACCCTCATTTCGCCAGTTATGTTTAAGTCCCCTGTAATTGGAGGCGAGCCTATTACCATTAACCGGGCACAAATCTAGACTCCGGACTGCAACTAAGGAATTCCTCACAGAAAAACCCAATAACACTTTGCCCGATCTTCGTCAACTTCCAGTCTAACCAGATATGGCTGAGTACCAGTATTCAGACCTCCGCAACCCAGTTACTGGGCAATGCCGATATTCTAAGGTAAGACTTCTGAGTTCCCGTAAGGACACACGTACGTATTCGTATGACACCCGAGACCGACAGTTTGACGTGCTCTCCGAGGCACGGAGGAGTCTCGATGTGTAACGAACGGTCGCCCATCTAAAACCTCGCAAATGTTATGACCAGTTGTCAGACATTCGGGCTTCTGACTACCCGTAACGACTTTCATAGGTATTACACCCGTCATAAGAATACCTATGACCCGATTCCAATGACACCGATACTATCAATCTAAATCACTCAAAATAAATCGACCATAAGCTATTCATAACTTCCATAATATAAGAAAGAAGAAAGAAAAACCGTTTATTCACGTGAGAGTGACGCACATAACATAGTTTTTTATTTTTTTTTATGTATTTTTTTAATATGTTTTTGTCTACCATTTTTCTATATTTTCGCGAAATGCCACTGACTTATAATAAGGCCATAAGGGTTTGGGGTAAGTTTATTGACCCTAGGGCAAAGCCCTGGCGACATTACGGAGCGTCGTTTTTCACGCAAATTGATTGGAAATAGTACCTACCTATATTTTCTTATGTGTTTTTGGGAAAATATTTTTTATGTTTGATTTTGTGGAAGGTATTTTTTTCATTTTTATCTTGGTCGCGTTCTTTATAAAAAATGACAACATTATGACATTTTATAACATTTTTTTTTCGCTTTTTTACATTGATATAATTTGTGAATTATTTTATCGGTGAGTGCGGTGTGGGTAAATCCTAGCGTTCACAATGGAAGACTACAATCCATCATTCTCGGCTACAATCGGAGTTGACTACAAATGTAAAGTCATGGACGTGAACGGTGGTAAAGTCAAGCTTGGTATTTGGGTTACAGCTGGACAGGAGCGATACAGAACATTGACATGAAAATTTTACAAAGAAGCTCACAGTGCTATTATAGTTTACGTGTCAGAACCAAAGTCCCTAGCAAAACTGAATGAGTGGGTCGTGGAACTGCAACTATACTCCACCAAGAAGAACACAGCCTGCTTAGTTGTCGGCAATAAGACTGACAAGCATATCATTTTGGGACCCAGTGCATAATATCAGTAAGCACATTGGATCACCCGCGCGACGGGCGCAACGAGTATTCCCAACGAGGGTTGACGTCAGGCAGGCGGCCGGTCATAAAACAATAAGCCAAAACCTCTAACAACATGGGTTTATGAAATACATGTTGTGCCGACCCCACCTAGAGTGGGATAAGGGCAGGAAGAAGAAGAAGTCTATGTCGCGTTTGGCCCTAGTCTCACCTGATGGTGAGCGCAGACAGGGTCTAAGATGGAGCACACGAATCCTAGGAATAGAGATAATATAGAGAGATTCCCCTATACCCTTCTGGCTCTCATATACACACAACGGAACACAGTAAACTGCTTAGCGCCGGACTTTAATGTGAGGGTGGTAGCTAGCCAGGCGGACCATATAGGTCCTACCACCAAGCAAAATTTGAATGAGTTATATCGCAAATTCATTAAATATTGCGGTTTGCATTAGTTTTTAGCATTTTTTAAGAACGGCTACTAGATAAACGACTTGGTTTCGATTCTCAGGTGGAACTATTTTCAATAAAGTACTTCTATTATTTACTATTTTAATAAATTTTGAAACTGCCTTGTTAGTCTAGTGGTGGCTAGCGCGACTGCAAATCGTGAGGTCCTGGGTTCAATCCCCAGGTCAGGCAAAGTGTTATTGGGTTTTTCCGTGTGGAATTCCTCAGTAGCAGCCCAGAGTCTGGATATGTGCTCGGTTATTGGCAATAGGCTCGCCCCCTATTTCTTGGGTCGTTAATATACACCTCTGCCTAACCCTTCGGGAAATACAGGCGTGATGTTATGTTCATAAATTTTGCTGTGCCTACAAAGTCCATAATGGACCCTACCTATTAAACCATACATGTTTAAAACCTAATATTATACACTGTGGGAGGCAAATAAATTATATGAATAATATTATGAATATTCTCAAATATTGCAATAGTTATACAACACTCCACACTTACCCTAATACAGACGCATATACATACATAATTAGCCCATTACTGTCCCACAGCTGGGCATGGGCCTTTTCTCAGAATGAGAAGGGTTTTAGGCCTCAGTCCGCCACGCTGGCCTGATGCGGGTTGGCAGACTACACACACCATCAAGAACTTTATGGAGCCCTCACAGGTGTACATGTTGCCTCATAATGTTTTTCCTTCACCGTTAAAGCAAGTGATAATCAAATTTTGATCCGCACATGAATTCGAAAAGTCGGGGGACTGAACTCAGACTCTCTTGCTTGGAACGCAAAGAACAGATACAGACGTAACAAACATTTTGTGTTTTTTTTTTCAAAATTCTTTTACCTACATATCGTCGCTGCGCCTGCAAAATCCGCTGTGTTTTTTTTTGAAAATCTGTCTTTGTCGCTATTTTATAATACTGTTCAAGCCACGTGCACCTGTAAAATCCGTTTTATAATTATTTATTTGGTTAAGAAGATAGCAAAATAAATTATAAGAAAACGGATTTTACAGGTGTACGTGGCTTGAGCAGTACCTATTATAAAATAACATCAAAGATAGATTAAAAAAAACAGCGGATTTTGCAGGCGCAGCGACGATAGACTGTCTACTCAATATTACTCGTGTTGGGTTCAATAGAATCCGATTTGAACCGCCGACCTCAACACCGCCAGTCAATACCCCAGCCGTGTCACGTGACAAATAACAAATAAAAATAAAGATGCGTTCATTACAATCAAAATAAACTTTATATGGCAGGAAATAAAGTCATCGACCTTATTAATATGTCGCCCTTGGAATATACAATATAAAAATAATATTTTTATTTCACAATACTGAAAACTTGTTATGATAATAAATTAATGAACAAATACTAAAACGCTACGAATTTTGTGCCTGGTGGTGTGACCGTCGGACTACCAAGTCATAGGTGTCGAGTTCGAAGATAAGGCACGCAGCTCTGACTTCGGATCAGGCTAGGACTGATCATACGGGCAAATCGGCCAAATGCCCGATGGGGCGAATGCCCGATGGGCCGGTCACACAGTCGGAGAAATCGAAAGAGAGGGAAAAGTAAAAAAAAAAAGAAAAGGTCGCCCAACCATCGTTTGTGTTTGTAAATGCACCCAAGATACAGGAAAAAGAGCGAGGGGAGCGTCGTACGTCTAATCGCATGGGCCATCTCTCAAAAGCCCGGGCCGATTTCAGGTCCCAGTCAGGCGCCGCTTCGGATTCATGTGCGTCTTGTATAATTATTACTTGCTTAAAAACGGTGTAGGAAAACATCGTGAGGAAAGCGGCATGCCTGAGAGATATTTCTCGGAGGCATGTGAAGCCAAGTCAGAGGCCCATGGGCGGCATAAACTCTGACACCAGGTTGGTCACTAACCACACGGAAAGAAGACGAGAGTTAACGGCAACTTAAAAATTGAGCAGCTTTTGACGCGACTGCTGATCGTGAGGTCCTGGGTTCGATCCCCAGATCGGGTAGAGATATTGGGTTTTTTCGTGTGGAATTCCTCAGTAGCAGCAGTTTGGATTTGTGCCCGGTTGGTGGCAATAGGCTCGCCCCCTAGTACATGGGAGTTAAACATAACGGCGAAATGAGGGTGTTACTATACACCTCTGCCCTATCCTTCGGGGAATACAGGCGTGATGTTATGTTGCATGGAGCGGTAGAATTGGTAGTGTTTAAATATTTTATAGAAGTTGGTGGTAGGATCGTGTCTAGAAGTGAATATTTTTGAATGGTGATGGTAAATATGACTGGGACAAATAATATAGGAACTTGACTGGACTAATTTAAAGATCTTTTTCCTGCTTGAAATAATTCATATTTACCATGAAATTACGTTTCCTCTTACGACATTTACGAGAATTCTTATGGGTTTGTTTCCGATTCCAGTAGACAGCAGAGTTCAAAGGTTTCATGTCATAATTATCTCAAAAATTCAAAACTTTATTCTGTAAAATAACTTTGAATTTTATTTTAAGTTATTTTATACGAAAAAAGACATTTAAAATATACCTAGGCACTTAGAATGGAATAAATTGAATATGAGTATTTCGATGTATTGACCCGAAAAATAATTAAAATATTACTTAAACATCAATACCTACAAATAATTACAAACGTAATTAAAATTACATGTTCATTCTATTATTTATATACAATGTATTTATTTATGTATATATGCGCAATCCACAGTTACAAAACGCACTTCATAAACACACACACACATAAACTCATATACACACGCTACGCTGTACAGGACACAGGATATTAGCGTCAATGTGTGCGAATGATTAACATAGATCACTGTACATTTTTCCCTGAAATCTTTACATGTGTGCGTAGACCGTCTGTCTGTACACTGTAAACACACATAGTAGTTTGTGTAAAGTTTGTTTACAACAAGATTAAAGTATAGATAGAAATATGCCAACAATTTTAAAAGCTTTTAATACTGTAATGAAAGTAGAAATCTATACAAAGATGTCTATGTGTGTGTGCAGACTGCAGTTGAACGCACTGGACGTCTCCATTGACATGTGTGGGTGCACCCTTCTCGTCTCGACACATTTAAATTTGCGTTCCATAAACTGATATGTACACCTTGTTTTTTAGGTTCTAAGGTTCAAATTGCGATGGTTATTTGTTGAGAAAGTGTTAATGGAAGTTTGTAAATTTATTTTCAATCACATAGTGGATATGCAGTGTATGCACGTTGCTTGCGTTTATGTGTGAGTTCACCTTGAAAAGTGCCAGTTCTTTGTGCAATGGGTTATTCGGTTAATGGCACCAAGAAAGTCAATGGCGCGGATGCTTTGTTTGTACGGTCAGCAGAATACGATACATGCATAGAACTATACAAAAATAATAATAGATTTGTTATTATGTTATTGCATCATTGTTACAATATTAAATTTTAATAAAAGAAAAAAATAATATTGCGTAGTTATGTTGTGTGGTAATATTAAACAATAGCGTTAAGTATCTAATAGGAATATTATTGTTTAAAATTATTCCATTGTTATAAAATAGTGAAGACTTAAATTAAACATAATTTTAAGATAATTAATTTTAGAATCAACAGTATTTAATTAATAAAGTAATTATAACATAACATCACGCCTGTATTCCCCCAAGGTTTGGACAGAGGTTTATATTAACACCCTCATTTCGCTGTTATGTTTAAGTCCCATGTTATAAGGGGCGAGCCTATTGCCATCAACTATAAAATAAAGGCAACAGAATCTTGTCGGGGTGAATCTAACATTACTGTTATAGCTAATATTGATATGACTGGATTGGGAGCATGGTAAATAAAGTAAATTAAACCAACATAGACTCTCCACCACTGAGAGTACTTTTATTTAGGTTAGTGATTAGTTACAGAAGCTAGTTCACAATATATCACAATATAATAATTAACACAAGATCAGAAAATGATGACAAGCAAACCAGATATAAAAGGTCAGACTTCTTCGGTTGTTCGAAATCCTCTGCTCCGTGGAATGACCACTGTTTTCATAACTTCGGGTACGTTAATTCATCTTAACGGTTACCCTCCTATGTCAACATTATCCAGTGTTACCAGCTACCGATAACACAACCAGGCACAAATCCAAACTCCGGGTTGCTACTGAGGCAACCCTCCGTCTTCCCCAGGGTGGTGGGTAGCTATGAGGATTTACCAACGTGTAAAAAGGTCTGTGTTAATCCGCGATTTGTGTTTGAAAGTATGCCTATGCGCCGCTTTGTCTCTGGAGTGAAGGAGTACTCTTGCCTAACAGAAAAGCTTTATTTCGCATGCGCCAAGCAAATATTGATAGGTATTTGACGCATTATTTTGGGGAGTGAGGTTTCTGTACTTAGTAAGCACTATTTATTATTTTATGTCGGCAGTAAATTACTCTCCAAAGCACGGAGAAGATTCTAATCAATCTGCGTTTTAACAATTTTTTCAAGATTCTTGTCATTTATTTTGTTCAATAATATTATTCACAAATAATTAATAAAAATATAGGAGAGAGGAGCTCGTTGCTAATTACCAACGGCGTAATTCATACGATTTGTGAGGTTAAGCTACGCTTGCCGTGATCAGTCCGTGGATAGGTGACCATTCGTTACAAATAGCGACCCATCCTTGCCTCGGAGAGCACGTTAAACCGTCGGTCCCGGGTGTCATACGAATACCTGTGACAGTCGTTACGGGAAGTCAGAAGCCGGAAAGTCTGACAACTGGTCTAACCTTAGGATATTGGCATTGCCCAATAACTGGGTTGCGGAGGTCTGATGGCAGTCGCTCCGTGTAAAATACTTGTATTCAGCCGCATCTGGTTAGACTAGAAGCTGACCCGAACATAGTAGGGAAAATGCTAGGCAACATATTAAAAAAATAATTAACCATTGATGTTTATTTCATTGGTAATGTTATCATTTGAACAATACTTACTTTTAGGGCATTGTTTAAAACCACAATGCATTTTGAACCCAGGATATTGATATCTCGACCGGACAAATAGATAGGTATTGCACGGGGGTTTTTCCTAAAACCAGAAATTGGTAGAACCAGATAATCCCTCATCCAAATATGTTCATATTAATTAATGTAGTATTAATATATGGCTGAAGGAGAAAATTTAGTATATTTATATAATAACTAGCGGCCCGTCCCGGCTTCGCACGGGTGGACAGTTTTCCCGTTTTTGCAACATTTTTCATTTATGCTCCGCTCCTATTGTTCATAGCGTGGTGTTATACAGCCTAAAACCTTCCTCGATAAATGGACTATCCAACACAAAAATATTTTTTAATTCCATACAGTAGTTCCTGAGATTAGCGCGTTCAAACAAAAACTCTTCAGCTTTATAATATTAGTATAGATTAAAACCTCGTTGATTAATCAATCAACTCAGTGGTGGCCCGGAGGTTATGTACCCGATTCTTGGGCATAAATTGTGGTTTCTGAACCTGGCATGTAACAAGACACAACATAACATCACGACTGTATTCCCCGAAGGGTTGGACAGAGGTGTATAGTAACACCCTCATTTCGCTGTTAAGTTTAAGTCCCATGTAATAGGAGGCGAGCCTATTGCCATCAACCGGGTAAAAATCCAAACTCCAGGCTGCTGCCGAGAAATTCCAGACGGAAAAACCTAATAACACTTTGCCTGACCTGGGGATCGAACCCACGATATTATTAAAGTCATATTATGTACTTTTAAGACACCACAGACACGGTGATGAAAAACATCGCGAAAATTTGTGATCTTTCTTATTTCACTGTAAACCTTCCGCCATGTTGGTCTCGAAACACCCTGCGGCTGCGCACATTCGCTCTTAGCGGCGCTCGCGCATGTTGAGATGGGATCTATTATATCCAGCGGTAGATAACATAGAAGAGGTTTATCATCTTTACTTACTGGAATATGTGGATCTTACGCCTCCTAAAGAGAAGAAACACTTAATAATCTGCGCTAAAAACCATTCATTTCTGAACCCGGTTAATGCTTTTAATAATTTTCGGACATCATTTTTAAGGTTCCAAAATTATCTTAAACTAGCTGTGTCCTCACGGCTCCGCCCGTAGCCTATGTTACTCAGTGATAATGTAGCTTTCTAACGGCAAAAGAATTTTTGAAATCGGTCCAGTAGTTTTTAAGTTTATTCGTTACATACAAAAACCGAAAAATTAAAATCTTTCCTCTTTATAATATTAGTATAGATTAAGTTTATTCGTTACATACAAAAATACAAATCTTTCCTCTTTATAATATTAGTACAGACATAGATATCAATGACCAAGTTTCTAAAATCATTTTTAATACGATTTACGTTTCCTCTTCTCTTATAAAAATAAGATACTTGACCAAATTATCTTACTATTTCTTTGCTAACGTTACGCTAGTCTCAAAATACCGGGCGGCTGCGCACATGCGCACATCGACTCACGCGCATGTTGAGGTAGGACCGCAACGTTCTGTTACAGCGGATAAGGTGTTAATATAACGTTCTGAGAGGGTTAAATATGGTAATTGAGGATTTTTGTATGAAATTATGGAAGTATGTTAGGTTATGGTTGTGTGGTATTAAAATAAAAGATTCAGCTGCTTCTTGTATATACCTACTGTATAAGGCGTAATAATATTACCGATAGGTTGGCGATGAGTAATTTCTTATAATTATTATATCCTTTATTCATTAAATACACATATAAATTATCTACATTTTAAAATATTTCTATAAAAATTATAAAAAACATTTTAAAATATATAAATAGTAGCCCATCGGCTACCGGAGAGCACGTTAAATAGTCGGTCCCGAGTGTCATGAATATCTATGACAGTCGTTAAGATTAATCCGAAGCTCGAAATTCTGACAACCGGTCTAACTTTAGGACATCGACATTGCCCAGTAACTGGATTGCGGAGGTCTGATGGCAGTCGCTCCGTGTAATATACTGGTATTCAGCCGCATCGGGTTAGACTGGAATCTGACCGCAACATAGTTGGGAAAAGGATAGGAGGAACTATTTAAATAAATAATTGTTTAATAAACGTCAACTAAGTACCAAAATTTATCTCGTATGCGTTATTCTATGAAATAGGCAGATAATTAGGGTTGTCACACGTACCCGTCGCCCGTCCAGTAACAGGCCAGGGACGATGGCGTTGGGGCACGCCGCGATAGCGGCGGTAAGACCCGTGATGGAGGAGTGGCTGGAGAGGCGTCACGGCGCCCTCAGCTTCCGGCTGACGCAGGTACTCTCGGGACACGGCTGTTTCGGGAAGTACCTGTGTCGTATAGGCCGGGAGCAGACGCCCGGTTGTCACCACTGCGACTGCCCCGAGGACACGGCGCTGCACACTTTGCAGGCGTGTCCAGCATGGGGGTCGCAGCGCCGCGTGCTAGTCGCGGCGATCGGCGGTGACCTCTCGCTTCCGGCCGTGGTTCTGTCCATGGTCGGGAGCGAGACTGCGTGGGAAGCCATCGCCTCCTTTTGCGAGGGGGTGATGGCGACCAAGGAGGTAGCGGAGAGGGAGAGGGAGGCCGCTTCTTCTCTCCCTTCTCGCGCTAGACGCACCGGGCGCCGGAGGGCGCGTGACGATCTCCGGCCACCCTAGTGAGTGGCCTGCGGGCGGCGGGTTGGGGAACCCGTCGCCCAACCAGTAACGGACCCAGGGAGGATGGCGCGTCGTGTCCTGCGCGCTCCTCTCGGAAGGATGTGGGGCAGGGGAGCAACTGCCCCACCACAGGAGAGGTCCACCAGAAGAAGCTGGTGGACCGAGACCTGCCGGGGTTGCGGTGCATGCAATAGCGAATCCCGTGACCCCGGCCTTAGGTCAGAAGGAGGGACACCGTTGGTTTTAGCCGGTAAGAGACCGGCAGGCCCCCTCGGCTTCGAAAACTTCGAAAGTTTGCTTGTTACAAGAATAAGTGATCTTGAGGAAGAATAGCTTAATCGGTTTAAGGATGGGTTCCCAGGTTAAAGTGAGTTCCTCCCAATCATAAATTATAATGACGTGGAATTACGCCGAAGCATCCACAAATTCGTGATTACTGATGGTGTCTCTGGATGTCTTAAAAGGCGACTGTCAAGAGGATGGGTAGCAGCTTCCTCTCGTGAGCAAATAACAATAAACTGTGCCTATCAATTGGTCTGCAAAATTTAAATAATTATTTTGATAAGTATTCTTATAACTATACGGTGAAAAATTCGTTTTAATTAGCGGAGGCACTTGCATTCGGCTTGAAGGTCTTTTTTTTACCATAGTCGTTCTGCGTAGCCTTTTCCCAACTATGTTGGGCTCAGCTTCCAGTCTATTATTTAACACGGAGCGACTGCCATCAGACGTCTGCAACCCAGCTACTGGGCAATACCGATATCCTAAGGTTAGACCTGTTGTCAGACTTCGGGCGTCACTACTAGTAACGACTGTCATAGGTATTCGTATCAAAATCAAACTACACTGGCCTGCAAAAATAAGTATCACACTTTTAAAATTGCAATAACTTTTTAAGTACACAAGATATATTTTCGAAACAAAAAGGACTCAAAAAAGAGTTTAACTTTGTTACTATAGTTTCAAAGAAAGCTGATAAAAATTGCTATAAAACGTTTTTTATTTTAAATCTCTAACTTCTATAGTTTAGAAAAAATTGAAATTTGAAAAGTGTGATACTTATTTTTGCAGGCCAGTGTATTTATTTCAATTAGGCACATAAAAGGCACTTTTGAACGTTAAAGTTTACAAAGAAAATAGAATTGATTCTAGTCGCCCCTTCCAAAAGGTAGTTTCGTATGGAGAAGAATGGGCAAGAAACTCCACCGTTCCTCTTTTAAAATATGACACCAGGGGCCGACGGTTTAACGTACTCTCCGAGGCACGGAGGGGTCTCGATGTGTAACGAGTGGTCACCCATCCACGGACTGACCGCAGCAAGCGCAGCTTAATCTTGCAAATCATATGATCCACGTGGTTGTTAATTAGCCACGAGCCCCTCTTTTTTTTAACCATTTACTCATTGAATTTTTAACACCAAGCAAAGAAAGTTGAACATACAATTTATTTAATTTTTATACAAAATGTTCTTAACCTCTGCATTACTCCGTTGAAAAATTAATGCGCAATTTCTCTTAATGTCGGAAACGCGCTCTTGTTGGCCAAAACATAAGTTCACGGTCCGTTTGATGGCTGCGCTGGCGCACGTTCTGCTGTAAAAATATGACACGCGCCAATTAAAAAGTGTTTTACTGCGCGGTGTGACCTTGCAAGGGCGTGCGCAGTAATATTTTTGGGAGATATTGGTAATATTGTGTGCACACGATTTTTTATTTCTTTTTTTGTTTTTTTTTTTAATTAATCGATAACATGTCGTCACGTCTTATATTCCCCGAAGGTTTCGGCGGAGGTGTTTTAAGTACACCCTCGTTTCGACAGTTATCCCATGTAATAGGGGGCGAGTCTATTGCCATTAACCGGGCACAAATCACGACTCAGGGCTGCTACTGAGAAATTCCTAATGGAAAAACCCAACACTTTGCCCAACCTGGGGATGAACCCAGGATCCCATGCTCAGCAGTCGCGCTTGCGACCACTAGACCAAGAAGGCAGTCAGTATCGAAGCAATATTGGCTAATATAAGCTGTACTATGTCTGCTACCGTGTTTTAATATGCAACTGAGGGACAAATCAAATGGTTTGGCAAAAGTTTTACTAACTACGAAGTGACTACTGTAATTTAACAAGAATTCTATTTTTTTGGTCTTCTTTTTGACCTTGCGGACCGCTTCTACGTAACTAGTCAATGGAGACGAAGTAAAAAACTTAACCTAAGCTAACTACTATTACTACTACTAACATCATGTCTACTAGCATCAACACCACTAAGGACAATCCCATGGGACTCAGATGTCGGCTTAAGACGATGCTGGCGGGAGGACTGGGAGGGAGATGGCTGAATGAACGGTGTGAAATGTAACAACCATGTAGTGTAGGAGGCTTTACCTATATACAATAATAAACACCCACGGGCAGATCTGATGACTCTTACCTAAATAATTTTTTTCTATTCGTTTGATTTTAGATGATCTTGCAGACCGTTTCTAGCCTTACCTTAATATAGACCACCTCATAAATATAATTTCAAGGATATCAAATATCAAAAAGAAAATGTTTAGTATTGAGTGCATTACGCAAATCGAATAATATATCTTATATCAGAAACATTAGGGGTCAGTTTCGTATGGCATATAACATAGGTACCCTATGATTTACCTACTTAAACCTTCGTCATCCCCAGGTAGAGAGTATATATGAGGATATGAAATTGTGTAAAGAAATACATTCATTATTTTCCTTTTCCTTTGACTCATATTGCAATGTTTATTTTTATCCGTTTTATGAGTTTGTTAGCTTTCAGCTGAAGTCTGAAGTGCACTCCTGATTATGAAGACAAATATTTATTTAAGTATCTTGAAAAATATTTGCATAAATTATAATGGATTTTGCAAAGTAGTTACGTTGGACTCTTATCGACTAATGGCCGATTCTTATAACTTACGGAGCGTAGTTGGTTAAATTGATAGTCTTGTATCTTTACCAATAATGAAGCAAAGAGCTCGTAGTTTTGCATAGTAGATCCTCCCATACATCAACAGCTATTTTTCTTCGTCCTCCTAGCGTTTTTCCCAATTATGTTGGGGTCAGCTTTCAGTCTAACCAGATGCGGTTGAATACCAGTATTTTACACGGAGCGACTGTCATCAGACCTCTGCAACCCAGTAACTGGGCAATGCCGATGGAAGTAGCTATCACAGGTAAAATTAGCTTACGAGTCTATTATACTCAGTTTGGCAATAAAAAATGCTACCATTAGTAAGCAAAATTATTCGTTTTTGTTTATAGAAACCGGGCATAGGGCTGGATTTTGCGCTCACCGTAGATCACGTACTAAATCCAGCCTAAAACAATCACAGAGTTCCGTTAACTGCCTTAGACCGGGGGTGCGGGATACACTCGTGTATTCTCCGTCCTCTGTGTTGAGACCATAATAAAATAATTTGTCACTACTACGACGGACAAAAAATGTGTGTGACTCTTAGTGCTGAGGTTGCTAGTAGTCATGATGTTAGAGAAGTAGTTAGCTTAGGTTAAGTATTTTACTTCGTCCCCATTGGTTGGCGACCCTTCAGTTCTCGCCAATAACTACCTGCTTACGTAGAAACGATCTGTAAGGACCATGTACAAGCTGTCCAATAAAAAAAAACGATACAGATATAGAGGAATTCCCCTATACCCTGATTCTTAGGTATTTTTACCTGACGCGACAGCGCGACAGCCTCTTTAGTCTTGTGGTGGCAAGCGCGACTGCTGATCGTAAGGCCCTGGGCTCGATCCCGAGGTCGGACAGTGTTATTGGGTTTTTCCGTGTGGAATTCCTCAGTAGCAGTCCGGAGTTTGGATTTGTGCCCGGTTGATGGCAATAGGCTCGCCCCCTATTACATGGGACTTAAACATAACGGCGTAATGAGGGTGTTACCATACACCTCTGCTCAACCGTTTGGGGAATACAGGCGTGATGTTATTTTATATGCGCGACAGCAAAGACAGGGTTATTTATATTTTTTGATTTTATTGAATCAGTAGTACCTTTCATTCCTGCATTCTACAAATTTGATGTTATGTGGACTTTTGTAAACATACGATTCTTATCATTCTTCTTTGTAGCTCGCCAAGGAACATAAGTAGGTATTATTATATGTATGTTTGTAAAGAGACAAACACAGATAATGTTATGTTTGCAAGACCATCTGCCCACAAGCCTCGTAATCTTTTGTTACGAAAGAAAAACTGGAGCAAGGAGACAAAGTGTTGCTGTAATGTTGTTATTGTGGTGATATGGGAAATGTCTGGAAATATTTTTTACTTAAGATGGAATACAGCAAGCAGTTTACTGTGTTCCTTCGTGTGTATGTGAGAGCCACAGGGGTATAGGGGAATCCCTCTATATCTATGTTCTTTGGATTCGTGTGCTCCATCTTAGACCCTGTCTGCGCTTAGCCATCAGGTGCAATTAGGGCCAAAGGCGACCGAGCCAAAATAAAAAAATGCTCCTTTTTGGTTTGTTCATGATATGATGATTTTGTGATAATATGCTTAGCAAGATACTGACACTATAGCAGTGATAGTCTAACAGTTGAACGCTTACCTGGAAACCTGCACACATGGGAGAGACTCAAAAAATTAAATAGTTCTCGATAGTGTAGTCTGCCAATCCACATCAGACTGGTGGATTAAGGCCTAAACCCTGAGAAGAGGCCCAGCAGTGGAACAGTAATGGGCTGATTATGCTTTGATTATAATCACATTCCATTGGTGAGCTGTTGGTTTACCAACATATTACAATAGCGTCAACAGATACAATTGTTTATTATAAAATGTATTTCTCAACGAACATTCACAATACGAAACCTATTGAGCAGACTATCCTCAATAAAGATAAACCAGTGAACGTACTACAAAGAATAATGATTTACGATATGTCAGTGGTCGATATAAAGTGTCGTATACACTGACCTTGCGCACGCGGTCCTCTGTGCTTCCAATAATAACATTATCTAGAATGATGCAACCAGACAGGACTGATATTGTTATTTATTATTATAGTTTTATTTATATTAAACTTGGAGCCTTTATTCTTCTGTAATTTCCGTCTTGATAAATAAGTGTTTTGTTTTTTTTTTAATTAGAGCATCAAACCGTTTTTTGAATGTTGAAACTTGGAAGTGTTTTTGACATCTTTTAACCAAGGCCTAAAGCGATAGCCTAATGACGTTTGTATGGCCGTGGCAGGGATTCCTTTGGATAGCCCTTGACTAGCGATGTTGTGCAAGTCTTATCTAAGTGCGAGGTCTCTATGTTTAAATAAATTTAGCACTGTGATTGTGAAGAATTTTAGGTCGTGCTTCTTTTGGCTAGCTCTGGGATAAACGATGTAGCGCAAGTTGACAAAAATCTAAAGAAACAAACTAAAAAAACATGTATAGTGAACACTCGGACTAATTAAAATACAGTAAATAGTTAGGCCATGCCTTAATTTTGATAGAAAACCATGTTAGGGTCTATTTCTAACAAAAATATGGTCGCAGCAGACCTGGCTATGACACTTTACGAGTATTTAATTGGTATACCTACCTAGAGTATACCTTATTGTTAACAAAAGAATACAGTCACAATTTTCTTTTCAAAATAACATAACATCACATTTTGTATTCCTCGAAGGGTTCGACAGAGGTGTTTTTAAGTACACCCTCGTTTCGCTAGTTATGTTTAAGTCTATTGCCATTAACCGGGCACAAATCCAGACACCGGGCTGCTACTGAGAAATTCCTAATGGAAAAACCGAATAACAATTTGCCCGACCTGGTGATCGAACCCAAGACCTCATGCTCAGTAGTCGCACTTGTGCCCACTAGACCAACAAGGCAGTCTATTCAAAATATACGACCTAATAACTTTATCATATCTTTTAGCACGATATATGAGGTGATTAAAAATAATGGCAAATGACCGTAGTATTAGGTTATTGCCCAACGCTTCAACTGCCTCTAACCGATAAGGGTTTGGGTGGAAAAACCGACGAAGTAGGTACATAAATAAAAGGTTGTTAACTCCTCACCTGGCATAGTTCAAACATAGTTTTTATTCTGATGACGCTGTCTGTCTGTGACGTATTAGTCTGTGGTAGACAGTCAATGTACCTACTATGCGCGTCAAAAAACTAAAACCAAGATAGCTTCGACTGCCAAACTTGAGGGGTTTACTAGAAGCCACTGAAGAGATCCACTATCCACCTCATAGCTCCATAATCAGACCTTGAACACCAAATGCAATCTATTGGACGCATCAAAACTAATCATATTATGACCCGAACCTCACTTAGATCACGCAGTCGACGCCATCTTGGTTTTAGTTAGTTGTCGCGCACTGTACCGTTGTATACTGGAAAGACAATGGTGACGATTCTGTTGCGCCCTCTGACAGGACTAAACTAGACTTAATGCAACTGTCACTTTCTTTTTCTATTGAAACAGAAAGAGAGTCCCTTAGTTTAGTTTAGTCCTGTCAAAGTCAACACTAATAGCAAGTATAGCAGTGATAATAGTCAACGCTTCCCTTCCATGCAGAAGGGTGTGATATCGACCACACCCTGCACTTCTGATTATTAAAATCTAAGTGCGAATCAGAATTTGTGTAAAAAAAATTAGAAAAATAAAAAAACACCTAAATGTTCATGCGAACTGCAACATTTGGACTCAAAGGCGACACATCTAATTTCTATTAATAACATTATACGTATTAACTTTGTCCTTGTATAACAATTCCTTATTTCCTGAGCCAATACCTTGACGCTTATCAGTATGACACATATTAGTCTGAAGAAAATAATAAAAATAAAAAAGGTATTTTTTTCAAAGTAACAACGATAATATCTTGTTTACAATGAGCAAATAACTGACCTAAGTATGATAATAGTGGTGGAGTTGCAGACAAAGAATATTTTTTATGCAAAACAAGAGGTGTTTGACATAATATCTATACTATTGTACATGATGTTTAAATGTTAGTGTTGCGGTGAAAAATAAATGTTTATAATTGTTTGTGTTATAAGTAGGTATTTAATTTACTGGGATCAGTACAGCTTTCATAGTGTTTATTATGACGCGGGATCTACGCACGAAAGGGTGATATAGGCACCACGCATGCGGGTCAAATCCGCGTATCGGTAAACCGGTACTTTGAATCCTGGGGTAACTTTGATAAAAAAATCGTTTCGTATTATAACTCAAATTGTACGAATTCTGAACGCATTCTTCCTATTGTTTTTTTACAATTGGCAGCATTAAACGTCTCTGTTAGCGTGTGATTAGTCGCAGTGGGTGGATCATTGCCGGTTGATGAAAAATTATTAAAATATGTCAGTAATAGTTTTGTGTGAATAATTATTTATTCCTTATTGGGGTTACTTTTGAATTCTTTAGAAAAAAAGGGAGGTTTCAAATCATAGTTTTATTACCTACCAAAAATATTTTTTTCTCAAAAATTAAAAAGAGAAATTATAATTAACCGACTTCCAAAAAGGAGGAGGTTACTATGTTCGTCTGTATGTTATTTTTAATTATTTTTTTTGTGTATGTTCATCTATATTTTCCCCAATTGTGAACCGATTTTGATGATTCTTTTTTTAATGGATAGGGTATGCTTCGAAGTTGGTCCCATTTATTTTATTCAAGAAGTAGTTAGTTATCATAAACAAAATCGATATTTGCATTTGTATTTTTTTTTGGCTCTCATATTTCAAGAAAAAAATACATTTTAATTTTGAAATTGATCAAAGTAACCCCGGTTTACGGTACGTGATAAAGTCCGCACGGGAAGCTGACCCCACCATGGTTGGAAAAAGGCTGGGTAGAACGAACAATACGCCTGTGGCACGAAATAGATAGGTACAGAAGTCAATCTACCTACAAGTGCGCTCGAGCAACGCACACATAGACACTGCTCACGGACACGATATCTCGGACTGTTTGGGACTAGAGTGCGAGTGAGTGCGAGCGCGAGTGCCATGCGCTTGAGAGAGATAGATATATAAATAGAGCGACCGCCGAGCGTAAGTATGAAAAGTGAAGTACATACATGTGATTGACTTCTGTACCTATCTGTTTTGTGCCTGTTACTGAAGACAGAGAATTAAGTTTTGTTTCACGGTTCCCTGAAACAAAACTTAATTCTCTGTCTTCTCGTAATAAAACGCAAGATACCCAAACCGTTGTGTCATTACTCTCAAGGTTCAATTACATATAAAGTTATCAGGGCTCACTTACTTACCGTTATCTTGAATTTGGGTAACTGTGTTAAGGATGTAGGTACGCTGAAATACAGCAAACATCGTGTGACCGAGTTCTCGCTTTGTTTTTTATGTAAGTAATTAATGCTAAGAGATAATTTTTGGAAGATACGTCTTTTTTTCATTGAGTAGAATTATTCTGCCTTTTCCCAACTATGTTGGGGACAGCTTCCAGTCTAACCAGATGCGGCTGAATACCAGTATTTTACACGGAGCGACAGCCATCAGACCTTCGCAACCCAGTAACTAGGCAATGCCGATATCCTAAGGTTAGACTGGTGGTCAGATTTTCGGGCTTTTGACTACCCTATCGACTGCCATAGATATTCGTATGACACCCGGGACCGACGGTTTAACGTGCTCTCCGAGGTACGGAGGGATCTCGATGAGTAACAAATGGCCACCCATCCAGTGACTGACCGCAGCAAGCGCAGCTTAACCTCGCAAATCGTTTGATCCGCGCGGTTGGTAATAAGCCACGAGCTTTTCATAAAACAAAACTTCGTAGCAGCCCATTATTAGCACCTGGGGATTGGATCGCTACAATCAACAGGTCTTTTTTTTTTCGAGGCGTTAGTTCGCTTTCCCGCGACTTTGCAAGCCTCATTATGTACATCCTATTTCATTAGGTACTTAAGAATAATATTAAAGAAATCCATACATATGAAAGAATAAAAAAAAATCGAAATCAGGGGACTGCTACACTATTGCACCGGCACGGGTTCCCACAACAGGAGAATCAGTGACACTCCCAATCAACCCCCTCTAAAGAAAGCAACAGCTTTTTTTTTATTATTTGTAATGGGTTTGCTCTTGACTCTAGTCTAGGTCAGAGGAGACAGAGACAAAGTCTACCCAGAAGAAGCCTGTTAACTCTAACTTTGAAGAGAATCAGGTTGAATGCGTTCGGGAACACAGACGCAGGTAGTGAGTTCCACTCTTTTGCAGTGCGCATTATGAATGATGTTTGGAAGCGCTTAGTGCGAATTGGTGGAATAACTAAGTATGGATGGTAACTTGCAGTGCGTCTAGATGTCCGATGGTAGAAGGGATGGTAGATGAGGTTGTGGAGTTCTTGAGCACACTCTCCGAAGTACAGTCTATAGAAGAACAGCTGCTAACAAACCCACTGATTATGCGTGTCAAAGAAGGGCCGACCAATCAACAGTTGAGGGATACAATACATACTTATCAGAGACCCTCCGTAACGTGGGACGTGGAACTCAACCTTACTGTAAAATATACATAATTATAACCCATTACTTACCCACTGCTGATGCCCGTGTGGAGTGACGCAAATGGATAAAGTAAGAAATAAGTATATTAGAGGGAGTTTGAAAATGGCACCAGTGACAGAAAAGTTGAAAGGAAATCGTTTGTCTTGGTATGATATGATGAGGAGGGATGAAACGTGTGACTAAGAGAGTGATGAATATGAATGTTGATGGATGGAGGGGGAGAGGGAGATCAAAGAAAAGATGGATGGATTGTGTGAGGGAGGATATGAAAGATAAGGGAGTAAATGATAATGAGACGGCTGACAGGGAAGAATGGAAGAAAAAAACATATTGCGCCAACCACAAGTAACTTGGGACTAGGGCAGGAAGATGATGACTGTCCCACTGCTGGACACGGGCCTCTTCTCAGAATGAGAAGGATTTAGGCCTTAGTCCACCACGCTGGCCTAGTGCGAGTTGGCAGACTACACACACCATCGAGAACCTTATGGAGCCCTCTCACGTGTGCAGGTTTCCTCACAATGTTTTTCCTTCACCGTTAACGCAAGTGATAATCAAATTATGATCAGTACATGTATTTGAAAAATCAGAGGTCGAACTCAGACTCTTCTGCATGGAAGGTGTGACGGGTGGTGGCTGACTGGCGGGGGTGCGGGCCTATAAAAGTCAAAGTAAAAGTTTTTTATTTCAATAGGCAATAATATTTCAGGCACTTTTAAAACGTCAAAACTAGGTGCACGGTTCCAAAAGGTAGGTTCTATGGAGAAGAGCCGGCAAGAAACTCCATGAATACTCTTTTCAAAATAGTAGTTCATTACAATTCCATTACAGTAGTGTGAGAAATTGCGGCGGTAAGACCCGTGATGGAGGAGTGGCTGGAGAGGCGGCATGGCGCCCTCAGCTTCCGGCTGACGCAGGTGCTCTCGGAACATGGTTGTTTCGGGAAGTACCTGTGTCGCATAGGCCGGGAGCAGACGCCCGGTTGTCACCACTGCGACTGCCCCGAGGACACGGCGCTGCACCGTGCGCTGCAGCCGTGGTTCTGTCCATGGTCGGGAGCGAGACTGCGTGGAAAGCCATCGCCTCCTTTTGTGAGGGGGTGATGGCGACCAAAGAGGAAGCGGAGAGGGAGAAGGAGCGGTGTGCTCTTCTCCCTTCCCGCGCCAGACGGACCGGGCGCCGGAGGGCGCGTGTACGCGATGACCTCCAGCCACCCTAGTGTGTGGCCTGCGGGCGGCGGGTTTGGGGACTCGCCGCCCGACCAGTAACTGGCCCGAGAAGGCGGCGCGCCGTGTTCCGTGCGCGCTTCTCAGGAGGACGTGGGGCAAGGCCCCACAGAGGAGAGGTCCGCCAACCCATGGCGGACCTCTACTCTTACCGGCTAAAAACCAACGGTGTTCCTTCTCCTGACGGTACGGCCGGGGTCGCGGGATTCGCCTAAGCATGCACCGCAACCCCGGCAGGTCTTGGTCCACCAACTGCTGGTGGACCAACCCCGGCAGGTCTTGGTCCACCAACTGCTGGTGGACCTCTCCTCAGTGGGGCCCCACCCCACGACCTCCTGCGAGGCGCGGGGAGCACCCCACATCACCGGCGCACCAGAACACATGGTACGCCGTGACCACCCCGGGGACCAAACAAGTACATGGGCGCCAGACTATCCCGTGTCTGGGCATCCCTGGTCTCCCTGCTACGGTGATGATCTGACCCGTAAGTACACGCCTGCTATTTGCACATGCTAGTTGAGGGTTGACTCCTAAAGCCATTAAAGTGTTATAAAGGCAATCATTCAACCGCAAAAGATAATTACAAGAAAAAGGTTAAAAACAATTTAAACCAAACAATTAAACCCTATCAGTAAACGCCTTGTAATTTTCGCGATACACTTCCTAATAGTTATTTGTTTATTTTTAACTGATGCCCTTCGTGTTGTACCAGTGCTGTGCCCCTGAGCTAGCTGGGGAGATAGTCTAGACGAGTTAATAAAATTGTCTGACTGTCTACAGTTTTAATAAATAAATATGTTGTTCTATTCATATGGTGATTTTGCAATAGAGTTTTGTGATTTAGATTTTCAATGGTAGGCTTATAAAATGTGCGGTAAGCAAATTATAACATAATATCACGCCTTATATTTCCTGAAGGGTTTGGCAGAGGTGTTTTAAGTACACTCTCGTTTCGCCAGTGTAATAGGGGGCGAACCTATTGCCATTAGCCGGGCACAAATCCAGACTCCAAGCTGCTACTAATAAATGCATAATGGAAAAACCCAATAACACTTTGCCTGATCTGGGGATCGAACCCAGAACCTCAGCAAATTATAATTAAAAAAAAAAAAAAACCGACTTCAATATTACATGAACACACTTTCGAATAATTGTTGATAGGTATACAAATTCGTATTTGTGTATCTAGATATCACTATTACTATACGTGTATAGATATTTCTTTAATGATAAATGGACTGACCTTTGTTAAGAACATCACCAATAAAATCGATGTATGTCCTTCTAGGACGTCCCCTACCGGTGTTTCTATTGACATCCGCCATATAAATTTCTTTTGATAAACGCCGTTCACTCATTCTCTCAACATGACCAAACCACCTAAGCATACTCCTTTCAATTTTTGTCACTACATCATCTTTTAAAGGAGTATGTAAGGGTCGTAGCATGTGGCGTTCTATAGTTTCTGCCTCCATGCGAAAAGGCGTGGGTATGTATAAATGGATTAAAAAAAAGACCTAAGTACGGTTTAGTCCTAACACAGTACAGTTTAAATCAATTCAATCGATTTAGGCATCTCCGAGAAATCGATGTACTAGATAAATAAAACATAATAATAATTGTGTTGGATTTGAACCTCCACTTTCGGTTTTTTTTAAACATAACATACCTTCACGCCAGTATTCCCCGAAGGGTTAGGTAGAGGTGTATAGTAACACCCTCATTACGCCATTATGTTTAAGTCCCACGTAATAGGGGGCGAGTCTATTGCCATCAACCGGGCACAAATCTAAACTCCGGGCTGCTACTGAGATATTCCACACGGAAAAACTCAATAACTTCTAGATCAACGAGGCAGTTAATTAGTTTTTTAATTAGTTATATTTTTAATCTATACTAATATTATAAAGCTGAAGAGATTGTTTGTTTGTTTGAACGCGCTAATCTCAGGAACTACTTACTGGTTGGAATTAAAAAAATATTTTTGTTTTGGATAGTCCATTTATCGAGGAAGGTTATAGGCTATATAAGATCACGCTACGAGTAATAGGAGCGGAGCATAAATGAAAAATGTTGCAAAAACGGGAAAAATGTCCACCCGTGCGAAGCCGGGACTGGCCGCTAGTCTATACTAATATTATAAAGAGGAAAGATTTGTATTTTTGTATGTAACGAATAATCTTAAAAACTAATGGACCAATTTCAAAAATTCTTTTGCCGTTAGAAAGCTACATTATCACTGAGTAACATAGGCTATATTTATTACTGGAATAAAACTTCTTACGCGGGCGGAGCCGTGAGGACACAGCTAGTCATTAATAAATTGTTCTGACAAACAGTTGACTAACTATTATTGTGTTATTATAATGCGATAGAGAATGTTCTCATTGTTATTGCAATAAATCATGTTTTAATAGCACTTAGATTTGATAATATTATTGCTAATTTACTGTATGAAAAATAATGGTTATTTTTATAAAATAGTAGGTAATTTTAGGTCTGGTAAGAAAGAAAAAGACACATTTATGAGTAGAACTTATGATCTTATGATTGACTAGCTGTGTCCTCACGGCTCCGCCCGTAGCCTATGTTACTCAGTGATAATGTAGCTTTCTAACGGCAAAAGAATTTTTGAAATCGGTCCAGTAGTTTTGAAGTTTATTCATTACATACAAAAATATAAATCTTTCCTCTTTATAATATTAGTATAGATGACAATAAATGATCATTAATTGCTGACACCCCCAGCATACCGAGCAATAGTATGAAAATCCTATTTTTTATTTATGTAAAGATATTTAATGGAAGTTTGTGCGTGTAATGATTTGTGTTCGTAAACGCACCCACGATACAGGACAAATCCTAGTGTGGGGCAACGTTTTATAAAAAAAAACTTCGATGTTTGCTTTTTGCGAATTTTCCAAGATACTCCAGGGTCCAATGGCACCAGGTGATCGAAGGGCACTTTATCAGATTTTTCGTGGGCCCCTTATGCTCAGGGGACCGGCATTTACCCGGCTACCTTTTATCTACGTCCCTAAGTATATCACCTCAATCGACACGACGACGCGACACGTTTGGTGCAGTGGCTGAGCGATTGGCTTCTGCGCTACGGGTCGTGGTTTCGATTCCCGCACGGAACAAATATTTGTATGGCCTACAGATAGTTGTTCCGCGTCTGGATGTTTGTGCATGTGAAGATTTGTGTCTGTAAACGCACCCATGATGCAGGAGAAAACCTAGTGTGGGGCAACGTTTTTATTAAAAATAAATAAATAAATAATCAGCCCATTACTGTCCCATTGTTGGGCATGGACTTGAAAGGGTTTAGGCCTTAGTCCACTACGCTGGTCTGGTGTGGGTTGACGGACACACCATCGAGAACTTTTTTTAGCACATAGCTTAGAGCATTATAATTAAGAGTGTATGTATGTTATCGAGATCATAACTCATAATTAAAATTCGTCCAAAAAAACTCAATTTTGGAAAACGAAAAATTTCAATAATTTCATAATGCCCAACTCTTGGAAAGAGCTATAAACCCGTCTCATTATTTGAAGATAAAATTTACGAGTGCAAAGCTCCTTATTTCAGTCGCAATATGCAAGGTCAATGAACAATGTCACTTTCAAGGATAAAACGGGGCTTACACACACTAGCAAAGAACCTATGTGTATGTATCTATGGCTTGTGTATGTGTGTGTGCGGTAGGTGGCTTATGGGATGGGTAGTAATGTGTGATGACGTTTGAAGTTATGTCAAGCGAAAAGTTGTGTTTTTTTTGTATTTAATTGTAAGTTTTTTTTATCAAAACCTTCGGCATTTGAGCGCTAATGTAAGATATAGGTAGTAATTTCTGTGATCTTTTCAATAATAATATATGTAAAGGTACCTACCTAACATTTATGCAGGAACTACTTATATCTTTACATAGTATATAAAACAAAGTCGATCCCGCTGTCTGTACGCTTAGATTTTTTAAAATACGCAACGTATTTGAATGCAATTTTCAGCAATAGATAGAGTGATTCAAGAGGAAGTTTTATATGCCCCACATTAGTATCTACATTGCACCCGTGCGAAGCCGGGGCGGGTCGCTAGTTTTAATATAAAGAAAACGATTTTCAACAAAACAATTTATTCTTTTGTATACGCTTGTTGATACCGCAAACATATATTATTATAAAAAAAATTGTTACCCCTGCCGTTGAAACATTTCTAGACAAATAAAAACAAAACTTATTAAATCGATCAGTGTGGCTCCCGTGGAATTTCCGGACGAAGTCACTATATAGGGTGTAAACGAATTTGTGTAATTCCTTTAAACGTCGTGGTCTACAAGTGACACTGATTGAATTAACAGGGAGTACATTCAAGGTCAGCAAAATAAAATAAGCATTTTGTTCTTAACCTGAGTCAGTTTAGCACGATATTGTGCTAATAGCCCCCACCAGCTGTGTCGCCGGGCTATCCTTTATTTATACTTACCATCGAAATATTCTAAAACATAATAAAAAAAAAATTCAAGCAAAATCCTATGTAGGCTTAATCTACATCAGTAACAGATCATGTGGTTTTAATAAATTACACGAATTTTTTTTACAACCTGTATACAAACTCGAAATCTGATCAGACGTTCAAAGGGCCATATTCGAAGGCTCTACACATTCATGAGTTTATGTTATAGCACGCGGTTTTACCTTGATGAATCTTTCTTAACAATTACTTAGTCATATCCATAACATAATATCACGCCTGTATTCCCCGAAGGATAGGGCAGAGGTGTATAGTAAACACCCTCATTTCGCCGTTATGTTTTAGTCCCATGTAATAGGGGCGAGCCTATTGTCATCACAGCACAAATCCAAACTCTGGGCTACTACTAAGGAATTCCACACGGAATAACCCAATATCACTTTGCCTGACTTAGGGATCGAACCCAGGACCTTACGATCAGCAGCCGCGCTTGCCACCACTAGACCAACGAGGCAAAACCTTAAGACTGATTTACACGAGAATAGTTTCTCGAAGCGAGAATCGTTCTATCTTTGTCTTTATCTAAGATGAACACAGAGATCACACGAAATTCGCTTCGAGAAACTATCTCCGTGTAAATGAGTCTTAATGGTTGTACACTTGCCTTCCATGCAGGAGGGTATGAGTTCGATCACGGCCCTCATCTCTAGACTATTCAAATTCATTGATTATCACTTGCATTATCGTGAGGCAACCTGCACACCTGAGGGGGCTCCTTAAAGTTATATATGGTGCAGGGCTGCCGTAAGCGAGCGTGCAACACGTGCACCGCACGCGGGCGGCACACCCAGGGGGCGGCAAATCGAGCGACTCATCTAATTGAGACCAATTTCAATTTTTTGCGTCAAGATACAGGAGAAATCGAAATAGTGAGGGGAGCGTCTAAAAAAAAAACAAGGTCGTCCAAGTATCGCTTAAATTAATTAATCAAAAAAGAAGCGGGGAATAATTGACAACATGACGCGGGGAATCGAGATTTTTTTTATTGGCAGCACTGCTCATCACGTAATTCAAGTCATTGTTATTTTTTCATTCGGTATTGCACGCGGGCGACGAAACAGTTAGCGGCGGGCCTGCTATGGTGTGTGTGTAGTCTACCAATCTGCACTAATACTACAAGGTGGCCTAAGGCCTAAATCCACCTCATTTTGAAAAGAGGCCTGCTCCAATTAATGAGCCAGTAATAAGCTGATTATTATGATGTACAAAAATCGATAATCGCCCCAATAAGTTTTGCAGGTAAAGTTGGAACTCTGCCTGCTTCTTATGACTGCTAGAGTCAAAAAAGCGAGATTCCTATACGCAGTAATGTCCTGTCTCACTGGGATCACCATAACAACATACATACATAACATCACGCCTGTATTCCCCAAAGGGTTGGGCAGAGGTGTTTAGTAAACACCCTCATTTCGCCGTTATGTTTAAGTACCATGTAATAGGGGCGAGCCTATTGCCATCAATCGAACACAAATTCAAACTCCAGGCTGCTACTGAGGAATTCCTCACGGAAAAACCTAATAACACTTTGTCCGACCTGGTGATCGAACCCAGGACCTCACAATCAGCAGTCGCGCTTGCCACCACTGGGCCAACGAGGCAGTTGAGTGGCCTGATATGATGTACCTATTATGCTACTTGATTTACTTACCTCAAAATAATAAAGTTGCAAAAGGTATGCAATACGCACCACGCCTAACATCGGTAGCGTGACGGACCTCCGAGCGTTGACCCTGGTTCGATCCGAATCTAGGGACAGACGTAAACATAATATATATATATACGCAATATAGTGATCAAATATATGAGGGGCTCATTGCACCAAGCGTACGGATCATATGATCTGCGAGGTTAAGCTGCACTTGCTGCGGTCAGTCTGTGGATGGGTGACCGTTCGTTACACATCGAGACCCCTCCGTGCCTCAGAGAGCACGTTAAACCGTCGGTCCCGGGTATCATACGAATACCTATGACAGTCGTTACGGGTAGTCAGAAGCCCGAAAGTCTGACAATCGGTCCAACCTTAGGATATCGGTATTGCCCAGTAACTCGATGCGGAGTGCGGAGGTCTGATGGCAATCAATTCGTGTAAAATATTTGTATTCAGCCGCATCTGGTTAGACTGGAAGCTGACCCCGCTTCAAATCATCATCATCCTCCTGCCCTTATCCCAACTTATTTGGGGTCGGCGCAGTATGTCTCATATCATACTGCACAAATGTTTCGGCTATATTTTATGACCGGCCGCCTCGACGTCAACCCTCCTTGGGAATGCTTTTGCTGGTGGCAAGCACCACCTACGATCTTATTCCATCTCGGACTTGCGGGTGCTGCATGCTTGTCAATCTTATGACAAACTAGCAGCCCGTCCCATCTTCGCACGGGTGGACATTTTTCCCGTTTTTGCAACATTTTTCATTTATTCTCCGCTCCTATTGGTCATAGCGTGATGTTATACCTATAGCCTATAACCTTCCTCCATAAATGGCTTATCTAACACAAAAAGGTATTTTCAATTCCAACCAGTATTCCTGAGATTAGCGCGTTCAAACAAACAAACAAACTCTTCAGCTTTATAATATTAGTATAGATAATGCGTGATAATTAATCAAATTCTGAAATCACCAATTCTTTCATTGAGTTGCTGTCTATTTTAAATAATGATCCAGCTGCATCTGATGTCATCCCCAATGACGACGAAGGAGAAACCCGTTTTGGTTTCCCAAAATAATTAGGGAAATTTGGAATTGCGCAATGTGACCGTAATCAAAACTTTGGCAAAGTATAGGTAAACATTGATAATAACAATATGCAATTAATTCGCAATATCCTTTGGGTTTTACAAGTTAGAACGAGAATAGATCTACAACCAAAAATCCCAACCACAGACAGCAAAATACCCATTTAAAACAATACCAGAATTAAAAAAAAAACATACACACAATATAATAATCCGTAGCACGCAGCTGAGATGCGCATGATTCACTCGCGAGCGATTTCCGTTGCCGACTCGTTCTAATTTTAAATACGAACCCCCTTTTCGAAAATGGAATAAAATTCGTCGGCGCACGCGCCGCTCAGTCGCATCCTTTTATTATTTTAGGACATCCTACTGGGTTTAAGATTGATATTGTCTTAAATTATCTACTCAAAAGAGTTTTAGGAAGGAAATCGTTATCTATTGTATCATATTCCATGGTATTAGGGAGTTTAAAAAGTTTACCCTTTGATGTAATCTATACTACTTCTGCCCGTGATATCGCTTGCATACTTTAATATAGTTTTAACGACTATTATTATATTAAAAATAATAATTGATCAACGAAAACACGAACTGATCAGTGATGCATGATCAGTGAAGAGATTTTCGAGGAGAAGTTTTTGAGAAAAAAAACAGCAAATATTGATTCCGAAACAGACTAACAGAGTTTCGTGCGCTTATACTACAGAAAACCAATATATTTTGAAAAATAGCTAGATAATTTAGTACTATTTTCATTTTCTAAACATAGAAAGGTTTTTTAAATTCATACACCCATATTCTAAGTCGTTCCTCCAAAACTTACTCGACTCGACTCCACCTCGACTCAGCCTTTCAGTAGTTATAGTTGACATAAACATCCTCGACTCGAGATTTTTCCTCAGTCGAGGTAAGGAATCATCTGTCAAACTCAAGGTACCTCGGAAACTACCTTAAGGAAGGAAGTGTCAAAGTTCGTATGTAACAAAGATGAATTTTGAAGACTATCGAATATGCTTACGATAATCCTTAAATTATTTATCGCGGTGTTATTTGCGCGATGCAGACAATTCAAATTATGACGTAATGACTCCGTCGAGGAACCTCAAAGTTCACTCGAAATTGCGACTAAGAATACAATTTTGAAGGTGTTTTCGAGGCCGTCCTGAGTCGAGTATGAGTCGAGTAAGTTTTGGAGGAACGTCTTAGAATATGGGTGATAGTCACTAAAAATAATTATTAAAGCCAATAAAATAACCCTAACTCGTTGAAAAATAAATTGCACACATTTCTAGAATAATAATAATATAATTGGATTACAAAACTATAAACTAGGTACCAATAAATAATAAGTAATATGAAAAAATGAATATTTTTTTGGCAATAAAATTAAATTTAACATTTCGTATGCATTGCAGGACTCGCAATGTCACCGCGAGAATTTCATCTGAGTAATAAAAGAAGGTTTTATGTTTTTGATTTCGTTAAATTAAAATCTATTATTTACATAACATAATATTATCACGCCTGTGTTCCCCGAAGGGTTGGGCAGAGGTGTATAGTAACACCCTCATTTCCCAGTTATGTTTAAGTACCATGTAATAAGGGGCGAGCCTATTGCCATTAACCGGGCACAAATCCAGACTTCGGGCTGCTACTGAGAAGTTCCTAATGGAAAAACCCAATAACACTTTGCCTGACCTGGGGATCGAACCCAGGACCCCATGCTCAGCAGTCGCGCTTGCGACCACTAGACCAACAAGGCAGTTTCCGTTTTTGCAACATTTTTCATTTATTCTCCGCTCCTATTGGTCGTAGCGTGATGTTATATAGCCTATAGTTATATAACCTTCCTCGATAAATGGACTATCCAACACAAAAATTATTTTTCAATTTCAACCAGTAGTTCCTGAGATTAGCGCGTTCAAACAAACAAACCCTTCAGCTTTATAATATTAGTATAGATAGATAGATACGATCAAAGTATTGTCAAACAACGAACTATTAGATGTCATTTAAAATTTGGGAGTAGAGTGAACGAAAGATAAAATGTCAAATTACAAAAATCGAATCGATATTCGAATCCGAAACACTTTTGTGGTTGGAAAACATGCGATCCGTCAGCTGAACCTTCGAAGTTCAATTTTGAGAGTGAGCCCCCTGAGCCCTTCCTTCACTTTTACATAAATCAGTGCTAACATAAAAAATTATGTAAAATCTATAATCTTCCGATGACCGGATATACGGAGGCACATCCGATTCTCCCAATATCCGGTCGCCATTAGAAATTCGCGTGTATGTTAATATCATTCAAAAATATTAGGTAGGTATGTAGTTCTCACGCAACGGTTTGTATAATTTTTTAAACTGATTTTTTATTGGAGGTAATATAATCTGTCTGAAAAGAAAAGATTATATGAATATTGAGTGTTTAAATTATTTTAAGTTCAATGACACTAATCTTTAGTTTCCATATTGTTATGCAAAAGGAAAGGAGTATGTAAGGATCGTAGCATGTGGCGTTCTATAGTTTCTACCTACCCCATGTGAAAAATGCGTGAGTTTATGTATGTATGTATTGTTATGCAGTGACAAGAATAATCTTGAGAAAGAGCAAAGATCTGGCGATGAAACTTTATTTTTGCAGAGAAATAGTCTAACGGTTGAACGTTTGCCTAAGAAGGCCTGAGTTGGACTCTAGCCCGCACCTCTGGCTTTTCAAATTCATGTGCGGACCAGAATTTGATTAACACTTGCGTTAACGGTGAAGGAAAACATCGTGAGGAAATCTGCTGAGAGGGCTCCAAAAAGTTCTCGATGGTGAGTGCAGTCTGTCAACCCACACCAGAACAGCGTGGTGAACTAAGGCCTAAATCCTTCTAATTCTGAAAAGAGGCCTGTGTCCACTAATGGTCTGATTATGTTACTCTTCCTTTTAGTCTATTTCCCAATTATCTAGAGGTCAGCTTTCAGTCTAACCAGATGCGGCTGAATACCAGTGTTTTACACGGGGCAACTGCCATTAGACCTCCACAACCCAGTAACTGGGAAATGTCGATATCCTAAGACCGGTAGTCAGACCTTCGGGCTTTTGACTACCGGTAACGATTGTCATAGGTATTCTTATGATGCCCGGGACCGACGGTTTAACGAGCTGATTATGTTACGAAGCTCCATATTCTAGCACAACCTCAAACATCTTTCAACTTCATGGCCATTAATTTGAAATAGTCGAAGTCATCCTAACATAAATGGTAGAAATACTCACAAAGAAAAACCTTGAAAATTAACAACATAACATATTAATAACACCCTCCTTCTCCGTAACAAATATAATACATGCATGTACAACAACGATGTTTATGTAAATGCAACACAACCTCGTGACCTTCGCTCAGTTCCATCTCTCCGCACTCACTCACGCGCAGATACGACACTGCGTATGAACACTAATCATTGACCCTGATCTAAAAATTTATTAAATATTAAATCAAAATATTAAAATATTTTTGGAAAAAGTAAGTGCAATGCATCCTAGGAAGAACACTGATACGAAAAATGTAGTTTTTAGAATTTTCGTCTGTTTGAGCTCCACGCCAGAGCTACTGGACAGATCCAGTTGAAAGGCAGCCACATCCGTTAAAGAATCGATCAGGTTATTATGCTATTGAATGTGTGTGATAAGCAGTAACCTTTTGTTTCTACAGGAAAAGCCGTGGGTACAGCTTGACTTAATGTCCTATGGCCCCTGGGGCAGAGGGCGTCTACAGTACTCCGCCATTGCGTTCTGTCCTGGCTACGCGCTTCGCTTCGGACAATGTCAGCCCGATCGTCTTCAGTTCCTCTGCCACTGATCGCCTCCAGGTATGCTTTGGGCGGCCACGTTTCCTCTTCCATCTTCTTCTTGTGAAGTCCATTCCAGAGCTTGGGTACAGCTAGTCTAGTATGTCTTCAGTAGGATTTTATTAGGAGGTCGGGCATTCGCATCCTTGCCAAGACCTTTTAATTTAGTTTACCTGGGCTGTATCCGCACTTAGCCTCTTGATTGGGCCATTGTGCGTGTTTAGTCGTACCTGCACAAGACCTATCAAGGATTGTGTTTATAGAATAATTGTCTCAGTCTCAGGATTAATGAATCAACTCTTAGCCTGATGCAATATCTAGCTTTCTGAATCAAGCTACAATACCAGATTCTCTCTTTGCTTCCCACATTTGCCCCGCTTGACCTATTCAGGTCATCAGTCCTTCCATTATTATAATAATAAAAAGAAAGCATTTTCCGCAACAGAAATCAACCAAAGTTCTTCATTATTGTACATCTGATTGGTGAGGTCTTATGCAAAGCGAAAGTAGATATATATATATATAGAACCGTAAGTACTCATTACAATCAATCACTATGAGTTAAATTGACATTATCAATAATGTAAAACACATTTTAACCAATGAAATTACTGTAGTACTAACGAACGTGACGCCATAAGTTCCCCAGTTACCCCCCATTCTGGTTACCAGCCACGCCATTTTCCTCCGGATCTCCTTATAAGGCTATCACAGACAAAAGCACGATCTGACGAATGTCCCTGCCCTATCTGAACGTGCTTACTCTCGGCTCACACCGGATGACGCGTCGCGTGTAAATTTAGCGTCGCGCGCCAGGTTCACGGGCGTGCGCGGGCGCAGACGCCATCTTGTTTTTGTTGCAGCAGATTCGCCGATGCGTCGTCACTAAATGTCAGTTGTCCTGATTATTGTAGGGAATATAGTTAATGTAGGTAATATTAATTGGATACAATATAAAGGCGTATGAGTCGGTTTTTAAATTGTTATTTAAAGTCGATAACACTGTAATTAGGGGTCGTAATACAAATTAAGTTGTCAATTACTGTAAGTACGTTTTGATCATAATCGAAATTTAACTTAAGTTAAATTCTCGAATTACTTGTTTTTGACTTGCCACTTTAATTTTTGACGAAAGCTTTCGCAGCTTTTCTAAGAACGTTGTTTTTTGGTTTTTTTTACGGTAATTTTTGGTCTATTGATAACTTAAACGAGACGGCAAAATCATCCCTAGAATATCAAAATATTTTGGTAATGTATGACAAAGTTACTGTATGTAGTGATAGCTTAGCGGTTGAACGCTTGCCTTCCATGCAGGAGGGTCCGAGTTCGATCCGACCCGCACCTTTGAAATTTCGAATTCATGTGCGGATCAGAATTTGATAGATATACGTACTATATTTTCATATATAAAATTACTAGGGCAAAATAGACTCAAAATCTTCTTCCTGACCTTTGCAAACATTTCCGTGTATCTGCTGTTTAATCCAAGATCATCGTTGGCATCCAAAACGCAGAATATCTCTGGTTTATAATAGACGAGATAAACAAAACTGTTTTGACGTCATTTCCGGTGCATGGCGGCCGTGGCCTCTGCTCACTTCCCTTCGTGTAATAGAATGACATGCAAATGCTCGTCGGATGCATAATAATATTTGTTTAAAATATTATATAAAATTTTAATCAGTATTTCTTGGTTGTTTCTTTCAAGGTTAGATGATTCAAATTCAAGATTGACTGGGAAATTCGAATGAACTATGTTAACTAAACTAAATAAAGGCATTTGACGAAGTGGTCGATCATCGATCAATCCAACACCCAGTGCGAGTGTGGTGCTGCTGTCCAGACCATGTCCTGCTTGCTGGAGTGTCCCAAATGTCCATCCAGTTGCACCTTCGATGATTGATGCAATTAATGTGCCTACCTACTGGGTGCAAGTATTGTAATTCATGGATAACGAAGTACCTACCGTCGATACTAAAAGAAGTAGAAGAAGGCCATATTTTTTCTATTGGTCTGCTTGTAGATGGTCCTTGCAGACCGTTTCTACGTAACCGGGTAGTTATTGGCGAGACCTGAAAGGTCTTCAGGAAATGGGGACGAAGTAAAATACCTAACCTAAGCTAACTACTACTCTAACATCATGACTACTAGCAACAACAGCACTAAGGGCGACCCCTAAGACTCGGACCTCGGCTTACGGCGTTGATGGCCGGAGGACTGGGAGGGAGACAGCTGGATGAGGGTTAAATTATCGGTGTGAAAATAAAGGCATTATAAGAGCCTTCAATTAAGTGCCTACGTCTGGCGCACCCTGGGCAGTCAGCCCCGCTACCAACCTTGCTGACTGGCAATTCTTTTCACCACAGTAGAAGCTATTGTGTCATAGCTGGTGGTGAGACGTGAGAAGAAGAAATTATTGATCTTTTTAACCAGACTACACTATATTTTACCAATGGCCAGTGGCCATGGTGTTGAAGTTAACGAACATATTTTAACAATGTTCGACGGAATATTATTAGCTTGTGTTGTACAAAACGATTATACAAAAACTTTGTCATCAAAACACTTTCAAATATAATTTCATGCAAAAAAATCTTGAACAAATGATAATAATATATTATTATGTTTTTCTTAACAATTAAACAAAAATGCGTTAACAATTCATAGGTACATACATAACTTTATTAAAATTCCAAGACCAAGGTCGAACGGAGCGACATTCAAAATGGCTGCTGAATTGCACACTGGAGTCAGTATACTCTTGTTAACGAAGATCTCGCTTTAAAAGGCCAACAATTACGCATATGTACACAATAAAACGAGAAATATTTTTACACAACCAGGATCCACTGCAGATAACTGGGTAGCATTGAAAAGTTCGTTGGTATTACATGCACTTCCTGACTCTCCGAGGCCGAGCCGCGGCGGCCATCTTGCATTTTTTGACGTTTATTTTTGGCGGGCTTTTGTGGCGTCCAGAAATGGTAAGGACATATTTAATGTCGGAAAAGATTGTTTATTACTGTTTCGAATTAAAAACTTATTTAATTTTGTAGGGCCTCGTCTTTTTGTTATGTAATTTATTTTTCATTATGTCTGTTGAAATATGGTGTCCTTGGCAGGTCATATACATTTCTTATGCCATAAGATAATTTGTAACAAAGGAAAATTCCAGATATAATCCTCTCTACATTGTACGTGATGGCCGCTGGGATTGCATCATGTCCACAATGGAATCTACGCCTAGTAAATATTGGTATAAAGTTTCTAAGAAAATAGGCGGGTTACAGAGCCTGACCTTCGGCCTGGACAGCCGGGGAAGACGGAGCCCCCGACCAAGTAGATAAAGAGGCCCTCAATGAGTTGCGACCCTGGGGTCCCAGAGCCTCCATAGTCCTGCCGGGAGGAAGTTACCTCAGTAACTAATAAGTAATTTGTGCCTCTACTATCAATAGCAATTTGATTTGATTTGAATAAATAAAAACATGTTTGCTCATAGTAGGATTACAGCAGTGATAGCCTCGTGGTATGACCGTCGGACTGCCAAGTCATAGGTCTCGAGTTCGAATCCAAGGCACACACCTCTGACTTTTCGGATTCATGTGTGTTTTGTATAATTATCACTTGCTTAAAAACGGGGAAGGAAAAACATCGTGAGGAAACCTGCATGCCTGAGAGATATTTCTCAACGGCATGTGAAGTCAAGTCAAAGGCCCATGGGCCTCATAAACTCTTGACACCAGGTTAGTCAGTAACCTCACGAAAAAGAAAAGAAAGAAGACTTCTCTACTTTCCTTTTTAGGAGGGCCTTTGTTCAGCAGTGGACAGCGACGGTTTGTACAGACTCACATATCTACGTTTCCGTAATCTCACGATGAACTAACGACTTTATTAAGAGTCAATTCAAAATTAGGTTCAAAAATAACTTGACCACTTCCTCCTAGCCTTTTCCCAACTATGTTGGGGTCAGCTTCCAGTTGAATCAGATGGGGCTGAAAACCAGTATTTTACACGGAGCGACTGCCATCAGACTTCTGCAACCCAGTAACTGGGGAAAGCCAATATCCTAAAGTTAGACCGGTTGTCAGATTTCGGGCTTCTGACTACCTGTAACGACTGTCATAGGTATTCTTATGACCCCCGGGACTGACGGTTTAACGTGCTCTTCGAGGCACGGAGAGGTCTCGATGTGTAACGAAACGGTCACCCATCCACGGATAGCTTAACCTTGCAAATCGTATGATTAGCGCGGTTGTTATAGCCATGAGCCCCTCTTAACTACTTATTGTAATTAATTTCATGGTAAACAAATTTTGGATTCATGCTTATTAGTTTTTTTTGATAAACACACGAGGTCCAGCACGTGTGTTTATATAGGTTATTGTAAAAATCACGTTTTTTAACTTAAAGGTTAAAAACATGACCGTGTTATGTTTTTTCGTGTATTTCTTTTTCTATATGGTATGAGAATGAAATAAAAAGATTAAGGTTATTAGTTGTTGTTGTGGTTTTTAACATAACATCACGCCTGTATTCCCCGAAGGGTAGAGCAGAGTAGTAGTAACACCCTCAGTTCGCCGTTATGTTTAAATCCCATGTAAGCGAGCCTATTGCCATCAACCGGGCACAAATCAAAACTCCGGGCTGCTACTGAGGAATTCCATACGGAAACACCCAATTACACTTTGCCCGACCTGGGGATCGAACCCAGGACCTCACGATCAGCAGTCGCGCTTCCCACCACTAAACCAACGAGGCAGTTGTGGTTTTTGTCTGAGTATAATTATTGACTGTCTTGTTAATCTAGTAGTCGCAACCGCGACTGCTGAGCATAGGGTCCTGGGTTCGATCCCCAGGTCGGGCAAGGTGATATTGGGTTTTTCCATTAGGAATTTCTCAGTAGCAGCCCGGAGTTTTGATTTGTGCCCGGTTGATGGCAATAGGCTCGCCCCCTATAACATGGGACTTAAACAAAACTGGCGAAACGAGGGTGTTACTTAAACACCTCTGTGGAACCCTCCATGGAATACAAGGCGTGATGTTATGTTAAAAACCACAACAACAACTAATAACCTTAATCTTTTTATTTCATTCTCATACCATATAGAAAAAGAAATATACGATATGTTAGAGCTCTTTGAGAAATATTTGGACCGAGGAAGTACAACCACCATCCCTACCTATACCTATAATATTCACTGTTAAACAAGGACTTATTATTGTGAATGGAGTCACCGTAGAAGATGGCAGAAGAAGCGAGCTTAAGTGTTGAGGACCAGCGGCTGTTGGAGCAGATGAGTCCTTAAATGAAGTCCAAGAATTAGTTGACTGGGTGTGGACGATAGCTCGAAGCCAATATTTAGTAATAGGAGCCTATCATATCATTTTGGGACCCAATGTATAAAATCAGCAAGCACAATGGGTCACCCGCGCGACATCGCAACGAGTATTCCCAAGGAGAGTTGATGTCAGGTAGGCGGCTGGTTATAAAACAATAAGCCAAAACCCCTAACAACATGGACTTATGAAATACATGTCGTGCCGACCCCATCTAGTGTGGCATAAGGGCAGGAAGAAGAAGAAGAAGAAGGAGCCTTCACGAGTGACGATAGTTAAGTACGTCCGGCTCACCCTGGGCAGCCCCACTACCAACCTTGCTGACCGGCTATCCTTTTCACCACATCATGAGCTATTCCCAAAAAGCTCGTGCTGACGAGAGAAGAAGAAGCAGTGGGATAATAATGCACTGATTCTGATCGAGAACAAATCTGAATTCTGATTCGGCATTGCCCAGTAACTGGGTTGTGGAGATCTGATGGCCGTCGCTCCGTGTAAAATACTGGTATTCAGCCGCATCTGGTTAGACTGGAAGCTGATACCAATATAGTTGGGAAAAAGCTAGGGAGAACGATATAACAAATCCTGGATCCACGACAACAAAGACGTAAATGTATTTTTAACTACATATACAAGGTTAGTCGGAAAGGGGGTACTGAGCCGAAAGGGTGTTAAAGTACCTATAATAAGGGATAACTTTTGTTCTAGAACTTTCCCCAAAACTCTATAGTTTATGAGAAATAGCTTTTCAAAAATTTCGTAAAAAATATTCTAAAATCTATCTATCCATAGCTAAGCTGTTTTTACAATTTAGGTCATATTTAGGGTCACGGATTAGAAAATTAATTTTCTGAATTCATAACTAAAGCAGGTATCCTTTTTTTTGATAAAACTAAAATAAAAATATTTTTGCATGCAAATAAAAATATCGAATTTTGAAATTTTAACACTTGCTTTCAAATAGTTATCAGTGATACTTTAAGTGGCTTGCGGCTTAGTACCCCCTTTCCGACTAACCTTGTATATTCTATCGCCATATTTTATTTGTCTTTAGCGTTAAGTTATCCAATTGGGTTTATCTTTTATTCTCGTATTTACGATAACCATAAATCTTCTCTAAAATAAGCTGAAGATATTTGTAGTCTTTACACGGATAAAGCTGTTTGTTTGTTCGTAAAGAATTTGGAGCATTGTTTGTACTGAAAATCAGCCTTATTTGGTTAGACTGAAAGCTGATGAGTAATTTTTTTTATTACGTGTCTATGTATTCAGTTCACAGTGGGCATATCACTTTTCAATCGTAGACAATGTATTCCATGTAGTCACGACTTTGGGCAAGCGGGCTGGTAACCTCAGTGTCAGGCTTCCTGGATCATAATAGTTCTGATTCACTCATTAGATCTTATTATCAGCTATGTTGAAATCCGCATTCAGTCAAATTCGATGTGACTGAATATTTTATGGATACAGCAGAACAGGGGAAGAACTTTTTTTTAATACTCAAGCATGAGATTTGCGTTATCTATACTCTATACCAGGGCTTCTCTAACTGTGTGTTCTAAATAGGTTAGGACCAGCACTGCAGTATTGAGGATTTTATTACCGTTTGCGACATCATACTTGTGCGAGACAGGTTTCTCTGCAGTTGCAGTAAGTACAGATCGAAAATAAATTTAGAGACGGAGACGAGAGTGGCAATTTCGAAACTTGAGCCTCGTTTTGTGAAACTATCCTCAGAAAAGCATGCACATCCTTCTTATTAATACCAAACGAAAAAAAAATCAAAAAGGGTGTTCTTGCTTTTTATCTCTTTTGTTTTTTTTTCTTTTTTCCTATTCGACTCTTGTAGATGGTCTTGCGAACCTTTTCTACGTAACCGGGCTATTATTGGCGAGACCAGAAGGGTCTCCGAACTAATATCTAAACTAACTACCTTTTTTTTTCGTTTTTTTTTTTTCTCACGTGGGGAAATCCTCATGGACTATCCCCCGTCTGGGGAAGACGGGGGGGTGTGCCAGACTCTTACTGGCTAAAACCCCACGGTGTCCCTCCTTCTGACCTAAGGCCGGGGTCACGGGATTCGCTGTTGCATGCACCGCGACCCCGGCAGGGAAAACTACCTAGCTAACTACGCTAACTACTGTAACATCATGACTGATTATTATAGCAGCAACACCACTCTCTTTTTTGTTTGCTTTCATTTTTGTTTATATGGGTTTTGTTCTTTATTTTCTAATAAAAAAATTTGTTGCTGTTTGGAGTTTTTCTGACAAATTGTTATCAGGCTAGAACTACAACTACCTAGTAGGTAAATGTATGACAAGAAGGCCAGGGCGTCGCAAAAATATGGCAACTTCTCAAGGGCGTCACAATTAAAATAAGTTTGGGAAGCCCTGCTCTATACTAATATTATAAAGAGAAAAGATTTGTGTTTTTGTATTTTTTTAAGTAACGAATAAACTTAAATACTACTAGACCGATTTCAAAAATTCTTTTGTCGTAATGGTGCGTCCAGACCTGACGAACGCGCCGCGAATGCGCCGCTCGCGAGCTGCGCGCGTGCATTTCATGTTCGTACAAAGCCCTGCGCGCCGCTCGCGCGCAGTTCGCGAGCGGCTCGCGAGCGGCGCGCGCGTGATCTGCGCGCGAGCGGCGCATTCGCGGCGCGTTCGTCAGGTCTGGACGCACCATTAGAAAGCTACATTATCACTGAGTAACATAGGCTATATTTATTACTGAAATAACACTTCCTACGCGGGCGGAGCCGTGAGGACAAAGCTAGTCTAGAATAAGTAACAAGAAACGCCCATTCTCCTTACTAACTTGACAAAGAATCAAATGAATAATAATTGTTAAAATGAGACAATATTTTTAACGTTTTCGGGTACATGTTTTATGAGTACAACTCACAGTAGGCAGATACGGTACGGATATGTTTGTGCATTATTTAGAGCCTTTGTCTACTAATGTAGACCTAAGTCAAAGTTTTTTTTTTTAATTCTTTATTTTATATTTAGGAGAGGGGTATTTTATTTTGAGGGGCTCGTGGCTAAATAACAACCGCGCCGATCGTACGATTTGCAAGGTTAAGCTGCGCTTGCCGCGGTCAGTCCGTGGATGGGTGACCATTTGTTACACATCGAGACCCCTCCGTGCCTCGGAGAGCACGTTAAGCCGTCGGTCCCGGGTGTCATACGAATACCTATGACAGTCGTTACGGGTAGTCAGAAGCCCGAAAGTCTGACAAACGGTTTAACTTTCGTATACCGGCATTGCCCAGTTACTGGGTTGCGGAGGTCTGATGGCAGTCGCTCCGTGTAAAATACTGGTATTCAGCCGCATCTGGTTAGACTGGAAGCTAACCCCAATACACTTGGGAAAAGGCTAGGTATTTTATATTTAGGAGGGTTTTTTCTTTACAATAGAAGATGTTACCCTCATAGTATAACAAAATTATAAAGTTTACTTAAATTCTGCGTTTAATACACGTCTGTACTAATTTGTAAAGCATCTTAGCTGCCACCGAAGTGGGGGCGGCCAAGACACTATTACATATACCAATTTCAAAACTAAAATTAAGACCTAGTTTAAAAACTCAAAAAACACGTACGCTTTTGTTAGTGTATTAAAAAGTAAATAGTATCAGGGGCTCTACTACCCACCTTCTGGCTCCATCACGACATCAGCTCGATGGTGTATTATTGTAAGATCATTAGAATTACATACATTTACATTTATAATAGCAGCGATAGGTCGGACTGCCAAATCATAGGTCTCGAATTCGAATCCAAGGCACGTACCTCTGACTTATCGGATTCATGTGCGTATTGTTTTACTACCTTGCTTAAAAACGGCGAAGGAAAACATCGTGAGGAAACCGGTATGCCTGAGAGATATTTCTCGACGGTATGTGAAGCCAAGTCAGACGCCTATGGGCGGCATAAACTCTGACACCAGGTTAGTCACTAACCACACGAAAAGAAGAAGACAAAGTTTCACATCAATACGACAGTTAGAAGTTGTTTACAAAAACTTAGTTACAGGTGAAGCTGATAATAATATAAGCGTGTTGAAAAGTCTGTCAGTTGAGCTGAAATAAAATAAAATAAACGGCAGCAATAAGATCAGATGCGGTCGAAAAATAAAACAAGGGAACACGGAATATATATCGGAATATATATCTTAGTGGGCCTTAAAAAAACTTAAGTTATATAAATACACATATGACTGAAGTTTTCTAGACTTTTAGAATTACCTATTACCGCTTAGTTACCGAATAATTAGTAATACATCGTTTTTTCTTTGTCTATGATTAATAGGTAACATTCAAGGATATTTATTACGCATTGCGTGTGTAAATAATGTATTTTATTATTAAATAATCTTCCACAAAGCGTTTGTAATATAAAATTGCATAACTATTAACAAATGAGTAATAATATAACTCATCAATAATAATAATGAATTATTATATACTGAACAGTGTCATTGAGGTTTCGTGTTCCAAATTTGTGTCAGTTTTCAAATTCTCCTTATTCAAACTCATCAATGTTGTGTCATTCAATTTTAATTATTTCTAAAGAAGAGAATTACTTGCCAGACAAACTAGTTTCATTAATAAAAGCCATACTTACGTGCAATCTTCTTCTCCCTGCCCTTATCTCACACTGTGTGGGGTCGGCATAACATGTATTTCATAAATCCATGTTGTTAGAGGTTTTGGCTTATTGTTTTATGACCAGCCGCCTGCCTGACATCAACCCTCCTTGGGAATACTCGTTGCACTGTCGCGCGGGTGACCTAATGTGCTTGCTGATATTATGCACTGGGTCCCAAAATGATATGCTTGTCAACCTTATTGCCGCCAACTAAGTAGACTATGTTCTTCTTGGTGGGGTATACTTGAACTCATCTTCACCGTCATAAACATCATAGGTCGCTACATAACTAAGATCACCACGCTTGGTAAGGAAACTGCTGATCGCGTTCTTTTCGTGTGGTTAGTGACTAAGTATCTTGGTGTCCGAGTTTATGCCGCCCGTGGGCCTCTGACTTGGCTTCACATGCCGTCGAGAAATATCTCTCAGGCATGCCGGTTTCCTCCCGATAATTCCTTCACCGTTTTTAAGCAAGTGATAATTATAAAATACGAACATGAATCTGAAAAGTCAGAGATGCGTGCCTTGGGTTAGAACTCGAAACTTATAACTTATATGTCGGTGTAGTGTAAGGTGGTATTAGCGCAAAGGAGAACGCTGCTGACCAGTTTACTGAAATATCCTTAAGTGCAATGGCCTTATATGGCATCACCCAATAAGCTTAGCGTATATCTAAATAGTGTGTTGGCACTATTGTCTGTGGTTAATAATTCTGTTGCTGATGATGACATAAAGTACCTATAGTTTAGTAGATCAACTTTTTCCATTTTAGCTACGTTAAGAATCATCCTCGATGTCATAATTTGTTTTAGTTCCAAACATGGTTAGAAATGCCGTTCCAACATTACTTTCAAATTAAATTCGTAAGTATCCTGTTATGTCAGACGGTTATAAAATTTAAAATTCGGCACGTTCGATGTTCAAAACTGATGCGCGTGCACACAAGATTGTCTATAACTGTACAGCGCAGACGCGACCTGCCGCAATGCGCCCGCGCTCAAGGGCACGGACAAATATGGCATGGAGTCGTGTAACTTCTAAGAATTTTTCATATTTGAGGTATTGCTTTGTTCTCATTGAGTTTTAGTCTAGGGAACTAGATGGACGTTTCTAGAAAACTGCTTGTTCGTTTTAACCGACTTCCAAAAAGGAGGAGGTTCTCAATTCGACTGTATGTTTTTTTTTGTATGTTTGTTCCGCGGTATCTTTGCTAATTGTGAACCGATTTTAATGATATTTTTTTGTTTGAAAGAGTATTCTATCGAAGTGGTCCCATTTAAATTTGGTGAAGATCTGATGAAGAACTTCGGAGATAGACCATTTGAAGTCGGTTTTATCTCTGTTAATAATTAACTTTTTAACAAAAAAAAAACCGACTTCAAATTGTCTATCTCCGAAGTTCTTTATCAGATCTTCACCAAATTTAAATGGGACTACTTCGAAAGAATACTCTTTAAAAAAAAAAGAATCATTAAAATCGGTTCACAATTAGCAAAGATACCGCGTAACAAACATACAAAAAAAAAACAATCGAATTGAGAACCTCCTCCTTTTTGGAAGTCGGTTAAAAAGTGATTATATGAGGATTTGTTAAGAGGAAAACTTGATCAACTTTATGGGATTTTTTTGGTCGTATGGACCATACCGTACGAGACGGTCACTAGCTTGGGTTGTTTTGGCTGATGAATTAGATCCACGCCAAAGAAAAGATGGATGGATTGTGTGAAGGATGATTTGGGTAAGAAAGGAGTGAGAACTGAGATGACGGCTGATAGAGGAAAATGGAAGAGGAATACAATACATGCTGTGCCGACCGCACCTAGTGTGGAATAAAGGCAGGGATGATGAATTAGATCTTCGCCATACGCTAAACATCGGAGTTTCATTGGTAAGCAAGATGCACCATGCATGTGAGGTTAGCGTTTGATGGTGCTGGATATCATAGAACACTTGCCACACAATATTTAGAACAAACAATATTTTGTCTTTCTAATATGCATGAAAAATAAAAAGATATTAAAGTTACCAACTGCCACATTTTCAAAATATGAGAACAATAAACCAAAAACAATATTTTTACCAAGTCGTCTCCATTCCTCCCTCTGTCCAGTAACGAGAAGTGAATAGCAATCGTCGACTCAACTCACGAATCGGACGTCAAGGCCGGACGTCGTTGTCTGTCTGCATCAACATACCCCTTGTTGCACCAATGTTCCTTAACTATAATAAAAGTTGACGTAAATACATACAAATTGAAGTTTACTTTAGTAATTAATGTACCTACGTACATTACCTTTGTGTATGTGTGTATTACCACCAAATAAGGAAATTATATTATGATACTAGCGGTCCGTCCCGGCTTCGCACGGGTGGACATTTTTCCCGATTTTGCAACATTTTTCATTTATGCTCCGCTCCTATTGGTCGTCGCGTGATGTTATAAAGCCTATAGGCTTTACCTTCCTCAATAAATGGACTATCAAACATAAAAATAATTATTCAATTCCAACCAGTAGTTACTGAGATTAGCGCGTTTAAACAAACAAACAAAGTTTTTAGCTTTATAAATTATAATATTAGTATAGATTTTTTGACTGCCTTGTTGGTCTACTGGTTGCAAGCGCCACTGCTGAACATGGGGTCTTGGGTTCGATCCCCAGGTCGGGCAAAGTGTTATTGGGTTTTTCGATTAGGAATTTCTCAGTAGGCTCGGAGTCAGTATTTGTGCGCGGTTAATGGCACTAGGCTCGCCCCCTATTACATGGGACTTAAACATAACTGGCGATACGAGAGTGTACGAATACACCTCTGCCGAACCCTTCGAGGAATACAAGGCGTGATGTTATGTTTTTTTTAAATGATTTTAAACAGTTTTAATTAGCGTCACTTCGTTTATTTGTTTGTTTGTTTCTAATCTTGCAACAGAGTTTTCAAATACTTCTGCTCGACCGAGTCTCCTGAAAATTCGCACGCCAATTTAATTCCCATGACAATACAATATTATAGTAATTTCAACCTTCAACCCTCAAATCCTGATGCTGTAGGGGTACTGCAATATAAAATCGTTAAACTTAAAAGTTTTTTAAGGGATTATTTATTCTGATAAAGGATGGTTTCTCTTCTTAGGATCTTGATATGAAATAAAAAAAACCCTTGGTACCTAGGAGATTTATAGATTTCATGTTCTGCCTAGCCGTTTTCCCAACTATGCTGAGGTCGACTTCCAGTCTAACCAGATACGGCTGCATACCAGTATTTGACACGGAGCGACTGCCATCAGACCTCTGCAACCCAGTTACTGGACAATTCCGATATCATAATGTTAAACCGGTTGTCAGACTTTCGGGCTTCTGAGTGCCCATAACAATTGAGCTTTAAGTTTTAGATCCAATAAGGGACAAATGGAGCAACATGCCACGGTACTTGACGCGCGACATCTACGTGAATGTCCCGTGGACAATTTCGGAGAACGATTCACTCGCACACACTTGCGCTCTCTCGAAGTGGCGGGCTTGCAACATGTCCCGTGTCTAAGATAGCTAGACGTGTTAAATAAACGGGTAATTTTTTTTATTACAACTGCAATTCACAAAAAATCCTTAAGTTTGTCCGGTTTACCAAGATTTTTTTGACCGGACAGACAAAGAAATCCGGACATCTGGCAACCCTACCTGTGTCACGTAGAAATGCCGCACAATGTTGCGCGCAACTTTGCGGGGCAGTGTGCAGCTTGCAGCGTCAGGTAGACTCAATGTTGCACGTCATTTTTGGGAACATTTTGTCCCTTAGTTCACTAGTTTTTAGTGATAGGTGAGAGAGATACCATTCCACTGTGCGTTCGCGCAGCATATTCGGTTCTATTTTATTTTGTGTCTCACTCCGAGGTTGCACGGTGCATGCGCATGTTTCCATACTCGAACCGCGGACAGTGCTTCCACTGGAGGAGAGTGGTTCTAATAATTACCTTGCCACAAAGTGTAAAACCATTTGCGCTAATCCTAAGCGTAATTCAAGTTACTGGTACATACGTTAAGCTAAGAAAGTAACATCAAAGGAAAGTAAATATAATTAAGATAAGTAAGGTTTTAACTTACGATAAGGAGAAAGTCTCTCACAAACATCGTTTAGTTTTATTATATTTGTTAAGGCAGAAAAGTAAATTTTGATAAAACTGATCCTGAAACATAAGTGCGTTTTTCTTTTTGTAAATATTATGCAGTTATTTTTCTTTTAATTAATCTTTTACCTGTAAATGTGTCAGGTGAATAAAAAATTGTGGTCTAATAGCCGATTCCTAAGTTTTACCGAGCGTTATTGGTCGAATACTAAGAGTCTTGTATCTTTACCAATAAGGAAGCAAAGACCTCCATAGCTTTGCACAGTAGACCCTCCAATATTGAAATAGCTATCATAGATAAAATTAGCTTACGAGTCTATTTATATGCCCAGACTTTTTGAATTTACTTGCGTTAACGGTCAAGAAATAACAACGTGAGAAAACCTGCAAACTTGAGAGGGCTCCTAAAAGTTCTCGATGCTGTAGTCTGCTGCACTAGGCCAGCGTGATGGACAAAGGCCTGAACTTTACTCATTCTGAGAAGAGGCTCGTGTCCAGCAGTGGGATAATAATGGCCTGATTATGCTTGATCTATTGGCCATTTTGTATATCTATACATATAAAATGTTTTGTCCTGAATGACTGACTGACGGATCAACACACAGCCTAAGCCGCTGATCGTAGAGACCTGAAACTTGGAGAGTGTGTTCTTTGTATGACGTAGACATCCAATCAGAAAGGATTTTTCGAAATTCTACCCCTAAGGGGGTGAAAAAGGGGGGCAAAGTTTGTATGGGACAACATGATTCCTTGGTCCAATCTACTTCAAATTTTGCATAATCAAATCAATCTGCTTCAAATTTTGTGTTTCGTATTTTATTGAAATTTATCCCCTAACGGGGTTAAAAAGGGGAAGAAAGTTATTTCTCATACTTTTCTTTTAGTTTGTCTTATAAGTTTAATTTAGTGTGTATTGTTTTTCACAATTTTTTTACATTTATAAATTTGTCTGTGTCCATTTTAAAAATGGGAGCAGAGTTGGTTAACATCAATGGGAAATTAATAAACCTTAAATTTTCGCAGCGGGTACCTTTTATAACGCAGGCATCCACTAAGGAAGGATTTTTCAAAACTCCTCCCCTAAGCGGGTGAAAAAAATCACACAAGCGAAGCTGTGGGCAAAAGCTAGTTTATTATAATTGTCAAGAAAGAAAAAGTGAGATCATAGAAGTATCTTCAGGGCTTGGCAAAGTTAAGGGTCAAGCTACATCTGACGGAGGATACGTCGCCGATTTTCCGACGCGTAATTTATTCGAAGAATTTTAGTAACGCATCTTCGGTCAAATTTGTACGGTGTGAGATGACTGAGATGTTTATATAGAATTATTTATTTATTTAATACTTCACTGCACAATGGTGGTACATAAGGCGGACTTAATGCCACAAGGCATTCTCTACCAGTCAACCTTTGGGTCAAAGAGAACATCATAGAAAAGAGAGGTACAAAAAAATAAAAATAAATTATGGACATTTGCGACTTAATTAACTATATGGATAACTAAACAACTATAAATATAGGATATAGGTTATAAATATATAATAAATATATATATAATATTACTATAATATGTATATAAGCAAAAAATAAATAAAAAATAAGAACAATGTATATATCTAATAAATACTCATTATAATTATGACGAAAACTGTAAACGTCAACTAGGGAAGCAGCGATTTCAGATAGTATTCACATATATTACATTCGTATTATTATGTGTAGCGGCGGAAGATTGGCGACGTATCTTCTGTCTTGGTTTGGCCCAAAACCACGAGTTTAAAGTTTATGACGTCAATTGTAGCCAGATCTTACGGTATGATGTTATGGTTAACTTATGGGGTCTTCAGGAAGAAAATTACGAGTCAAAGGAGATTGTATAAGGTTTCTTCTTGAGTCATTTATTTGGACTAATTGAAGGCCACGTGATATCGCGTGACGCCCTCTCTTATGTATCGGTAAAGAGAATTACGAGCTGAAATGAAATTGTATAAGGATTTTTCTTTGAAAAATAATTGGGTCACTGAAATCCACGTGATGCAGTGAAGTCTGTAAGATGTTACAGGTAATGTTGGGAGTTTTATAAAAGAAAATTATGAAAAGTATATTGTATAAGGATTTTTTTGGTAAAGTTTTAAAGCGTGACGTCTTACTTATGGATGTTTCCATAACCAAATTATGAGGTAAAATAAGATTGTCAAAAGAATTCTTATGCATTCATTTTGTTGAAGAAAGTTCTTAGGTTCACGTTCAATATACATCACTGGATCGCGATCCTGGATCGTGGTCTTTAATGTGTAGCATGCTAGTGTGGCGACATCTTCCACGCCATATACGAACTATGCAGTACGATGATGATCTAGCAGTCTACAGCGACAAATAATAACATCTCTCAAAAATGACGTCACAAATCCTGCATCACGATATCAAGATAACATAACATCACGCCTGTATTCCCCGAAGGGTTGGGCAGAGGTGTATAGCAACACACTCATTTCGCCGTTATGTTTAAGTTCCATGTAATAGGGGGCGAGCCTACTGCCATCAACCGGGCACAAATCTAAACTCCGGGCTGCTACTGAGGAATTTTACATGGAAAACCCAATAACACTTTGCCCGACCTGCGGATCGAACCCAGGACCGCACGATCAGTACTCGCGCTTGCCACCACTAGACCAACGAGGCAGTTCGAGGAATCCTTATTTGATAGCGTACAGAAGGTGTATAGGGTTGTCGCATTTTACCTTTTCCTCCTAGGGATGGCGAAAAGCGGGCGCATTCTTTGCTGAGAACAAAAAACCGAAGACTGTTGATTAGAACATCAAAACTATGCCCAGTGTCTCTGAGTAAACTGTGAACACACCCTGGGAAATGTTATGGTTGTGACGGATGGTGGCGACTGGCGGGGGTCCGGTCCTCTAAAAGGTCGGGCACGCTGCAGATCACACTCGCTCGCCGCTGCAGTTGCCAAGTTGAGTACTACATCTGTATAAGAAGACCCTGGACTCCTCGCATTGTTACGAACCACGCCCTATTGATCTAATTGTAATTTGACGTGACCATAGGGCTGGCCTATATTTTGGCCAAAGAATCAGTATTGCCATACAACGTGGCAATGCTGCCAGCCTTTTGGGCACTTTTCCTGTTGACAGCGATGCGGACGAATTTTTTGATGCCCTTTGATTGTTTTACTTTATCCTTGTATTATAGTAGTTAAGATTCATATTGTATAGGTATATTAGGATAATTCTGTAAACAAATAAAAATCTTTCATCTTTTTGGCCCGATAAATTGTAATTTTTATTAAAATATGTATAGTATATACAAGTGTTATTCATTATCCTCCCGTAAGTACTCGCCTGCTAAATTTCATGTGCACGTGCTTGTTTAGGGTTTGACCCCTAAAGTGTGGCATGGTGAAAACGAATACATCTGCCTAGCATTTTCCCAACGATTTTATGGTCAGCTTCCCATGTAACCAGATGCGGCTGAATACCAGTATTTTACACGGTGTGACTGCCATCAGACCTCCGTAACCCAGTCAAGGCAATGCCGATATCCTAAGGTTAGACCGGTTGTCAGATTATCGGGCTTCTGACTTCCCGTAACGACTGTCACAGGTATGACACCCGGGACCGACTGTTTAACTGAGTTCCTCTATGTATGTCTATTAATAATCCTTACTTTCGTTAATAGCAGTGATAGCCTAAGTGAAGTGACCGTCGGACTGCCAAGTCTCGAGTTCGAACCCAAGGCCCTCACCTCTGACTTTTCGGATTCATGTGAGTATTGTATAATTATCACTTGCTTTAAAACGGTGAAGGAAAACATCGTGAGGAAACCGGCATGCCTGTGAAATATTTCTTGACGTCATGTGAAGCCAGGTCAGAGGCCCATTGACGGCATAAACTCTGACCCCAGATTAGTCTCTAACCACACGCAAAGAAGAAGTTATTAATAATAAAATATATACAGCTGAAATCTCAACCTACTTTCCTATCTTTCACTTCTAAGAAAGATAAACAAATCAGGCTCAACCCTTCGCTACCCCGTTGCCATAGCAACCGGCAATGATAACGCCCGGGTTCCTAACCCCGCGCTCCGGTTATACGGTGGAGGTCAATGACACTATTTAGCACAGTTTTACGCTGAAACACTATGTAGTAGTATATTGACCTTTACGTTTGGCTATTAAAAGTACTTGTGTATAGAATATATTGTAGTAAAAAAATATGTTTAGCTGAGTATATGGGGCGGTTAAATTATTTCTGGTATTGTTAACTGCCTTGTTGGTCTAGTGGTCGCAAGCGCGACTGCTGAGCATGGGGTCCTGAGTTCGATCCCCAGGTCAGGGAAACTGATATTGGCGTTTTCCATTAGGAATTTCTCAGTAGCAGCCCGGAGTCTGGATTTGTGCCCGGTTAATGGCAATAGGATCATCCCCTATTACATGGGACTTTAACTGACGAAACGAGGGTGTATTAAAACACCTGTGCCGAACCCTTCGGGGAATATAAAGCGTGATGTTATGTTTTGCTATGGTAAGTGGTTTATGGGGTTTCAGAAAATGTTATGGGAATTCTATGTGCGTAAATAATGATTTCTTTTTACATTCTCGTGAGTGTAGGGGCAGCGTTTGTGGTTCTCGTGGCTAGTTAACAACCGAGCGGATCATATGATTTGCGAAGTTAAGCTGCGCTTGCCGCGGTCAGTCTGTGGATGGGTGACCGTTCGATACACATCGAGACCCTTCCGTGCCTCGGAGAGTACGTTAAACAGTCGGTCCCGGGTGTCATACGAATACCTACGACAGTCGTTACGGGAAGTTAAGCCCGAAAGTCTGACAACCGATCTAATTTTAGGATATCGGCATTACCCTGTAACTGGGTTACGGCGGTCTGATGGCAGTCACTCCGTGTAAAATACTGGTATTCAGCCGCATCTGGTTAGACTGGAAGATGACCCCAACATAGTTGGGAAAAGGCTAGGCATAAAGATTGTAGGGGCAGCGTCTACGTTGGTTTTAGCATACCTAGTTATGATTTTATTATATAAACAACATCACGCATATATTTACCGAAAGGTTGTGCAAAGGTATATAGTAACACCCTCATTTCGCCATTATGTCCAAATCCCATGTAATAGAGGGCGAGCCTATTGTCATCAAACGGGCACAAATCGAAACTCTGGGCTGCTACTGAGGAATTCCACACGGAAATACCTAATAACACTTTGCCTGACTTGGGCATCGAACTCAGGAGCTCACGATCAGCAGTCGCGCTTACCACTACTAGACCAACGAGGCAATTTATTATATGTATAGATATTTATACATCTATACTAATATTATAAAGCTGAAGAGTTTGTTTGTTTGAACGCGCTAATCTCAGGAACTAATGGTTGAAATTGAAAAATTATTTTTATGTTGGATAGTCCATTTATCGAGGAAGGTTATGGATATAACATCACGCTACGACCAATAGGAGCGGAGCATTAATGAAAAATGTTGCAAAAATGGGGAAAATGTCCATCCGTGCAAAGCCGGGACGGGCTGCTAGTATCTTTATATATATAATTCGACTGTACGTGTGTATGTCACTGAACTACTCCTAAACGGCTGGACCGATTTGAATGAATTTTTTCGTATGCGTTTGTGTGGTGACCTGGATGGTTTAGATTCACAATTGGACCCGGTAGGTGGTGCTGCTTTTCCGGGCAGGACGTCGTCTGCTGGGTCCGCTAGTTATCTTGTGTGTACATATAAAAGGAGAAGCTGACTGACTGACTGATCTATCAACGCACAGCCTAAACGGCTGGGGTTAGAAACATGAAATTTTGACAGTAGATTCATTTTGTGACGTAAACATCCACTAAGAAGGGATTTCTCGAAATTCAACCCCTAAAGGGGGTGAAATAGGGTTTTTAAGTTTGTATGTAAGTCCGTCATTTTTGAAGTAAGAAGCTTGAAATTGAATATTAAGGTTTTTGGTTAGAAATAAACGTACACATGTTTGAGAATTTTTGGAAATTAAACCCTTGAAGGGGTGAAATAAGTGTTGAAAGTTTGTATGAGAAATCTGGTATTTTTGAAGTGAGAAACGTGGAATTAAATATTTAGGCTTTTGGTAAAAAATAAACGTATAAGTGTTTGAGGGTTTTTGGAGATTCCACCCCTAAGAGGGTGAAATGGGGGGTTGAAGTTTGTATGTAAGTCCGTCGTTTTTGAAGTAAGAAAGATGAAATTAAATATTAAAGTTTCTGGTTAGGAATAAATGTGCACATATTTGGAAATTCAACCTCTAAGGGGGGGGGGGAAATAAGTGTAGAAAGTTTGTATGAGTAATCTGGTACTTTTGAAGTAAGAAGCATGGGGAGAAACTGACCGACTGGCTGACTAATCTAGCAACGCACAGCCTAAACCGCTGGGGGTGATAAAAGACGAACGTTTTGGATTTTAAAATGTCACTTTAAAATGGGCTTAACGAGGATTTCAAACTTCACGCAAGTGAAGCTGCGGGCAAAAGCTAGTATTCTATAATTACTTGTACTGACTGACTGATTCATCAACGCAGAGCCTAAACCACTGAAGATGGAAACATGAAATTAGGACAGTAGGTTCCTTTTGTGACGTAGGCATCCACCAAGAAAGGGTTGTTGGAAATACTACCCCTAAGGGGGTAAAATAGGGGATGGAAGTTTGTATGAAAAAATACGCGGACGAAATCGCGGGCTAACTGCTATAGATTTATAAATATTGCACAATACTTATGAGACAATCGCGTAATTATAAAGGTCACCCATTTTCGTAATATTTATATATGTAGGCATTTTGACACGTGTTGTGGTTAACTAACAATTGACTTGGGGATGTCCAGCGATCCAAAAATGAGGAAATAATATATATATAATAGTATTTTTGTGCATAGAAATTGGATGTGCAGTGTTGTCGAGTAAATTTTGTTCTTTGGCGTTTTGATGATTCCTTATTATTGCTATACAACCTTATTTTTTATACAAGATTAGTTGGAAACGGGGTACTAAGCCGCTTAATGTATCACTGATTATTGTTTTAGGGAAAGTGCTTAAATTTCAAAATTCGATAAAAAGAATCAGGCAAAATTATTTTTATTAGATTTTTTTCAAAAATTCTTCATCGCTGCTTTAGTTACGAATTCATAAAATGGAGCTTCTAATCCGTGACCCTAAATATTACCTGAAATGTAAACACAGCTAATCATAGCTGAGGATAGATAGAATTTAGCGTATTTTTTATGAAATCTTTGAACAGCTATTTCTCTTAAACAATTGACATTTGGGGAAAGTTGTAGAACAAAATTTATCCATTATTATGGTTACTTTAACACCGTTTCGGCTTAGTACCGCTTTTCCGACTAACCTTGTATATATAAATGAATCCCTACTTCCCTTGGTCACGCCATAACTTGAGAACGACTTTACCGGTTGAAGTCATATTTACAGAATATATGTGTTTGGTCGAGACGATGGTTCATAGCTATGCTGAAATCCAATAGGTGGCGCTGTAGTCAAATTATTTACGCGGGCACAGTCGCGGGAGATCAGCTATACATATAATTTACAAAAAAAGTACCTACCATAAATTCTAATGTACTTAATTTATTTGACTGTCAATATGACCGCCCCCCAAGTCTTTGGCTGCGATCGCGCCTGGTCTTACCTTTAGGCAGATTTTACACTATGTGCAGACGTTATAACTACTTTGTTATCAACATAGTTATAAATTATGTAGACAGATAGCTTGAGTAAATAAAAATAATATAATTTAGCTTCATAACCTTTTCTTAGTTGTCCTCATTAGAGGTTTCCGGATTATTGAGGGTCAACTTCAAAAGGTTGGTTACTCCTCAACCTTCCAACGTGACTTTGATTGATGGAGAACTGTTTGTATGTGTTGTAATATTATTTTCTTGATTGGTTACATTGATCCGTGCCTCGGAGAGCACGTTAAGCCGTCGGTCCCGGGTGTCATACGAATACCTATGACAGTCGTTACGGATAGTCAGAAGCCCGAAAGTCTGACAAACGGTTTAACCTTAGGATATCGGCATTGCCCAATTACTGGGTTGCGGAGGTCTGATGGCAGTCGCTCCGTATAAAATCATTCATCAATTCAAAGTATTCAGCCGCATCTGGTTAGACTGGAAGCTGACCCCAAGATAATTGGGTTAAAGGCTAAGAGGATTGGTTACATTAGAATAGGATTCTACTTACAAATCTGTCGTTTTTATATGTCATAGCAAACAAGCTGATGCTGATGGGAGTATCATTGATTCCTCTGTTGTGGGAATCCGTGCCGGTGGAGTTGTGTAGCGGTTCCTTGATGTGTTTTTTTAAATATTTAATATTATTTTTAAGTAATAAAATAGGACGTACGCAATAGCAAGCACATTGGGCACCCGCGCGAACGCTCAACGAGTATTCCCAAGAAGGGTTGATGTCAGGCAGGCGGCCGGTCATAAAACAATAAGCTAAAACCTCTAACAAGATGAATATTTACGAATACCATGTTGTGCCGACCCCACCTAGTGTGGGATAAGGGCAGGAAGAAGAAGAAGAAGAAAATAGGATGTACGTATGAGGCTTGCATAGTCGCGAAAAAGAGAACAGACGCCTTGAAAAAAATTTGAATAAAAAAAAAATAAGCTGATGGTCGACCTCGGGCTCGTGGCTAAATAACAACCGCGCCGATCGTACGATTTGCAAGGTTAAGCTGCGCTTGCCGTGGTCAGTCCGTGGATGGGTGACCATTTGTTACACATCGAGACCCCTCCGTGCCTCGGAGAGCACGTTAAGCAGTCGGTCCCGGGTGTCATACGAATACCTATGACAGTCGTTACGGGTAGTCAGAAGCCCGAAAGTCTGACAAACGGTTTAACCTTAGGATACCGGCATTGCCCAGTTACTGGGTTGCAGAGGTCTGATGGCAGTCGCTCCGTGTAAAATACTGGTATTCAGCCGCATCTGGTTAGACTGGAAGCTGACCCCAAGATAATTGGGAAAAGGTTAGGAGGAAGTCGACCTGATGGTAAGTGGTTACCACCGACTATACACCTGTAACACCGAGAGGATTGCTGATGCGTTGCCAACCCTGAAACAAAGTTGTAAAGTCCCAAATCCTTCAAATCAGAACACACCAAGGGGATTTTATTATAAGCGCATATGTTCTTACCACCCATCCTCCTGACATTATCCTTTAGTCGCCTATTATGAACTCAATATTTGACTGCCTTGTTGGTCTAGTGGTCGCAAGCGCGACTGTTGAGCATCGGGTCCTGGGTTTGGTCCCCAGGTCGGGCAAAGTGTTATTGGGTTTTTCCGTACGGAATTCCTCAGTAGCAGCCCGGTTTTTAAGTTTGTGCCAGGTTGATGGCATTAGGCTAGCCCCCTATTTACAAGGGACTTAAACATAACGGCGAAATGAGAGTGTTACTAAACACCTCTGCCCAACCCTTTGAGGAATACAGGGGTGATGTTATGTGTATATTGTTACCACGTAGGCTAACTTTATTTACGAATTTTGTAAGTGTTTGATGGTTTTGAGTATTTTTTTGTGACCTACGCAAATTTCGTACTTATTGGTAGCGTCGTACGTCCGGTCGTTGAGCTCCCTAAAATAAAGTGTGAGCTACACGATGGCTGATGCATGCGTGCCGTCAGTTAAGACAGGTCAACTCAAACCTGCTATGGCACTTTCCTCAAAAAACCATTCCAGACATTTCCCTACATTGTTACACTCGCATAGTTTTTACACCACAATGTCTAGACTTGAAAAGAGACCTTGATCTCTCAGCTTGTTTCGGCTTTTCAGAGCTAGTCAGATAGGAAATACCGAAGCAATGTAGTCTTAAAAAAAAGTGTCTATAACAGATATTTTTACAGTTTTTTTTTCGTGTGGTTAGTGACTAACCTGGTGTCAGAGTTTATGCCGCCCAAGGGCCTCTGACTTGGCTTCACATGGCGTCGAGAAATATCTCTCAGGCGTGCCGGTTTCCTCACGATGTTTTCCTTCACCGTTTTTAAGCAAGTGATAATTATACAATACGTACATGAATCAGAAAAGTCAGAGGTGCATGCCTTGGGTTCGAACTCGAGACCTATGACTTGGCAGTCCGACGGTCACACTACTAGGCTATCACTGCTATTACTATTTACAGAAACAAAAATCATATACCATTTTATTAACAAACTAGAAATTTTACACCCAACAGGATGACAGCAACACAATATTCCATCAACATAGCAACAATATAATAACAAATTAATTAGCTTCCACGTTAGTTATCTAACAATGACGTCAGGAGTTCCGTGCTTTCCACACGCTTCCGGCCGCTTTCCCAAGGGCGGTGACCGCGCGCGCGCACGAATGTGTTGCGCGGGTAATACAACGAATGTGATGTTAGGATGTAGTAAATGATGATTAGTATCTATGAAACATTAATTGTTTGGTTTTGTTGACTGACTTGTTGTTCTAGTAGTCGCAAGCACGACTGCTGAGCATAGGGTGATGGGTTCGATCCGCAGGTCGGGCAAAGTGATATTGGGTTTTTGTATTAGGAATTTCTCAGTAGCAGCCCGGAGTCTGGATTTATGCCCGGTTAATGGCAATAGGCTCGCCCCTTAATATATGGGACTTAAATATAACTAGCAAAACGAGGGTGTTACTAAAACACCTCTGCCGAACCCTTCGGGGAATTTAGGCGTGATGTTATGTGTTATGTATCTTAATGTATATAAATAATCTGTAAGTACTTGTGTTTGTCACCTAACTTCTCCTAAACGACTGGACCGATGTGGATGAAATTTTGTGTGTATATTTCAATGGGTTCCTGGATGGTTTGAAAATAAAATTGGACTCGGTAGGTGGCGCTGCTTTTTCGGGCAGGACCACTTCTGCCGGGTCCACTAGTAGAATATACTTTTATTCCGTTGGGTGACAGATTAAGAATATATTTCCTCTTCGTTGTCGGGAAAGCAACTAGCAAGAGGTGACGAACCTGGCACTATTATTGCGCCCGAAGAATGATAATAGGCTCGCTTCCTATTACATGAGATTTAATACCGGAGGCGAAACGTGGGTGTTCAAACTCCCGTAATAAGAGTACATCTCTCCTTATGTATGTATGTAATGTTTTTTGAAGAATGAGTCAAATAATATTACACCTGAATCTTTTCTTTATTTTCAGTCTCATGATAAAGTTTTGAGTAGCAATTAACCAATAGTGTAGTGGTTAAATGTCGGGTTCATGAACACAGTTTCGGATTCGATAATTGCTAAAAATAGTACAAATATTTTAATGGTTACGCAAGTCGTACTGTATGGTACGAATAATATAAACACACGCCTTTTCCCATGGGGGTAGGCAGAAACTATAGAACGCCACATGCTACGATCCTTGCAAACTCCTTTCATTTCATCCACATTCATACATCTTGTCATACACGCACGCCGGTTGAGAGTACATTGACACATCACCAAATTAATCCAAGAGAAGGGCACCGCATGAAGCATAAATAAAACACTATATAACATCACGCCTGTATTCCCCAAAGGGTTGGGCAGAGATGTATAGTAACACCTTCATTTCGCCGTTATGTTTAAGTCTCATATAATAGAGGGCGAGCCTATTGCCATTCTTCTGGCACAATAATGGAGCCAGGTTCGTTACCTTGCCACTCGCTAACCCGGCGACGATGAGAAAAAATATTCTTAATCTGTCACCCAACGAAATAAAAAAATATTCTATAGGTAAATCAATAATTTGGCGAAACGTTGGGTGCAGTGGCTGAGCGATTGGCATCTGCGCTACGGGACGTGGGTTCGATTCCCGCACGGATCAGATATTTCTTTCCCGCACGGGTCAAACTCCGAGCTGCTACCGAGGAATTCCACACGGACAAACCCAATAACACTGCTCGAGCTAATCGAACCCAGGATCTCACGATCAGCAATCGCGCTTACCACCACTAGACCAACGGGGTCAAAAGAACTATTTATTAAAAGACCCTAGTCACAACAAATCTATTAAAATCAGGTCAAACCGATCTATGGATCAACTAACAGAAACGAACGCGGATCAATTAACTGGATTGAGCATGGAATAGTTTTCTGTGAACTAAATTGGGTAGAGGTCGTTGGAACTTTTATGGGTAGGTTAGCCACCCTAGGAGGTGACGTCATAGCGTGAGTACGTTAGTAATCATTATTACTGAGAGTTTTGAGGGGTAAACAGAGTTGTAGCTATTGGAACTACCGTTGTCAATGATGGTAATAGACCTTATGTGTTATAGTTGACAATTACAATGTAGGGCTGAAACTGAAAATTTTCTGATAGATAGCGTGGGGGATGGATTAAGAATATAAAGTGAGTTGTAAGAGGACGTGAACCTGGCACAATAATTTTCCCGGAAAATGGCAATAGGGTCGCTGCCTATGGACGGAACATGGATGTCCAGACTCCTGTAAGAAAAGAACATCTCTGCTTACCCCTTCGGGAAATAGTGGCGTCAGTATAAACGGTGTAAAAAGACCCTTAACGAAGCCGGAAGGCACTTATTCTCGACGTCATTGCGATATTTTTTTTGTTCTGGACTATGCCTGGGAACCTTCTAGTTACGGAGATATTGGAGGTCAAAGTTCCAACTTTTTCACAACTTTTTTTAATAATACTAGTTTTGAAAGTTGCAAATGTACTTGAAATAGGTACCTCCATTACCCGTTTACTACTCATCGCATCTATCAGCACAGTGTTATGAGTGCGTTACATTGAGCTTTACAGGAAAACGAAATTTTACACAAAAAAAAAAAGTCGTTTCCCAGCAACAATTTTTGCGTAGGATTACTTAGTTTGATGTACTGAATGCATGGTTGACGGCTTGGTGAAGGGTCTTTTTACACCTTGTACATGTATGTAGAAATCTTCAACAATACTTAGACCGACTCGGAATCCGAACCTACTACTTCACGGTCAGTAAACTTGTCATCACTAGACCATTTAAATAGACAGCCCGGAAAATGAATACATAATTATTATAATTATCACGTTTGAAAGACGAATTGATGAGTAATAGAGTAATGGTCTAAATTGAGATGGAGGTCGTTGGAACTTTACTGGGTAGGTTAGCCACCCTAGCTGTGATGTCATAGAATATACGTCAGTAGATATAACATAACATCACGCCTTACATTCCTCGAAAGGTTCGGCAGAGGTGTTTTAGTACACCCTCGTTTCGCCATTATGTTTAAGTCCCATGTAATAGGGGGCGACCCTATTGCCATTAAGCGGGCACAAATCCAGATTCCATGCTGCTACTGAGAAATTCCTAATGGGAAAACCCAATAACACTTTACCCGACCTGGGGATCGAACCCAGGACCCCATGTTCAGCAGTCGCGCTTGCGACCACTAGACCAACAAGGCAGTCAGCAGATATGTTATGTTCATACATACATACATAAACTCACGCCTTTTTCCCATGGGGGTAGGCAGAAACTACGCCACGACCCTTACATACCTACTACGACCCTTACATACCCCTTTCGCTTCATCCACATTCATACATCTTGTCATACACGCACGCCGGTTGAGAGTACTACGCACCTGACCTTTGTGAAGAACATCACCAATAACATCGATGTATGTCCTTCTAGGACGTCCTCTACCGGCGTTTCCATTGACATCCGCCTTATAAATTCCTTTTTAACCGACTTCCAAAAAGGAGGAGTTTACTATGTTCGTCTGTATGTATGTTTTATTTTTTTTGTGTATGTTCATATATATTTTCGCCAATTGTGAACCGATTTTAATGATTATTTTTTTAATGGATAGGGTATACTTCGAAATTGGTCCCATTAAAATTTGGTGAAGATCTGATGAAGAACTTCGGAGATAGACAATGGAACTCCTCAATGACGAACAGTACGCATATTGTGATGATGTGATTATGTTACGAGCAGCGTCTTTAGTAGGTCCAACCAAGTTTTAATTAAGGCCACTATAATGAAAAAAATAAAAACATTTTTTACAAAAAATTTAAACCGACTTCAAAAAAGAATAAAATAATTACCATATAAAATTAACAGTTTCAGAAGTCGGTGCCTTCAATTTGGTTCAGCGTGGATCAGCACCGACTTCTGAAACTGTTAATTTTTTCTCAATCTATCATTCAAAGTTACACCGCACATACTTCGCAAGGAACGCATGTTCATAAACCTATGTATTAACTAGTATTGTGTATATAGTTATGTTAATGTTTCCAGAAAATATTTTTTTGAAACTTTTGCCATCAAAAACACATCAAAGACACTCCTGGTATACTGTCCAAAGCCCGGTTCCTAAAAACAAATACGAATCGTTTTGCTTACTAATGGTAACATTTTTTATTTGCAAACTGGGCATATAAATAGACTCGTAAGCTAATTTTACCTGTGATAGCTACTTCCATATAGGAGGATCTACTATGCAAAGCTATGAGGTCTTTGCTTCATTATTGGTAAAGATACAAGCGTCTCAAATTTAATCAATAACGCTCGGTAAATTACAGGAATCGGTCATAAATGATCGAGAGGGTTATTATCTATAATTACCATACTTTGAAAATCGATTGGTGATTATGTTTATTTGTTAATAAGCACATAGGAAGAAGCTACTACATCGTTCCTTTTACCAATTATGTTGAGGTCAGCTTCCTATCTAACCAGATGCGGCTGAATACCAGTATTTTACACGGAGCGACTGCCATCAGTCCTCCGCAACCAGTTACTGGGCAACGCCAATATCCTAAAGTTAGACCAGTTGTCAGACTTACGGGTCTGACTTCCCGTAACGACCGTCATAGGTATTCGTACGACACCCGGGACCGACTGTTTACCATGCTCTCCGAGGGAGAAGTCTCGATGTATAACGAACGGTCACCCATCCACAGACTGACCGCAGCAAGCGTAGCTTAAACTCGCAAATCGCATGATCTCTTAGCCACCTTTTCACCCACGAGTCGGTTCTTGGTGCCTAATTCTCGACCAGGCAACACGGCATAAAGTATCGCAGATTGATTAAACACTGCGGGCTACGGTCTGAAATGGGCACAGGTCAATGTAACTAAAGTGGGCAGGTTAGCAACCTAATGTCTGATGTCATAACGTAGTGCGTCAGTTACAGTAGTGTATTTGTTATTTTTGGTTATTTTTAGTGTGTTCTTTTTCGTGTGGTTAGCGACTAACCTAGTGTCAGAGTTTATGCCGCCCACGGGTCTCTGACTTGGCTTCACATGCCGTCGAGAAATATCTCTCAGGCATGCCGGTTTCCTCACGACGTTTTCCTTCACCGTTTTTAAGCAAGTGATAATTATACAATACGCACATGAATCTGAAAAGTCAGAGGTGCGTTATTTTTAGTGTGTTCTCTACAATAGAGTAGATTTTGGAGCAGTAGAGCTTGCCTCGTTGGTACAGTGGTAGCAAGTGCGGCTGCTGATCGTGAGCTCCTGGGTTCGATCCCCATATCGGGCAAAATGTTATTAAGTTTTACCGTGTGGAATTCCTCAGTAACAGCCCGGATGATGGCAATAAGCTCGCCCTTATTGCTGCGTTTCAGTTTTAAGGGTACTTACAGACACATGACATTTACCAATTTTGTTGTTACAGTTGGCAACACATCAGCAATCCTCTTAGTGTTGCCGCCACCATGAACTGCAAGAACCACCAACGGTTTTGAAGTCGATTAAAAATATAAAAGTAACGCTGTCGCGTTTTTCTTAAATTTCATAGAGAATAAAGGCACTACACTGCGTAATCTGAAGTCATACACATAATATTGCGCGTGCGCATGTCTCCAAATTCTTTTAACAGTTGGGTGACATCCTTTATACTAAGGTCAGTCACAGAATGTGAACATAATTTTTAAGTCCATATAGCTACAATCATAACATAACATCACGCCTGTATTCCCCGAAGGGTTGGGCAGAGGTGTATAGTAAAACCCTCATTTCGCCGTTATGTTTAAGTCCCATGTAAAGGGATGAGCCTGTTGCCATTAACCGGGCACAAATCCAAACTCCAGGCCGCTACTGAGGAATTTCACACGGAAAAACCCAATAACGGATCGAAACCAGGACCTCACGATCAGCAGTCGCGCTTGCCACCACTAGACTAACGAGTCAGTCCAACCTACAATCACCCCTTACAGAATGGCTGGTGTAAAAATATTCACGTTTAAATAACACTCATCCATAATAACAGATAACAAAGCGCCTGCAATATGTTTCCTTTCGTCACCATTACAGAAAACCGCGTAAACGGACAGTTAACACATAACAATAGACATGACTGTATGTACTAACACATGTTATATTATGTGGAACACGGAGTATGTAGTAAAAGGAGTATTCATTCTCCACTCACCAACGAATTCCGCCCACGTGCGGGGTGAGGTGAGCGTTAGTCTGCTACTTGAGTTATATGAGAATAGCTTATGCTGTGATGAAACGATTAGCCATACAGCAAAGGCTGTCGGCATAGGCTGCGCCGGAATTACTGAATTATCATCGCTTGTGGAGGTCTTTTTTAATACAGTTTAACGAAGAATTTGTTCTGATTGGCGTCTATCACGAATGGGCAGCTACATCCTCTTATGCTATAATCGTAACATCTAACATTTGCTTGGTTAGGCTGGTGATAATGGCAATACCTGATCTCTTTGACCGTTAATTTGACTGGTTTATGAAGTGGGTTCCCTGTTCAGCAACAGACTTTTATATGCATTTCCATGACCACTTGTCTCTGGAAAACGTTAAAAATCAAACGAAGTCGAAACGTAAACGATAAAGCGTTAGAAAAAAAAAAAAAAACAGATGATGTGTATCGCGGCGATATACAAATGTCTGTGCCGTCATCATTCACGCCTTCGCCCGCACGTTATGACTCCATTAGTTCACTTCTCAGTGCTATAAAATAAGTAGGTCTGTATGTGTAGCCGCACGCGATCGAAATTAGGCATTTAACCTCTGTCATCATGTATAATTTTAACTGCCGTGAAATAGTAGTTTTTGTCGTGACTTTGGGTATATTTTGTAATATATAATCTTTTGAAATACACTGGCCTGCAAAAATAAGTATCACACTTTTAAAATTTCAATTTTTTCTAAACTATAGAAGTTAGAGATTTAAAATAAAAAAACGTTTTATAGCAATTTTTATCAGCTTTCTTTGAAACTATAGTAACAAAGTTAAACTCTTTTTTGAGTCCTTTTTGTTTCGAAAATATATCTTGTGTACCTAAAAAGTTATTGCAATTTTAAAAGTGTGATACTTATTTTTGCAGGCCAGTATATATACTGAGAATTGCGGTTGAGAAAGATATGCTGTGTTCATACTAGGATGGTTAGGGTGCGTTTTATAAATAGGCCTCCATTGGTACATACTTAAGTACATCTGAAGTACCCTGGGTAGTCAGCCCCGCTATCAACCTTACTGACTGTCTAATCTTTCTTCTTTTCTTTTAAACGAGAAATACAGACTAGGTAGTGTTGTCTCCTATGACTACCTCTTTAAAAACCACAGAAAGAAATGGGATTTTGCGGGATAGGCATCTGTGGTTATTACATTCTTTACTGAGAGGGTTTCTGATTTTTTGCTGATACGCTGCTATCTAATCTAAGAATCCACATGGTACCAGATTCTCCAGTAAAACCATTCCTTCACAGTTGGATAGATGCCTTAAAACAGCTCCGACGAGAGTTTTTTTATCATTCTTTGCACCTCTCTAGTTTTTTTTTGTATCGTGGGTGCTTATACAGACACATATCTTCACACGCACAAACGCCCAGACCCGGAACAAGTATCTGTAGGCCATACAAACATTTGTTCCGTGCGGGAATCGAACTTTAGATCCGTAGCGCAGAAACCAATCGCTCAGCCACTGCACCAAACGTGTCGTCGTATTTAAGTATATCTGCCGCACCCTGGGAAGTCAACCCCGCTACCAACCTTGCTGACTGGATAATCTTTTCACCACGGCATGAGCTATACTCATATAGCTCGTACCGAAAAGAAACAATTGTATTCTACTATTCGTTCTGATCTAGTAATCCATCATAACCCTCACATCATTCTTCCTTCTTTTCGTGTGGTTAGTGACTAACCTGGTGTCAGAGTTTACGCCGCCCATGGGTCTCTGACTTAGCTCCACATGCCGTCGAGAAATATCTCTCAGGCATGCCGGTTTCCTCACGATGTTTTCCTTCACCGTTTTTAAGCAAGTGATAATTATACAATACGCACATGAATCCGAAAAGTCAGAGGTGCGTGCCTTGGATTCGAACTCGAGACCTATGATTTGGAAGTCCGACGGTCACACCACTAGGTTATTACTGCTGACAAGCGTAACAGGAATTAGAAAAATAAAACACTTGGCTGAACAACGTCACCCGCCATTTTATTTCAGAAAACAAAAATAAAAATGTTAAATCTATACACATCAACCACTTTTATTAAACACACAAACCTACATACATGTTTGTGCACACGTTAGGCTTATTATAGTGCTAATAGTTCCAGTTACATACAGTCGTGTTCCGGGTTCAAATCCCGCGCGTAACACAATTTTTTCGAGGTCAATGTCCGACTGAAACATCGCGTAAGTTCAGCTTCAGTTTATTACAAAATTTTCGTACGATGACCTCCAGTTATTAGGCATAATAATTATTAATAATAGCACTTAATGAGTCATTTCAACGCTTATGTTATCAATTTTGATGGTATAATAAGTTTGACATAGATTTAAAAGGTTAATGTTATCTTCCTCATTGGTCTAGTGGCGGCAAGCGCGACTTCTAATCGTGAAGTCCTTTTTTTTTTTTTTTTTTTTATCGTGGAGAAATCCTCATGGACTATCCCCCGTCTGGGGAAGACGGGGGGGTGTGCCGGACTCTTACCGGCTAAAACCACCACGGTGTCCCTCTTTCTGACCTAAGGCCGGGGTCGCGGGCTTCGCTATTGCATGATGCACCGCAACCCCGGCAGGTCTTGGTCCACCAATTGCTGGTGGACCTCTCCACTGTAGGGCCCCACCCCACGACCTCCTGAGAGGCGCGGGGGGCACCCCACATCACCGGCGCACCAGAACACATGGTACGCCATGACCACCCCGGGGACCAAACAAGTACATGGGCGCCAGACTACCCCGTGTCTGGGCACCCCTGGTCCCCCTGCGACGGGTCAGGTTAGTGGCCCCGCCGCCTACCACTTTTCGGCCGCAGAGGATAGGGAGAGCGGCCAACTAAACACCGACACTCCTCTCCCCCTGCGGCCCCACCGCGTCCGCCATCTGACGGTGGCGGCCCCGTCAGGCCGCGGAAGGTAGGGAGAACGGCGCACCGTAATACCGGCACTCCTCTCCCGCCGCGGCCTTCACCCTTCAGCCGCAATGCCTCCCATAAGACATCGCGGCCCTCCTCAGTTGCGATGTCGCTCAGGCGACACCGCAACCTACTTGGCCGCTACGTCGAGGGCTTCCAGGCCCAAGCCCCGACGAGCAGCCCCTCCTCGGGTTCCTCTTCGCTTCACCGTGGGGCTCGAAGCCACGGCTACTAAGCCCCCCCGCAACGACAATGCGGGAACCCACCGGGGGGGAATCGTGAAGTCCTGGGTTTGATCCCCAGATCAGGCAGATTTCTCAGTAGCAGCCCGGTGTTTGGATTTGTGCCCGGTTGATAGCAAAAGGCTCGCCTATATTACATGGGACTTAAACATAACGGCGATAATTATAAGGGCGTTACTATACACCTCTGCCCAACCCTTCGGGGAATACAGGCGTGATGTTATGTTAATGTTATCTTCGTAATTTCCGTGTGATGATTGGCACAGAATAGGCTAGCCTCTTTCCAGCCGTGGGTTATAAGAGGCGAGTAAGGAATGACGTCAAGATGATGAATAGTAGCGTCCTTCTGTTTGCTTATAAACATACTGGGATCACCAATCCCGTAGCAAGCTTGGTGTTAATCAGTAATACTTGTAGACAGTTTCTTTGCGATCTTAGAGGAGATGGAATTAGAATTTGATATTTAATGACTAATCACATTAATTTAGAATTTTATATTTAACTAGCGGCCCGACACGGCTTCGCAGGGGTGGACATTTTTCCCGTTTTTGCAACATTTTTCATTTATGCTCCGCTCCGATTGGTCGTAGCATGATGTTATATAGCCTATAACCTTCCTCGATAAATGGACTATCCAACACAAAAATAATTTTACAATTCCAACCAGTAGTTCCTGAGATTAGCGCGTTCAAATAAACAAACAACCAAACTCTTCAGCTTTATAATATTAATATAGATGATTAATCACATTAATTAACATCTTAGAAAAGATTAATCGTTTTGACAGAATGTCAAACAAACCTATCAAAGCGTCTATTCCTCAGTTAATTAATGTATTCATAAAATCAGCCTTTATCCACATTACCTGTAAAAGATTGTTTGATCGTGGGCTTTCAGCTGCGGCAGCACTCCACAGCCTGCATATCAGTGCGAAAAGGTAAAAGCATGCATACGCATGTTCATACAAAATGCCTATATTCTGTTTTGATGTAGGCCTCTTATGATACCAACAGTAAAAACACATTGGCCTATTTTGCCAAACATCATGTATCTAAAAATAATCTCTACTACGCCATTATATCCCATTGCTCTCTATAAAGGTTACATTACTCAGTAGGTATTTCTACCGATCGTTGCCCGTTCGATGCCCGATTTAGACATGACGTGCTCATCCCGATATTTTATTGACTGATAGTATTCAATTTGGATCACATATGTTTGGTTTAAATTTTACTGTGAGCTTTTGGGATACTATTTATGGTTTAGTGAATTTTCCTGGAAAAAAATTGCGTAGTGGGTGATATTTACGTTTTTGTATTTAATTATTTTCTTCTGACTGCTGATCGTGAGGTCGTGGGTTTGATACCCAGGTCGGGCAAAGTGTAATTACGATTTTCCGTGTAGATTTCCTCAGTAGCAGCCTGAAGTTTGGATTTGTGCCTGGTTGATGGCAATAGGCTCGCCTCCTATTACATGGGACTTAATCATAACGGCGAAATGAGGGTGTTACTGTACACCTCTGCCTACTCTTCGGGGAATACAGGCGTGATGTTATGCTGTGTTATTTTCTTCTGTTTCATTTTTCTTTTTATAAAATTGGACTTATTTTATGCACAACACAATCAGTTCAATACTGTCCCACTGCTGGGCATGGACTTCTCAGAATGAGAAGGGTTTTGGCCTAAGTCCACCACGCTAGCTTGGTGCAGGTTGTACGCCACACAATCCATAGAGTCTTCAAAAATAAAGTGGGTTTTAACAAGTTTAGCTTTGACCATTACTGTCCCACTGCTGGGCGCGGGCCTCTTTTCATAATGCGAGGGTTTTAGGTCGTAAACCACCACGATGGCATGGTGCGGGTTGTCCGTTATATACTCCAAATAGAACACAAAAAAAAAAGATTTTCACTGAGTTTTATTCAAACTATCTTTACATAGTACATAACAAAGTCGCTCCCGCTGTCTGTACGCTTAGATCTTTTAAACTAGGCAACGTATTTTAATGCAGTTTTCACCAATAGTTAGAGTGATTCAAGAGGAAGGTTTATATGCCCCACATTAGTCCATTGCACCCGTGTGAATCCGGGGCGGGTCGCTAGTCTATATCTATACTAATATTATAAAGAGGAAAGATTTGTATTTTAGTATCTTTGTATTTTTGGATTTTTGTATGTAACGAATAAACTTAAAAACTACTAAACCGATTTCAAAAATTCTTTCGCCGTTAGAAAGCTACATTATCACTGAGTAACATAGGCTACGGGCGGAGCCGTGAGGACACAGCTAGTTAATAATAAGTCAATGTTTTCAGAATATCTAAAAACTAACATAAACTAATATCGTAACAATATTATGTTCTGTAACTAATTAACAATTACGGTTAGTAATTACTCGTAATTAAATACGGTACGAATACGTCACTCTGATACTTTCTAATGAAAAACCAACACACCCTTATTCAGAGGTCACTCACCCTGAGGTCTATAAACATGGAACGAAGTAGGAAGACCTCAATTTTTGCAGAGTTGAATAACCTTTACCGACCAAGGAAAATTGTTAGGGAAATACTATGTATATTATTCTTGCGTGAATGAGGAAATAATACAAGATTTGTACCTATTAACTGCCTTGTTGGTCTAGTGGTGGCAAGCGCGACTGCTGATCGTAAGGTCTTGGGTTCGATCCCCAGGTCGGGCAAAGTGTTTGGGTTTTTCCGTGTGGAATTCCTCAGCAGCAGCCCGGAGTTTGGATTTGTGACGGTTGGTGGCAATAGGCTCGTTTTCTATTACATGAGACTTAAATATAACGGCAAAATGAGGGTGTTACTGACACCTCTGCCCAATCCTTCGGGGAATACACCGACCTGGTCGCGCAGTGTCATTGGATTTTTCCGTGTGGAATTCCTCAGTAGAGTCTCAATTTTAACCAATAACGCTTCGTAATTTATAGGAATTGGGCATAAATATTTTTTAAATCACACTTTTATCTACCTTTATCTATACTAATATCATAAAGAGGGAAGATTTGTATTTTTGTATGTAACGAATAAACTTAAAAACTACTGGACCGATTTCAAAAATTCTTTTGCCGTTGGAAAAATACATTATCACTGAGTAACATAAGCTACGGGCGGAGCCGTGAGGACACAGCTAGTCTATACTAATATTATAAAGAGGTAAGATTTGTATTTTTGTATGTAACGAATAAACTTAAAAACTACTGGACCGATTTCAATTTTTTTTGTCGTTAGGAAGCTACATTATCACTGAGTAACATAGGCTATATTTATTACTGGAATAAAACTTCTTACGCGGGCGGAGCCGTGAGGACATAGCTAGTCTTTCCATAAATTTAAAAAAAACTTGTCCCAGTTTCAGACAACGCCATCTATGTTATTTCATAATGCAACACGTTTTTAATGAAACAAATCAGTTTTCATAATAATATTAATGAGAACTGTCTCATTAAGAAAGAGAAGAATGCTAACTGTATTGTTGAAAATTGAACTAGTTTGTTACACATTTGACTCGTCATTAAAACAAGACAATAGCTTTGGCAGTCTTTCAAAAATGTTAAACATGATAGAGTAGAGGTATATGTTGAAAATTTGTATTTTGCAGGAGAGGGAAATTGGTCGTTTACAATGTACAGTATTACTTACCTTCATTCGAGCGTATGTCGTATGTATTTGTGGAACTGCAAGTATACTCCACCAAGAATAACACAGCCAGCTTAGTTGTCGACAATAAGACTGACAAGCATATCATTTTGGGACCCAGTGCATAATATCAGCAAGCACATTGGGTCACCCGCGCGATGACGCAACGAGTATTCCCAAGGAGGGTTGACGTCAGGCAGGCGGCCGGTCATAAAACAATAAGCCAAAACCTCTAACAACATGGATTTATGAAATACACGTTGTGCCGACCCCACCTAGTGTGGGATAAGGGCAGGAAGAAGAAGATTCGAGCGTATGTCACTCGTGGGTTGCAGCTGAAAATCAGCGTTAGGTGGTAGTACTTAGTACTGGCACTATGCTGACATCATGCTGAGCTGATGGTCCTTTTGGAACTTATATTTTGATGTGAAACATCTAATGCGGCGATACGGGTATGATAGCGGCTGTTGCGTGGCGACGCTCGCGACGGCAGACCTTCGTAACTGGTCGGCTCTCTTCGGTTTGATTATGCTAGTTTTTTTTTTACAAAATGAGTTACGATGTTTCACATCTGTCAGGCGTCTCACAATGACTTAATTTTTTGTCTTTTTTATGTGAACCTATTGACTGTAATGTGTTCCAATAAATACATGTTCTTTCTTTTTTCTTGTCTTTCTTTCTTTCTTTTACTAAGTACGACATAATTTATGCACCTCTGTAATCTCCGTTATCAAATTATGTGACACATCAGTCAAAGTCAAAAGTGACAGTGATGTTGTAACAGTTCTTTATTAGATACCATCTTAGCGCGTTCGTATTTCCGAATATTGACGAAGATTGCCGATACGCATAAATTATGTCGTAGTACTGTACAACATTCCTGAACGTCATGAAGTGGGTAGAGTGCACCTTGTGAGAGGCCGGTTGATCAGTACCGAAGTGACGACTGACAGATAAAAGAATATCAGCCATGTCATATTCCTGATTCAGTTTGCAAGTCCAGGTCGCTGACGCAGTAGCGTTATGAGGCTGAGCTGTCACCAACCCGCTTGCCCACTTTGCCCAGCGTTGGGACTAGGATAATACCAGTATTTTAAATTGAGTCCTATGTCCAGCAGTATATTGCGATGGCTGTTGGTATATTTGTACGCGGACAGTAATTAGAATTTTGTAATTCACAATACAATATTTATTTAGGTATATTATATTTTATAGCATAAATAAGTATAAATAAATAAGACAATTGTACACTGGAATTTGCCTTCAACCTCATAATCAATCTCTCTCTATCACTCAAAGGTTTGCTGGTAGAAAACTCATTTTTGAGTTAAGCTCGCCTTTGTACATAACTTCACTAAATTGTAGTTTTATTGCTGTAATTTTTGTTGTGTACAATAAAGAATAACAATAAAAAAAGTTAAATTTTAAAATTAAATTCTTATGCCTCTATTCATATTTGTGTGGTACATATGAACTATTTAAAAGATCTAAGTAATCTGTCAACTGTCTACGTTAAAATTAAATTTCTATTCATATCGTGAAAACAAATATTTAAACTGTTTGTGGTAAATGTGGCAAAAATATCTTGAAGAATATCATTTTTAATAAATGGTTTTAAATAGCTTTACTTGGTACCTATATTTATTTGTTTATTTTTCAACTACTTCTGCTTAACCGATTCTCCTGAAACTTCGCACACAAATTCTATTCCTATGACAATACAACATTATAATAATATCGAACTTCAATTGTCAAAACCTGATGATGCAGGCGTACTGCAAGATAAAACCGTTGAACACAAACATTATTGATTGTTTTTAAATTATTTGACATAAAAGACCAAAGTCTTCATCCTAGCCTTTTCTCAATTATCTTGGGGTCAGCTTCCAGTCTAACCAGATGCGGCTGAATACCAGTATTTTACATGACACGCCTGCCATCAGATCTCCGCAACCCAGTAACTGGGCAATGTCGATATTCTAAGGTTAGACCGGTTATCAGACTTTCGGGCTTCTGACTACCCGTAACGACTGTCATACGTATTCTTATGACACCCGGGACCGACGGTTTAACATGCTCTCTGCGGCACGTAGGGTTCAACAACTGTAAATAATACCTCAATTCAATAAATAAAACTATTTAGGAATCATTAATTTTTTGTGTTGTTTCAAAAATAGCGTCACAACGTCACGCCTTGTATTCCCCAAAGGGTTAGGCAGAGGTGTTTTAGTACACCCTCGTTTCGCCAGTTATCTTTAAGTCCCATGTAACAGGGGGCGAGCCTATTGCCATTAACCGGGCACAAATCCAGACTCCGTGCTGCTACTGAGAAATTCCTAATGGAATAACCCAATAAAACTTTTCCCGACCTGGGGATTCAACCCACGATCCAACCTCACGATCAGCAGTCGCGCTTGCCACCACTAGACCAACGAGGCTGTTATTTATTTATCATTAATCGGTCATTAATCATTAATTATTATTAAACAATGACGTCATCACGGGTTAACTAACTCTCACTATTACAAGAGTCAATCATTTTGCCCGCAGGCGAATGTCTTGTCTACCAACCTGTCACTACACTGCCAACAGAAAATACAAAACAATATCTGTGACGTCACCATTCTCCGGTCACTGATCCTAGTTCACCAACCGTCTCCTCATCAGGTCATATCATGGACTTCGAAGTCGTGTAAAAAAGTCGTAACTGATTATCCATCTTTGTTGATATAATATTGATTTCGTGTGTAGATAAGTACGTTTCGTCATGTTGGTATCTTTGTGCGGGTCCTGGGTGACCTTGAGTGTATTAGCACCGGTTGGGTCATCTACACTGTGGTGCGTACTTATCATTTTAAAGTACATTGACGTGTACAAACAGGGCAATAAAGTTGGTCAATATGAGTATATCCTTAAATGACCGATTCCTATAATATACGGAGCGTTATTGATTAATATTTAGACTATTATAACTATAACAATAATTAACCAAAGAGCTCATGGCTATGCATAGTAGACCCTTCGATATGGAAGTAGCTATCACTGGTAAAATTAGCTTAGGTACTAGTTTATTTATATTTGGTTTGGCAATTGTTTTTACCATTGGTAAGCAAAACGATTCGTTTTTGTTTATAGGAACCGAGCATAAATAAAGTCATATGGGTAGATTATCCATCTATACTAATATCATAAAGCTGAAGAGTTTGTTTGTTTGTTTGAACGCGCTAATCTCAGGAACTACTGGTTGGAATTGAAAAATTATTTTTGTGTTGGATCGTCCATTTATCGAGGAAGGTTATACGCTATATAACATCACGCTACGACTAATAGGAGCGGAGCATAAATGACAAATGTTGCAAAAACGGAAAAAATGTCCATTCGTGCGAAGCCGGGACGGGCCGCTAGTCTATATCCATACTAGTATTATAAAGAGGAAAGATTTGTATTTTTGGATTTTTGTATTTAACGAATAAACTTAAAAACTACTGGACCGATTTAAAAAAATCTTTTGCCGTTCGAAAGCTGCATTATCACTGAGTAACATAGGCTACGGGCGGAGCCGTGAGGACACATCTAGTATTAAGTAAAGATCCTAACACTTGAAAAAAATATTTCGCAAGAAACCTTTTTTTTTACCGAGATGTTATGTGAACTCATATTTAATTTTAATCACAGTTACTTAAAAAGTTCAACACCAATTAATAATATCAAGTGACATAAAAGCAGTTAGCTATAACATAATAATACCAATGACGAGATCGTTACAGTTCGGCCATGTTTTTTTTACCGATCGTCTAATGTTTTGGCCGCCCGGGGCAACGAACGCCGCGGGGCCGCCGACCTTGCTCCGCGACCTTCACCACGGTTCAACGACATAACGTATATTTTCAGGCGTTTTTCTTTAAGGAAAATTCCTTATCGACCAGCTAGGAAGACCTCCTACACCTCCCTTTGGCCCTATATTTGTAGGTAACGCAGGGAGACGTGAACAAAGTCCAACGGTCAACTGGTCTGGTGAGTGTGAGGGCAATGATTTTACCGCGGTACAACGCCCACTTATATTAGAATAGTTCTTTTTTTAAGTATTTCTAGAACATTCTAGAAATTGATTATGAGTTTTATTGTGGTATCTCATTTGTGGTTATCGAATTCTATGATCATTAGTTAAGAAATGGTTTAATATTTTGGTTATTTTAATACAACAAAACTGTGATGCCATCGATCCTACTTAACACGGGAATAATTATGTCCCATGTGGGATATGTATACCATATTACAATTCACATACAAACATACATAAACTCACGCCTTTTTCCCATGGGAGTAGGCAGAAACAACAGATAGTCACACGCTACGATCCTTACATACTCCTTTCGCTTCGTCCACGTTCATACATCTTGTCAGACACGCACGCCGGTTGAGAGTACAACGCACCTGTCCTTTGTGAAGAACATCTCCAATAACGTCGATGTATGTCTTTCTAGGGCGTCCTCTAGCGGCGTTCCACTTAAACATAATCTTTTAAATCTTTGTCACTATACTTACAATTTATTAGACTTTATAAGAGATACATACACTCACGCCTGTAATCCCTGAAGGGGTCAACAGGGGTGCAGTTCTCCTATCACAGAAATATGTACACCCACATTTCGCATTTTAAACGGTTTTATACTTAGCTACACTTCGTACATTTGTTTGTTTGATTCAAATCTTGCGATAGATTTTTCAACTACTTCTGCTTAACCGATTCTCTTGAAACTTCGCAGACAAATTCAATTCCCATGACAATACAACATTAAAATAATTTCAACCTTCATTTCTCAAATTCTGATGCTGTAGGGGTACTGCAAGATAAAAACGTTTATCTTAAAAATTTAACAATAACCTAAGTTCTTCTTTTGGTGTGGTGTAGTGACTAACCTGGTGACAGAGTTTATGCCGCCCATGAGCCTCTGACTTGGCTTCACATGCCGTCGAGAACTATCCCTCAGGCATGCCGGTTTCCTCATGATGTTTTCTTTCACCGTTTTTAAGCAAGTGATAATTTTATTATACAATACGCACATGAATCCGAAAAGTCAGAGGTGCGCGCCTTGGGTTCGAACCTGAGACCTATGACTTGGCAGTCCGACGGTCACACCACTAGGCTATCACTGCTGTTGAAAGTGAAATAACCTAAACTAAATCAATGTATTTCTTTTTACCGCCTGGGAATCGTACCTAGAACTTCTAAATACACAACCATGCTCGCTGTCACAACAAAAACGGTAATATTGACACAACATTTTTAAATATTCAACATTATGTCAATAAAGTTATTAATGTATATTAAATTGAAAATGAAAACGGTTTTATAAAAATGTTTTATTTTTACATAATTTAATAAAGATAAACCAATTCAAGGTCTAATAAAACAGAGTTTATTGTATTTTTATTAAATAATTTATAATATAACATAACATTACGCCTGTATTCCTCGAAAGGTTGGGCAGAGGTGTATAGTAACACCCTCATTTCACCGTTATAATTAAGACCCATGTAACAGGGGGCGAGCCTGTTGCACACAGCCGGGCACAAATCCAAACTCCGGGCTGTTACTAAGGAATTCCATACGGAAAAACCCAATAACATTTTGCTCGACCTGGGGATCGAACCCAGGACCTCACGATCAGCAGTCGCGCTTGCCACCACTAGACCAACGAGGCAGTTAAATAATATAACCAAGAATAATATTGTTCTCGGGAGGGGGTCATGGCTAATTCGACGGTCCCTACGTATACTATCGAAACTACAAAATCTGTTTTTATTTTATTATGTATGTACACCGATTACGCTGAGATTTAAGATCCGATTTACGTGATTCTTCTTTAGTTTGATGCGGAATAGTTGCCATTTGGTCCCATAAAAAATATTATTTTATAACCTTTAAGATAACATAATTTCACACATTTTAAGAAGATAAAATAAAAACCAAGATTTTGTAGTTTCGATAGTATACGTAGGGACCGTCGAATTACCAACCGCGCGGATCATACGATTTGCGAGGTTAAGCTGCGCTAGCCGCGATCAGTCTGTGGATTGACCATTCGTTACACATCGAAACTCCTCCGTATCTCGAGCACGTTAAACAGTCGGTCCCGGGTGTCATACGAATACCTCTGACAGTCGTTACGGGAAGTCAGTAGCCCGAAAGCCGCTCTAACCTTAAGATATCGCCATTGCCCAGTATCTGAGTTGCGGATGGTCACGGCGTGCTGTGTTCTGATGCGCCGGTGATGTGGGGTGCTCTCCGCGCCTTTCAGGAGGTCATGGGGTGGGGCCCACAGCGGAGAGGTCCACCAGCAATTGGTGGACTAAGACCTGCCGGGGTTGCGGTGCATACTTAGGCGAATCCCGCGACCCCGGCCGACGGCCAAAAGGAACACCGAGGGTTTTTAGCCGGTAATAGTCCGGCAGACCCCCTCGCCTACCCCGGGCGAGAGACCTCCATAAGGATTTTAGACTGGAAGCTGACCTAATATAATTGGGAAAAAGCTAGATAGAACAACATTTATGACAGTCTACAGTTTGAATTTCAAAACTAAATCACCAATTTCATAATATACATCTTCAAATTGCAGAACATTTGCATCCAATCAGATTTCACATTTAATTAACAACAGGCGGTAAGTCAAGATCTCCATCCAGCACAAAGATTAAACTTTTTGTCAACTAATATTACAAAACAATTTAACTTGACTGCAGCAATTTTTTTTAATTGTTTTCGTCAGAACTACATCTGTCTCGTAACTTATATACAGCGCAACCAGTTGCAGTTGTTTGCGAAACAGTCGCAGTTGCTACAGAAAGCCTTGATTCTAGTCGCTTTGGCAACCAGTTGTTAATGTTTGACAACGTTATGAAATACACTTTAATAGTTGTGTTGGAAGGTATTTGTAAGTTTTGTAGTGCTTGGGTTGTTTAGTAAGAATAATAATAGAGCCTCCATGAGTGACGATACTGAAGAGGCCGTTCCCGTTTCACAGCTGTCCCTCTCTAACATTTAAGGTGACATTGAAAAATGTAATCTACAACGTGTTACAAAAATACCCCTAAAGCCGAAAGGGGGTTAAAAGGTCCCTTGTAAAGAGTCTATTGGCAATATTTAAAAACCGTAGTATGAACCAAAAATAAAAGAATTTGGATAAAACATAAAATAATCATCATCGAAACGCAAATTGTATAATTATCACTTGCTTAAAAACGGTGAAGGAAAACATTGTGTGGAAACTGGCATGCCTGAGAGATATTTCTCGACAGCATGTGAAGCCAAGTCAGAGGCCCATGGGCGGCATAAACTCTGTCACCAGGTTAGTTACTCACCACACGAAAAGAAGAAGAAGATTGAAACGCAACCCTAAAAACATAAAACTAAATATATACTATTATATTCTTACCTAATTTCCTCTGAGAGGTAAATGACAACAACCATAGAAGACTACTTGATTATTAACATTTTTCATGGGGAATTATGTAACATGTTGTATAGAAATTCATTGTATCCACCTTCTGAGTGTCATCACAAATATTTAAGCGATAGATTTATTTCCATACACGATTTATATAGAAAAAACAAAATACATACATTTTCTTTTTCCTCCTCTTTCTAGGGAACAAATCAAAAATATAAAATATGTTTCAAATATAATTATAATATTATCCTGAAGGATTAGTAGCAATTTCGAGTGAACTTTGAGGTTCCTCGACGGATTCATTACGTCATAATTTGAATTATCTGCATCGCGCAAATAACGCCGCGATAAATAATTGTAAAGATTATCGCAAGCATATTCGAGAAATTCTTCAAAATTCATTTTTATTAGGTACATACGAACTTTGACCTTAAGGTAGGTTCCGAGGTACCTTGAGTTTGACAGATGATTCCTTACCTCGACTAAGGAAAAATCTCGAGTCGAGGACGTTTATGTCAACTGTAACTACCGATGGTAGTGGGTCGAGGTGGAATCGAGTCGAGTAAGTTTTAGAGGAACGTCTTAGAATATGGGTGATAGAATACATTTTTCAATATCGCCTAAAATCTCTTTAAATCTTAAGACGGCTGTAAATCGGGAACGGTATCTAAAGTATCGTCAATCGTAAAAACCGTTACGATGATGTCGCGAACAAAACAATGTCACAATATCATTATATTTCGTAATATTGTATAATATACACATGAAAGTTGATGTAATCTTGTACTGGGGTTCATTAACATGTGCTTTAGCAACAATTTAACATAGTACCTATATACCTAAGTTATCACTTTCACATGATAAGACGGTGGGTATCACAGCACGTGTAAGCGCACGCATATACTGCGAATTCTTCAAGATAAAAATGTTTATAGAATACGTAATCTGGTTTAAAATAGGCCTCTATTCTCGTAGACATTCTAAGAGGCGACCGGATTACATAACATCACGCCTGTATTCCCCGAAGGATTGGGCAGAGGTGTATACACCCTCATTTCGCCATTATGTTTAAGTCTCATGTAATAGGGGACGAATCTTAACTCCGGGCTGCTACTGAGGAATTACACACGGAAAAACCTAATAACATTGCCTGACCTGGGGATCGAACCCAGGGCCTCACGATCAGCAGTCGCGCTTGCCACCACTAGACCAAAGAGGCAGGAGAAAGAAAATGTATGTCTTTTGTTTTTTCTATATATATCATGTATGGAAATAAAACTATTGTTGTAAATATTTGTGATGACACTCAGAAGGTGGACACACTGAACTTCTATAGATTACATTTTTCAATATCGCCTAAACTCTCTTTAAATCTTTAAAAACCGGTCAAGTGCGAGTCGGACTCGCGCACGAGGGGTTCCGTACCATTATCTATAAAAACGTCAAAAAAAAACATGTCTGTTGTATCGGAGCCCCCTTAAATATTTGTTTTAGTTTAATTATTTTTTTTTAAAGGGAATATATAACTAAATATTCTGTAAATATTTCAAGCGTCTACCTGTTGCCGTTATCAATATCGAGCAAAAACGAGCAAAAAAATCACGTTTGTTGTATGGGAGCCCCTTAAATATTTATTTTATTCTGTTTTTTAGTATTTGATGTTATAGCGGCCACAGAAATACATCATCTGTGAAAATTTCAACTGTCTAACTGCCATGGTTCATGAGATACAGACTGGTGACAGACGGACGGACCGACGGATGGACAGCAGTCTTAGTAATAGGGTCCCGTTTTACCCTTTGGGTACGGAACCCTAAAAAAGGCTTAAAGTTAGAGCGAGACGGCTGATAAACGGGAATGGCGGTCTCCTAAGTACCTCTGACGCACCCTGGGCAGTCAGCCCTGCTCCTGACCTTGCTGAGCTGGGTTGGTAACACCATACTGCGAAGACCAGGTTCCTATCTTTTCCAAATAAGTTGATAAAACGGTACAACAAAAAGAAAAGGTATAAGAAATCGATTCTTATCTTTTTGTGCCAAAAGAAAGCGTATCTTTAGTGCCGATGACCCTTTTCGGTGATAAAACCTTGGAAAAGATTGGTTTTCTTTCTTTGTTCTTTTTTCTTTATCTTGTCATAACATTATTAAGTAATAATCGAGGTTATCTTTATCTATTAAGGATATTAAGCAGAAAAAATAATTACAGTACCTATGACCTGAAATGGCTCAATCGTAAAAGTCACTGAATGAAAATAAAAGTCATTAGAGGTCACGTAAGGTCATCAGAGGTCATAAAAATTCCAACCGCTATTTTCTATACAAACGACAAATTAGTAAAAAAAAACTCGATTCGCGTGCCCACATATTTAACAATCATAAACAAATAGTCTAACCAGCGTAACTAGACTTCTAATCTCTCTACCAACGGTTTAAAAGTAGGTCTAGTTAGATTGGTTATTTCTACATCACGCTTAGAATTGTGCAATAGTGTACCGCCGAAAATTTGCCGGTCGTCGACCTCTGATACGCACGCACACAATCACAGGCGTCGCGACGTCACTTCCAATCCTATTCTCTATACACACACGCACACACACCACCGCACGCGTGTATCTATAGACTGAAAATAGCGTTGTATGTGTGCGTTCCCGTACATAAATGAGGACAAATAGGTTAGCTGAAACTTTTTAATTTACAGATAATAAAATCGTGATTCGATGGTTTTCAATGTCGTTGTTCGAATAGTTTCTTGTGATGGGAATTGTGAGCAATGACCGATGATGACGTAGGGTGTAAGTACCTGTTGATGTCCATTATGATTTTTTTTATTTTTTTATTTGAATGCCTTTTTGGTCTAGTGGTCACAAGCATAGGGTCCTGGGTTCGATCCCCAGGTCGGGCAAAGTGATATTGGGTTTTTCTATTAGGAATTTCTCAGTAGCAGCCCGGAGTCTGGATTTGTGCCTGGTTAGTGGGAATAGGCTCGCCCCCTATTACATAGGACGTAAACTGGCGAAACGAGGGTGTTACTAAAACACCTCTGCCTTACCCTTCAGGGAATATAAGGCGTGATGTTATTTTATGAATTGTTTTGTGCTATTGTCGTGTCGTCATGTCAGCGTGGTTGACTCAGACCTTAACTTAGGTATAGCCTATAATCTTCCTCGATAAATGGACTATCCAACACAAAAATAATTTTTCAATTCCAACCAGTAGTTCCTGAGATTAGTGCGTTCAAACAAACGAACAAACTCTTCAGCTTTATAATATTAGTGTACATTTACACCTTGTATACAAGATAGCTACAAACTCTGCTTACCCACATAACATCAGTGTGAACTCATAAAGTTTATAAACGAGACAACAATGAAAGAAGCCTCAAGGACAACATTGTGTCATAAATAAATTACATGAAAACGACCGCTTATTGTGCTTTTGTTGAAATATGATTGGTAAAGATTCGTTTTCGAAATACATTAGTTCATGTCACTTCATTAGCGAGCTCGATCCTGGGTTCTGGGTCGGTCAAGTACCTTTACCTATTGGGTTAATGTATGGGAAATTTTATAGTCAACGCGAACTCTTCATTAACAATTTTAAATCGCCAGTTGGTATTATTTCCTTTATTTACTTTCTACCATAATAAAATAAAAAAAAAATAAAAAAAATGTTTATTTCGATTACAATGGGCTTACAGATACATGTATTTGGAGATCACCTTTTAAGCAAAGGATTGCTTGTCTTAGGAGTCTCCGCACTTCCAGGGAGGATGGCGCGTCATGTCCTGCGCGCGCCTCTCGAATGGATGTGGGACAGGAGAGCAACTGCCCCACCACAGGAGAGGTCCACCAGAAGAAGCTGGTGGACCGAGATCTGCCGGGGTCGCGGTGCATGCAACAGCGAATCCCGTGACCCCGGCATTAGGTCAGAAGGAGGGACACCGTGGGGTTTTAGCCAGTAAGAGTCTGGCACACCCCCCCGTCTTCCCCAGACAGGGGATAGTCAATGAGGATTTCCCCACGTGAGAAAAAAAAAAAAAAAAAAAAAAAGGAGTCTCCGCACTTCCACTTATCATTTATATTGCAATCGAGATGTAGACAATGTAAACATGCAAGACTAAGAATATAAGGGTAACTTAACATTAGACATTTAACCCGTCGCACGCCAATTTGCAGACACAAATAGATTTTTTTATTGTTATCCGAATACATGGGCGTGCAATCAACGTTTAAAGAGCACAAACTGCTCTGCTAAAGAATGAGCTAAGAAACGCGCGAGTATGCGTGATGTGTGTGTCACGAGTGAGTGTGTGAGTGAGGTGTGAGTGAGTACCTACGATATAAATATATATAGGCGTGATTTTATTTTAACCATATATATTACATAAGGGGCCCATGGCTAGTTACCAACCGCGCGGATCATACGATTTGCGAGGTTAAGCTGCGCTTGCCGCGGTCAGTCTGTGTATGGGTGACCGTTCGTTACACATCGAGACCCCTCCGTGCCCCTAAGAGCACGTTAAACAGTTGATGTGGGGTGTCATACGAATACTTATGACAGTCGTTACGGGAAGTCAGATGCTCGAAAGTCTTACGGTCCAACTTTAGAATATCGGCATTGCTCAGCAACTGGGTTGCGGAGGCCTGATGGCAGTCGCTCCGTGTAAAATACTGGCATTCAGCCGCATCTGGTTAGACTGGAAGCTGACCCCAACATAGTTGAGAAGAGCAGGCAGAACAACAAACCATATAAATTACAATATTATATATTTCTATACAAAAATATACCATTTTAAAATATAAAAAATTGTAGCCCACCGACATTGGGAACAGGGTCCAAGCTACCGGTGGTCAGGGCCTCAGAGAGAGGAACTTCCTAACAATACGCACCGTTTCCAGAAGTACCTACTGCTTTCTATATCAGGCCCTTGATCCAGCCGTCCAACGAGAGCCTCATCAGTTGTTGATCGAGGCTCTTTGCTATTATAATTATTAGGGTTTGGTTATGCAAAAGGAAAATGAAATTTAGTTTGTCTAAAAAATTGTAGCCCACCGGCATCGGGAACAGGGTCCAAGCTACCGGTGGTCAGGGCCTCAGAGAGAGGAACTTCCTAACAATACGCACCGTGTCCAGAAGTAGGTACCTACCGATTTCTATATCAGGCCCTTGATCCAGCCGTCCAACGAGAGCCTCATCAGTTGTTGATCGAGGCTCTTTGCTGTTATAATTATTAGGGTTTAGTTATGGAAATGGAAAATGAAATTTAGTTTGTCAAATTACTAATACAGTTGAAACCGGATTATAATAAATCTGTGAGAAAATTGAGTTCATTCTCAAATCTAATATACCTACCTAGATAAGGGTGCTGATATTTTTCCAAAAATCTTATATCAATCTTTCACATGGGTGAAATCATTAAACCGAGCTATTTAAAAAAAAACATTATCTTTCTATGAAAATAGCTAAATATAAGTAATATCAAAATTGTCCCAGCAGTTTTCGAGATTAGCACCAAGCTTCAACATACGGACACTGTCATACAGTATTTCATAATACTTTTTATCTGCATACCTATTTTACAAGTAACTATAAGATAACAGCAGCACACTCACATTCGATATCAAAAAATCATTTAGTCATAACGTTATCTAATGATTTTAAATTCCTTTATGATTACGTAAGTGATACGTCACAGACCATGCCTGCATCATCATCAGCTCAACCTATTACTGTCTACCCTTCTTCTCTCCTTTTCGTGTGGTTACTAGCTAACCTGGTGTCAGAGTTAATGCCGCCCATGGACCTCTGACTTGGCATCACATGCCGTCGGGAAATATCTCTCAGGCATGTCGGTTGCCTCACAATATTTTCCTTCACCGTTTTTAAGCAAGTAATAATTATAAAATACGCACATGAATCTGAAAAGTCGGAGGTGCGTGCCTTGGGTTGGAACTCGAGACCTATGACTTGGCAGTCCGAAGGTCACACCACTAGGCTATCACTGCTACTGCAGTACTGTCTACTGCTGGGAATGGAATAGACAATATAGACAGACACACAGCTACTTTACTTTTCTTTTTTTTTCTTTTGTTTTGTCTCTTATGAATTTTTTGTCTGTGTGTCTGACTGCTTTCGTACTAAACAAATTTCTTTCTTTCTTTCTTTCGAATACCAAAATGGCAGGGAATGTCCACAGTATCCACACTGGACAAGTTCCGTCGAGCCAATCCTCCGGTTATGACCTGCCTTGCAATAGTAAATGAAAATATATTTGACAGCCTTCTTGGTCTGATGGTCGCAATCACGACTGCTGAGCAGTCCTGAGTTCGATCCTCAGATCGGGCAGAGTGTTTGTGGGTTGTTCGAATGGAATTTCTCAGTAGCAACCCGGAGTTTGGATTTGTGCCCGATAGGTGCCAATAGGCTCCCCTATTATATTGGACTTAAACGTAACGGCGAAATGAGGGTGTTACTATACACCTCTGCCTATCCCTTTGAAGTATACAGGCGTGATCTTATGTTATGTTGTACAGAAAATAATCAGCTGATGACTGTTTTTTTAAAATTATAAACTAGCGACCCGCCCGGCTTCGCACGGGTGCGATGTAGATACTAATGTGGAGCATATAAACCTTCCTCTTGAATCACTCTATCTATTAAAAAAAACCGCATCAAAATGCGTTGCGTAGTTTTAAAGATCTAAGCATACATAGGGATAGACAGACAGCGGGAGCGACTTTGTTTTATAGAAGCTGCATTAAAGTAATTTTGTCATAATGTTATCTAAAAATTTTAACAAATATAAATTCCCCGGTTACTACTACGTAAGAGATAGGTATATACTTACGTCAGAAATACGTTGGTTTGTTTAACGAATGCCACTAACCTATCCAGTTGCTAACTTCATTATCAAGTTACATGAGTTCAAGAAGTGATCCACGCGTGCTCCAATTTAGGCTTCTAAAGTGGTTTATCATGAAAACCCAATTGTCAAATTACTTTATTATTATCATGTCTTCAAAAGAGGTTTAATATAGATTTTAGATCAATATTTAGACTATCAGAATATCGGCCCGCCCCGCAATAACATACTAGCGGCCCGTCCCGGCTTCGCACGGGTGGACATTTTTCCCGTTTTTGCAACATTTTTCATTTATGCTCCACTCCTATTGGTCATAGCGTGATGTTATATAGCTTATAACCTTCCTCGATAAATGGAATATCCAAAACAAAAATAATTTTTCAATTCTAACTAGCAGTTCCTGAGATTAGCGCGTTCAAACAAACAAACAAACTCTTCAGCTTTATAATATTAGTATAGATTATGGGATAATAAACAGCTATAACATAAGTATAAAACATAGGAGCAACAAAATTAAAAAAATATATGTTACAGGCATGTTCGTATAGATAAAAATGGAGACCCAGAGTGTGGCTTCCTATTTACCTATTGCATTGTGGTGTCCATTTACCGACAGCTTCATGGTTACAGCCCACTACATTATCCCTAAATTAAACATAAATAATATTTAACGTTTACCACTAGAAGAACATTACATTATTTATAATTATAACATTGATAATAATTAATTCCTATAGATATCAGGAAATATGAGATCAAAATTTGGCCTCTCTATTTTATTTTCTGATGGCGGTTTAAAGTCCCACCAGTCCGATATACTATGAGAGAACTTATTATTACTATTTATATATTTTTTTCTCACAAAGGGGTTGGGTTCCTAACAAAAACTCGGTATATTACCTAAAAAAACACAACATCACGCCTGTATTCCCCGAAGGGTTGGGCAGAGGGGTATAGTAACCATCCATGTGCAGTCCCATGTAATAGGGGCGAGCATACTGCCATCAACCGGGCACAAATCCAAACTCCGGACTGCTACTGAGCGTGTGGAGTCACACGGAAAAACCCAGTAACACTTCAATACCATTTTTAATTTTCTCTATCTATAAAAATGCACAAATATTTCCAAAATCAATGTAAGCAAGACTTACACTAAAAAAAACACCAAAATTAAAAAATTACATCCAGTATATCATAAAGTCTATAAAACATTTCAAAAATCAAGTTCGCATCATGAAAATAAATCATTTAAATATTACCGAACTCTTATGTTACGTCACGATAGAGTCACGAGGGCAACAGTTTGTGTAGTAGATATATGTGTCATATGGTCGTTGACCTGAGCCTAACTCATCTCGTTCAATGAACCTTGCCAATACGCTTCTATCTATATAACGAACTATTGTGTGAATGAATGTGTTTTTATTATATTTCAAACATATATTTCTTGATTGGACCGACTTTGTGGATGTTGACGTCCACTTAGCATTAACTGTTCTATTACCGAAGCTGTTATTATTTTCGCATAAATCCGAGCTAAATACTATGAGAAAGAAAGAAAGAAAAAAAAAAGAACGTCAAAAAGAAAGAAATAAATACAGAAAGAAGAAAAGGAAGAAAGAGACAGACAGAAAGAAATAAAGAAATACAGAAAGAAGCAAAGAAAGAAAGACGGACAGACAGAAAGGAAGAAATAAATATCCACACACTAGGAATACTTCTGTATCGTGGGTTTACAGACAAATCTTCACATACAGAAACACCCAGACCCGGAACATCTATCTGTAGTCCATACACATACATGCTCCGCGCAGGAATCGAACCCGCAACCCGTTATACAGCAGCCAATCGCTCAGCCATTGCGGGAATCGTGTTGTCATGCTCTCTTCCTCTTGGCTTTTTCCAATGTTGGGGTGAGCTTCCACTCTAACCAGATGCGGCTGAATACCAGTATTTTACACGAAGCAACTGCCATCAGACCACCGCAGCCCAGTTACTGGGGCAGGTCGATATCCTAAGGTTAGACTAGTTGTCAGACGTTCGGGCTTCTGACTACCCGTAACGACCTTGTTGCCATGCTGAAGTTTTCTTTGAATTTGCCTCCACTCAATCCATTTCCCAGTAAGACATTATCAGTACTTACACAGTTCACTCACCTGAAGGAATCCCTTATTTGCCTCTTACAACACCCACATGTAAAGATAAAAGAGGCCTATTTTTAGCCTCTACGCCGCTGCGGGCAATAGGCTAATAACCTTCTAAAACATATCTACACGGATGTTCGGACTTCATTGACGTGTATGACCATGCCAAAGTCAAAAAGTTATATGACATCAGTCAATTACGAACCATGTATGACATGACATTGTCAGTTGATATTAAATGATAGCATGTCCAGTGCTAATAAAACGTTAAATAAACAGTGTTGGTTTGTTTTATTCTTGAATTGTTCGCGTTTGACTCTAGTCTCACCTGATGGTAAGCGCAGACAGGGTCTAAGATGGAGCACACGAATCTAAGGAACAGAGATATAGAGCAATTCCCCTATACCCCTCTGGCTTTCACATACACGCGACGGAACTCAGTAAACTGCTTGGTGCGACTTTAATGTGAGGGTGGTGGTACCGTAGGTAGAGGATGCCCTAGAATATACATTGATGTTATTGGCGATGTTCTTCACAAAGGACAGATGTTTAGTACATTCAACCGGCGTGAGTGTATGACAAGATGTATGAATGTGGATGAAGCGAAAGGAGTATGTAAGGATCGTAGCATGTGGAATACCATAGTTTCTGCCTACCACCATGGGAAAATCGCGTGAGTTTATGTATGTAGAATAAAAGAGAGTTTTCTTTGTAAGGTACCCGTGAATGAAATTTCAAAGTCACTATTTGGTGTACAACGGAAACTGCTAACTTTCTCTCAAAGGTCAGAAGCAGGTGACATCCATAATTTTGGTCGCCCATCCAAATACTAACCGGAAGGGAACCATAAAATTGATACAACATTTCTTATTATCTTTCTGCCTAGCCTTTCCCCAACTATGTTGGGGATGACTTCCAGTAAATCCAGATATGGAGCGACGGGAAGGAAAACATCGTAAAGAATCCAGCAAATCGGAACAGGCTTTAAAAAAACAGTTCTCGATGGTGTGTATGTAGTCCGCCACGCACAGAAGAGGCCCGTGTCCAGCAGTTGTACAGTAATGGGCTGATTATGTATGTACACGGAGCGACTGTCATCTGACCGTCGCAACCTATTTTTGGGGAATATCGATATCCCACCAATGCAAATGTCCAGCTGATTGGTAGCGTCGTGCATCGGGTTGTTGAGCTCCCTAAAATAAGGTTTGAGCTATACGATACAGTTAGGACAGCTCAACTCAAACCTTCCTTCCTTTTCGTGTGGTTAGTGACTAACCTGGTGTCAGAGTTTAAGCCGCCCGCCGCAGTCTAGGCCTCTGACTTGGCTTCACATGCCGTCAAAAAACACCTCTCAGGCATGCCGGTTTCCTCACGGTGTTTTCCGTCACCGTTTTTAAACAAGTGATAATTATACAATACGCACATGAATCCGAAAAGTCAGAGGTGCGTGCCTTGGGTTCGAACTCGAGACCTATGACTAGGCAGTCCGAAGGTCACACCACTAGGCTATCACTGCGGTAAAAACTCAAACCTACTATGGCATTTTCCATTCCAGACGTTGCCCTACATTGTTACACTCGCATAGTTTTTATACCACAATGTTTGGACTTTAAAAGAGACCTTGATCTCTGAATTTGTTTCGGCTTTTCTTCTCAGAGCTAGTCAGATAGGACGTGCCGCCACCATCTAGTTTAAAAAAAATACATTACATTGACTTATAAAAGTGTCAGTAACAGATTTATTTACAGAAATAATAATCATAACATAACATCACGCTTGTATTCCCTGAAGGGTTAAGCAGAGGTGTTTTAGTTACACCAGTTATGTTTAAGTCCCATGTAATAGGGGGCGAGCCTATTGCCATTAATCGGGCACAAATCCAGATTCCGGGCTGCTACTGAAAAATTCCTAATGGAAAAACCCAATATCACTTTGCTTGACCTGGGGATCGAACCCAGGACCCTATGCTCAGCAGTCACGCTTGCAATTACTAGACCAACAAGACAGTCAAAAAATAAGTCATTTATCTCTTACCAAAGTAAGGCTGAGCATCCACCAGAGCTGTGCTAAGCTGCGTAGCGAGGAATGTGTTTTGTTAGCACCAATAGAATCACTTCATTTACCTAGCTTCGCTCTGCGCAGTTCTGGTGGATATGGGTCTAGCAGTGCGAGGTTTTTGTTCATACAAAACAAGCGACAAATGTGTTTCGAGGAATGTGTTGCGAGGAATGTGTACCGCTCCCGCCACACCACCCTATTAAAAAAGAAGTCCGCTACCTATCCTCGCACGGCTCATTTGTACACATTAACACATTGCGCATTACACAGTACACATTCCTCGCACAGCTCTGGTGGAAAGGGTCACATCGTTACATATCCTCGCTACACATTTTCGCAGCACACATTTTCCTCGCACAGCTCTGGTGGATGTCCAGCCTTAGACCTATTATTTTCAAAAACACGCAATTGATTTCTCCACTCTAGAGGGATATGGCACTGATTGTCTTTACTACAGGCTATTATGTAGCCTATCTAAGAGAACAGTACCCCAATCATTTTTGTAGCATACCAGTGTTCATTTGAAAAGTGGAACTGTTTTTTTTTTTGTATTTACTGCAACACCTTTTGTGCACTAAAGTTTTTTCATTTTCATTTCATTACTGTCACACTTTTGGACGTCCCGTAACGACTGTCATAGGTATTCGTATGACAACCGGGTCAAAAGGATTCACGTGCTCTTCGATGCAACATTTTGTGTAATTCCTCCTTACCTGCGTTATAAATTGTTGTTATTTCCTTAAACTTTTGCATTAACAAATTCAGGTAATTGGCCGTTTATTACAAAATATGGTTAACCGCAGTCTTTCAATTAAAAATGATTCCACTATTGTTTTGTCATCTTTTATCGTTTTGAGGAAAAATAAAAACAATTTAATTGCAGTTTGCGTATGCTAAAAAGATGCGTAACCAACTAATAAAACATAAACATAACATCACGACTTACATTCCCCGGAGGGTTCGGCAGAGGTGTTTTAAAACACCCTCGTTTCGCCAGTTAATGTTTTAGTTCCATGTAATAGGGGGCGAGCCTATTGCCTTTAACCGGGCACAAATCTAGGCTCCAGGCTGCTACTGAGAAATTTCTAATGGAAAAACCCAATAACACTTTGCACGACCTTGGAATCGAACCCGGGACCTCACGATCATCAGTCGCGCTTGCGACCACTAGACCAACAAGGCAGATAAAACGTAAGTAATTAATAT